>NC_069453.1:23150715-23228215 GCF_026875155.1 Cherax quadricarinatus
CGCCGTCCGGCCAAAGGCCAGGCTTCCTTGTTAACTGCCCGATCAACCAGGCTGTTGCTGCTAACGACCAACAGGCCCACATAGTCATTACAACCTTGCTGATGGTGCACACACTGCAGGTACAAGTCCACCTTCCATTTCGACAAGTCTACCTTCCTTGAAGCAAATATGTCTGATATCTGCTGGTAGGTTCAAGACTCTTGGACAGTATCTGCTGGTAGCAGGTTCAAGACTCTTGGACAGTATCTGCTGGTAGCAGGTTCAAGACTCTTGGACAGTATCTGCTGGTAGCAGGTTCAAGACTCTTGGACAGTATCTGATGATAGCAGGTTCAGCACTCTTGGATAGTATGTGATGGTAGCAGGTTCAACACTCTTGGACAGTATCTGATGGTAGGAGGCTAAAGACTCTTGGACAATATCTGCTGGTAGGAGGTTCAAGACTCTCTGACAGTATCTGATGGTAGCAGCTTCAAGACTCATGGACAGTATCTGCTGGTAGGAGGCTCAAGAGTCTTGGACGATATCTGCTGGTAGCAGGTTCAAGACTCTTGGACAGTATCTGATGGTAGCAGGTTCAAGACTCTTGGACAGTATCTGCTGGTAGGAGGTTCAAGACTCTTGGACAGTATCTGATGGTAGGAGGCTAAAGACTCTTGGATAGTATCTGATGGTAGCAGGTTCAACACTCTTGGATAGTATCTGATGATAGCAGGTTCAACACTCTTGGACAGTATCTGATGGTAGGAGGCTAAAGACTCTTGGACAATATCTGCTGGTAGGAGGTTCAAGACTCTCTGACAGTATCTGATGGTAGCAGCTTCAAGACTCTTGGACAGTATCTGCTGGTAGGTGGGCCCTCAAGAGTCTTGGACAATATCTGCTGGTAGCAGGCTCAAGAATCTTGGGCAGTATCTGCTGGTAGGAGGCTCAAGAGTCTTGGACATTTATCTGCTGGTAGCAGGCTCAAGAGTCTTGGGCAGTATCTGCTGGTAGGAGTCTCAAGAGTCTTGGACAGTATCTGATGGTAGCAGGTTCAAGAGTCTTCGACAGTATCAGATGGTAGGAGGCTCAAGAGTCTTGGACAGTATCTGATGGTAGCAAGCTGAAGAGTCTTGGATAGTATCTGATGGTAGCAGGCTCAAGAGTCTTGGACAGTATCTGATGATAGCAGGTTCAAGAGTCTTCGACAGTATCAGAGGGTAGGGGCTCAAGACTTCCATAGTATCTGCTGGTAGGAGGCTCAAGAGTCTTGGACAGTATCTGCTGGTAGCAGGCTCAAGAGTCTTGGGCAGTATCTGATGGTAGCAGGTTCAACACTCTGGGACAGTATCTGATGGTAGCAGGTTCAACACTGCTGGACAGTATCTGATGATAGCAGGTTCAAGAGTCTTGAACCACGGAGGTTGACCCAGTGTTCTCTATTTGTGTCCATGGCGCCCCTACATTTCACTGGGTTTATTCTACACTTCCATATCTTTCACATCTAAACACAACTAATGTAGGTTGCTGTAAGGTGTAGTGTTGCTGTAGGGTGTGGTGTTACTGTAAGGTGTGGTGTTGCTGTAGGGTGTGGTGTTGCTGTAAGGTGTAGTGTTGCTGTAGGGTGTGGTGTTACTGTAAGGTGTAGTGTTGCTGTAGGGTGTGGTGTTACTGTAAGGTGTGGTGTTGCTGTAGGGTGTGGTGTTGCTGTAGGGTGTGGTGTTGCTGTATGGTGTGGTGTTGCTGTAGGGTGTGGTGTTACTGTAAGGTGTGGTGTTGCTGTAGGGTGTGGTGTTGCTGTAAGGTGTGGTGTTACTGTAAGGTGTGGTGTTGTTTGTAGGGTGTGGTGTTGCTGTAAGGTGTGTTTTTGCTGTAGGGTGTGGTGTTGCTGTAGGGTGTGGTGTTGCTGTAAGGTGTGTGGTGTTCCCTGTAGGGTGTGGTGTTGCTGTAAGGTGTAGTGTTGCTGTAGGGTGTGGTGTTACTGTAAGGTGTGGTGTTGCTGTAGGGTGTGGTGTTGCTGTAAGGTGTGGCGTTGCCATAGGGTGTGGTGTTGCCATAGGGTGTGGTGTTGCTGTAAGGTCATCTGTATTCCCAAATCTTGGTTCACCAGTAATGTTGTCCCCGGGGACGCGGTTCGATGGTTCTCAAGGTATCACAGTCGCTCGTAGAAGGTGACTAAAATGTCACCAACAAGATATACCTTACATTCTTCTCCCAATTTAAATGAAAACAGGAAAATTTTGTTTGCTTCTTTCGGTGAATTTGTTGGGAAATATCCGAGTGGTGATTGTGTTGGTGGTGGAGGTAATGGTGGTGGTGGTGGTGGTGGTGGTGGTGGTGGTGGTGGTGGTGGAGGTGATGGTGGTGGTGGTGAGGGATGCAGGTGAGTGAGAAACACTGCAGAACTGGTCAGTGTTTGCTGGAGGTGCTAATGATGTTGACGCAGGAAAGGTCATTAATACCCATGCTGTCCATCTGATAGACAAACACCAGCACGCTCAAGCACTGTTCTACACACACACACACACACACACACACACACACTGTCTTAGTGACAAGTGCCTTGGAAAAAATAGTAAGTGACATACACACACACAAAACAAGCCAAGTGTCTGAGAAGAGCCTTTGATAGAAAGTAACTACAGTCTGACAGAGATTATAAATACCGAGTAAGAAGAAAGATCTGGCCGTAAACATCACACCTAACATATCACCAGAGATGCACATGAACTTCACAACATTGGCAGCATATTCTCAGGCAGCATTGAGCCCATACCTGGTCAGTATATTACAAACTTAAAATTTAAATTTCAACAAGAAGTGGTGATACGAAGGAAATAAACTGCATAAAAAGACGATGAACTGAGCTAACGACCCAAAAAAGAAAAAAGGCTAGAGGAGACATGATTATGACGACAAATACCCGAGGATTTGAGGTGGGGGTTTGGAATAGACGGGAATTCGAGAACGGAGCGACCATATTATCATTATTAAATATTATATTATTATTATTATACACAAACATCCTCTTTTACTACTACTACTATACTATGCACTACTACTACACAACTAGCTCTGTGCTCTGCTCGCTGCTGCTGCTGCTGCTGCTGCTACACACTACACTACACTACCACTACTGCTACGCTACACTCACACTGCCACATGCTACTCTACCACTCTAACACAATTCACACTACACTACTAAAACTACATGCTGCTGCACAACTACTACTGCTACTACACTACACACAAAAAACTGCTACTACTACCTATGCAAACTACACACGCTACTACACTACTGCTATAACATACACAAACTACCACTGCTACCACTGCTACTACTGCACAACTCTGCTTGCTACAACTACTACTACACTGCTGCACGCTACTACTACTACTACGCTACTACACTACACTACACAACTACACACTCTGCTCCACTAAACACTCTACTACAAAACTATATACAAACCTACGCTACTACTGCTACTACACTACTACGCTGTTTTGTGCTGCTGCGGGGCTGCGCTGCTGCGCTACTACAACTACAACTACTACTACGCTCGGGCATCACTGCTACTACTGCTATACTGCACTGCTCCACGCTACTACTATACACTACTACTACTACTACAAATACTACTACTGCGCTGCTACTACTACTGCTTACAAACCCCACTGCTCTACTACACACTACTACACTACGCGCACTATGCTGCAACTACTACAACTACTACACTACTACGCACTGCTACGCTACTACACTACTAAAACCCCACACTACTACTACTGCACCCCGCTACAAAACCTTTGCTACTACGCTGCTCTACTACTACTCCCTGCGCAACTGCTACTACAACTACCAACAAATACTACCCATTTTTAAACCTACTACTACTGCGCTACACTACAACTGTACTAACCTACTACTACTACTACAAACTGCACTTCAACTACACTACTACTACACTGCTGCGCTACTACACAATGCTCTGCTACACACTACTACAACTACTACTACACTGTCACTACTACTACACACTGCTACTGCTATCACACACTACTGCACTACGCACGCTACCACTGCACTACTACTTCTACTACACTATAATACACTAAAAACTGCGCTGCTACTATTACTCGAAAAAAAAACCACTATTTTTAAAAACTACTGCAAAAAACACAAATACGCTACATACTACACTGCTACAACAAACTACACTAATCTACTCTCGCTCACACTACTCACACAAACTTCTGCTACTACACACACTACGCTACGCACCACGCATACGCACACGCGCGCTACTACTACACTCACAAACTAAACAACTGCTGCTGCACACTACAACTACTGCACAACTACTACTGCTCTCACAAACTACACTACTACACTGCTGCACACACTACTACGCTGCTACTACTACAAAAACGCTACTCTACTGCTATACTACACTACTACTACAACTACCTGTTTGCGCACACTGCCCTACTACTACTATACTGCTGCACTACTACACGGGGGCTACTACTACTACACTGCTACACACTGCTACACACTACACTACTACTACTACTACTGCTGCTGCTACACTGCTCCTACACTACTACACTACGCTACTACTACACACTACGCACACTACTACCTGCAACTACTCTACACTACTACTATACTACTACTACTGCACTACTGTTACCACTGCAACTACTGCTACTACGCTGCTGCTACTACACTACTACTACTGCTGCTACTGCACTACTACTACTACTACTGCACTCTACTACACACTACTACTACTACTCGCTCCACTACTACTACTACTACACAACACTGCTACTCGCTAAAAACACTACTAAGTTTGCTGCGTGCTGCGCGCTCTACTACTACTCAACAAACTACTACAACTACACACTACTACTACTACACGCATGCAATCACTGCACTACTGCTACACTGCTACCTACCACGCTACTACTACTTCAACTACACACTACAACTAATACACACTACTGCAACTGCTACACTACGCACTACTACTACTACGCTACTACACTACTACTACTACTACACGCTGCACTAAAAACCTACTACTACTACTACCTACGCTACTGCTACATACTACAACTACTGCAACTACACACTATGCACCACGCACTACGCACTACTGCGCGGGCTCACTACTACTTTGCTGCAAAATTGCACACTACTACACTGCTACTACTATACACTACTGCAACAACACAACTACTCTGCTGCAACACACTACTGCTACTACTGCACACAATACTACTACTACTACTGCTACTACTACACACACTACATACTGCTGCTGCTACTACTACTACTGCTGCTACACTACAAAACACTACTACTACTACAACACACAAACTACTGCTGTTTTGCGCTACTACACTCAACTACTGCTCTGCAAACACACAACACACTACTACTGCTCTGCTCCCACTGCACTACTACTTCTACTACTACTACTAAACTATACAAACTACTGCTGCTGCATTTTATACTACTGCACTCACTTCTACTACACTACTATTTACTGCACTACTACTACTACTACACGCTACTACAACAAAACTGCTACACTACTATACTACACTACTACAACTACGCTGCTGCTACACTACTACTACTACGCTGCTACTACTACTACTACTCTACTAATGCAAAGCTACCACGCAGTACGCTAAACTGCTGCTACTACACTACAACACTACTACTACACTACACTAAAACTGCTGCTGCACTACACAACTACTGCAACAACTACTAACTATGACTACACTACTTCCACTACTACTACTGCTGCTACACTACTACTACTGCTGCTATACTACTACACTGCTACACACTGCTACTACACACTACTACACCAACTACTGCTCGCTACTACTGCCCTACTACTACACTACTGCTACACTACTACTACACTGCACAACTATACTGCGCTACCTGCACACACTATACACTACTACTACTGCACACGTTAAAAACTCGCACACTGCGCTGCGCCTTTGCGGGCTCTGCACACTACTACAACCTACACTACTACTGCTGCTACTACTGCACTGCAACTACTACTATACTACTCTACACTACTACGCTGCTGCTGCTACGCTACTACTACTACACTGCTACTACAACCCAAACACACTACTAACTATCTACTACAACTACTACTACACTGCTCGCTGCTACTACACTACTACACTACACTACACACTACTACAGTACTACTACTACAGCTTTATTACATTTTTATTACCCTTTTTGGGGAGGCGCAAAAACCGTAGGGGAAATACGGGCCGGGAAAGAGGCCCTCGGTATGACCAAAGGAAAAAGCATACCATTTCCCTGGATCGTCCAGCAACTTCAAGACACCTCCGTGAAGGCGGAGATGAACCACAGAGAAGATAGGAAATACTTGTTCACTGTTAGCGTAGTGAGTGGAATGTTGTGGCGGCGGCGGCGGTGATGGCGGTGGTGGCGGAGTGACTGTACAGTGTCATCTTGTGTTGGCTGCTTCTGGTGATCATAACAAGGTTGGTGGCACGCAACAAGTGATTCATCAGGTGCCACAACCGTTATGTTTTTGTTCTTGGAAGTGGTGGTTGTGATGATGGTGATGGTTTGTTGTGGTGACGGTGACGCTTCGTTGTGGTAGTAGTGGTGAGGGCGGGGGTTAGGGCGGAGGTGGGTGGGGTGGAGGTAGCAAAACCCTCAAGACCAGTCTTGAAGGTTTTGCTTCCCTCGCCGTCCGGCCAAAGGCCAGGCTTCCTTGTTAACTGCCCGATCAACCAGGCTGTTGCTGCTAACGACCCAACAGGCCCACATAGTCATTACAACCTTGCTGATGGTGCACACACTGCAGGTACAAGTCCACCTTCCATTTCGACAAGTCTACCTTCCTTGAAGCAAATATATCTGATATCTGCTGGTAGGTTCAAGACTCTTGGACAGTATCTGCTGGTAGCAGGTTCAAGACTCTTGGACAGTATCTGCTGGTAGCAGTTCAAGACTCTTGGACAGTATCTGCTGGTAGCAGGTTCAAGACTCTTGGACAGTATCTGATGATAGCAGGTTCAGCACTCTTGGATAGTATGTGATGGTAGCAGGTTCAACACTCTTGGACAGTATCTGATGGTAGGAGGCTAAAGACTCTTGGACAATATCTGCTGGTAGGAGGTTCAAGACTCTCTGACAGTATTGATGGTAGCAGCTTCAAGACTCATGGACAGTATCTGCTGGTAGGAGGCTCAAGAGTCTTGGACGATATCTGCTGGTAGCAGGTTCAAGACTCTTGGACAGTATCTGATGGTAGCAGGTTCAAGACTCTTGGACAGTATCTGCTGGTAGGAGGTTCAAGACTCTTGGACAGTATCTGATGGTAGGAGGCTAAAGACTCTTGGATAGTATCTGATGGTAGCAGGTTCAACACTCTTGGATAGTATCTGATGATAGCAGGTTCAACACTCTTGGACAGTATCTGATGGTAGGAGGCTAAAGACTCTTGGACAATATCTGCTGGTAGGAGGTTCAAGACTCTCTGACAGTATCTGATGGTAGCAGCTTCAAGACTCTTGGACAGTATCTGCTGGTAGGAGGCTCAAGAGTCTTGGACAATATCTGCTGGTAGCAGGCTCAAGAATCTTGGGCAGTATCTGCTGGTAGGAGGCTCAAGAGTCTTGGACAGTATCTGCTGGTAGCAGGCTCAAGAGTCTTGGGCAGTATCTGCTGGTAGGAGGCTCAAGAGTCTTGGACAGTATCTGATGGTAGCAGGTTCAAGAGTCTTCGACAGTATCAGATGGTAGGAGGCTCAAGAGTCTTGGACAGTATCTGATGGTAGCAAGCTGAAGAGTCTTGGATAGTATCTGATGGTAGCAGGCTCAAGAGTCTTGGACAGTATCTGATGATAGCAGGTTCAAGAGTCTTCGACAGTATCAGATGGTAGGAGGCTCAAGACTTCCATAGTATCTGCTGGTAGGAGGCTCAAGAGTCTTGGACAGTATCTGCTGGTAGCAGGCTCAAGAGTCTTGGGCAGTATCTGATGGTAGCAGGTTCAACACTCTGGGACAGTATCTGATGGTAGCAGGTTCAACACTGCTGGACAGTATCTGATGATAGCAGGTTCAAGAGTCTTGAACCACGGAGGTTGACCCAGTGTTCTCTATTTGTGTCCATGGCGCCCCTACATTTCACTGGGTTTATTCTACACTTCCATATCTTTCACATCTAAACACAACTAATGTAGGTTACGTCAACACTTTTTATCCCAAACTAATGTAATTTCACGTCTGCTAGGGGATTTGCGGGTTAGGTCAGGTTGGGTTAAATTGGACGTAACTTGATGTCTGTTAGTTGCCTGTGGATTAACATTTTTGAGTGTGGAGACTGGTGCCAGGCAGTAATCAAGTTTACCCTGTTTGTTTTAACTTCACTTAACTGTCACTTAGTTGGTGGTTAATGGTACACTTAGTGTCGGCGTCTCTCATTTCGTTAACCACCTCTCTAATGAGTTTCTTAACTAGGTGATTCGTGTAATCATGCTAATGACACACCTCTTGTTAACTCTGACACTGTGCAGAGAACTATTATGTACATTTCTATATGTATGTGTATATATGGAAAGTAACCACAGTGAAGTTTGGTATGGCAATGGGAAATCCTCTCTTACTAGTCCTTATCAATTTGTTCATGAAATTTGTTGATATCAGACTGTTTAACAGAATTCTTCCTGATAAAGCTAAATGGTACAGATATATGAATGACGTTATATGCTTAATACCCAAGAATATAGATATAAACCAGTTCTTGCTTGAATTATTTAGTATAGCTTCATCCTTAAAGTTTGTTGTTGAGTTTGAACACAGTAACTCATTGTCACTTTTAGATGTTTTAATTATCAAAGGAACCAAGAGTTTATATTCAAAGTATACAGAAGACCAACAAATAACTACTCTTATTTGCACTATTATTCTTCAAATCATAACAGAGTTAAACGTTCTGTATTTTCCTACTTGTTCTTGAGAACTTAGCACATTTGCCACCCAGAATGCATACATGAAGAAATGTTAAAAATTTGTAAAATTGCTTATCTAAAATATCCTAAATATTTAATTAGTAAGTTTTTTTAAAACTGCCAGAAAATATTTTACGAAGGACCGTATTTGACCAAGAATATGTTGGTTCTTCCTGAAGAAAACTTGATACACCTTCCTTTTTCTGATATACCTTCTCAGTTTCTGATATTCCTTCTCAGTTTCTGATATACCTTCTCAGTTTCTGATATTCCTTCTCAGTTTCTGATATACCTTCTCAGTTTCTGATATACCTTCTCAGTTTCTGATATACCTTCTCAGTTTCTGATATACCTTCTCAGTTTCTGATATACCTTCTCAGTTTCTGATATACCTTCTCAGTTTCTGATATACCTTCTCAGTTTCTGATATACCTTCTCAGTTTCTGATATACCTTCTCAGTTTCTGATATTCCTTCTCAGTTTCTGATATACCTTCTCAGTTTCTGATATACCTTCTCAGTTTCTGATATACCTTCTCAGTTTCTGATATACCTTCTCAGTTTCTGATATACCTTCTCAGTTTCTGATATACCTTCTCAGTTTCTGATATACCTTCTCAGTTTCTGATATACCTTCTCAGTTTCTGATATACCTTCTCAGTTTCTGATATACCTTCTCAGTTTCTGATATACCTTCTCAGTTTCTGATATACCTTCTCAGTTTCTGATATTCCTTCTCAGTTTCTGATATACCTTCTCAGTTTCTGATATACCTTCTCAGTTTCTGATATACCTTCTCAGTTTCTGATATTCCTTCTCAGTTTCTGATATACCTTCTCAGTTTCTGATATACCTTCTCAGTTTCTGATATACCTTCTCAGTTTCTGATATTCCTTCTCAGTTTCTGATATACCTTCTCAGTTTCTGATATACCTTCTCAGTTTCTGATATTCCTTCTCAGTTTCTGATATACCTTCTCAGTTTCTGATATACCTTCTCAGTTTCTGATATACCTTCTCAGTTTCTGATATTCCTTCTCAGTTTCTGATATACCTTCTCAGTTTTTGATATTCCTTCTCAGTTTCTGATATACCTTCTCAGTTTCTGATATACCTTCTCAGTTTCTGATATTCCTTCTCAGTTTCTGATATACCTTCTCAGTTTCTGATATACCTTCTCAGTTTCTGATATACCTTCTCAGTTTCTGATATTCCTTCTCAGTTTCTGATATACCTTCTCAGTTTCTGATATACCTTCTCAGTTTCTGATATTCCTTCTCAGTTTCTGATATACCTTCTCAGTTTCTGATATACCTTCTCAGTTTCTGATATACCTTCTCAGTTTCTGATATTCCTTCTCAGTTTCTGATATACCTTCTCAGTTTTTGATATTCCTTCTCAGTTTCTGATATACCTTCTCAGTTTCTGATATACCTTCTCAGTTTTTTATATACCTTCTCAGTTTCTGATATACCTTCTCAGTTTCTGATATACCTTCTCAGTTTCTGATATTCCTTCTCAGTTTCTGATATACCTTCTCAGTTTCTGATATTCCTTCTCAGTTTCTGATATACCTTTTCAGTTTCTGATATACCTTTTCAGTTTCTGATATACCTTCTCAGTTTCTGATATTCCTTCTCAGTTTCTGATATACCTTTTCAGTTTCTGATATACCTTCTCAGTTTCTGATATACCTTCTCAGTTTCTGATATACCTTCTCAGTTTACTATATACCTTCTCAGTTTCCTATATACCTTCACAGTTTCTGATATACCTTCTCAGTTTCTGATATACCTTCTCAGTTTCTGATATACCTTCTCAGTTTACTATATACCTTCTCAGTTTCCTATATACCTTCACAGTTTCTGATATACCTTCTCAGTTTCCTATATACCTTCTCAGTTTCTGATATACCTTCTCAGTTTCTGATATACCTTCTCAGTTTCCTATATACCTTCTCAGTTTCTGATATACCTTCTCAGTTTCTGAGAAGAAACAGGCCGGCGCCAACACGCTACCTTTCCTCTGAGAAAACTTTCCCCTAAGTCCAATTGTTGCTGCTCGTGCAACGTTGCACAGCTCCTGATGACGTAAGGAGATGTGTGAAAGATTTTCTTCCCCTGTGGCTTGTCTTGCATTGTTAAGATCGCCTCTCTGCCATATACATGTATATATACATATATGTATGCCGTGATGGATAGATAAAACTTACGATTTTTGGCTTAAACAGCAACGCTCTTCTTGGCGAATAAGGCAAACGAAAATTTGTGTATGCAATAATTTCGCAAAACTCATTCTGAACCTGACGAAAAAATATATTTCATTGTGTTTGTTCATTATTAAATTATTGTAAACTTATTTAAAATATATTTAGTTGGATTAGGGTAAATTAAATTGCGCTTGTTATAATAAGGTTAGGTAAGTTTTCTAAGGTTCTTCTGGTAAAAAATTATTAATTTTTAAATTAACATAAATGAAAAAATATATCTTTAAACGTATAAGATAAAATTTTAGAAAGGACTTAATTTTAAATGAATTCTTGCTAATTGACCAGTTTTACCTATTCGGCATATATATATATATATATATATTATATATATATATATATATATATATATATATATATATATATATATATATAATTAATTTAGGTTACAGATTAGTTAATATGATGGTATATGCAGGACACTTAATATGTGTGCTAATATAATACCTGTGAGTGTGATTATTGTTAGGTAACATTTATCATGCGGTTCTTCAATCTTAAATAACTGAAATATTGATCAAAAATTTTCGAAAGTTAACAACCAGTTTGCCTTTTGAACTGGATTAAAAGTTAACTTTTATTATTATTATTATTATTATTATTATTATTATTATTATTATTATTATTATTATTATTATTATTATTATTATTATTATTAATATTAATTTTATATTTAAAAGCAAGAGTTAAACTCTTATGGGTTATAGAGCGCAGGACTTGGTAAAGTCTTGGTTACAGTTGTGTGACCTCTGGTGTTGTGTGTGACCCGTGGTGTTGTGTGTGACCTCTGGCGTTGTGTGTGACCCATGGTGTTGTGTGTGGCCTCTGGCGTTGTGTGTGACCCGTGGTGTTGTGTGTGACCTCTGGCGTTGTGTGTGACCCGTGGTGTTGTGTGTGACCTCTGGTGTTGTGTGTCACCCCTGGTGTTGTGTGTCACCCCTGGTGTTGTGTGTCACCCCTAGTGTTGTTGGTGACTCATGGTGTTATGTGTCACCCCTGGTGTTGTGTGTGACCTCTGGTGTTGTGTGTCACCCCTGGTGTTGTTGGTGACTCATGGTGTTATGTGTCACCCCTGGTGTTGTGTGTGACCTCTGGTGTTGTGTGTCACCCCTGGTGTTGTGTGTGACCCCTGGTGTTGTTGGTGACTCATGGTGTTATGTGTCACCCCTGGTGTTGTGTGTGACCTCTGGTGTTGTGTGTCACCCCTGGTGTTGTGTGTCACCCCTGGTGTTGTGTGTCACCCCTGGTGTTGTGTGTCACCCCTGGTGTTGTGTGTCACCCCTGGTGTTGTGTGTCACCCCTGGTGTGTGTCACCTCTGGCGTTGTGTGTGACCCCTGGTGTTGTGTGTCACCTCTGGCGTTGTGTGTCACCTCTGGCGTTGTGTGTCACCTCTGGCGTTGTGTGTGACCCCTGGTGTTGTGTGTCACCTCTGGCGTTGTGTGTCACCTCTGGCGTTGTGTGTCACCTCTGGCGTTGTGTGTCACCTCTGGCGTTGTGTGTGACCCCTGGTGTTGTGTGTCACCCTTGGTGTTGTGTGTGACCCCTGGTGTTGTGTATGACCCTTGGTGTTGTGTGTGACCCCTGGTGTTGTGTGTGACCCCTAGTGTTGTGTGTCACCCCTGATGTTGTGTGTCACCCCTGGTGTTGTGTGTCACCCCTGGTGTTGTGGGTCACCCCTGGTGTTGTGTGTCACCCCTGGTGTTGTGTGTCACCCCTGGTGTTGTGGGTCACCCCTGGTGTTGTGTGTCACCCCTGGTGTTGTGTGTCACCCCTGGTGTTGTGTGTCTCCCATTGTGTTGTGTGTGATCCCTGGTGTTGTGTGTGACCCCTGGTGTTGTGTATGACCCTTGGTGTTGTGTGTGACCCCTGGTGTTGTGTGTGACCCTTAGTGTTGTGTGTCACCCCTGGTGTTGTGTGTCACCCCTGGTGTTGTGTGTCACCCCTGGTGTTGTGGGTCACCCCTGGTGTTGTGTGTCACCCATGGTGTTTTGTGTGACCCCTGGTGTTGTGTGTCACCCCTGGTGTTGTGTATGACCCCTGGTGTTGTGTCACCCATGGTGTTGTGTGTCACCCCTGGTGTTGTGTCGCCCCTGGTGTTGTGTGTCACCTCTGGTGTTGTGTGTCACCTCTGGTGTTGTGTATGACCCCTGGTGTTGTGTCACACTGGTGTTGTGTGTCGCCCCTGGTGTTGTGTGTCACCTCTGGTGTTGTGTGTCACCCCTGGTGTTGTGTATGACCCCTGGTGTTGTGTCACCCATGGTGTTGTGTGTCACCCCTGGTGTTGTGTATGACCCCTGGTGTTGTGTCACCCCTGGTGTTGTGTCACCCCTGGCGTTGTGTGTCACCTCTGGTGTTGTGTCACCCCTGGTGTTGTGTCACCCCCTGGTGTGTCACCCCTGGTGTTGTGTCACCCCTGGTGTTGTGCGTCACCCCTGGTGTTGTGCGTCACCCCTGGTGTTGTGTCACCCCTGGTGTTGTGTCACACTGGTGTTGTGTGTCACCCCTGGTGTTGTGTGACACCCCTGGTGTTGTGTGACACCCCTGGTGTTGTGTCACCCCTGGTGTTGTGTCACCCCTGGTGTTGTTCTTCACCCCTGGTGTTGTGTCACCCCTGGTGTTGTGTCACACTGGTGTTGTGTCACACTGGTGTTGTCACCCTGGTGTTGTGTCACCCCTGGTGCTGCGTGTCACCCTGGTGTTGTGTCACCCCTGGTGTTGTGTGTCACCCCTGGTGTTGTGTGTCACCCCTGGTGTTGTGTTTCACCCCTGGCGTTGTGTCACCCCTGGTGCTGCGTGTCACACTGGTGTTGTGTCACCCCTGGTGCTGCGTGTCACACTGGTGTTGTGTCACACTGGTGTTGTGTCACCCCTGGTGTTGTGTCACACTGGTGTTGTGTCACCCCTGGTGTTGTGTCACACTGGTGTTGTGTCACCCCTGGTGTTGTGTCACACTGGTGTTGTGTCACCCCTGGTGCTGCGTGTCACACTGGTGTTGTGTCACCCCTGGTGCTGCGTGTCACACTGGTGTTGTGTCACACTGGTGTTGTGTCACCCCTGGTGCTGCGTGTCACACTGGTGTTGTGTCACACTGGTGTTGTGTCACCCCTGGTGCTGCGTGTCACACTGGTGTTGTGTCACCCCTGGTGCTGCGTGTCACACTGGTGTTGTGTCACCCCTGGTGCTGCGTGTCACACTGGTGTTGTGTCACACTGGTGTTGTGTCACCCCTGGTGTTGTGTCACACTGGTGTTGTGTCACCCCTGGTGTTGTGTCACACTGGTGTTGTGTCACCCCTGGTGTTGTGTCACACTGGTGTTGTGTCACTCCTGGTGTTGTGTCACACTGGTGTTGTGTCACCCCTGGTGTTGTGTCACACTGGTGTTGTGTCACCCCTGGTGTTGTGTCACACTGGTGTTGTGTCACACCCTGGTGTTGTGTCACACTGGTGTTGTGTCACCCCTGGTGTTGTGTCACACTGGTGTTGTGTCACCCCTGGTGTTGTGTCACACTGGTGTTGTGTCACCCCTGGTGCTGCGTGTCACACTGGTGTTGTGTCACCCCTGGTGTTGTGTCACACTGGTGTTGTGTCACCCCTGGTGTTGTGTCACACTGGTGTTGTGTCACACTGGTGTTGTGTCACACTGGTGTTGTGTCACCCCTGGTGCTGCGTGTCACACTGGTGTTGTGTCACCCCTGGTGTTGTGTCACCCCTGGTGTTGTGTCACCCCTGGTGTTGTGTCACACTGGTGTTGTGTCACACTGGTGTTGTGTCACCCCTGGTGTTGTGTCACACTGGTGTTGTGTCACCCCTGGTGTTGTGTCACACTGGTGTTGTGTCACCCCTGGTGTTGTGTCACACTGGTGTTGTGTCACCCCTGGTGCTGCGTGTCACACTGGTGTTGTGTCACCCCTGGTGTTGTGTCACACTGGTGTTGTGTCACCCCTGGTGTTGTGTCACACTGGTGTTGTGTCACCCCTGGTGTTGTGTCACACTGGTGTTGTGTCACCCCTGGTGTTGTGTCACACTGGTGTTGTGTCACTCCTGGTGTTGTGTCACACTGGTGTTGTGTCACCCCTGGTGTTGTGTCACACTGGTGTTGTGTCACCCCTGGTGTTGTGTCACACTGGTGTTGTGTCACCCCTGGTGTTGTGTCACACTGGTGTTGTGTCACCCCTGGTGCTGCGTGTCACACTGGTGTTGTGTCACCCCTGGTGTTGTGTCACACTGGTGTTGTGTCACCCCTGGTGTTGTGTCACACTGGTGTTGTGTCACCCCTGGTGCTGCGTGTCACACTGGTGTTGTGTCACCCCTGGTGCTGCGTGTCACACTGGTGTTGTGTCACCCCTGGTGCTGCGTGTCACACTGGTGTTGTGTCACCCCTGGTGTTGTGTCACACTGGTGTTGTGTCACCCCTGGTGCTGCGTGTCACACTGGTGTTGTGTCACCCCTGGTGCTGCGTGTCACACTGGTGTTGTGTCACCCCTGGTGTTGTGTCACACTGGTGTTGTGTCACCCCTGGTGCTGCGTGTCACACTGGTGTTGTGTCACCCCTGGTGTTGTGTCACACTGGTGTTGTGTCACCCCTGGTGCTGCGTGTCACACTGGTGTTGTGTCACCCCTGGTGTTGTGTCACACTGGTGTTGTGTCACCCCTGGTGCTGCGTGTCACACTGGTGTTGTGTCACCCCTGGTGCTGCGTGTCACACTGGTGTTGTGTCACCACTCTTACGTTACTCACGACAAACTTTCTTCTCGTTCTCCTTGAGGCATCTCGCCTGTAAATGTTGCTACCTTCTGTTAATAACTTAGACACATGTGCAACACTTGGGTATCTTTATTATGGAAACATTTCACCAAACAGTTGCGAAACGTTTGTAAATAAATATATGTAACTGTTTCATGTTTATCTTATCCGAGGTAAGAGTAGATTACCTGTATGTTACCTGTATTCGCTTCCGGAGGTCACCGACTCCTGCCGCCTGGTCCCAGACGAGGCCTGGTTGCTGACCTGATTTATCAGGCTATTGGTTCCCGCCCCATGCAGTCCAAGGTGCTGCATGCATCACAACAAGACTGATTCCCTTAAGGAATTTATCGATTTCTGTCTTGAAGAGAGTCAGGACTGTGTTGCTAAACCCCCTACGCATGGAAGAGTACCAGAAGATAAGAGTGTTGATTGTGGCAAACATTAAACTGGAACATTAAGACACATGTGCAACAATTGGGTATCTTTATTGATGGTTTAGAAAGACACGTAAGCAAACACTGACATTTATTAGAAAACGTTTCGGTCCTGGGACCCTGATCACTTCTAACCAGTTAGAAGTGATCAAGGTCCCAGGACCGAAACGTTTTCTAATAAATATGTCATAGTGTTTGCTTACGTGTCTTTCTAAACCAACTTGTCGGTATTTATTACCAATGTTTATACCATCTTTATTAATGAAAGGTTTCGCCTACACAGGCTTCTTCAGTCAAATACAGAGGCAGCAGGTGTAGTAGTGAAATAAAGATGTAATCAGTCCATCAACCTTGGAGAAACAGTATTTGAGGTGGTCAGTCCCCTCAGCCTGGAACGATATCGTTCCAGCTCCAAGGAGAGTCAGGTAGATCATAAATAACTTAAGAAGAGTTAGGTAGGTTATTAATAAGTTGTTAAGGAGAGTTAGGTAGGTCATTGATAAGTTGTTAAGGAGAGTTAGGTAGATCATTGATAAGTTGTTAAGGAGAGTTAGGTAGGTCATTGATAAGTTGTTAAGGAGAGTTAGGTAGGTCATTGATAAGTTGTTAAGGAGAGTTAGGTAGGTCATTGATAAGTTGTTAAGGAGAGTTAGGTAGGTCATTGATAAGTTGTTAAGGAGAGTTAGGTAGGTCATTGATAAGTTGTTAAGGAGAGTTAGGTAGGTCATTGATAAGTTGTTAAGGAGAGTTAGGTAGGTCATTGATAAGTTGTTAAGGAGAGTTAGGTAGGTCATTGATAAGTTAAGGAGAGTTAGGCCATTAATAAGTTGTCAAGGAGAGTTAGGTAAGTCATTAATAAGTTATTAAGGAGAGTTATGTAGGTTGCTAAGGAGAGTTAGGTAGGTCATTAATAAGTTGTCAAGGAGAGTTAGGTAGGTCATTAATAAGTTATTAAGGAGAGTTAGGTAGGCTGTTAAGAAGAATTAGTTAGGCCATTAATAAGTTGTTAAGAAGAGTTAGGTAGGTTGTTAAGGAGAGTTAGTTAGGTTGTCAAGGAGAGTTAGGTCATTAAGATAAACAAAAGTGGTGCTAGGGTGCTGCCTTGCGGCACCTTAATGTTGACGGGCTGTCTATATGAAGTGGTATCACTTACAGTGTTTGGTGTGTTTATGGTGAAGGTATGTGTGGTTGTGTGTGTGGTTGTGTGTGTGGTTGTATGTGTGGTTGTGTGTGTGGTTGTGTGTGTGGTTGTGTGTGTGGTTGTGTGTGTGGTTGTGTGTGTGGTTGTGTGTGTGGTTGTGTGTGTGGTTGTGTGTGTGGTTGTTTGTGTGGTTGTATGTGTGGTTGTTTGTGTGGTTGTGTGTGTGGTTGTATGTGTGGTTGTATGTGTGGTTGTTTGTGTGGTTGTGTATGTGGTTGTTTGTGTGGTTGTGTGTGGTTGTTCGTGTGGTTATGTGTGTGGTTGTATGTGTGGTTGTGTGTGTGGTTGTATGTGTGGTTGTTTGTGTGGTTGTGTATGTGGTTGTTTGTGTGGTTGTGTGTGTGGTTGTTCGTGTGGTTATGTGTGTGGTTGTATGTGTGGTTGTGTGTGTGGTTGTATGTGTGGTTGTTTGTGTGGTTGTGTATGTGGTTGTTTGTGTGGTTGTATGTGTGGTGTGTGTGGTTGTTTGTGTGGTTGTGTGTGAGGTTGTATGTGTGGTTGTTTGTGTGGTTGTGTATGTGGTTGTTTGTGTGGTTGTATGTGTGGTTGTATGTGTGGTTGTTTGTGTGGTTGTGTATGTGGTTGTTTGTGTGGTTGTGTGTGTGGTTGTTCGTGTGGTTGTGTGTGTGGTTGTTATGTGTGGTTGTGTGTGTGGTTGTATGTGTGGTTGTTTGTGTGGTTGTGTATGTGGTTTGTGTGGTTGTATGTGTGGTTGTGTGTGTGGTTGTTTGTGTGGTCGTGTGTGTGGTTGTATGTGTGGTTGTTTGTGTGGTTGTGTATGTGGTTGTTTTGTGGTTGTATGTGTGGTTGTTCGTGTGGTTGTGTGTGTGGTTGTATGTGTGGTTGTGTGTGGTTGGTTGTGTGTGTGGTTGTATGTGTGGTTGTTTGTGTGGTTGTGTATGTGGTTGTTTGTGTGGTTGTATGTGTGGTTGTGTGTGTGGTTGTGTGTGTGGTTGTATGTGTGGTTGTTTTGTGTGGTTGTGTATGTGGTTGTGTGGTTGTGTGGTTGTGTGTGGTTGTTCGTGTGATTGTGTGTGTGGTTGTATGTGTGGTTGTGTGTGGTTGGTTGTGTGTGTGGTTGTGTGTGTGGTTGTTTGTGTGGTTGTTAGGCTGTCACGGGTTATAAAGATATGCTACGACGGTACGTGGGGTGTTATATATTTGTTGTGAGGATGCTGAGGTTGGGAAGGGGGTCATGTTTTGGTCAGGGGTAAAAAGAGAGTCACTTGAGGTAGGCAAGGGTGAGTGCAAGGAGCTGCTGGGTGGTGTCGTTGACCTTATGATGGGTCAAGGCAGCAGAAATTGCTGGCTTATCTGTCTGCTGCTCTCCACGCTGTGAAGGTGATCTGTTGTGATGTGCTCTGATGACATGCTTGTTGGGAAGATGTGTTTGTTGTGAGGATGTGCTGTGAGGATGTGTTCTGATGCTATGCATATATGTAACTTGATCTCCAGTTCGTGGAAAATACAGTTCGTTAATGAATTATATTTCTACGCGCTGGACACGATTCGCAAACTTTTACGATTGTAATTTTAGGTTAGGTTAGTTAGGTTTATTTAGATTAACGTATATTAACCTATATGTGCGTAAAATTACCCAGCAAAAACGAAATTAAAAATAAAAATCTGGTGATTTATATAAGACAGTTTGGGGCGTAATATGTATTATAGCGTGTAGATAAACGGTTCAGACAACCCACAAGTTGATAAATTAGAAACATGTGCAACACTTGGGTATACCTGGAGAGGGTTTCGGGGGTCAACGCCCCCGCGGCTTGGTCTGTGACCAGACCTCATGGTGGATCAGGGCCTGGTCAACCAGGCTGTTACTGTTGGCCGCATGCAACCCGACGTACGAACCACAGCCCGGCTCGTCAGGTACTGACTTTACGTGCCTGCTTGAAGACAGCCAGGGGTCTATTGGTAATCCCCCTGATGTATGCTGGGAGGCAGTTGAACAGTCTTGGGCCCCTCACACTTATGTTGTCTCTTATCGTGCTAGTGGCACCCCTGCTTTTCATTGCGGGATGTTGCATCGTCTGCCAAGTCTTTTGCTTTCATAGGGAGTGATTTTCGTGTGCAAGTTTGGTACTAATCCCTCTAAGATATTCCAAGTGTATATAATCATGTATCTCTCCCGCCTGCGTTCCAGGGAGTACAGGTTGAGGAACTTTAAGCGTTCCCAGTAATTGAGGTGTTTTATCACAGTTATGTGCGCCGTGAAGGTTCTCTGTACACTTTCTAGGTCAGCAATTTCACCTGCCTTGAAAAGTGCTGGGTATCTTTATTGTGCAAACGTTTCGCCACACACTGGCTTCATCAGTCCTATATAAAGATAAATGGTGAAGATAAGATGGAGTTTGGGATAATCAGTCCCTCAGTCTGGAGTCGATGTAATCAGTCCATCAGTCTTGAAAAGTTTGATGTAATCAGTCCATCAGTCTTGAAAAGATTGATGGACTGATTGCATCGACTCCAGGGTGAGGGACTGATTACCTCAAACTCCTTCTTATCTTCACCGTTCTTCTTTGTATAGGACTGATGAAGCCACTGTGTGGCGAAATGTTTCCTCAATAAAGGTACCCAACTGTTGCACTTGTGTCTAATTTATCAAAATCAGAAAATGTATTCTCTCACGAAACGTACAGAAGTTGGTTGGTGAGACTGCAGCACAGTTGACATGAACCTGGAAGCTGTCTGGAGTCTACTTGGAGGGTATTCCGGGGGTCAACGTCTCCGCGGCCCTGTCCACGACCAGGCCTCCCCGTGGATCAGCGCCTGATCAGCCAGGCTGTTACTGCTGGCAGCACGTAGTACAATATACGAACCACAGCCCGGCTGATCCGGCACCGACTTTAGGTATCTGTCCAGCTCCCTCTTGAAGGCAGCCAGGGGTCTATTGGTAATTCCCCTTATGCCTGGTGGGAGGCTGTTTATCAGTCTTGGGCCCCGGACACTTAGTGTGTTTTCTCTTAGTGTATTATGGCTCCCCTACTTTTCATTGGGACTATTTTTCACCGCCTGCCAAGTCTTTTGCTTTCGTAGGAAGTATTTTTGTGTGCTAAAGATTACTTTATATTTCGACTCCAACTGCAGTCTTCATCAGTGGGAGATTGAAATATACAGTAAATTTTGTTGTCTATGTTACCCGTTTACCTCTCTCTCTCTCTCTCTCTCTCTCTCTCTCTCTCTCTCTCTCTCTCTCTCTCTCTCTATCTATCTATCTCTCTATCTCTCTATCTCTATCTCTCTCTCTCTCTCTCTTTCTCTCTTTCTCTCTTTCTCTCTTTCTTTCTCTCTCTCTCTCTCTCTCTCTCTCTCTCTCTCTCTCTCTCTCTCTCTCTCTCTCTCTCTCTCTCTCTCTCTCTCTCTCTCTCTCTCTCTCTCTCAACGACACATCCTTTGTAGCGTTTCTAGGTGTGTTTGGTACATGTTCGGCAACAATTATGGCTAAAAGATGAAGTTTACTCTGTGTGTGTGACGGAAGATGCGATGTGTGTGTGTGTGTGACGGAAGATGCGATGTGTGTGTGACGGAAGATGCGATGTGTGTGTGACGGAAGATGCGATGTGTGTGTGTGTTGTGACGGAGAGTTAGTGGGGGAGAGGGATGGGAAGGGGGAGTTGTCAGGAGATGTGTGTGTGTGAGAGAATTATTATTATTATTATAATCAAGGGGGAAGTGCTAAACCCGTAGGATTATACAGCGCCTGGGGGGGATGTGGAAGGCATTCAGGCTTAATTCGGGGAACTGGAGCACAGATCTAATTCCCTAAATCAAGAGCCCCTCACCAACATCAAGGAACCTTCCTTCAGGGGAGAGAGAGAGAGAGAGAAGTTGTGGGGTTGGGGTACGTAGTGAAGCCGGTGGTGGTCACATTACTGTTAATGACTCAAGTGTTTGAGGGCAGCGAGGCACGAGCTGACACCCTAACAATATTGTTTTTGATTTTGATATCTTAATGAATACATGTTTACTTGTATATATATATATATATATATATATATATATATATATATATATATATATATATATATATATATATATATATATATATATATATATATATATATATATATATATATATATATATATATCCCTGTGTGGTGTGGCAGTGTTAGGTGTGGCAGTGTTAGGTGTAACAATGTTAGGTGTGGCAATGTTAGGTGTGGCAGTGTTAGGTGTGCCAGTGTTAGGTGTGGCAGTGTTAGGTATTTTTCTCACTTTGTTGTTCTCACTGCCGTAATTAAACACGGGCCTCCCTCCTTTCTACCTTTCCATATTATATATACTTCACATAATGTCCATACCCAACACACACAAAATTTCCACCGTCGAACACCAGGAATATCTTGTTTAACGATCCTGCATCATGGTTTAAACTATGTATGGCACTCCAGATATCTTACCTCTTTCCCCCAGGTAAAGTATACAGTCTGAAGGATTGTCTTGCTGTCCAACGAGGCTACTCTTCACAAAGAAAGTCACTTTTTCATAGCAATTATACCCAAATATCCGACAATACATAGCTTTGAAACCGCACTCTGTACACCCGCGTCTACACACGTCCCCCGGAGCGACTCTCCCATGGTTCCTATCCTAAAGCTATCCATGGTATCTGTATCTTTAAAGCTACCCATGATATTTATCCTTCCTATATTTGAAGCTATCCATGGTATCTATCCTATGTTTAAAACTATTCGTGGTATCTGTACTATCTTTAGCGTTACCCATGGTATCTGTACTATCTTTAGCGTTACCCATGGTATCTGTACTATATAGGTACCATGGTATCTGTAATATCTTTCAAGCTACCCATGGTATCTGTACTATCTTTAAAGCTACCCATGGTATCTATCCATCCTATCCTTAAAGCTACCCATGGTATCCGTCGGTGCTGACCTGATCAAGGATTTCTTTGGTACTAAAGTACCGTGATCAGTTTCTACTGCCACCCACCCCGCCCACAACGCACCACCCATTCCGCCCATCCCGCCCACGCCATCCTGCGCGCCCATTCAGCCGAGAAATGATTGTATAAGTTACATTAGCGATGTATGAACAGCTAATGTAGTGAGAGAGAGAGAGAGAGTTGTGTTTGTTCATTAACGTTGTTTGCTATGTTCCACTCAAGTCGTGGGGGAGGGGTCGTGTTGGGGAAGAGTGGTCGTATGGGGAGGAGGGGTCGTATTAGGGAGGGGTCTTGTAGGGGAGTGGTGGTGTTGGGGAGGGGTCGTGTTGAGTGAAGGGTCGCTGCGGGAGTGGTGGTATTGGGGAGGGGTCGTGTTGAGTGAAGGGTCGTATGGGGGAGGAGTCGTATTGGGGAAGGGGTCTTGTGGGTGAGTGGTGGTGTTGAGGGAGGGGTATTATGGGGGGAGGGGTCTTGTGGGGGAGTGGTGGTGTTGGGGGAGAGGTCCTGGTCGTGTTGTAGGCCGTGCCCTAGTTGTGTTCTGGTCGTGTTGTAGGTCGTGCCCTGGTCGTGTTCTGGTCGTGTGGTGAGTCCTTTTCTCAGTATTTTATTCTTTTCCTTCTCTCCCCATCTTCCTGTCTTCCTCTCTCCATCCTATGGTCTTCCGCTCCCCATCCTCTGGTCTTCCTCTCCCCACCTTCCTGTCTTCCTCTCTCCATCTTCCTGTCTTCCTCTCCCCATCCTATGGTCTTCCTCTCCCCACCTTCCTGTCTTCCTCTCCCCATCTTGCTGTCTTCCTCTCCCCACCTTGCTGTCTTCCTCTCCCCATCATATGGTCTTCCTCTCCCATCCTATGGTCTTCCTCTCCCCGCCTTCCTGTCTTCCTCTCCCATCTTCCTGTCTTCCTCTCCCCATCTTGCTGTCTTCCTCTCCCCATCTTGCTGTCTTCCTCTTTCCATCCTATGGTCTTCCTCTCCCCACCTTCCTGTCTTCCTCTCCCCATCTTGCTGTCTTCCTCTCCTCATCCTATGGTCTTCCTCTCTCCACCTTCCTGTCTTCCTCTCCCCATCTTGCTGTCTTCCTCTCCCCACCTTCCTGTCTTCCTCTCCCCATCTTGCTGTCTTCCTCTCCCCATCCTATGGTCTTCCTCTCCTCATATTGCTGTCTTCCTCTCCCCATCCTATGGTCTTCCTCTCCCCATCTTGCTGTCTTCCTCTCCCCATCCTATGGTCTTCCTCTCCCCATCTTGCTGTCTTCCTCTCCCCATCCTATGGTCTTCCTCTCCCCATCTTGCTGTCTTCTCCCTTCTTTAAAAATTCGGGGTCGCACCTTGGGAGATAAAAGCCTCTTTGATTCAATTTGTCGTGTCCCCACTCTCTCCCTCTCCCCCTCTTTCCCTCTCCTACCCTCTCCTCCTCTCCCACTCTCTTCCCCCTTTTCTGTCTCTCTCTCTCTCTCTCTCTTCTCTCTCTCTCTCTCTCTCTCTCTCTCTCTCTCTCCTCTCTCTTCTCTCTCTCTCTCTCTCTCTCTCTCTTTTCTCCTCTTTTCTTTATCACTCTGTACCCTCTCCCTTTCTCCTTCCCTCTGCCTCATCTCTTCTTCCTCTCCTTTTCTCTCTCTCTACTGTTTCCTACTCTCCTTCCCTTCTGTTTCTTCTCCTCGTCTCCTCCCAGGCCCCGCCTTTCTCAAGTTCCCCATTTTTTCTTTTCCCGGTTTTTACTCTCTTCTCCTTAACTCTGCATCCTCACTCCCTTCACACACACCACATACACACACACACCCCACACACACACACCACACACACAACACACACACCACACACACACACACACACACACACACACACAACACATACACACACACACATACACACACACACACACAGACACACACCACACACCACACCACACACACACACACACACACACACCACACCAAACACACATACACACACACCACCCACACATACACACACACATACACATACACACATACACACACAGGGACGGGAAATCCTATGTCACAAACGTTATGGAGTTCTGTGACAGGGTGACAGAAGTAAGACAAGAGAGAGAGAGGGGTGGGTAGATTGCATTTTCTTGGACTGTAAGAAGGCGTTTGACACAGTTCCACACAAGAGATTAGTGCAAAAGCTGGAGGACCAGGCAGCGATAACAGGGAAGGCACAGCAGTGGATCAGGGAATACCTGTCAGGAAGACAGCGTGTCATGGTACATGGCGAGGCGTCAGAGCGGGCGCCTGTAACGACCAGGGTTCCACAGGGGTCGGTTCTGGTGAATGACATGACGGAAGGAAGTGTCCCTGTTTGCAGATGATGTGAAGTTGATGAGAAGAATCCAATTTCACGAGGAGCAGGCAGAACTACAAAGGGATCTGGACAGGTTGCAGGCCTGGTCAAGCAACTGGCTCCTGGAGTTCAACCCAACCAAGTGCAAAGTCATGAAGATTGGAGAAGGGCAAAGAAGACCGCAGACAGAGTACAGTGTAGGGGGTCAGAGACTACAAATCTCACTCAAGGAAAAAGATCTTGGGGTGAGTATAACAGCGGGCTGATCACCTGAGACGCACATCAATCAAATAACTCCTGCAGCATATGGGCGCCTAGCAAACCTAAGAATAGCATTCTGACCTCCTAATAAGAATCGTTCAGGACCCTGTACACTGTGTACGTTAGGCCCATATTGGAGTATGCAGCACCAGTTTGGAACCCACACCTAGCCAAGCACGTAAGGAAACTAGAGAAAGTGCAAAGGTTTGCAACAAGACTAGTCCCGGAGCTAAGGGAAATGTCCTACGAGGAGGGGTTAAGGGAAATCTGCCTGACAACACTGGAAGACAGGAAAGATAGGGGGGAGATGATAACGATATATAAAATACAGAGAGGAATTGACAAGGTGGACAGAGACAGAATGTTCCAGAGCTGGAACACAGTAACAAGGGGACACAGTCGGAAGTTGAAGACACAGATGAATCACAGGGATGTTAGGAAGTATTTTTTTCATTTGCAGAGTTGTCAGGAAGTAGAATAGTTTGGGAAGCGTTGTAGTGGAGGCAGGATCCATACACAGCTTTAAGCAGAGGTATGATGAAGTTCATGGAGCAGGGAGAGTGACCCAGTAGCGACCAGCGAAGAGGCGGGGCCAGGAGCTATGATTCGATCCCTACAGCCACAACGAGGTGAGTACATACACACACACACATACACAAAACACACACACACACACCACACACACACACACACACACACACACACACACACCACACACACACACACACACACACATACATACAAAACACAACACATTACACACACACATACACACACACAAACACAAAACACAACACACAACACACACAAAACACACACACACACACACACACACACACACCACAACACAACACACACACAACACACACACACACAACACACTTACGGTTACGAATATGCTCATATACAACATGTTCAAAGGCATAGATGCACACAGACACGAGTACAAATGCTCACATACACAGACACGAGTACAAATGCACACATACACACAAACACGAATACAAATACTTACACACAGACACGAGTACAAATACTCACATACACAGACATGAGTACAAATACTCACATACAGACACGAGTACAAATGCTGACATACACAAAGTTAACAATAGTTAGCAAGAATCATAAATACATTTTAAAATTATCAAAGATTTGCAACAAGACTGGTGCCAGAACGGAGAGGACCAGCAGGTACAGACACACAACACAGACTACAACTACACTGCTGAAGACAGGCTCTGATGGTAGCCGAAATACACAGATGTTAGTCACTCTTCTCTCTAGGTTAAAACACTACACGAAATGGGGATGATTGTCCTCGTCTGGGATGCACAATAAACTAGCCAGTACCCTCCACACCATGGTTATGAGGTGCACAATAAACTAGCCAGTACCCTCCACACCATGGTTATGAGGTGCACAATAAACTAGCCAGTACCCTCCACACCATGGTTATGAGGTGCACAATAAAACTAGCCAGTACCTCCACAACCATGGTTATGAGGTGCACAATAAACTAGCCAGTACCATCCACACCATGGTTATGAGGTGCACAATAAACTAACCAGTACCATCCACACCATAGTTATGAGGTGCACAATAAACTAGCCAGTACCTCCACACATGGTTATGAGGTGCACAATAAACTAGCCAGTACCATCCACACCATGGTTATGAGGTGCACAATAAACTAGCCAGTACCCTCCACACCATGGTTATGAGGTGCACAATAAACTAGCCAGTACCCTCCACACCATGGTTATGAGGTGCACAATAAACTAGCCAGTACCCTCCACACCATGGTTATGAGGTGCACAATAAACTAGCCAGTACCCTCCACACCATGGTTATGAGGTGCACAATAAACTAGCCCGTACCCTCCCCACCATGGTTATGAGGTGCACAATTTAAACTAGCCGTACCCTCCACACCATGGTTATGAGGTGCACAATAAACTAGCCAGTACCATCCACACCATGGTTATGAGGTGCACAATAAAATAGCCAGTACATCCACACCATAGTTATGAGGTGCACAATAAACTAGCCAGTACCCTCCACACCATGGTTATGAGGTGCACAATAAACTAGCCAGTACCATCCACACCATGGTTATGAGGTGCACAATAAACTAGCCAGTACCATCCACACCATAGTTATGAGGTGCACAATAAACTAGCCAGTACCCTCCACACCATGGTTATGAGGTGCACAATAAACTAGCCAGTACCATCCACACCATGGTTATGAGGTGCACAATAAACTAGCCAGTACCATCCCCACCATGGTTATGAGGTGCACAATAAACTAGCCAGTACCATCCACACCATGGTTATGAGGTGCACAATAAACTAGCCAGTACCATCCCCACCATGGTTATGAGGTGCACAAACTAGCCAGTAACATCCACACCATGGTTATGAGGTGCACAATAAACTAGCCAGTACCATCCACACCATGGTTATGAGGTGCACAATAAACTAGCCAGTACCCTCCACACCATGGTTATGAGGTGCACAATAAACTAGCCAGTACCATCCACACCATGGTTATGAGGTGCACAATAAACTAGCCAGTACCCTCCACACCATGGTTATGAGGTGCACAATAAACTAGCCAGTACCATCCACACCATGGTTATGAGGTGCACAATAAACTAGCCAGTACCATCCACACCATGGTTAAGAGGTACACAGTAAACTAGCTACTAATATCCACACCATGGTTATGGGTGTACAATAAACTAGCAACTACCATTCCCACCATGGTTATGGGTGCACAATAAAGTAGCCACTACCATCCCT
This sequence comes from Cherax quadricarinatus, assembly GCF_026875155.1. Lineage (NCBI taxonomy): Eukaryota > Metazoa > Arthropoda > Malacostraca > Decapoda > Parastacidae > Cherax > Cherax quadricarinatus. The sequence continues at coordinate 23,178,665 of NC_069453.1, forward strand.
TCCATGGTTATAGGTGCACAATGAACTAGCCACTACCATTCCCACCATGGTTATGGGTGCACAATAAACTAGCCACTACCATCTCCACCATGGTTATGGGTGCACAGTAAACTTACCACTACCATCCCCACCATGATTATGGGTGTACAATAAACTAGCCACTATCATTCCCACCATGGTTATGGGTGTACAATAAACTAGCCACTACCATCCCCACCATGGTTATGGGTGCACAATAAACTAGCAACTACCATTCCCACCATGGTTATGGGTGCATAAACTAGCCACTACCATCCCCACCATGATTATGGGTGCAGAATAAACTAGCCACTATCATCCCCACCATGGTTATGGGTTCACAATAAACTAGCCACTACCATCCCCACCATGGTTATGGGTGCACAATAAACTAGCCACTACCATCCCCACCATGGTTATGGGTGCACAATAAACTAGCAACTACCATCCCTACCATGGTTATGGGTGCACAATAAACTAGCCACTACCATCCCCACCATGGTTATGGGTGCACAATAAACTAGCCACTATCATCCCCACCATGGTTATGGGTGCACAATAAACTAGCCACTACCATCCCCACCATGGTTATGGGTGCACAATAAACTAGCCACTACCATCCCTACCATGGTTATGGGTGCACAATAAACTAGCCACTACCATCCCCACCATGGTTATGGGTGCACAATAAACTAACCACTATCATCCCCCATGGTTATGGGTGACAATAAACTAGCCACTACCATCCCCACCATGGTTATGGGTGCACAATAAACTAGCCACTACCATCCCCACCATAGTTATGGGTGCACAATAAACTAACCACTATCATCCCCACCATGGTTATGGGTGCACAATAAACTAGCCACTACCATCCCCACCATGGTTATGGGTGTACAATAAACTAGCCACTACCATCCCCACCATGGTTATGGGTGTATAATAAACTAGCCACTATCATCCCCACCATGGTTATGGGTGCACAATAAACTAGCCACTTCCATCCCCACCATGGTTATGGGTGCACAATAAACTAGCCACTACCATCCCCACCATGGTTATGGGTGCACAATGAACTAACCACTACCATCCCTACCATGGTTATGGGTGCACAATAAACTAGCCACTATCATCCCCACCATGGATATGGGTGCACAATAAACTAACCACTACCATCCCCACCATGGTTATGGGTGCACAATAAACTAGCCAGTTCGGCAGTAAAAAATTTCATTTTATTTACGGACAATGGTGGGCACAGAGAGAGGGCATTGAGAAGGCAGAGTGGAGTCAGGTAAAAATGAGAGTTTTACCTGACCCTCAGAGCCACCAGCACTCCAACTGCTTTATTGATGTATGACTTTTGTAGTGAAATAAAAGGAGATGCATTGAAGGTTCTATAGTGCATACATTGCAGGGTGTATAATACAGCATGAGGTGTATAATGCAGCATTGTAGGGTGTATAATGCAACATTGGAGGGTGTATAATGCAACATTGGAGGGTGTATAATACAACATTGTAGGGTGTAGAATGCAACATTAGAGGGTGTATAATACAACATTAGAAGGTGTATAATGCAACATTGGAGGGTGTATAATACAACATTGTAGGGTGTATAATACAACATTGTAGGGTGTATAATGCAACATTAGAGGGTGTATAATGCAACATTGGAGGGTGTATAGTGCAACATTGGAGGGTATATAATGCAACATTGGAGGGTGTATAATGCAACATTAGAAGGTGTATAATGCAACATTGGAGGGTGTATAATGCAACATTGGAGAGTGTATAATGCAATATTAGAGGGTGTATAATGCAACATTAGAGGGTGTATAATGCAACATTGTAGGGTGTATAATGCAACATTGGAGGGTGTATAATGCAACATTGGAGGGTGTATAATGCAACATTAGGTGTATAATGCAACATTGGAGGGGGTATAATGCAACATTGGAGGGGTATAATGCAACATTGGAGGATGTATAATGTAACATTGGAGGGGGTATAATGCAACATTAAAGGGGGTATAATGCAACATTAGAGGGTGTATAATGCAACATTGGAGGGTGTATAATGCAACATTGGAGGGGGTATAATGCAACATTGGAGGGTGTATAATGCAACATTAGAGGGGGTATAATGCAACATTGGAGGGTGTATAATGCAACATTGGAGGGTGTATAATGCAACATTGGAGGGTGTATAATGCAACATTGGAGGGTGTATAATGCAACATTGGAGGGTGTATAATGCAACATTGGAGGGTGTATAATGCAACATTGGAGGGGGTATAATGCAACATTGGAGGGGGTATAATGCAACATTGGAGGGTGTATAATGCAACATTAGAAAGTGTATAGTCAGACATTGTAGGGTATATAATACAAGATAAATAATACAACATTGAAGGGTGTATACAATACATGTAATATTCGCAGATATCCTGCGGTATTACACCGCGAGACACTGGCTGTGTATAAAGGGATGCTGGTGAAAAGCTCTTGATCCGAGAAATTTAAGCTGCGCTATCCCTTGCTCCCATAAAGCGTTGCCATTCCTCAAGCTTCAGCTTCTAAGCTGTCAACCCCCTTAGAAGATGAATGAGGCTTACTATAAGCGTCTAAGGTATTTCACGAACAATAAAAATGGCAGACTGTCATCTACACACGCCGCTGACAATCACAGTGTTCCTCTAGGTAGGATGCACAAGTATTAAAAGTTTGAAGCCGAGCAGAAGAGGCTTTTTCAAGTTATCGCAAGGAAACCAAAACCAGAGGGAACTTGCATGTGCCAGTATTGACACGACCCTTACCCAAGTTACTGTTCACCACGACCCTTACCCAAGTTACTGTTCACCACGACCCTTACCCAAGTTACTGTTCACCACGACCCTTACCTTAGTTACTATTCACCACGACCCTTACCCTAGTTACTGTTCACCACGACCCTTACCTTATTTACTATTCACCACGACCCTTACCCTAGTTACTGTTCACCACGACCCTTACCCTAGTTACTGTTCACCACGACCCTTACCCTAGTTACTGTTCACGACCCTTACCCTAGTTACTGTTCACCACGACCCTTACCCTAGTTACTGTTCACTACGACCCTTACCCTAGTTACTGTTCACCACGACCCTTACCCTAGTTACTGTTCACCACGACCCTTACCCTAGTTACTGTTCACTACGACCCTTACCCTAGTTACTGTTCACCACGACCCTTACCCTAGTTACTTTTCACGACCCTTACCCTAGTTACTTTTCACTACGACCCTTACCCTAGTTACTGTTCACTACGACCCTTACCCTAGTTACTGTTCACTACGACCCTTACCCTAGTTACTGTTCACTACGACCCTTACCCTAGTTATTGTTTACTACCCTTACCCTAGTTACTGTTCACTACGACCCTTACCCTAGATACTGTTCACTACGACCCTTACCCTAGTTACTGTTCACTACGACCCTTACCCTAGTTACTGTTCACTACGACCCTTACCCTAGTTACTGTTCACCACGACCCTTACCCTAGTTATTGTTCACTACGACCCTTACCCTAGTTACTGTTCACTACGACTCTTACCCTAGTTACTGTTCACTACGACCCTTACCCTAGTTACTGTTCACTACGACCCTTACCCTAGTTACTGTTCACTACGACCCTTACCCTAGTTACTGTTCACTACGACCCTTACCCTTGTTACTGTTCACTACGACCCTTACCCTAGTTACTGTTCACTACGACCCTTACCCTAGTTACTGTTCACCACGACCTTACCTAGTTACTGTTCACCACGACCCTTACCCAAGTTACTGTTCACCACGACCCTTACCCAAGTTACTGTTCACCACGACCCTTACCCAAGTTACCGTTCACCACGACCCTTACCCAAGTTACTGTTCACCACGACCCTTACCCAAGTTACTGTTCACCACGACCCTTACCCAAGTTACTGTTCACCACGACCCTTACCCTAGTTACTGTTCACGACCCTTACCCAAGTTACTGTTCACCACGACCCTTACCCAAGTTACTGTTCACAGCTGAAAACTTGATAATCATCTAAGATGTTTTAAGTTATAAACGAGAACTTAGGAGGAATAACAAAAATCAGTCAACTAATTCAGAGTATTTGCTAGAAATATTTAATAATGGGTGACAAGAAAAAGAAATTTTCACCATCATTCAGTCTGTCACTGTGTTAACAATGTTCTTAGATCATCACCAGTAAGGAAATAGCAAAAACTTTATTGTTTTTGTTTCACCCTTTCGGACTTTGTGTTTGTTTTAATATAATAATAATAATAATAATAATAATAATAATAATAATAATAATAATTTGTGATAAAAAGAGCAATGAAAATGGAATGTGACATAGACCTTCTTCAGGATACCTTTCAGGTGGAGGAAATAAGTGTACTCACTTATTTGTGGTTGCAGGGGTCGAGTCACAGCTCCTGCTCCCTCCTCTTCGCTGGTCGCTATCTCAGTAGTAGTACCAGTTCCTAGTAACCAGTAACCAGTGTACCAGTAGATGACTCACTACCAACCGTCTGTGTGAATCATTGACTGTATTCATATTGCTGCTGACCATAGCAGGATTTCAAACACCCTCGCACTGTAGACACTTGTGAGTCAGTCAAGATAGGGAGCAGAGAGAGGCAGGTCGGCTGTTGGTCCCTTCCCATACTTTCCGTTATATTATACGTACTACCAGCCTACGTGAGTATTCTTAACCCATCCACGTATCGAAAAACCCACATGACAAATGGTGGCACCGGTGTGGGCGTGGATTTAAGGGTATTTCAAGACGTTAGAAGACTGTTTGTGGGGAGCCGGCAGGTCAAAGGTGAACCGTCCGCCACCTCCAGCTACTCACTACCCTCACTCTTCTCCACCCTGTGTACTCCAGCCTGCAAGCCTGTTGCAGCCGTTTTTCAAGCTTCCTGACTTAGTTCGTGTGCTAATTGCTTCAATCTCCGAGGGGTTGACCCGGATTTTGCAATTAAGCCAGTCAGTAAGCCAGACTGGGGAAGTGAACGCTAGTCAGCCTACCTCAGCCTACCATCCAGCCTGTCTCCTGTCATCCACCTGCTCCTTCATGCTGTGTGCATCGTTACACGTCTTCCAGTCAGCCATTCTCGTGGCTTAAGCCAGTCAGCCAACTCAGCTTCCTAACCCAGCTGAGAGAGAGAAGTAAGCCACGCAAGTTCCTCTGAAGTATTGTTTCATATATCGCTTGTGCTTGGATGCTGCTAAGAGTGGTCTTCACCATCCCTGTGGCATAGAGTGGCTTAGTTAAGCCACCTTCGTGGGTAGTGAGTGGAGTGTGCGCCAGTGAGCAACAGCGAGTGTACACTCCCTTCACCCACCCGCCACACACTCTTCACTCATCTACCTGTGGGGTTTTTCTTTTTCCACCGATGTACCGGGTCCTAGTACTGTTTTGGCTCACATAATTGGTCAAGAGATTGTAGCTGAGTGCCAACGATAAAGCCAGTTATGTGAGTTCACCGAGAAAGCGCATTTCTTCCGACGACAGTGTGAGTGTAGGCGGCATCACCCGCAGGACAACCTTCCCCTCAGTCACTCCGTCTTCTACTCCAGACTTCAGTGACAATTTTCAAGAGACATTTTCCTGCATTTAAAGACATTTGCGTGTGTGAGACATTTACAGTGAATTTCTTGTGTACTCTAAGCTTTGTGTTTTCAGTGTAGACTCAGTGTTTCTTTGACTCATTATTTTTGCAATATTTTTCAGTTTTATCACTCATCTCATTTATAATTTTATCTGTGTTTTTTTTATGCTACTCCATGTCTTTAGTAAGTATTATTGTGTAGTGTACCAGTCAGTCACTCCGTGTGAAATAATTTATTCATTTTTATCTTGTGTTATTTCAGCATTGTATTCTCCAGTATTTGTCGTATACCAAATTATCCATTTATTCTATGTGTATCTTTTTTTTGTACACCAGCAATGTCTCATTCCCTGATCTTTTCGCAGACTTGTGTACCATTATTTTTGCCAGCAATTTTTGTCGTATCAGTCACAGCAAGATTTTGTTGTAAGAATATACTAAAAAAAATAATAAGTGAATATGTTGTGTGTGCCCCGCCACTTGTAAGTGTTGTGTGCCCCGCCACTTGTAAGTGTTACACTTCCAGTTTTGTTTCTTGTTTTATTTTCATTCATATTTTTCATATTTCTTTGAACAAATTCACTCTTAGTGTAATTTCAATTTCTTTTTAACGTAAAGTGTTTTCTTTACTCTGAGTAAATTGTTTTGTCTAATTTATAATTAAGAGTTAAAGTGTTCAGTCAATTTTTCTTCATATTTTCATTTTATTATTTTTCCTCATGTTGTCTTTGCATTATATTTTAATTTTGTTTATGCATTCTTAGAAAATATTTAAACTTCCCAGTTATCTCTCGTTGCATACAATTTAGTGTTTTTATTTTATACTTTTTACATTGATTTACAGTTTTATTAGTTAATTTCTTTATTAGCAAGAGTACAGACAGCTCATTTTGCATTTAATTCAGTCTCCAGTAATATTTTTACTTGTAAATTTCAATGTATTTTTTTTATCTTGTCCAGCAGTCCTTTACATTGAGTTGTCCTTCCTCTTGCAGTGTAATCTTAGATATTTTTTATATTACTTCGCAGAATTATTTTGCATCTCTTTTATTTCAATTTTAGCATTTGTACATTTTTATTGTTCGTTATTTTTGCCTTATTTGTTCTTGTGCAACTTCTTGCCATTATGTCTCACATTACCATCAAGTGATACTTTAGTGAATGGCGACACTCAAAACCTCTCAGGCACTGCTGCTCCTGTCATCAGTCCTCACGTTCCTTACGACTGACAGACCGACCCAGACACTGAGACACAAATAGTTTTACTCGTGATTCCCTTGATGCGTTACCTTTATTCAATGGCCATGTACATAGTTTTGAAGCATGGTTTACTGCCATTCGTTCTCGTGTTAATGCCTATTTTAAGGTCCTCCTTCAAAAGGAAAGTCTTATCAGACTTGCGAAAGAAGCTCTTCATCGACCCCCGGGCTGCTGTTCACGTTGTTGACTCCTTGATATGCGAACTTCAGGAATCTTACTAAGTGGTCACAATATGAGGAACTGATTCGTTCTTCCTCGTACCATAAAAACACTGATCCATATTCGTTCTTTAGGGAACTATGAATGCACACCCATAACTAATGAATCGTTGAGTGCTTTTTCCCTGTTCGATTAGACAAACTTTTATCATCATTTATAAATTTGCTGTCCAGTCCTCAGCTTTTGTCCCTGATGAGGATAAACCATCCACAGCATCGTTTGCTAAAATAGCAGCTTTTGGAGCAATCAAAGACTAATGCCGCCTGCTTCCGTGTGTGCTTATGAGGCTAATCCTCCAACTTGACGAGGAACCCTTACAGCCCTAAATCATGTCGTTCCTTGTGCCCCCAGGGTACTTTCCCATGTATCAAAAGTAATTTCACACCAAATGCCTCAGTCTGCACCACCTCTTGTTTGCGCCACAGCGACAAATCGTGATCGTCAACCATCTCAGCGATCACCAAGGACCATGTACAGAGTCATTATAAACCTCGTATTTTCATAGTACTTTCAGTAACCATAGTCAGCGGACTTGTTACAACTGTGGTTTCTGTGGCCATATTGCAATTAATTGTCCTGATAGTCACCCTAAGAGGCGTCGTGCTGATGATGAGTACCAGTCAGATCTTCCCTACTGTACTTATCATAGAATACATGGACATGACAACATCTGAGTGCAATGCTCTCTACAACCTTCAGTACTCTGGGTCTTTCCGGGCCCGTTCCAACCGCAGAACCCGTAGAGGAAACAGACATCGGGTTCTCAAATAAACCAGAACCAGCTCATTTTTTTCCAAATTTGGGGGGAATTTGAGCGCCCCAGTCAAACCATCCCATGGTGACAGTAGGTGATAATGAGTACACCATCCCCTTCACATTCCTTTGAAGCCTTAAGCATTCTCGAGAACGACAATCCTGCTGATATGTTGCTTCACATGTCTCTGACATAGATGATTTTGGGGATGAAGTGAACAAATTTTTGCTGATGACAATCCACCTTTTTGTTTGCACATAACTTCCAATGCAACCATAGGTCCTATATGCAAGCATCTGTTCTAATGCGCCCGTTCATTTGTTCATGGACTCTGGTGCGCAAGTCAATATTATCGGGTCTATTTTTGTTTAGGGATAAGCATTTACGACATGCCCTTTTCCGTAAACCGACTCATGTGTCCTCCCTTATGGAGTAGCTGGTTCTCACCTGCGTGTCCGAGGTCGGACTTCCCTAACTTTTTCTATCCAAGGTAGAGACTTCACTGCTTCCTTCCTTGTTTCGACCAGATTACTTTCCCTGTGACCTTCTACTGGATTTGCTTCCATGCGAGACTTACGCATTGTGCTCGACCCTTATCGATGGCATGCCTAAATTGATGACTTGATCGTACCATTTTGGGTTCCCCACTTGGATCTGAGATCGCCATACTGCCGCAGAGTACGACATTCGAATTAAGTCCTTACAGGCCAGTGCATTTTCCATACGTACCCAAGCGGTCAGGCACTGATATCCTGTCATTCCTGTCTGTGTTCCTGCAACTTCAACTTGCAAGATAGTTCCCAGTTACCTCAATGTCCGAGGACGCTCTGACTACCTGAGTGCTGAGCCTATCCCTCAATGTCTGCTAGTTCAAGTATAGTTTCTCCACAGGGACGCCTTGTCGAAAAAAATTTACTGCAACTAGTAATGCCATCTCTTGTGATGTCACATGCCGTCTGCAGAAAGACGTTTCTGTCGCAGCTAATGCCCTCACAGAGTGTCTGTTGTTGTTCCTAGTGTTCCAGATGGTGATAATGTCCTAGTTGACAGTGATTCTTGCAAAGTAGAAGGTCTATTTGTTGAACCATCCTTACATTTGTAAGAAAAAGTAAGATCCTTTTCTCCTACTAACACTTCTGGTCACAGTGTTCTCTCAGAGCAAATACCAATCTTGTTGACCTTGTTCACTACCCTTTAAAACCCTGTTCAGGAAAGAGGATGATTTGTCACCTGACCAGGGGGTCGTGCTAATTTCTACCGGGGAGCCCCTCATCCACTTCACTGGATCAATCTGTTCCACCATTTAGGAGAAAGACATAACTCCCACTGACTTCCCAGATGAATCAAAACGTTTGTTGACTCTGTTGAACAAACGTCGTAAAGCCATTGCCTTACCAGGTGAGAAGATGGGTATAACGAACTTATTAACCCATCATATTCCACTTGAACCTGGTACTAAAACCTATCTATATACCTGCTACAGAATGCCTCATTCACAATTGCTGTCGCAGAAAAATTGATCAAACAAAAAGCTTGATGATGGAGTTATTGCACCTAGCAATTCACCTTGGAATGCAACCTTATCTATACCAGAAGGATGGACTTGCGCCAGTGATTTTACTTTAGAATTAATGCGAAAACTATCCCAGATCGCTTCCCACTTCCTGTACTGGTGATCTTTTACTAACATCGGGATAACAAAGCGGGTTTGGCAAGTCCCTCTTCACGAGGACAGCCAAGAGCTAACTGCATTCCCACTCCCTACGGTCATTACACTTTCCTCCGTATGGGTTTGATTTCGATCCTCCCTATCACGTTCTCAGGCTCTGACTATATCTTTAGAGGTCTCAAGGTAATGCCCCTTATGGGACTTAGATGACATAATCGTCATGTCTAAACGGGATACACACTTGAAAAGACTTGATGTAGTACTTGGTAGCTTGAAGAAGCCAATTAAAGATCAAACTGTCTAAAGTCATTTTCAGATCAAATTAAGTTTCTGGTCACGTAGTCACTCAAAAGGGGTTACACTGACCAAAGTAAAGTAACGCAGTCTAAAATTTCCAACCCCAAAACTGCTGATGCCGTAAGATCCTTGTGGCTTAGGCAGTTTTTATAGATTTTCAATGCCCAAATTTTTTTTCCATAGCTGCTCCTCTGAGTTGCTTAAGAAAATGCTCCTTTTGTTTGGACCTTCCTCAAGAAAGAGCATTCCAAACTTTAAAAAAAAAAGCTAACATCTGCTCCAATTTTTGAAATTTCCAGATTTTTTTAAGCCCTTCTATCTACTACTGATGCTAGTTCTATTGGCATAGTGCCGTACTAGCTCAGAAGACTGATGGCAAGTACAACGCAGTTGCATTTGCTAGCCGAGTCCTTATGAAGGGTGAACGAATTATACATAAAATAGCAAGAAGCTTTAGCAATAGTAAGGTCCCTTTAAAGCACTTCTGAGACATTATTTATCAGTACTCTTTCATATCTTGACAGAAACCCTGCTCCACTGATACCTTTATTCCAGAACAAACAACCTACTGGAAGGTTTTGCCAGATGGGCCTTGACTATCCAAGAGTTTTTAATCCGACCTTTTAACACTTACCTGGCAAGTCAAATGTAAATCACCAAGAGTCCCTTTTCGCGACATGTTAGTATAGTAACTGCAGACACCTCCCCTTTAGTGCTGAGGAAAGTAAAGAATGCTCAACGAACAGATCCCCTTTTGGGCCCGGTGTGATTCATTCCTGCTCCGGGAAGATCTTATTCTGACTGTGAAACCACCAGCAACCCATCATGACTTTGTCAAAGAACCAAGAATTACGTATCGAAGAGCCGAGTTGGGTACTCCTAGCAGAAGAGTAATACCAGTTAGTAATTCCACAGTCACTATGAATTAGCCTTACAGCTAGTTCACGATTACCAGTGTTGCACACCCTGGTATGGATCGTTCATAAAAACAAGCCAGATTGAAATACTTTTGGCCTCGATGGCAACTGATATTTCGATATGTTTAAGAAATGTAGTGGTCGCATGCAACATAAAGGTAATGCTAATGGCCTTAAACCATCCAAGTGTATCCAACACTACGAACCGTGGGAAAGAGTTGCGCTAGATTTGTTAACTAATTTCCAGTGTTCCTTTCCCAAAGGGAACAAACATCTATGTGTTATGGTAGACCATTTCACCAATATTGTGAGTTTGTTCCTATTGCAGATAAGACTGGCCGAGACAGTACTAAAGCATTTAAAGAACGCATTATCTGCAGGCATACCACCCCTAAGTCCCCAGTAACAGATAATGGAGGTGAATTCTGTAATGAGATTCTTGAAAATTTGTGTACCTTGTACAAGATCTCTAAATCCACCATTGTTCCTCATCATCCTGCCAGCAATGGGTTAGCGGGAAATACCATAAGAAAGTACTTGATGTCTTGAGACCACTATCAATCCCAACAGTGAAACTTGGGATGAAGTTATATCTGATGTGCATGTGCTATAAATTCTGCTTGCAATGTTTCTATAGGTGACACCCACATTAGCATTGACAGTGTAGATAAACGTTTCCTTATGAGTTTCTATATTCAATCCGAAACCAAATTACAACCCTGAGATTTCATAGCAACTCGTACCACTTAGCTCAAAGTGTTTTTAGAAGAATCCGTGAAACACTTCATAAATCAACAGCAAATTTACAAGAGTTGCAAACACTCAAGCAAAGCCACCCAAATCAAAGTAGGTTCGAGAGTTATGCTGACTAACTTTAACAAAACGTCTGCAATGGGCCCAAGCTTGATCAAAAGTTTGTTTTGGTCCTTATCGAGTAGTTGAACATATCACTGATAATAAGTAAAGGTTGAGAAATTAGTACTGGTCAGTATAAAGAATCGCATTCAGATCATATAAGTTAGTATGTGATGATAATGACGTTCCAACCCAGACTAATGTGACAGACTCTGACAATCCTCCTGACCTGTACTCTCTACCTCTGATACTCAGTCAGACGATCAACCTGAATGTCGTTTTTTCCCCACTACACACAGGAATTGAAAATCCTCAAGTATCATTTGTAACTACCAATTCAGATTTGCCTCAAATACAGCATGAGTTAGCCAGTGCAACAGAGTTTGAACCTCCCAGAGATGACAAACCCATTCAGCATATATCATCTCACCCCAGCAGAGTTGGTTAAAATGTAAATAACCTGTATAGATGAATAATTACAGTATCACCTTTCAGTGTTCAAGAATTTTTTTTGTGTGTTCATGTTCTCTCCGAATTCTGAGAGTTAACAGTCTAGATTAGTTCACTGAATCGCCTTTCTGTTAAACACTTCTTTCTTGTATATATTCCTTCCTCAAATCCGTAGATCACATGAATACAGATCGATCGATCAAAAATTTTTTTTATCACTTCTATTGTGTAAATCCCAACTGATTTCAGTCGATGAGTTTGCTATATTTATACCTTGTATTACATTACAGTTTTATTACAGTTTCAATTATGTAAGCTTCCATTCCAATATTCTACTTAGTATGTTATGATTCAATTGTTGTGTACTTTGACATTGTATAGAATCAGCCCAAGCCGTACACCTCCGTCTCTAGTTGTATTAGTTGTATGTCGGACGACATTACGTTACGTCGCCGAGCTCTCGTAGTAGTAAACCCTTCCTAGTAACCAGTTACCAGTAACCATGTACCATAGATGACTCACTACCAACCGCGTGTGAATCATTGACTGTATTCATATTGCTTCTGACCATAGCAGGATTTCAAACACCCTCGCACTGTAGACACTTGTGAGTCAGTCAAGATAGGGAGCAGAGAGAGGCAGGTCGGCTGTTGGTACCTTCCCATACTTTCCGTTATATTATATGTACTACCAGCCTACGTGAGTATTCTTACCCCATCCACGTATCGAAAAACCCACATGACAGCTACTAGGTCCACTCTCTCCCTGCTCCATGAGTTTTATCGTATCTCTTCTTAAAGCTGTGTATTGATCCTGTCCCCATTATATCACTCTCCAGATTGTTCCACTTCCTGTGTGTGTGTGTGTGTGTGTGTGCACGCGTGTGTGTGTGTTGGTTCCTGGTTTAGGTGATTCTACTGAGACTTACAGACATTATTAAGACTGAAACTTCAGAGACTTACAGACATTATGTTAATAAGCTTTACTCAAAGTGCTTGAAAGCTGACTACAAGCGCTGCTGAATAAAAATTAGAGGAGTGGGGTAGAGGGGTTTGTGGTGGGGTGGGGTAGAGGAGTTTGTGGTGGGGTGGGGTAGATGGGTTTAGGGTGTGGTTGGGTAGAGGGGTTTGTGGTGGGGTGGGGTTGAGGGGTTTGTGGTGGGGTGGGGTAGAGGAGATCGTGGTACGGTGGGATTGAGGGGGCTGTGATGAGGTGAATTTGGCTTGGAGGGGTTGTTGTGGGTGTAGAGGGAGTTGTAGGGGATTGTCACTACTAACTCTACTGTAACTTTACCATCACTAACTCTACTGTAACTTTACCATCACTAACTCTACTATAACTTTACCATCACTAACTCTACTGTAACTTTACCACTAGGATCAGTTTCTCCAGTTATTCTAAAAATTGCTGAGTCTCGGGTTAAGAAAAACGGGTACTAAAGACACTTATATTTGTAGACTGTAATACTCAACACTGGTACGATAATACTGTCTCCTCTCCTCTCTCTCTTACTCTTCCTTGGGTAAAGTGCTCTCTTCCTCAGTCTCCTTCAGAGTATGTTTTGCTAGTTTAGGAGTCCTGAGACTCCAGACCAGTGGGGAAGCACCGACTCACTTGCCATGGGTTCAAATCCCACTCGTTCCATGGTTTTGTTTGCAACAGTGTTATTTCGATTTGGTGAGTCGTTTAGAGAAGCAGATTCTCCCTGAGTCGGTCCTGTCACTGCCTCTCAGCATACTTAAGGGGGATTACCAATAGACCCCTGGCTATCTTCCAGAAGGCAATGGACAGGCACCTAACGTCAGTACCTAACCAGTCAGTTTGCGTGCGGCCAGCAGTAACAGCCTGCTTGATCAGGCCCTGATCCACCGCAAGGCCTGGTCACAGACCGGGCCGCGGGGGCGTTGACCCCCGAAACCCTCTCCAGGTAGGTCTTTCACCACCTGCCTCTACAACAGATGCATCAACAAGCAAATGGTAAGTGTGTGATCAGTACCATTGGCAGTAAGGAAGCGAAAACTTTCATGAGACACCAGAGCGAGATACAGTGGTCAAGACTGAGGTACAGAGCGAGATACAGTGGTCAAGACTGAGGTACAGAGCGAGATACAGTGGTCAAGACTGAGGTACAGAGCGAGATACAGTGGTCAAGACTGAGGTACAGAGCGAGATACAGTGGTCAAGACTGAGGTACAGAGCGAGATACAGTGGTCAAGACTGAGGTACAGGGCGAGATACAGTGGTCAAGACTGAGGTACAGAGCGAGATACAGTGGTCAAGACTGAGGTACAGAGCGAGATACAGTGGTCAAGACTGAGGTACAGAGCGAGATACAGTGGTCAAGACTGAGGTACAGAGCGAGATACAGTTGTCAAGACTGAGGTACAGAGCGAGATACAGTGGTCAAGACTGAGGTACAGAGCGAGATACAGTGGTCAAGACTGAGGTACAGGGCGAGATACAGTGGTCAAGACTGAGGTACAGGGCGAGATACAGTGGTCAAGACTGAGGTACAGAGCGAGATACAGTGTCAAGACTGAGGTACAGAGCGAGATACAGTGGTCAAGACTGAGGTACAGAGCGAGATACAGTGGTCAAGACTGAGGTACAGAGCGAGATACAGTGGTCAAGACTGAGGTACAGAGCGAGATACAGTGGTCAAGACTGAGGTACAGAGCGGAATACAGTGGTCAAGACTGAGGTACAGAGCGAGATACAGTGGTCAAGACTGAGGTACAGAGCGAGATACAGTGGTCAAGACTGAGGTACAGGGCGAGATACAGTGGTCAAGACTGAGGTACAGAGCAGATACAGTGGTCAAGACTGAGGTACAGAGCGAGATACAGTGGTCAAGACTGAGGTACAGAGCGAGATACAGTGGTCAAGACTGAGGTACAGAGCGAGATACAGTGGTCAAGACTGAGGTACAGAGCGAGATACAGTGGTCAAGACTGAGGTACAGAGCGAGATACAGTGGTCAAGACTGAGGTACAGGGCGAGATACAGTGGTCAAGACTGAGGTACAGAGCGAGATACAGTGGTCAAGACTGGGGTACAGAGCGAGATACAGGGGTCAAGACTGACGTACAGAGCGAGATACAGTGGTCAAGACTGAGGTACAGAGCGAGATACAGTGGTCAAGACTGAGGTACAGGGCGAGATACAGTGGTCAAGACTGAGGTACAGAGCGAGATACAGTGGTCAAGATTGAGGTACAGAGCGAGATACAGTGGTCAAGGCTGAGGTACAGAGCGAGATACAGTGGTCAAGACTGATGTACAGAGCGAGATACAGTGGTCAAGACTGAGGTACAGGGCGAGATAAAGTGGTCAAGACTGAGGTACAGAGCGAGATACAGTGGTCAAGACTGAGGTACAGAGCGAGATACAGTGGTCAAGACTGAGGTACAGAGCGAGATACAGTGGTCAAGACTGATGTACAGAGCGAGATACAGTGGTCAAGACTGAGGTACAGGGCGAGATACAGTGGTCAAGACTGAGGTACAGAGCGAGATACAGTGGTCAAGACTGATGTACAGAGCGAGATACAGTGGTCAAGACTGAGGTACAGAGCAAGATACAGTGATCAAGACTGAGGTACAGAGCGAGATACAGTGATCAAGACTGAGGTACAGAGCGAGATACAGTGGTCAAGACTGAGGTACAGAGCGAGATACAGTGATCAAGACTGAGGTACAGAGCGAGATACAGTGATCAAGACTGAGGTACAGAGCGAGATACGGTGGTCAAGACTGAGGTACAGAGCGAGATACGGTGGTCAAGACTGATGTACAGAGCGAGATACAGTGGTCAAGACTGAGGTACAGAGCGAGATACAGTGGTCAAAACTGAGGTACAGAGCGAGATACAGTGGTCAAGACTGAGGTACAGGGCGAGATACAGTGGTCAAGACTGAGGTACAGAGCGAGATACAGTGGTCAAGACTGAGGTACAGAGCGAGATACAGTGGTCAAGACTGATGTACAGAGCGAGATACAGTGGTCAAGACTGAGGTACAGAGCGAGATACAGTGGTCAAGACTGAGGTACAGGGCGAGATACAGGGGTCAAGACGGGATGTGCAGAGCGAGATACAGTGGTCAAGACTGAGGTACAGAGCGAGATACAGTGGTCAAGACTGAGGTACAGAGCGAGATACAGTGGTCAAGACTGAGGTACAGAGCGAGATACAGTGGTCAAGACTGATGTACAGAGCGAGATACAGTGGTCAAGACTGATGGACAGAGCGAGATACAGTGGTCAAGACTGAGGTACAGGGCGAGATACAGTGGTCAAGACTGATGTACAGAGCGAGATACAGTGTCAAGACTGAGGTACAGAGCGAATACAGTGGTAAAGGGACTGAGGTACAGAGCGAGATACAGTGGTCAAGACTGAGGTACAGAGCGAAATACAGTGGTCAAGACTGAGGTACAGAGCGAGATACAGTGGTCAAGACTGATGTACAGAGCGAGATACAGTGGTCAAGACTAAGGTACAGAGCGAGATACAGTGATCAAGACTGATGTACAGAGCGAGATACAGTGGTCAAGACTGAGGTACAGTGCGAGATACAGTGGTCAAGACTGAGGTACAGAGCGAGATACATGTTTCAAGACTGAGGTACAGAGCGAGATACAGTGATCAAGACTGATGTACAGAGCGAGATACAGTGGTCAAGACTGAGGTACAGAGCGAGATACAGTGGTCAAGACTGAGGTACAGAGCGAGATACAGTGATCAAGACTGAGGTACAGAGCGAGATACAGTGATCAAGACTGATGTACAGAGCGAGATACAGTGGTCAAGACTGAGATACAGAGCGAGATACAGTGGTTAAGACTGATGTACAGGGCGAGATACAGTGGTCAAAACTGAGGTATAGAGCGAGATACAGTGGTCAAGACTGAGGTACAGCGCAAGATACAGTGGTGAAGACTGAGGTACAGAGCGAGATACAGTGATCAAGACTGAGGTACAGAGCGAGATACAGTGGTCAAGACTGAGGTACAGAGCGAGATACAGTGGTCAAGACTGAGGTACAGAGCGAGATACAGTGGTCAAGACTGAGGTATAGAGCGAGATACAGTGGTCAAGACTGAGGTACAGCGCGAGATACAGTGGTCAAGACTGAGGTACAGAGCGAGATACAGTGGTCAAGACTGAGGTACAGCGCGAGATACAGTGGTCAAGACTGAGGTACAGAGCGAGATACAGTGGTCAAGACTGAGGTATAGAGCGAGATACAGTGGTCAAGACTGAGGTATAGAGCGAGATACAGTGGTGAAGACTGAGGTACAGAGCGAGATACAGTGATGAAGACTGAGGTACAGAGCGAGATACAGTGGTCAAGACTGAGGTATAGAGCGAGATACAGTGGTCAAGACTGAGGTACAGCGCGAGATACAGTTGTCAAGACTGAGGTACAGAGCGAGATACAGTGGTCAAGACTGAGGTATAGAGCGAGATACAGTGGTCAAGACTGAGGTACAGAGCGAGATACAGTGGTCAAGACTGAGGTACAGAGCGAGATACAGTGGTCAAGACTGAAGTACAGAGCGAGATACAGTGATCAAGACTGAGGTACAGAGCGAGATACAGTGGTCAAGACTGAGGTACAGAGCGAGATACAGTGGTGAAGACTGAGGTATAGAGCGAGATACATGGTCAAGACTGAGGTACAGAGCGAGATACAGTGGTGAAGACTGAGGTACAGAGCGAGATACAGTGATCAAGACTGAGGTACAGAGCGAGATACAGTGGTCAAGACTGAGGTACAGAGCGAGATACAGTGGTCAAGACTGAGGTATAGAGCGAGATACAGTGGTCAAGACTGAGGTACAGAGCGAGATACAGTGGTGAAGACTGAGGTACAGAGCGAGATACAGTGATCAAGACTGAGGTACAGAGCGAGATACAGTGGTCAAGACTGAGGTACAGAGCGAGATACAGTGGTCAAGACTGAGGTATAGAGCGAGATACAGTGGTCAAGACTGAGGTACAGAGCGAGATACAGTGGTCAAGTACTGATGTACAG
Source organism: Cherax quadricarinatus (assembly GCF_026875155.1). Classification (NCBI taxonomy): domain Eukaryota; kingdom Metazoa; phylum Arthropoda; class Malacostraca; order Decapoda; family Parastacidae; genus Cherax; species Cherax quadricarinatus. Next base: position 23,196,788 of record NC_069453.1, read on the forward strand.
AGCGAGATACAGTGGTCAAGACTGAGGTATAGAGCGAGATACAGTGGTCAAGACTGAGGTACAGAGCGAGATACAGTGGTCAAGACTGAGGTACAGAGCGAGATACAGTTGTCAAGACTGAGGTACAGAGCGAGATACAGTGGTCAAGACTGAGGTACAGAGCGAGATACAGTGGTCAAGACTGAGGTACAGAGCGAGATACAGTTGTCAAGACTGAGGTACAGAGCGAGATACAGTTGTCAAGACTGAGGTACAGAGCGAGATACAGTGTCAAGACTGGGGTACAGAGCGAGATACAGTGGTCAAGACTGAGGTACAGAGCGAGATACAGTTGTCAAGACTGAGGTACAGAGCGAGATACAGTTGTCAAGACTGAGGTACAGAGCGAGATACAGTGGTCAAGACTGAGGTAGAGAGCGAGATACAGTTGTCAAGACTGATGTACAGAGCGAGATACAGTGGTCAAGACTGAGGTACAGAGCGAGATACAGTGGTCAAGACTGAGGTACAGAGCGAGATACAGTGGTCAAGACTGAGGTACAGAGCGAGATACAGTTGTCAAGACTGAGGTACAGAGCGAGATACAGTTGTCAAGACTGAGGAAACAGAGCGAGATACATGGTCAAGACTGAGGTAGAGAGCGAGATACAGTTGTCAAGACTGATGTACAGAGCGAGATACAGTGGTCAAGACTGAGGTACAGAGCGAGATACAGTGGTCAAGACTGAGGTACAGAGCGAGATACAGTGGTCAAGACTGAGGTACAGAGCGAGATACAGTGGTCAAGACTGAGGTACAGAGCGAGATACAGTGGTCAAGACTGAGGTACAGAGCGAGATACAGTGGTCAAGACTGAGGTACAGAGCGAGATACAGTGGTCAAGACTGGGGTTTACATAGCGAGATACAGTGGTCAACACTGAGGTACAGAGCGAGATACAGTGGTCAAGACTAGGTACAGAGCGAGATACAGTGGTCAAGACTGAGGTACAGAGCGAGATACAGTGGTCAAGACTGAGTACAGAGCGAGATACAGTGGTCAAGACTGAGGTACAGAGCGAGATACAGTGGTCAAGAACTGAGGTACAGAGCGAGATACAGTGGTCAAGACTGAGGTACAGAGCGAGATAACAGTGGTCAAGACTGAGTACAGAGCGAGATACAGTGGTCAAGACTGAGGTACAGAGCGAGATACAGTGGTCAAGACTGAGGTACAGAGCGAGATACAGTGGTCAAGACTGAGGTACAGAGCGAGATACAGTGGTCAAGACTGAGGTACAGAGCGAGATACAGTGGTCAAGACTGAGGTACAGAGCGAGATACAGTGGTCAAGACTGAGGTACAGAGCGAGATACAGTGGTCAAGACTGAGGTACAGAGCGAGATACAGGGGTCAAGACTGAGGTACAGAGCGAGATACAGTGGTCAAGACTGAGGTACAGAGCGAGATACAGTGGTCAAGACTGAGGTATCAGATATTAACTGGTGAAGCTACACATCGCTTAAATAACAACAATATTCAGTTTGGACATAACTAACGCACTGACAACGCTGTGCTGATCATTTGGGCAGAGTACGTAAAGTTTCGCCTACACAGTAGACTTCTTCAGTTAAAGACGGAGGTGTAATAATGTTGGTATAATTACTGACAATATGTTAAGTAAAAGGACACAAGTGTAACTAATATGACATTTTATTGTGGGAACGTTTCGCTCTTCAGGAGCTTTATCAAGTCGGCTTGACAGAGCTCCTCGAGTTAACTGTCGTGAGTTAATTATATTCTTGTTCTACTGTGTATGTCATTTTCTATTCAAAATAATAAAAATAATGTTAATAGTTTTTTTTAACGAGGGCTTGTTCATTATTTTTTTTTACCTTTTGAGTTATTTCATGACTTATCTGCTCATACCACTTAGGTGTGTTCAAGGCTGAGCCTATGTAAGAGTTAGCGTGTGATAACTGGTGGGTGTGGCGCTACGTTCCTCTCCCCTCGCTATCTGCCTCCAGCCCTTCCCTCCTCTCTCTCTCTCTCTCTCTCTCTCTCTCTCTCTCTCTCTCTTTCCACTCAGTGAATCACTTTTCTTTGCGTTATGTGTATAAAATGTCACATGCTAGGAGGAGAAATTAATGTGAAGTGTAGTAACAGTAGCAGCAACAGAAACAACAGTAGCAGCAACAGAAGCAACAGTAGCAGCAACAGAAGCAACAGTAGCAGCGACAGAAGCAACAATAACAGTAGCAGCAACAGAAGCAACAATAACAGTAGCAGCAACAGAAGCAACAATAGCAGCAACAGAAGCAACAATAACAATAGCGATAGCAGCTAGCTAGCAGCAATAACAGCGGTAGTTTAACAGCAGCAGAAGCAGTAGCAGTAGAAGCAGAAACAGACGCAGTGGTAGCAGCAGGATGAACAGAAACAACAAAAGCAGCAGTAACAGTTGTAGAAGTAGGAGCAGCAGTAACAGTAGGAGAAACAGAAGGAGCAATAGCAACAGAAGCAGTAGGGCCTTCTTGGTGCGACCTGTGGAAGGTACTGACAGTCAGGTTGATCCAGCCAGGGTGACCTGTACAGGGTACTAACAGTCAGGTTGATCCAGTCAAGGAGACCTGTACAAGGTACTAACAGTCAGGTTGATCAAGTCAAGGAGACTTGTGCAAGATACTAACAATCAGGTTGATTCAGTCAGGGTGACCTGTGCAAGGTAATAACAGTCAGGTTGATCCAGCCAGGATGAGGGGAAAGCATAATAGGTGAGACGGGGGGGGAGGAGAAGCTAACAGGCAGAAGAATAGTGATAATAGGGAAGGAAGAGAGAGAAGAGGTGGAGAGGAGGAGGAGGAGCCAGGTGAGAGGGTCCAGTAATGAGCAGGTGGGAGGAGTGTTTATTGTCCTCCACGCTGCGGCAGTGTGTGAGAGTAGCGCAGGAAGAGTGAGGAAGAAGGGAAGACGGAGATAAAAGGTATAAAATACCGACACGACGGAAAAATAAACTCAGATGTAGTATAATGCGATCCTTTATTGACTACGTTTCGCCCACGCATTGGACTTTATCAAGTCACAAACAGATGCACCTGGGTAAAGAGTAAAGTGTGAAGAGTCAGGTGGAGAATGTTGGGTAGGTTGGATTGGAGACATTCTCGCCCGTCCCGTGCAGGTCTGTCTATAATACAACCTTCCCAACATTCTCCACCTGACTCTCCACACTATATATACTCATGTATTCTTTACCCAGGTAGATCTGTTTGTGACTTGATAAAGCCATTATCTGCAAACAGGGACACCTCTGAATCTATCCCTTCCGTCATGTCAGTCATATATACCAAAAACAGCGCCGGTCCTTGTACTAACCCTTGAGGAACTCCGCTCTTCACAGGCGCCCACTCTGATACCTCATTACGTACCATCACTCGTTGTTTCTTTCCTGTCAGGTATTCTCTGATCCATTGCAGTGCCTTTCCTGTAATTTCTGCTCCTTTAGCTTTTGCATTGATGTCTTGTGCGGAACTGTGTCGAAAGCCTCCTTACAAGAAAATGCAGTCTACCTACCCCCCCTCTCTCTCTCTCTTATCTTGTCACCTTGTCATAAAACTCCAGTAGGTTTGTGACACAGGATTTCCCTCCCTGAAACCATGTTAGTTATCATGTATAAGCTCATAACTTTCTAGGTACTCCAACAGTCTTCTTCTGATGTGTGTGTGTGTGTGTTTGTATATACATACGTAAGATTAATATGTTATCATACTGTGTATATCTTAATGCTTTTTATTTTGTATTTCAGGTAAGTGTCGTTGCGAGGAATGTCAACAGTGGTAATGTGAACGATGCTGTTTGCTTCAAACATTGTTAACTTGTGAGTCTGTCTGTCTGTCTGTCTGTCTCTGTCTCTCTCTCTCTCTCTCTCTCTCTGTCTCTCTCTCTCTCTCTCTCTCTCTCTCTCTCTCTCTCTCTCTCTCTCTCTCTCTCTCTCTCTCTCTCTCTCTCTCTCTCTCTCTCTCTCTCATATGCACAAGTCAAGTACTGTTATCTTTATTTCAGTTTTAAAACCTCTTCTTGTTGTGTTATTATAGAAAGTTACTATAACATTTATTGTTTTATTATGGAAAGTTTACTATAATGTTGTTTTATTATATTATAGAAAATTTGCTATAACATTTAATATTAATTACTATGAATATTGTGAGGAAAGTTAGAGATGCATCAAGGTGACACGTGTGGGTATGAGGAGACAATATGCTGGACAGCTGTTAACTGGAACTACATTTCGTTCAGATTAAGAGCTTCGGGGCTTGATATCGCTCTCGCTGAGGTTAAAGCTTTGTCTCAGTAAAAGTTTGTGTATGTTTTATGTTTATACTCCTGAAGGAGGTTGTATGTGTTAGAAATGAAGTTCACAGTAACCTAGCTGCAGTAGTTAACTGGAGACGACGTTTCGGTCCATTTTTGGGACATTACCAAGTAGTGACTTGATAATAGTCCCAGACAGTCCGGAACGTCGTCTAAATTCCCCCCTCCAGTGTGTGTTATTTGTGAACTCTCATGTGATCAGTGTTCTTGATTCGCCCAATATTTTGTGAATATATATATATATATATATATATATATATATATATATATATATATATATTATATATATATATATATATATATATATATATATATATATATTCATTCACAAACACTAATCTCAGATGGAAGGAGACTTGAACCTACGCAGTGCTCTACCACCGTACCACACTGGTCCAATACCTTGGCGCCCAGCTAATGCTAGACGTTTTGGTCCAAGGCAGCCAACTTTCAGGCAGGTGGTGTTAGCTTCTCATCTCATCCCCTGCATGCATCAACCAACGAGAGATTTTCACAATATTCAGAATTCACGGAACAGGCGAAATATTCACAAACACTAATCTCAGATAGGAGACTCGAACCTACGAACCTTGGAACAAGGTACACAGTGCTGTAAAAATCTGTCGTCAGTCGATGCATGCAGGGGATGAGATGAAAAGCTGAAAACCACCTTCCTGAAGGCTGGCTGCCTTGGACCAAAACGTCTAGCGTTAGCTGGGCGCCAAGGCATTGGACCAGTTTGGTAAGGTAGTAGAGCACTTTTTACCTCGTTCCAAGGTTCGTAGGTTCGAGTCTCCTTCGACCTGAGATTAGTGTGTGTGAATACAAAATTTGGCGGGTATTCAAACAGGAGGCTGAAATTAATCCTTGAGCATACATCTGCCACAAGTGTCCTCTCAACATGAAACAAGCCTAGTTCGCTAGGCTCATGTTTGTAGAGTCGATAGCTCAGATGGTAAGGTGACATGTATATTGTGTGGCCTCTTGAGGCGGGACAGTGTGTTGTCTGGTCGAATCCTGGCCTGCTGCAGTTTTTTGTAAATGATTCAAAACCACTTGTTTTGTGGTTTCATTTATATATATATATATATATATATATATATATATATATATATATATATATATATATATATATATATATATATATATATATATATATATAGTAGAAACTGTGTTCCAAATTGCATCACACAGTCTTGTTAAGTGCACTCTGGTTGTGGTAAACAAAGCCAGCTCGCTACTCCTTTTGTAAAGCATTACCATGAAGTGGTTAAGTGGTACGGGGGTAGTGGTAAGAGTGGAAGCAGTGGGATAGGTGGCAGCGGTGGTGGAAATAGTAGGGGTTGTGGTAGAGATAAGGTTGAGAAGGGGGTGAGGTGATGTGGGTGGTATTGAAGACAGGGGCAGTGGTGGTGGTGGTGCTGTTGGAGATAGTGAATGAGATAGTGGTGGTGGTTGTGGTAGTGGTGGTTACTGTGGTGATGGTGGTAGTTGATAAAATATCTTTATATACAGTCCACATTCTCGTGATGTGGGCAGAGGAGCCTCAGCCTAATATCGTTACCTCACCAAGTTACAACGAAGTTATGTTGCATTACTTCAGTAAGTTGCAACACTGCTGAGTTATGAGCAACACTCGAAGATGTGTTGCCTCAGCAAGTTACAACAGAATTAACTGTTGTACGTTTCGCCCTATTACAGCTCCCGGGGACATGAGGATGACCGCTGCTAAGGACCCCAGGATGCGGCTGCTGTAGTCCTTAGATCGTCACCCTTTAAGATAAGTCTCATCCTCGTTACTAACATTCACTCAAAGTCAACAGAGTGGCCTTTAGACTTCAGTAAAGTCCCCCACATTTCTTTTATCCGGTTCAAAGGACCAAATGTGGGGACATTTTAAAGTCCAATGGTCACTTTATGGACTTTGGATGAATGTTAGATCGATGATTTAAGGACGACGGCAGCTGCATCCTGGGTACTTTCTTAGCAGTGGTCATCCTTGTGTCCCTCGTAGCTGTAGTAGGGCGAAAATTGCAAGAGTCGTGGCCCCTCCTCGCTTGTTCCATTGGAGGTAATTTCTCCACATAAGTGGATGCTGGCAGAGTGGTAAGTGGCTACTGGCAGTGATGTATGCCATGGCTACTGGCAGTGTTGTGTACTGTGGCTACTGGCAGTTGGTGTGTGCCGTGGCTACTGGAAATATAAACACTTAAGCAGTATAATGTGATCCTTTATTGACAACGTTTCGCCCACGCAGTGGGCTTTTTCAAATCACAAACAGATCTACCTGGGTGAAACGTACGTGACTATATATATAGGATGGGAATGCTGGGTCAGGTGGAGAAAGCTGCATGTGACAATCTTCGGAGTAGAGTGAAGAAGTCTAAAAACTTGTGTAGCTTTTAAAAGAGATTGGATAAGTGGATCTTCTGCAGTGTTCCTCGATTCTTATGTTCTTATGTGGGATAGCGATGAAGAAGTTTCGTGGCAAGTGGTTCAGCTATGTTATAGAAGCCGTTGTTCTGGTTGAAATTGTTGGATGTACAGATAAGTGATGATTCCAGGATTCTTCGGTATTGAGTGTGTCTTCTCTGGCGATAAGTCTTGCGTTTCTGTAGTTGATTAAATGGTTGTGTAAATTTCGGTGTTGAACACAGGCATTCCTTGGATCGTCAGATCTGCCTGCGTACTAGTGTTCTGAAATACGTATTTGGAGGTCTCTGGATGTTTCGCCGACGTATAATTTGATGCAAGATCATGGGATCTTGATACAAAGAATTCTTCAAAACTTGTCCAACCTTTCGACGAAGACCTACTTCGACTAGTGGATGGTACCACTATGACCCCGCCTCCTCCTGCTACGCCTCACCTGACTACAGTATATAAGCCACGTCTACGGCCCTGTGCTGTACATTCTACAAGATTGATGGACTGAACACATCGACTCCAGGCTGAGGGACTGATTACCTCAAACTCCTCCTCTCCTTACACCTTTCTGCTTTGTATTGGACTGATGAAGTCACTGTGTGGCGAAACGTTTCCTCAATAAAGATTTCCATATGTTGCATAAAATAAGTCCCCGGGGCCCGACGAGTTGTTTTCCAGGGTACTTAAGGAATGCAAGATGGAACTTAGTCAGCCATTAACGAGTGTGTTCAATGCGTCCATCCTTACTGGTGTGCCAGAGTTGTGGAAGATGGCTAATGTGGTTCCTATATTCAAATCAGGGGGTAAGTCCATTCCTTCAAATTACCGTCCAATAAGCCTGACATCTATAGTGGGCAAGTTATTAGAATCAGTTATAGCTGACATTATTAGAAGTCACCTTGAAGAGCATAATTTGATTAATGAATCTCAGCATGGGTTCATGAGAGGTCGTTCCTGCTTGACAAATTTACTGATGTTCTTCAATAGAACATTTGAGGCAGTTGACAGTGACAAAGAATATGATATTGTTTATTTGGATTTTAGTAAAGCCTTCGATAGAGTACCTCACAAGAGACTTAAGAAAAGTGGCAGCTCATGGTATAGGAGGTAAAGTTCTAGCATGGATAGAGGCATGAGTGTGAGGGAAAAGTTCAATAGATAGGAGTAGCAATATAGTAACGATAGTTTCATTGCCGGCTACTAGTTAAGGTAGGGTAAGTGAAGCTCCCGTTTTTCCCGCCTTTTTTCCCCCTCCCTGAAAGTGATAGTTTGACTGCTGGCTGCTTGTTAAGGTAGAGTCAGTCTAGCTCCCGCTATCCCTTCCCCTCCCTCTTCCCCCCCCCCCGAAAGGTGACGTGTGGGGCTCTGGTCAAACAGTAAATCACTCGACTCACAGCTCCCAACACTACTGTAAGTACATGCCTGCCTTGTATTCTAGTGGATTTATTGGTTAAAAGCTTCACTTTTGACCAATAATAAAACTTAGTCCTTTCAGTCTTGCTCTAGGTTGACTGTTGTAATAATCACCACGTTTTTTGAGTAATGTACACTGCCATGGAGAGTGATTATTTAAATCACCACTCTCTAGAGAGACGTAGAATGAGGGGAGATATCATTGAAGTATATAAGTGGATGCCGGGCATAAACAAAGGAGATATTAATAAAGTACTGAGGGTGTCGAACCAGGTAAGAACCAGAAATAATGAATTTAAGTTGGATAAATTTGGATTTAGGTAAGTACTGGTTTTCTAACAGAGTTGTGAATGCGTGGAACAATCTTCCCAGTAGGGTGATCAAAGCTAGGACTTTGGCCAGCTTTAAAAAGACATTGGACAAATATATGAGTGGGAGGGGCTGGGTTTGATTTGTGTCATTGGGTATGGGAGTAAATTCTTGGGTAGCTTGTATGCCTTGTATGGGCCAGTAGGCCTTCTGCAGTGTTCCTCCATTCTTATGTTCTTATAACACATCATTGGTGTGGATTAACACATTGTCCCAGACGATATACATATTATTGTCAACAAAGTAAGTTAATTGTGTGAGGAAAATCTTACATAGTCCGGCTCGTAGTTGTGAGTGGCATCACACCCTCAACATACCTGTGATTGGTTGACAGGATGAGTCTAACCTGGTTGCTTGATCATACAGGCAGTATGTCACATGTTTACCACTCAAGAATACTTTAATCCCTAAAATAGAAATTTAAGTAAACTCTCAGTGTATATACACAGACATATACCTCACGGTGTATATATACAGGATATATACCTCACGGTGTATATATACAGACATATACCTCACGGTGTATATACACAGACATGACGTCACAGTGGTGACGTGTACTTAGCTCTGTGAAGACCTGTTTGTGTGCTCTGTGAATTTGAACCAGGATGCCCTCTCTTGAACAACTTTACCAGCAGCCGAGAGAAGAGCTCAGAGTTGCTAAGCTGGAGATACGGCGATTAACGGAGGAGAACAAGAGGATTCGTAGTAATCCTCCTGTTGTGAGTCCCCAGGTTAAGAGGGGAGCTTGGTCAGTGGCCGGGCAACATGGAACCAAGCTGAGGATCAAGAAAACGGTTGGAGAGGCAGAAACAACGAGAAACCAGAAGACTACCGTGGAAACTTCCAACCCATTCTCGATGCTACCTGACGAATGTGAGTGTTCTACTGGGAATGCCACAACGAGCACCAAGGAAGCATTGGCAGACGTGAGTGAGACATCCCTAGAAACCCCAATGAAGACCATCGAGAACGTCTTGACGAATTCCACAAGTGGTGTAATGCCACCTCACGAATGTGAGTCAACTACTGGGAGCATCACGATGGACGACGCCAAGGAAGGTAAAAACATTGTTGTTGTCGGGGATAGCCAGATTAGGTACATGGATAGGGCATTCTGCTTGAAGGACAGGAGTAGGAGGCAGAGAGTGTGTTTTCCTGGGGCTGGGATGAAGGATATTGTTAGCCATCTAGATGACGTCACGAGAGGTAATGGGAGCAATCCTATTATCTGTCTCAGTGCTGGAGGCAACGATGTTGGCAGACGTAGGAGTGAGGACCTGATTAGCAGGTATAGGTCAGCAATAGAGATAATTAGGAGGAAGGGTGGGAAACCTGTCATATGTGGCATTTTGCCAAGGAGAGGAGTTGGAAATGAATGGTTGTCCAGAGCAATTGGTGTTAATTGCTGGCTGGACAAATACTGTAAGGAAAATGTGGTAACATTCATTGACAACTGGGACCTCTTCTATGGCAGAAATGACATGTATGCCAGGGATGGGGTTCACTTATCTAGGTGTGGGGTGGGAGCACTGGCCAACGCAGTGGAGGGAGCTGTTAGGTCTTTAAACTAGGAATAGTTAGTGGTATGGGTTTTGGCGGGAAAACAGTGAAGTCGCAGTGTAGTAATATGAGTACTAGGAGAACTAGTAATAGGCAAAATGAGGTCGATATTGGAAAGCCAGTGGCACTAATTGACAAGGACAGTAATAGGTTTAGTGGAATAACAGAAAGGAGCAGGAAGGGTAAAGACAGAGGAGGGTCTTTAAATATATATTACACAAATAGTCGCAGTGCTAGGAATAAGATGGACGAGTTGAGACTAGTTGCTAGTGCAGATAACATTGATGTATTTGCCATAACTGAGACGTGGTTTAATTAAAAAAGTCGGGACATGCTTGCGGAATGTCACATTCAGGGTTTTAAATTGTTCCAAGTAGATAGAAGTGTCGGGAAGGGGGGTGGGGTGGCACTGTATGTCCGAGATCGCTTGAACTGTTGCATAAAAACGGGTATTAAGTCTGAAGTAACACATACAGAGTCTGGATAGAATTTTCAGAGGGGCATGAAAAATTAATTTTAGGTGTGATATACTGTCCCCCAAACTTAGATAGAGACCAAGGGAGACTACTATGGGAGGAAATTGTTAGGGCCACGAGGCACGATAATATAGTAATTCAAGGAGACTTTAACTTTAGTCATGGAAATATAAACACAAATGCAGTATAATGTGATCCTTTATTGACTACGTTTCGCCCACACAAGCGTTGAAGAATTCTTTGTAAGAAGATCCCATGATGCTGCAGTGTCTGACAGTTGAGATGAATGGCTTGAAAAACCGACAAGTTGAAGATTGAGACACTTGTTGAACTATGTGTTGGCTTCACGTGTTTCTCTTTCGAAAATCACCTCTTTCAGCAGACTTTTGGACTACCCATGGGTTCGCCACTCAGTGCAGTCCTGGCGAACCTATACATGGAACATCTAGAAGCCGAACGTTTCTCCACCATTATTCCTTCGTCTGTCACCTGGCTCTGTTATGTTGACGACATTCTCCTCATAACTCCTAAACGCTTCAACGTTCAAGCTCTCCAAGACAAGCTCAACCAGGTCGAGCCTTCAATCCAGTTCACACTTGAAGAAGTCGACAACACTCTTCCTTTCCTTGATGTCCTGCTCTGCAAAGCTGACCACGAACTTCGTTTTAAAGTCTATCGAAAACCCACCAACCAAAACGATCTTCTCCACTTCTACTCTCACCACGACACCAAAACCAAACGTGGTGTCATTATAGGCTTCTTCCTGCGTGCACTCAGAATCTGCAGCAACGAGTTCCTTGAGGAAGAATGCACTATAATTGAACAAATATTTTCTAAACTCCACTATCCTCGTCACTTCATCAGAGACTGCAGACAGCGGGCATTAAACATCTTCAACACACCCAGAGAAGACACTGCCGAGAAGAGATACATAGTCCTTCCCACCAACTCCATTGCCAAACATGTTTCCAACATCTTTGCCAAAACATCATTCCAAGTATCTACCTCCACAACCACGACCATCAAGGACATCACCAGTAGGAGACAGAAAAGCCTCCATCCTCTGCAGGGGTATACATAATCCCTTGTAATGACTGCAACAAGTTATACGTGGGCGAAACATCAAGGGACCTCCAAACACGTGTTTCAGAACACCAATACGCAAGCAGGTCTGACGACACAAGGAATGCCTGCGTACAACACCGTAATTCACACAACCACTTGATAAACTACAGAAACTCAAGACTTATCGCCACAGAAGACAACACTCAATACCGAAGAATCCTGGAATCATCACTTATTTCTATATCCGACAACTTCAACCAGAATAGTGGCTTCTATAACATAGCTGAACCACTTGCCAAGAAACTTCTTCATCGCTATCCCACATAAGAACACTGTAGAAGGTCTGCTCACAAACTTATCCAATCTCCTTTCCAAGCTACCCAAGTTTTTAGACTCCATAACCCCACTCGGTACATCATCAGATGCAGCATTCTTCACCTGACCTCAGCATTCTGAACCGGACTATAAATACTCGCGTTCCTTCCACCCCAGGTAGTTCTGTTTGTGACTTAAAAAGCCCACTGTGTGGGCGAAACGTAGTCAATAAAGGATCACATTATACTGCATTTGTGTTTATATTTCCATTGTGTCGGTATTTTATACCATTTATTTCCAACTTTAGTCATATTGATTGGAATTTCTTGACTGGGAATTTAGAATCATACGACTTCTTAGAAGTAGTTCAGGATTGTTTTTTGAAGCAGTTTGTGACAGAACCTACAAGGGGTAATAACCTGCTTGACTTAGTTCTGGCAAACAATGAATCCCTTGTTAATAATTTAGAAGTTTCAGAGGAACTGGGTGCTAGCGACCACAAATCAATTACATTTAGCATTGAATGGAATTATGATAGCAGGGATAACTCAGTAACAATCCCAGATTTTCGCTTAGCAGATTACGATGGGCTTAGAGAACACTTATCTGTTGACTGGGGTAACGAAGAGAGCTATCAATATGACAGTTTTCTGAACACTATACATGAGGCTCAAAGAACGTTTATCCCGTATAAAGAAATTAGATCAAATAGAAATGACCCAAAATGGATGAATAATAGGCGTTCCACAGGGATCAGTCTTGGGCCCGTTGTTGTTTATAATATGATATGAGCAAATTCGCCGATGACACAAAGATAGGTAGGATAATTGATTCAAACATAGATGTTAGGGAACTTCAGGAGGATTTAAACAAACTATATTCTTGGTCAGAAAAGTGGCAGATGCAGTTCAATGTAGATAAATGCAAGGTTCTGAAGCTCGGGAGTGTCCATAACCCTAGCACTTATAAGTTAAATGATGTAGAACTTAGCCATACAGATTGCGAAAAGGACTTGGGGGTTATGGTGAGCAGCAACCTTAAACCAAGACAGCAATGCATAAGCGTACATAATAAGGCAAATAGATTACTGGGATTTATATCAAGAAGTGTAAGCAACAGAAGTCCAGAGGTCATACTGCAGCTTTATACATCATTAGTAAGGCCTCACCTAGATTATGCAGCTCAATTCTGGTCTCCATATTACAGAATGGACATAAATTCGTTAGAAAACATTCAGCGTAGGATGACTAAATTAATACGTAGCATTAGAAATCTTCCTTATGAAGAAAGATTGAAGACTCTTAAATTACATTCACTTGTTAGACGAAGAATGAGGGGAGACATGATCGAAGTGTATAAGTGGAAGATAGGTATTAATAAAGGGGATATTAATAAAGTCTTGAGGATGTCTCTCCAAGAGAGAACCTGCAGCAATGGATTTAAATTAGATAAGTTTAGATTTAGAAAGGACATAGGAAAGTATTGGTTTGGAAATAGGGTAGTTGATGAGTGGAACAGTCTACCTAGTTGGGTTATTGAGGCTAGGACTTTGGGTAGTTTCAAATTTAGGTTGGATAAGTACATGAGTGGGAGGGGTTGGATTTGAGTGGGACTTGCACATCAGAGCTTATTTCTTGGCTAGCATTGAAAACTGGGTTGGGCAAATGTTTTGTTAGTGGGATGAATTGTAAAGGACCTGCCAAGTATGGGCCAACAGGCCTGCTGCAGTGTTCCTCCTTTCTTATGTTCTTATGTTCTTATATACCTCACGGTGTATATACATAGACATATACCTCACGGTGTATATGCAAAGGCATGTACCTCACGGTGTATATACGCAGACATATAACTCACGGTGTATATACACCGTGAGGTATATGTCAGCCAAGACTGAGCGACTGATTATCTCATCTTTTGTATATAGTTCTACAGTCTTCCCATTATGTCCTTGTATTAATAAAGTCACCGGATGGTGAAACGTGGTGACGTGTACTTAGCTCAGTGGTGACGTGTACTTAGCTCTTTGAAGACCTGTTTGTGTGCTCTCTACGAATTGAAGCAAGATGCCCTCCATCGAGCAACTTTACCAACAGCTTATGGAAGAATTGAGGATGGCGAAGATGGAGATTCGGCGACTGACAGAGGAAAACAAAAAGATTCGTAGTAGTCCTCCTGTTTTGAGTCCTCAGGTCAAGAAAGGAAACTGGTCAGTGGCTGGACAGCAGGGAACGAAGTTGACGATCAAGAAGGCGAATGGAAAGGTAGAAACGATGAAGAAGAAAGAGACTGCCGTGGAAACTGTTGTGGAAACATCTAATACATTCTCAGTGCTACCCGACGAATGTGAGTCGACTACTGGGAACGTCACGATGAACGACACCAAGGAAGGTAAGAATATTGTTGTTGTTGGGGATAGCCAAGTTAGGTATATGGATAGGGCGTTCTGCTTGAAGGACAGGAGTAGGAGACAAAGGGTTTGCTTTCCTGGGGCTGGGATGGAGGACATTGTTAGCCGGCTTGACAACATCATGAACGGTAATGGGATTAATCCTATTATTTGCCTCAGTGCTGGAGGCAATGATGTAGGCAAGCGTAGAAGTGAGGATTTAGTTAGAAAGTTCAGGACAGCTATAGACATAATTAGGAAGAAGGGGGGGCGCCCTGTTATATGTGGCATTTTGCCAAGAAGAGGAGTTGATAATGAATGGTTGTCCAGAGCAATTGGTATTAATTGTTGGCTGGATAAACACTGTAAGGATAATGCAGTACCATTCATTGACAACTGGGACAACTTCTATGGCCGAAATGACATGTATGCCAGGGATGGGGTTCTCTTATTCAGGGCAGGTGTGGGTTTTCTTGCTAACTCAGTTGAGGGGGTTGTTAGAACTTTAAACTAGGATTAGTTAGAGGTATGGGTTTAGAAATGATAAATAATGAGTATGGATATATTGACTTATGCTCTGATATTAAGAATCTTAATAGTAACTGTCATGGAGTAACTCTGGGTAATGATAATTTCAGAAATTGTGTAAAAACAAAGAATAAGAAAAATGTGCAGAAGAAAAAACATATGATGGTATTTTATGCTAACAGTCGAAGTGCAAGAAATAAAATTAATGAACTACGTTTGGTAGCATGTGCTGGGAACTTTGATATCATTGCATTAACTGAAACGTGGTATGATTTAAAGAGTCGGGATATGACTGCTGAGTGTAATATTCAGGGATTTAAGTTGTTCAATGTGGATAGATGTGATGGGAAGGGGGGAGGAGTTGCATTGCATGTTCGAGAAAATATTAATTGTTGCATAAAAACAGGTATAAAAATAGATGGAGCAGTAACAGAGTCTGTTTGGGTAGAGTTCGTGGAGGGTCAAGAAAAACTAATTCTAGGTGTAATATACCGACCTCCAGGCTTGGATCACGATAGAGGGAGACTTCTTTGGGACGAAATTGTTAGGGCTTCTGGACACAGTCCCCTCAAGGAAGGTTCCTTGATGTTGGTGAGGGGCTCTTGATTTAGGGAATTGGATCTGTGCTCCAGTTCCCCGAATTAAGCCTGAATGCCTTCCACATCCCCCCCCAGGCGCTGTATAATCCTCCGGGTTTAGCGCTTCCCCCTTGATTATAATAATAATAATAATTCTGGACACAGTAACATAGTCATAGTAGGGGACTTTAACTTTAGTCAAATTGACTGGAATTCTTTGACAGGTAATCTAGAGTCCAGTGACTTTATGGAAACAGTTCAGGACTGTTTTCTGAAACAGAGCGTAACTGAGCCTACCAGGGGTAATAATTTGCTAGACCTAGTCTTGTCAAATAAGGAAACACTCGTGAATAATCTGGAGATCACTGAAGAGCTTGGCGCAAGTGATCACAAATCCATCACTTTTAGCATTAATTGGGAATGCAAGAATAATGATAATACAGTAAAAATCCCTGATTTTCGTTCTGCCGATTATAATGGACTTAGGGAACATCTGTCTAATCTTGATTGGGGTTATCTAGCTAATGATTTTATTGACGATAATCATACTTATGAATATGAGGGGATCTGCTTTTATGATTGTTTTCTTAATAATGTACTCAGTGCCAGAGTATATACGTTCCCCAGAGAGAAAATTAGGTTAATAACGATCCCAAATGGGTTAACAGGAGGCTAAAGCATCTATTAGGGGAGAAAAGGGGAATTTTAGGCGCATCAGAAGAGGAGAGGTTAACCTTACTGACCAATATGTTCAGCTTAAAAGAGAAGTAAAAAAGGCGTTTTAGAAAGGCTAAACGTGACTATGAAATTAGAGTTGCTAATGAATCAAAGACTAATCCAAAGGGTTCTTTCAAGTGTTTTGGACGAAGGTGAAGGAAAAAATAGGACCTCTGAAAACTGGGAATGGACAGCTGACGGATAATGAACT
Source organism: Cherax quadricarinatus (assembly GCF_026875155.1). Lineage (NCBI taxonomy): Eukaryota > Metazoa > Arthropoda > Malacostraca > Decapoda > Parastacidae > Cherax > Cherax quadricarinatus. The sequence goes on from NC_069453.1 coordinate 23,213,182, forward strand.
GGAAATGTGTTTTTCTTATTTAATGGGCTATTTTTTGTCAGTTTTTACACAGGAAAAATGTAAATGAGATTCCAGTAATTAACAATTATTTAGTTCCTGATGAATTTAAGTTAACTAATATTACTGTCACGAGGGACATGGTTATTAAACAGAGAGACAAACTGAAGCAAAATAAGTCCCCGGGACCCGATGAGTTGTTTTCCAGGGTACTTAAGGAATGCAAGATGGAGCTTAGTCAGCCATTAACGAGTGTATTCAATGCGTCCATCCTTACCGGTGTTGTGCCAGAGTTGTGGAAGATGGCTAATGTGGTTCCTACATTCAAATCAGGGGATAAGGCCACTCCTTCAAATTACCGTCCAATAAGCCTGACGAATTTGCGAATTTGCTCATATCACTAGTAATTCTTTCATCAAGATCATTGATATATATTATAAACAACAACGGGCCCAAGACTGATCCCTGTGGAACTCCACTTGTTACTGTTCCCCACTCGGATTTAACCCCATTTATGGACACTCTCTGCTTCCTGTCTGTGAGCCATGATTCGATCCACGAGAGCACCCTTCCCCCAATGCCATGAGCTGCTACTTTCTTCAACAGTCTTTGGTGCGGAACTCTATCAAATGCCTTACTAAAATCTAAGTAAACAATATCAAATTCTTTATCGTGGTCAACAGCCTCAAAAGCTTTTCTGAAGAAAGTTAATAAATTAGTTAGACAAGACCGGCCTCTTGTGAATCCATGCTGAGTATCATTAATCAAGCTATGCTTATCGAGATGGCTTCTTATAATCTCAGCTATATTGACTCTAGTAATTGCCCACAATTGAGGGGCAGGTTATTGGGCGGTAATTTGACGGTAACGACTTGTCCCCTGTTTTAAAAATAGGAATTACATTAGCCATCTTCCACATATTTAGACATACACCTGTTTGAAGAGATAAATTAAAAATATTAGTTAATGGTTCACAGACTTCCATTTTGCATTCCTTTAGAACCCTTGAAAAAACCTCATCAGGACCCGGTGACTTATTTTGCTTCAGTCGGTCTATCTGCTTCACAACCATTTCACTAGTGACTGTGATGTTACATAATTTATCTTCTTCTGGCTTACTATAAAAATTAATTACCGGAATATTATTAGTGTTTTCCTGTGTAAAAACCGAGAGAAAATAATTATTTAAAATAGAGCACATTTCATTCTCTTTGTCAGTAAGATGCCCATAGTTATTTTTAAGGGGACCTATCTTATCTCTAACTTTTGTTCTATAGACCTGGAAAAAACTTTTTGGGTTAGTTTTAGAATCCCTAGCAACTTTAATTTCATAGTCCCTTTTAGCTTTTCTTATCCCCTTTTTAATGTCCCTCTTAATGTCAATATACTGATTCATAAGATGACCCTCGCCTCTTTTGATACGCCTATAAATTCCTTTCTTATGCCCTAGTAGATATTTCAGCCTATTATTCATCCATTTTGGGTCATTTCTATTTGATCTAATTTCTTTATAAGGGGTAAACGTTCTTTGAGCAGCATGTATTGTGTTCAGAAAACTGTCATATTGATAGCTCTCTTCGTTACCCCAGTCAACAGATGATAAGTGTTCTCTAAGCCCATCGTAATCTGCTAAGCGAAAATCTGGGACTGTTACTGAGTTATCCCTACTATCATACTTCCATTCAATTCTAAATGTAATTGATTTGTGGTCGCTAGCACCCAGTTCCTCTGAAACTTCTAAATTTTTAACAAGGGATTCATTGTTTGCCAGAACTAAGTCAAGCAGGTTATTACCCCTTGTAGGTTCTCTGTCACAAACTGCTTCAAAAAACAACCCTGAACTACTTCTAAGAAGTCGTATGATTCTAAATTCCCAGTCAAGAAATTCCAATCAATATGACTAAAGTTAAAGTCTCCTAGAATTACTACATTATCGTGCCTTGTGGCCCTAACAATTTCCTCCCATAGTAGTCTCCCCTGGTCCCTATCTAAATTTGGGGGAAGGTATATCACACCTAAAATTAACTTTTCATGCCCCTCTGAAAATTCTATCCAGACTCTGTATGTGTTACTTCAGACTTAATACCCGTTTTTATGCAACAGTTCAAGCGATCTCGGACATACAGTGCCACCCCACCCCCCTTCCCGATACTTCTATCTACTTGGAACAATTTAAAACCCTGAATGTGACATTCTGCAGGCATGTCCCGACTTTTTTAATTAAACCACGTCTCAGTAATGGCAAATATATCTATGTTACCTGCACTAGCAACTAGTCTCAACTCGTCCATCTTATTCCTAGCACTGCGACTATTTGTGTAATAAATACTTAAAGACCCTCCTCTCTCTTTACCCTTCCTGCTCCTTTCTGTTATTCCACTAAACCTATTACTGTCCTTGTCAAGTAGTGCCACTGGCTTTCCAATATCCATCTTATTTTGCCTATTACTAGTTCTCCTAGTACTCATATTACTACCCTGAGACTTCACAGTTTTCCAGCAAAAACCCATACCACTAACTATTCCTAGTTTAAAGACCTAACAGCTCCCTCCACTGCGTTGGCCAGTGCTCCCACCCCACACCTAGATAAGTAAACCCCATCCCTGGCATACATGTTATTTCTGCCATAGAAGAGGTCCCAGTTGTCAATGAATGTTACCGCGTTTTCCTTACAGTATTTGTCCAACCAGCAATTGACACCAATTGCTCTGGACAACCATTCATTTCCAACTCCTCTCCTTGGCAAAATGCCACATATGACAGGTTTCCCACCCTTCCTCCTAATTATCTCTATTGCTGACCTATACCTGCTAATCAGGTCCTCACTCCTACGTCTGCCAACATCGTTGCCTCCAGCACTGAGACAGATAATAGGATTGCTCCCATTACCTCTCATGATGTCATCCAGACGGCTAACAATATCCTTCATCCCAGCCCCAGGAAAACACACTCTCTGCCTCCTATCCTATCCTTCAAGCAGAATGCCCTATCCATGTACCTAATCTGGCTATCCCCAACAACAACAATGTTTTTACCTTCCTTGGCGTCGTCCGTCGTGATGCTCCGAATAGTCGACTCACATTCGCCAGGTAGCATTACACCACTTGTAGAATTCGTCAAGACGTTCTCGATGGTCTTCGTTGGGGTTTCTAGGGATGTCTCACTCACGTCTGCCAATGCTTCTTTGGTGCTCGTTGTGGCATTCCCAGTAGAGCACTCACATTCGTCAGGTAGCACCGAGAATGGGTTGGAAGTTTCCACGGTAGTCTTCTGGTTTCTCGTTGTTTCTGCCTCTCCAACCGTTTTCTTGATCTTCAGCTTGGTTCCATGTTGCCCGGCCACTGACCAAGCTCCCCTCTTAACCTGGGGACTCACAACAGGAGGATTACTACGAATCCTCTTGTTCTCCTCCGTTAATCGCCGTATCTCCATCTTAGCAACTCTGAGCTCTTCTCTCAGCTGCTGGTAAAGTTGCTCAAGAGAGGGCATCCTGGTTCAGATTCACAGAGCACACAAACAGGTCTTCACAGAGCTAAGTACACGTCACCACTGAGCTAAGTACACGTCACCACAGCTCTATACATCACTAGTGAGGCCTCATTTAGATTATGCTGCTCAGTTTTGGTCCCCTTACTACAGGATGGATATAGACTCATTAGAGAACATACAGAGAAGAATGACTAAAATGATTTACTGTGTAAGGAACCTCCCGTATGAAGATAGACTAAAAGCCTTAAATCTCCACTCTCTGGAGAGGCGTAGAATGAGGGGAGATATCATTGAAGTGTATAAGTGGATGACGGGCATAAACAAAGGAGATATTAATAAAGTACTGAGGGTGTCGAACCAGGTAAGAACCAGGAATAATGGATTTAAGTTGGATAAATTTAGATTTAGAAAGGAAATAGGTAAGTACTGGTTTTCTAACAGAGTTGTAGATGCGTGGAACAGTCTTCCCAGTGGGGTGATAGAGGCTAGGACCTTGGGTAGCTTTAAGAAGAGACTGGACAAATATATGAGTGAGAGGGGATTGGTTTGATTGGTGTCATTGGGTACGGGAGTTATTTCTTGGGAATCTTTAGGGTAGTAGTCGTTTTGATAAGGACCTGCCTCGCATGGGCCAATAGGCCTTCTGCAGTGTTCCTCCATTCTTATGTTCTTATCGACTCAAGGTTGAGGGACTGATTACCTCATTCTCCTCCTGTTCTTCAAGATTCTCCTTTGTATGGACTGATGAAGCCACTGTGTGGCGAAACGTTTCCTCAATAAAGATACCCAAGAGTTGCACACGTGTCTAATTTATCAACATGTCGGTTCTCTGAATCATTCATCTACAAACAAATAAAGATACCCAGATGTTGCACGTGTGTCTAATTCTCCATCATGTCGGTATTATGTACCATACATGTACGATTTACGTATACTTTTATTGTATTCATTGTGAAGCGTCAAACTAATAGGAGTCATAGAGCACTTGCGAAATTTGTGGTGCATCAAGCTTGATCCAAGGCAGGGGAGGGGAGTCTATCTTCCTGTAATCTACCTGTGGTCTATTTCCGGAATCCTCGCTCCCAAATTAGATCTGGTAGCTGGCCAGGTCACTCACGCTGTTGGTGCTAGCCTCATGCAGTCTGACGGAGATAGCACAGTACGAATGATCAAGACTTAACTTGAGGAACTTATCAAGTTCTTGAAGACAGCTCAGACTGACACACAACATCACTGTGTATGTGATCCATCCTGTGTGATGGAATGTGGCCGGGGAAAACATAGCTAGCTTTTGTTCCCACTGCTTGGCTACCACACAATATTGTACCAGCACACCGCTGCTGTGTGTGTGTGTGTCTGTATGTGTACTCACCTAATTGTAGTTGCAGGGTTTGATTCATAGCTCTTGGCCCCGCCTCTTCGCTGCTCGGTACTAGGTCCACTCTCTCCCTTCTCGTCACTTTCCAGACTATTCCACTTCCTGACAACTGTATAACTGAAGAAATACTTCCTAACATCCCTGTGATTCATCTGTGAGTGTAATATATTTAAAATATATATATATATATATATATATATATATATATATATATATATATGTGTGTGTGTGTGTGTGTGTGTGTGTGTGTGTGTGTGTGTGTGTGCGCGTGTATGTGTGTGTATACTCACCTGATTGTGGTTGAAAGGGTCGAGACTCAGCTCCTGGCCACACCCCTTCACTGATCGCTACTAGGTCCTCTCTCTCTGCTCCCTGAGCTTTGTCATACCTCGTCTTAAAGCTATGTATGGTTCCTGCCTCCACTACATCACTTGCTAGACTATTCCACTTCATGACAATTCCATGACTAAAGAAATACTTTCTAACGTCCCTGTGACTCTTCTGAGTCTTCAGCTTCCAGTTGTGACCCCTTGTTTCTGTGTCCTCTCTGGAACATCCTGTCTCTGTCCACCTTACCTATTCCACGCAGTATTTTGTATGTCGTTATCATGTCACCCCTGACCCTCCTGTCTTCCAGTGTCGTCAGGCCGATTTCCCTCAGCCTTTCTTTGTAGGACATTCCCCTGGGCTCCGGAACTAACTTTGTTGCAAACCTTTGCACTTTCTCTAATTTCTTGATGTGCTTGACCAGGTGTGGGTTCCAAACTCGAGCTGCATACTCCAGTATGGGTCTGACGTACACGGTGTACAGTGTCTTGAACGACTCCTTACTAAGGTATCGGAACTCTATTCTCAGGTTTGCCAGACACTGATATGCTGCAGCATTTATTTGGTTAATGTGCGCTTCCGGAGACATGCTTGGTGTTATGCTTACCCCAAGATCTTTCTCCTTGAGTGAGGTTTGCAGTTTTTGGCCACCTAACGTATACTCTGCCTGTGGTCTGCTTTGCTCTTCCCCAATCTACATGACTTCGCGTTTGACGGGGTTAAATTCGAGAAGCCAGTTGCTGGGCCAGGTGTCCAGTCTGTCCAAGTCTCTTTGAAGTCCTGCCTGGTCCTCATCTGATTTAATTCTCCTCATTAACTTCACATCATCTGCAAACAGGGACACTTCTGAGTCCCTTCCATCATGTCATTCACATATACCAAAAATAGCACTTGTCCTAGGACTGACCCCTGTGGGAAACCGCTCGTGACAGGTGTATGTGTGTGTGTGTGTGTGTGTGTGTGTGTGTGTGTGTGTGTGTGTATATCTTTGTATGTATCCAATTTTGTTAAATTAAAAGAAAAAAAGTCCGGCGCCGTTTTCCTTACCCTGCAGTACTTCAGTGTTGAACCGAGAGCAACAAAAAACGGGAGTCCCGGTTGTGTCGTGTGGTGGGCACCGCGGTTGGTAACTCTCTAATATAAATGTAAAACTACGTCTCAACCTTGTACACACCTTGTACATTTCTACATTTCTGCGCGTGCTTGTACACCTGTGACGTGGGGAAGAGGTGACTGTCGTAATTTAGATTGGAAAGATAGAAAAGAATAATATGAAAACGATAGTTTGAGAAATTTCTAGCTGGTAACTGTTGAGATATTGACTAGGCAAAAAAAAAAAAAATCTTCGAAATTCATTTGTTGGAAGTGAGAGAAGCAAGTCACTGGGAGGAGGAGGAGAGGGAGAGATGGAATAAAAGGCGAACAGGTGACACACCAAGAAGATGATAGAGATGAGAAGAGACAAGCAGACATAACGAGGGAGACAAGCAGAGATAATTCGTCTGGCAGCGAGCCACCACGCGACACCAATTTGTCTCAGTTAAACATGTAAGGATGACCGGGGGGGGGGATTTGTTGTGGAGGGGGGGTGACTTTTTATTCAACAAAATTGGATACATCAGCAGTGTGCTGCTACAGTATTCTGTATGATAGTTACAGTTTCCCTGTCATATTCCATCACACAGGATGGGACAACAGATGTTGAAATGTCTCAGCCTGAGCTGGGAGACTTCAGTATTGTCACCTGAGCTGGGAGACATCAGTAGTGTCACCTGAGCTGGGAGACTTCAGTAATGTCACCTGAGCTGGGAGACTTCAGTAGTATCATCCTGAGCTGGGAGACTTCAGTAGTGCCATCCTGAGCTGGGAGACTTCAGTAGTGTCAACCTCAGCTGGGAGACTTCAGTAGTGTCACTTGAGCTGGGAAACTTCATTAGTGTCAAGCTGAGCTGGGAGACTTCAGTAGTATCACCTGAGCTGGGAGACTTCAGTAGTGTCACCTGAGCTGGGAGACTTCAGTAGTGTCAGCCTGAGCTGGGAGCCTTCAGTAGTCTCAACCTGAGCTGGGAGACTTCAATAGTGTCACTTGAGCTGGGAGACTTCAGTAGTGTCAGCCTGAGCTGGGAGACTTAAGTAGTGTCACCTAGGCTGGGAGACGTCAGTAGTCTCAACCTGAGCTGGGAGACTTCAGTAGTGTCAGCCTGAGCTGGGAGACTTCATTAGTATCACCTGAGCTGGGAGACTTCAGTAGTGTCACCTGAGCTGGGAGACTTCAATAGTGTCACTTGAGCTGGGAGACTTCAGTAGTGTCAGCCTGAGCTGGGAGACTTCAGTAGTGTCACCTGAGCTGGGAGACTTCAATAAGTGTCACTTGAGCTGGGAGACTTCAATAAGTGTCACTTGAGCTGGGAGACTTCAGTAGTGTCAGCCTGAGCTGGGAGACTTCAATAGTATCACTTGAGTTGGGAGACTTCAGCAGTGTCACCTGAGCTGGGAGACTTCAGTAGTGCCAACCTGAGTTGGGAGACTTCAGTAGTGTCACCTGAGCTGGGAGACTTAAGTAGTGTCACCTAGGCTGGTAGACGTCAGTAGTCTCAACCTGAGCTGGGAGACTTCAGTAGTATCAGCCCGAGCTGGGAGACTTCATTAGTATCACCTGAGCTGGGAGACTTCAGTAGTGTCACCTGAGCTGGGAGACTTCAATAGTGTCACTTGAGCTGGGAGACTTCAGTAGTGTCAGCCTGAGCTGGGAGACTTCAGTAGTGTCACCTGAGCTGGGAGACTTCAATAGTGTCACTTGAGCTGGGAGACTTCAGTAGTATCACCTGAGCTTAGAGACTTCAGTAGTGTCACCTGAGCAGGGAGACTTCATTAGTATCACCTGAGCTGGGAGACTTCAGTAGTGTCACCTGAGCTGGGAGACTTCAATAGTGTCACTTGAGCTGGGAGACTTCAGTAGTGTCAGCCTGAGCTGGGAGACTTCAGTATTGTCACCTGAGCTGGGAGACTTCAATAAGTGTCACTTGAGCTGGGAGACCTCAGTAGTGTCAGCCTGAGCTGGGAGACTTCAGTAGGGTCACCTGAGCTGGGAGACTTAAGTAGTGTCACCTAGGCTGGTAGACGTCAGTAGTCTCAACCTGAGCTGGGAGACTTCAGTTGTGTTAGCCTGAGCTGGGAGACTTCAGTAGTATCAGCCCGAGCTGGGAGACTTCATTAGTATCACCTGAGCTGGGAGACTTCAGTAGTGTCACCTGAGCTGGGAGACTTCAATAGTGTCACTTGAGCTGGGAGACTTCAGTAGTGTCAGCCTGAGCTGGGAGACTTCAGTAGTGTCACCTGAGCTGGGAGACTTCAATAAGTGTCACTTGAGCTGGGAGACTTCAATAAGTGTCACTTGAGCTGGGAGACTTCAGTAGTGTCAGCCTGAGCTGGGAGACTTCAATAGTATCACTTGAGTTGGGAGACTTCAGCAGTGTCACCTGAGCTGGGAGACTTCAGTAGTGCCAACCTGAGTTGGGAGACTTCAGTAGTGTCACCTGAGCTGGGAGACTTAAGTAGTGTCACCTAGGCTGGTAGACGTCAGTAGTCTCAACCTGAGCTGGGAGACTTCAGTTGTGTTAGCCTGAGCTGGGAGACTTCAGTACTATCAGCCCGAGCTGGGAGACTTCATTAGTATCACCTGAGCTGGGAGACTTCAGTAGTGTCAGCCTGAGCTGGGAGACTTCAGTAGTGTCACCTGAGATGGGAGACTTCAATAGTGTCACTTGAGCTGGGAGACTTCAGTAGTATCACCTGAGCTGGGAGACTTCAGTAGTGTCACCTGAGCAGGGAGACTTCATTAGTATCACCTGAGCTGGGAGACTTCAGTAGTGTCACCTGAGCTGGGAGACTTCAATAGTGTCACTTGAGCTGGGAGACTTCAGTAGTGTCAGCCTGAGCTGGGAGCCTTCAGTAGTCTCAACCTGAGCTGGGAGACTTCAGTAGTGTCACCTGAACTGGGAGACTTCAGTAGTGTCAACCTGAGCTGGGAGACTTCAGTAGTATCATCATGAGCTGGGAGACTTCAGTAGTATCATCCTGAGCTGGGAGACTTCAGTAGTGCCATCCTGAGCTGGGAGACTTCAGTAGTGTCAACCTGAGCTTGGAGACTTCAGTAGTATCACCTGAGCTGGGAGACTTCAGTAGTGTCACCTGAGCTGGGAGACTTCAGTAGTATCACCTGAGCTGGGAGACTTCAGTAGTGTCAACCTGAGCTTGGAGACTTCAGTAGTATCACCTGAGCTGGGAGACTTCAGTAGTGTCACCTGAGGTGGGAGACTTCAGTAGTGTCAGCCTGAGCTGGGAGACTTCAGTAGTGTCACCTGAGGTGGGAGGCTTCAGTAGTGTTAGCCTGAGCTGGGAGATTTCAGTAGTGTCACCCTGAGCTGGGAGACTTAAGTAGTGTCACCTGAGCTGGGAGACTTCAATAGTGTCACTTGAGCTGGGAGACTTCAGTAGTGTCACCTGAGGTGGGAGACTTCAGTAGTCTCAACCTGAGCTGGGAGGCTTCAGTAGTGTTAGCCTGAGCTGGGAGATTTCAGTAGTGTCAGCCTGAGCTGGGAGACTTCAGTAATGTCACCTGAGCTGGGAGACTTAAGTAGTGTCACCTGAGCTGGGAGACTTCAATAGTGTCACTTGAGCTGGGAGACTTCAGTAGTGTCAGCCTGAGCTGGGAGACTTCAGTAGTGTCACCTCAGCTGGGAGACTTCAATAGTGTCACTTGAGCTGGGAGACTTCAGTAGTCTCAACCTGAGCTGGGAGACTTCAGTAGTATCACCTGAGCTGGGAGACTTCAATAGTGTCACTTGAGCTGGGAGACTTCAGTAGTGTCAGCCTGAGCTGGGAGACTTCAGTAGTGTCACCTCAGCTGGGAGACTTCAATAGTGTCACTTGAGCTGGGAGACTTCAGTAGTATCACCTGAGCTGGGAGACTTCAGTAGTGTCACCTGAGCTGGGAGACTTCAGTAGTATCACCTGAGCTGGGAGACTTCAGTAGTGTCACCTGAGCTGGGAGACTTCAATAGTGTCACTTGAGCTGGGAGACTTCAGTAGTGTCAGCCTGAGCTGTTAGACTTCAGTAGTGTCACCTGAGCTGGGAGACTTCAACAAGTGTCACTTGAGCTGGGAGACTTCAGTAGTGTCAGCCTGAGCTGGGAGACTTCAATAGTATCACTTGAGTTGGGAGACTTCAGTAGTGTCACCTGAGCTGGGAGACTTCAGCAGTGTCACCTGAGCTGGGAGACTTCAGTAGTGTCACCTGAGCTGGGAGACTTCGGTAGTGTCACCTAGGCTGGGAGACGTGAGTAGTCTCAACCTGAGCTGGGAGACTTCAGTTGTGTTAGCCTGAGCTGGGAGACTTCAGTAGTATCAGCCTGAGCTGGGAGACTTCAGTAGTGTCACCTGAGCTCTGAGACTTTAATAGTGTCACTTGAGCTGGGAGACTTCAGTAGTGTCACCTGAGCTGGGAGACTTCAATAGTGTCACTTGAGCTGGGAGACTTCAGTAGTGTCAGCCTGAGCTGGGAGACTTCAGTAGTGTCACCTGAGCTGGGAGACTTCAGCAGTGTCACCTGAGCTGGGAGACTTCAGTAGTGCCAACCTGAGCTGGGAGACTTCAGTAGTGTCACCTGAGCTGGGAGACTTCAGTAGTTTCAGCGTGAGCTGAGAGACTTCAGTAGTGTCACCTGAGCTGGGAGACTTCAGTAGTGTCACCTGAGCTGGGAGACTTCAGTAGTGTCAACTGAGCTGGGAGACTTCAGTAGTGTCACCTGAGCTGGTAGACTTCAGTAGTGTCAGCCTGAGCTGGTAGACTTCAATAGTGTCACTTGAGCTGGGAGACTTCAGTAGTGCCAACCTGAGCTGGGAGACTTCAGTAGTGTCACTTGAGCTGGGAGACTTCAGTAGTTTCACATGAGCTGGGAGACTTCAGCAGTGTTATCTGAGCTGGGAGACTTCAGTACTGTCACTTGAGCTGGGAGACTTCAGTAGTGTCACTTGAGCTGGGAGACTTCAGTAGTGTCACCTGAGCTGGGAGACTTCAGTAGTGTCACCTGAGCTGGGAGACTTCAGTAGTGTCAGCCTGAGCTGGGAGACTTCAGTAGTGTCAGCTTGAGCTGGGAGACTTCAGTAGTATCAGCCTGAGCTGGGAGACTTCAGTAGTGTCAGCTTGACCTGGGAGACTTCAGTAATGTCACTTGAGCTGGGAGGCTTCAGTAGTGTCACTTGAGCTGGGAGACTTCAGTAGTGTCAGCCTGAGCTGGGAGACTTCAGTAGTGTCAGATTGACCTGGGAGACTTCAGTAGTGTCACTTGAGCTGGGAGACTTCAGTAGTGTCAGCCTGAGCTGGGAGACTTCAGTAGTGTCAGCTTGAGCTGGGAGACTTCAGCAGTGTCACTTGAGCTGGGAGACTTCAGTAGTGTCAACCTGAGCTGGGAGACTTCAGTAGTGTCAGCTTGAGCTGGGAGACTTCAGTAGTGTCACTTGAGCTGGGAGACTTCAGTAGTGTCAGCCTGAGCTGGGAGACTTTAGTAGTGTCAGCTTGAGCTGGGAGACTTCAGCAGTGTCACTTGAGCTGGGAGACTTCAGTAGTGTCAACCTGAGCTGGGAGACTTCAGTAGTGTCAGCTTGAGCTGGGAGACTTCAGCAGTGTCACTTGAGCTGGGAGACTTCAGTAGTGTCAGCCTGAGCTTGGAGACTTCAGTAGTATCACCTGAGCTGGGAGACTTCAGTAGTGTCACCTGAGCTGGGAGACTTCAGTAGTATCACCTGAGCTGGGAGACTTTAGTAGTGTCAGCTTGAGCTGGGAGACTTCAGCAGTGTCACTTGAGCTGGGAGACTTCAGTAGTGTCAACCTGAGCTGGGAGACTTCAGTAGTGTCAGCTTGAGCTGGGAGACTTCAGCAGTGTCACTTGAGCTGGGAGACTTCAGTAGTGTCAACCTGAGCTTGGAGACTTCAGTAGTATCACCTGAGCTGGGAGACTTCAGTAGTGTCACCTGAGCTGGGAGACTTCAGTAGTATCACCTGAGCTGGGAGACTTCAGTAGTGTCAACCTGAGCTTGGAGACTTCAGTAGTATCACCTGAGCTGGGAGACTTCAGTAGTGTCACCTGAGGTGGGAGACTTCAGTAGTGTCAGCCTGAGCTGGGAGACTTCAGTAGTGTCACCTGAGGTGGGAGGCTTCAGTAGTGTTAGCCTGAGCTGGGAGATTTCAGTAGTGTCACCCTGAGCTGGGAGACTTCAGTAATGTCACCTGAGCTGGGAGACTTAAGTAGTGTCACCTGAGCTGGGAGACTTCAATAGTGTCACTTGAGCTGGGAGACTTCAGTAGTGTCACCTGAGGTGGGAGACTTCAGTAGTCTCAACCTGAGCTGGGAGGCTTCAGTAGTGTTAGCCTGAGCTGGGAGATTTCAGTAGTGTCAGCCTGAGCTGGGAGACTTCAGTAATGTCACCTGAGCTGGGAGACTTAAGTAGTGTCACCTGAGCTGGGAGACTTCAATAGTGTCACTTGAGCTGGGAGACTTCAGTAGTGTCAGCCTGAGCTGGGAGACTTCAGTAGTGTCACCTCAGCTGGGAGACTTCAATAGTGTCACTTGAGCTGGGAGACTTCAGTAGTCTCAACCTGAGCTGGGAGACTTCAGTAGTATCACCTGAGCTGGGAGACTTCAATAGTGTCACTTGAGCTGGGAGACTTCAGTAGTGTCAGCCTGAGCTGGGAGACTTCAGTAGTGTCACCTCAGCTGGGAGACTTCAATAGTGTCACTTGAGCTGGGAGACTTCAGTAGTATCACCTGAGCTGGGAGACTTCAGTAGTGTCACCTGAGCTGGGAGACTTCAGTAGTATCACCTGAGCTGGGAGACTTCAGTAGTGTCACCTGAGCTGGGAGACTTCAATAGTGTCACTTGAGCTGGGAGACTTCAGTAGTGTTAGCCTGAGCTGTGAGACTTCAGTAGTGTCACCTGAGCTGGGAGACTTCAACAAGTGTCACTTGAGCTGGGAGACTTCAGTAGTGTCAGCCTGAGCTGGGAGACTTCAATAGTATCACTTGAGTTGGGAGACTTCAGTAGTGTCACCTGAGCTGGGAGACTTCAGCAGTGTCACCTGACTGGAGACTTCAGTAGTGTCACCTGAGCTGGGAGACTTCGGTAGTGTCACCTAGGCTGGGAGACGTGAGTAGTCTCAACCTGAGCTGGGAGACTTCAGTTGTGTTAGCCTGAGCTGGGAGACTTCAGTAGTATCAGCCTGAGCTGGGAGACTTCAGTAGTGTCACCTGAGCTCTGAGACTTTAATAGTGTCACTTGAGCTGGGAGACTTCAGTAGTGTCACCTGAGCTGGGAGACTTCAATAGTGTCACTTGAGCTGGGAGACTTCAGTAGTGTCAGCCTGAGCTGGGAGACTTCAGTAGTGTCACCTGAGCTGGGAGACTTCAGCAGTGTCACCTGAGCTGGGAGACTTCAGTAGTGCCAACCTGAGCTGGGAGACTTCAGTAGTGTCACCTGAGCTGGGAGATTTCAGTAGTTTCAGCGTGAGCTGAGAGACTTCAGTAGTGTCACCTGAGCTGGGAGACTTCAGTAGTGTCACCTGAGCTGGGAGACTTCAGTAGTGTCAACTGAGCTGGGAGACTTCAGTAGTGTCACCTGAGCTGGTAGACTTCAGTAGTGTCAGCCTGAGCTGGTAGACTTCAATAGTGTCACTTGAGCTGGGAGACTTCAGTAGTGCCAACCTGAGCTGGGAGACTTCAGTAGTGTCACTTGAGCTGGGAGACTTCAGTAGTTTCACATGAGCTGGGAGACTTCAGTAGTGTCAACTGAGCTGGGAGACTTCAGTAGTGTCACCTGAGCTGGTAGACTTCAGTAGTGTCAGCCTGAGCTGGTAGACTTCAATAGTGACACTTGAGCTGGGAGACTTTAGTAGTGCCAACCTGAGCTGGGAGACTTCAGTACTGTCACTTGAGCTGGGAGACTTCAGTAGTGTCACTTGAGCTGGGAGACTTCAGTAGTGTCACCTGAGCTGGGAGACTTCAGTAGTGTCACCTGAGCTGGGAGACTTCAGTAGTGTCAGCCTGAGCTGGGAGACTTCAGTAGTGTCAGCTTGAGCTGGGAGACTTCAGTAGTGTCACTTGAGCTGGGAGACTTCAGTAGTATCAGCCTGAGCTGGGAGACTTCAGTAGTGTCAGCTTGACCTGGGAGACTTCAGTAATGTCACTTGAGCTGGGAGGCTTCAGTAGTGTCACTTGAGCTGGGAGACTTCAGTAGTGTCAGCCTGAGCTGGGAGACTTCAGTAGTGTCAGATTGACCTGGGAGACTTCAGTAGTGTCACTTGAGCTGGGAGACTTCAGTAGTGTCAGCCTGAGCTGGGAGACTTCAGTAGTGTCAGCTTGAGCTGGGAGACTTCAGCAGTGTCACTTGAGCTGGGAGACTTCAGTAGTGTCAACCTGAGCTGGGAGACTTCAGTAGTGTCAGCTTGAGCTGGGAGACTTCAGTAGTGTCATTTTGAGCTGGGAGACTTCAGTAGTGTCAGCCTGAGCTGGGAGACTTTAGTAGTGTCAGCTTGAGCTGGGAGACTTCAGCAGTGTCACTTGAGCTGGGAGACTTCAGTAGTGTCAACCTGAGCTGGGAGACTTCAGTAGTGTCAGCTTGAGCTGGGAGACTTCAGCAGTGTCACTTGAGCTGGGAGACTTCATTAGTGTCAACCTGAGCTGGGAGACTTCAGTAGTGTCAGCTTGAGCTGGGAGACTTCAGTAGTGTCACTTGAGCTGGGAGACTTCAGCAGTGTCACTTGAGCTGGGAGACTTCAGTAGTGTCAGCC
>NC_069453.1:23233215-23235715 GCF_026875155.1 Cherax quadricarinatus
AGGAAGTAGTAGTTCTCACATGTATTCCACTGAATGAAAGTTTGCAGTTTTTATGAAGACTCTTGTTTACCAATACAGTGACTTGGTGTTTGTTTATGACTGTTTTAATGAGAATAATTATTAAACATTGTAGTGCTTAGTGGTTAATCTGCCTTTTAAATCTGACTTAACTTCACTTAGCTGTTATTTACATTGTTGTGCAAAATAACATTTTTGAACTATTTACGACGTTGTGGTTTCAGAAAGTGTGTCAAGATTATAGGAATTTTTTGACGTACGTATGATGAACACATACCGTATTTTCCGGCATATAAGGCGCACGAGCATATAAGAATGTGTTTCCAAGCAGTTGTAACCTAACTTCAGTGAACAACTGCTAAAGCCTAACCCAAAGCCTTCCCTTGACCCTGACCTTGAGCATATAAGACGCAGGCTGATTTTCCAAGATTTTTTTTTGTGGGAAGAAAAGCGCGCCTTATATGCCGGAAAATGCGGTATATAACAATGTGAGGAATAAAATTTGTGGTGTGTTCTGAATGAGAAGTGAAAATAATTGACTAAATGACAGTTTTTTCCCCTAAACTCACGGTTGCATGAGAGTTTCTTTGTTTATTGTTACATCTAAAATATGTACGTATTTTATGCTTGTTGTTGAATGTGTAACTGTGTCAGGTGAAGTGCAGTCACTGTGACGGTTTATGTTTGTTGTATTAAGACATAAAACTGTGTTGGTCCACCACACTGGTACAACTATTTCATGACTGATACTTTGTAAATATTGTTAACCCAGGAGGGTTAGTAATCCAGGATGACCCCGAGAAAGACAGGCAGTGTGGCTTATTTACGTTGTGGTCTTAAGGACTATGTGTAGCGTGCGTACAGATACCAACGGTCTAAGGTACTACACATCGTTCGTAGATATGTCAACGGTCTGAGGTACTACACATCGTTCGTAGATATGTCAAGGGTCTAAGGTACTACACAGCCTGCGTGGAGAAAGCAACGGTATAAAATATTACTTTATTGCCTACTGTAAACAGATAGAATAGATTAATCCACGTTGACCTAGACTACAACAACACACATTTAATTTTTCTTCAGGTTTAGCTCGGACATAACTTAACGAACAGTAACTCATGCGAAAACTCAGGTGGTGCTTGTAGGACAAGTTGTCTGCTTAAGATAAGAGCTTTTAGAAAGTTGCTATACGAGAGAGAGGTGTGTCAGTGGGACCCCCACTCCTTAGTGACTCAGCAGACATTGTCTGCTATACCAGCAGGCTGCTGCTGTAGCCACAGAAATGCAGACTGTTGTTGAATCTTTGTGGGAGCATGTTTCGTCCTTCTCTTCTTCTCCTCCTCCACGTCTCCTTCACCCCAGTTCCTTTTTCTCCTGCTGTCCATCCTTCCCTGTGCCTCTCCCTCCCCATCTTCGGTAAACGTGTAGTGCCCTTTGGGAAATTATTGTCCAGTGTGAGTGGGCCTCTGTCCAGGCTATCTTCCTCTCTTTACCTCCCTCCCCCCTCTCCTCCTTGCCTCTCCTTGCTTCTTTTCACTCTCAACCTCCTTTCCTACCTCCTCCTCCTCCTCCTCCTCGTCCTCCTTACCTACTTTCCTCTTTACTCATTACCTCCTGATACTTACCTCCCTCCCTCTGTCTTTTTTTAATGATTATAGTATATTTCTAACCTGATATAGTTTTACCATTATATAGTTCTATCCTTATATATTTCTACCATATATAGTTTTACTGTTATATGTTTCTAGCATTATGTAGTTCTAGACTAATAAAGTTCTACCGTTATATAGCACTACAGTGATATAATTCTAGTGTTCAGTAGTTCTAGCCATATATAATTTTAGTTTTAGTCTCATCATCTATAGTTCTAGATATATTAAACAAATTTCCTAAGTTTGATTGTAACAAATAAATGAACTGTAGATATAAATCCAGATGTACTCCTGTTAACCCTTTTGGGGCCTAGTTCCTAGACTTTTTGTGTATCCATATGTTCTTGCGCTACCCTCCACAGGATGGATACGGCGTGTGTAATAAACTAGCCATTTCGGTTGCAAAATCTAAATCTGTAGTTTTAATACACAGTTGTAATATTAAGTGAGAGGGTCGCAATTATAAGTGAGACTTAGTAAAGTGTGTTGAAGAGTGTGACAGCTGACTTTATGTAAGTGAGTGTGTTCGAGGAAGCTGGTGTTAGGGCTTGCCGCAGTTCTATGTCTGACACCTGGGTTTATGATAACACTCACTTCTTGGTAGTCTCAGCTTGGAGAAAAGTCCAAATATTGTGACGATTGGCGGAGTGTTAATGTGTGGTTCTGTGTACAGGGAAGCCCCGGCCAGCACAGCCTGTTGGACTAAGACTGTGGCACTCCCAGACAGCTGCTTCAAATCCCGATTACTTCGTGGAAAAGTAAAGGTTTCTTTGTCCATGCAAGAAGGATAACAAGAGGCCACCACAGCTGTAAATCGAGGAAAAAGTGGA
>NC_069453.1:23238215-23283215 GCF_026875155.1 Cherax quadricarinatus
ACCTGTCCTCCGGGACACTCCACACACCACAGTCCTCCACCTGTCCTCCGGGACACTCCACACACCACAGTCATCCACCTGTCCTCCGGGACACTCCACACACCACAGTCATCCACCTGTCCTCCGGGACACTCCACACACCCCTGTCCTCCACCTGTCCTCCGGGACACTCCACACACCACAGTCCTCCACCTGTCCTCCGGGACACTCCACACACCCCAGTCCTCCACCTGTCCTCCGGGACACTCCACACACACCACAGTCCTCCACCTGTCCTCCGGGACACTCCACACACCACAGTCATCCACCTGTCCTCCGGGACACTCCACACACCCCTGTCCTCCACCTGTCCTCCAGGACACTCCACACACCACAGTCATCCACCTGTCCTCCGGGACACTCCACACACCACAGTCTTCCACCTGTCCTCCGGGACACTCCACACACCACAGTCTTCCACCTGTCCTCCGGGACACTCCACACACCACAGTCCTCCACCTGTCCTCCGGGACACTCCACACACCACAGTCCTCCACCTGTCCTCCGGGACACTCCACACACCACAGTCCTCCACCTGTCCTCCGGGACACTCCACACACCACAGTCTTCCACCTGTCCTCCGGGACACTCCACACACCACAGTCCTCCACCTGTCCTCCGGGACACTCCACACACTACAGTCCTCCACCTGGTCCTCCGGGACACTCCACACACCACAGTCCTCCACCTGTCCTCCGGACACTCCACACACCACAGTCCTCCACCTGTCCTCCGGGGACACTCCACACACTACAGTCCTCCACCTGTCCTCCGGGACACTCCACACACCACAGTCCTCCACCTGTCCTCCGGGACACTCCACACACCACAAGTCCTCCACCTGTCCTCCGGGACACTCCACACACCACGTCCTCCACCTGTCCTCCGGGACACTCCACACACCACAGTCCTCCACCTGTCCTCCGGGACACTTCACACACCACAGTCCTCCACCTGTCCTCCGGGACACTCCCACACACCACAGTCCTCCACCTGTCCTCCGGGACACTCCACACACCACAGTCCTCCACCTGTCCTCCGGGACACTTCACACACCACAGTCCTCCACCTGTCCTCCGGGACACTCCACACACCACAGTCCTTCCACCTGTCCTCCGGGACACTCCACACACCACAGTCCTCCACTGTCCTCCGGGACACTTCCACACACCACAGTCCTCCACCTGTCCTCCGGGACACTCCACACACCACAGTCCTCCACCTGTCCTCCGGGACACTCCACACACCACAGTCCTTCCACCTGTCCTCCGGGACACTCCACACACCACAGTCCTCCACCTGTCCTCCGGGACACTCCACCCACCACAGTCTTCCACCTGTCCTCCGGGACACTCCACACACCACAGTCCTCCACCTGTCCTCCGGGACACTCCACACACCACAGTCCCCACCTGTCCTCCGGGACACTCCACACACCACAGTCCTCCACCTGTCCTCCGGGACACTCCACACACCACAGTCTTCCACCTGTCCTCCGGGACACTCCACACACCACAGTCCTCCACCTGTCCTCCGGGACACTCCACACACTACAGTCCTCCACCTGTCCTCCGGGAACACTCCACACACCACAGTCCTCCACCTGTCCTCCGGGACACTCCACACACCACAGTCCTCCACCTGTCCTCCGGGACACTCCACACACTACAGTCCTCCACCTGTCCTCCGGGACACTCCACACACCACAGTCCTCCACCTGTCCTCCGGGACACTCCACACACCACAGTCCTCCACCTGTCCTCCGGGACACTCCACACACCACAGTCCTCCACCTGTCCTCCGGGACACTCCACACACCACAGTCCTCCACCTGTCCTCCGGGACACTTCACACACCACAGTCCTCCACCTGTCCTCCGGGACACTCCACACACCACAGTCCTCCACCTGTCCTCCGGGACACTCCACACACCACAGTCATCCACCTGTCCTCCGGGACACTCCACACACCCCAGTCCTCCACCTGTCCTCCGGGACACTTCACACACCACAGTCCTCCACCTGTCCTCCGGGACACTCCACACACCCCAGTCCTCCACCTGTCCTCCGGGACACTCCACACACCCCAGTCCTTCACCTGTCCTCCGGGACACTCCACACACCACAGTCCCTCCACCTGTCCTCCGGACACTCCACACACCACAGTCATCCACTGTCCTCCGGGACACTTCACACACCACAGTCCTCCACCTGTCCTCCGGGACACTCCACACACCCCAGTCCTCCACCTGTCCTCCGGGACACTCCACACACCCCAGTCCTTCACCTGTCCTCCTTGACACTCCACACACCACAGTCATCCACCTGTCCTCCGGGACACTCCACACACCCCTGTCCTCCGGGACACTCCACACACCACAGTCATCCACCTGTCCTCCGGGACACTCCACACACCACAGTCTTCCACCTGTCCTCCGGGACACTCCACACACCACAGTCCTCCACCTGTCCTCCGGGACACTCCACACACCACAGTCCTCCACCTGTCCTCCGGGACACTCCACACACTACAGTCCTCCACCTGTCCTCCGGGACACTCCACACACCACAGTCATCCAACTGTCCTCCGGGACACTCCACACACCCCAGTCCTCCACCTGTCCTCCGGGACACTCCACACACCACAGTCCTCCACCTGTCCTCCGGGACACTTCACACACCACAGTCCTCCACCTGTCCTCCTTGACACTCCACACACCACAGTCATCCACCTGTCCTCCGGGACACTCCACACACCCCTGTCCTCCACCTGTCCTCCGGGACACTCCCCACACCACAGTCATCCACCTGTCCTCCGGGACACTCCACACACCACAGTCTTCCACCTGTCCTCCGGGACACTCCACACACCACAGTCATCCACCTGTCCTCTGGGACACTCCACACACCCCAGTCCTCCACCTGTCCTCCGGGACACTCCACACACCACAGTCCTCCCCTGTCCTCCGGGACACTCCACACACCACAGTCTTCCACCTGTCCTCCGGACACTCCACACACACACAGTCATCCACCTGTCCTCTGGGACACTCCACACACCCCAGTCCTCCACCTGTCCTCCGGGACACTCCCCACACCACAGTCATCCACCTGTCCTCCGGGACACTCCACACACCCCAGTCCCCCACCTGTCCTCCTGGACACTTCACACACCACAGTCCTCCACCGTCCTCTGGACACTCCACACACCCCAGTCCTCCACCTGTCCTCCGGACACTCCACACACCCCAGTCCACCACCTGTCCTCCGGGACACTCCACACACCCCAGTCTCCACCTGTCCTCGGGACACTCCACACACCCAGTCCTCCACCTGTCCTCGGGACACTCCACACACCACAGTCATTCACCTGTCCTCCGGGACACTCCACACACCCCTGTCCTCCACCTGTCCTCCGGGACACTCCAACACCACAGTCATCCACCTGTCCTCCGGGACACTCCATCCACCACAGTCTTCCACCTGTCCTCCGGGACACTTCACACACCACAGTCATCCACCTGTCCTCCGGCACTCCACACACCACAGTCCTCCACCTGTCCTCCGGGACACTCCACACACTACAGTCCTCCACCTGTCCTCCGGGACACTCCACACACCACAGTCCTCCACCTGTCCTCCGGGACACTCCACACACCACAGTCCTCACCTGTCCTCCGGGACACTCCACACACCACAGTCCTCCGCCTGTCCTCCGGGACACTCCACACACCACAGTCCTCCACCTGTCCTCCGGGACACTCCACACACCACAGTCTTCCACCTGTCCTCCGGGGGCACTCCACACACCACAGTCATCCACCTGTCCTCCGGGACACTCCACACACCCAGTCCTCCACCTGTCCTCCGGGACACTCCACACACCACAGTCCTCCACCTGTCCTCCGGGACACTCCACACACCACAGTCCTCACACCTGTCCTCCGGGACACTCCACACACCACAGTCCTCCACCTGTCCTCCGGGGGACACTCCACACACCACAGTCTTCCACCTGTCCTCCGGGACACTCCACACACCCCAGTCCTCCACCTGTCCTCCGGGACACTTCACACACCACAGTCCTCCACCTGTCCTCCGGGACACTCCACACACCCCAGTCCTCCACCTGTCCTCCGGGACACTCCACACACCCCAGTCCTTCACCTGTCCTCCTTGACCACTCCCACACCACAGTCATTCCACCTGTCCTCCGGGACACTCCACACACCCCTGTCCTCCGGGACACTCCACACACCACAGTCATCACCTGTCCTCCGGGACACTCCACACACACAGTCTTCCACTGTCCTCCGGGACACTCCACACACCACAGTCCTCCACCTGTCCTCCGGACACTCCACACACCACAGTCCTCCACCTGTCCTCCGGGACACTCCACACACTACAGTCCTCCACCTGTCTCCGGGACACTCCACACACCACAGTCATCCACCTGTCCTCCGGGACACCACACACCCCTGTCTCCACCTGTCCTCCGGGACACTCCCCACACCACAGTCATCCACCTGTCCTCCGGACACTCCACACACCACAGTCTTCACCTGTTCCTCCGGGACACTCCACACACACCACAGTCATCCACTCTGTCCTCCGGACACTCCCACGCCACAGTCCTCCACCTGTCCTCCGGGACACTCCACACACCACAGTCATCCCTCCACCTGTTCCTCCGTGGGACACATCCACACACCACAGTCCTCCACCTGTCCTCCGGGACACTCCACACACCACAGTCATCACCCTGTCCTCCGGGACACTCCACACACCACAGTCCTCCACCTGTCCTCCGGGACACTCCACACACCACAGTCCTCCACCTGGTCCTCCGGGACACTCCACACACCACAGTCCTCCACCTTGTCCTCCGGGACACTCCACACACCCCAGTCCTCCACCTGTCCTCCGGGACACTCCAACACCCCCAGTCATCCACCTGTCCTCCGGCACACTCCACCCACCACAGTCCTCCACCTGTCCTCCGGGACACTCCACACACCACAGTCCTCCACCTGTCCTCCGGGACACTTCACACACCACAGTCCTCCACCTGTCCTCCGGGACACTCCACACACCCCAGTCCTCCACCTGTCCTCCGGGACACTCCACACACCCCAGTCCCCCTGTCCTCCGGGACACTCCCCACACACCCAGTCCTTTCCACCTGTCCTTTCCGGGACACTCCCCACACCACAGTCCTCCACCTGTTTCCCCCGGGACACTCCACACACCACAGTCATCCACCTGTCCTCCGGGACACCCCCCACCCCGTCCTCCACCTGTCCTCCAGGACACTCCAACACCACAGTCCTTTCCCCCTGTCCTCCGGGACACTCCACACACCACAGTCCTCCACCTGTCCTCCGGGACACTCACACCACCACAGTCCTCCACCTGTCCTCCGGGACACTCTACACACCACAGTATCCACCTGTCCTCCCGGGGCACTCCACACACCACAGTCCCTCCACCCGTCCTCCGGGACACTCCACACACCCCCCGTCCTCCACCTGTCCTCCAGGACACTCCACACACCACAGTCATCCCCCTGTCCTCCGGACACTCCCCACCCACCCAAATCCTCCACCTGTCCTCCGGGACACCCACACCCACAGTCCTCCACCTGTCCTCCGGGACACTCCTCTACACACCCACAGTCATCCACCTGTCCTCCGGGACAATCCACACACACCAAGTCCTCCACCTGTCCTCCGGGACACTCCACACACCACAGTCATCCACTGTCCTCCGGGACACTCCCACACACCACAGTCCTCCACCTGTCCTCCGGGGACACTCCACACACCACAGTCCTCCACCTGTCCTCCGGGACACTCTACACACCACCCGTCCCCCACCTGTCCTCCGGGACACTCCACAACACCACGTCCCCCACCTGTCCTCCGGGACACTCTACACACCACAGTCATCCACCTGTCCTCCGGGACACTCCACACACCACAGTCATCCACCTTGTCCTCCGGGACACCACACACCACAGTCCTCCACCTGTCCTCCGGGACACTCCACACACCACAGTCCTCCACCTGTCCTCCGGGGCACTCAAAACACCACAGTCATCCACCCGTCCTCCGGGACACTCTACACACCACAGTCCTCCACCTGTCCTCCGGGACACTTCACACACCACAGTCTCCACCTGTCCTCTGGGACACTCCACACACCCCAGTCCTCCACCTGTCCTCCGGGACACTCCACACACCCCCGTCCTCACCTGTCCTCCGGGGCACTCCACACACCACAGTCATTCACCTGTCCTCCGGACACTTTCCCCACACCCCTGTCCTCCACCTGTCCTCCGGGACACTCCACACACCCCAGTCATCCACCTGTCCTCCGGGACACTCCACACACCACAGTCCCTTTCCCCCTGTCCTCCGGGACACTTCACACACCACAGTCATCCACCTGTCCTCGGGACACTCCACACACCACAGTCCTCCACCTGTCCTCGGGACACTCCACACCCCACAGTCCTCCACCTGGGCCTCCGGGACACTCCACACACCACAGTCCTCCACCTGTCCTCCGGGACACTCCACACACCACCCGTCATCCACCTGTCCTCCGGGACACTCCACACACCCCAGTCCTCCCCCTGTCTCCGGGACACTTCACACACCACAGTATCCACCTGTCCTCCGGGACCCCTCCACACACCCCGTCCTCCACCTGTCCTCCGGGACACTCCACACACCCCAGTCCTTCACCTGTCCTCCTTGACACTCCACAAACCACAGTCATCCACCTGTCCTCCGGGACACTCCACACACCCCTGTCCTCCGGGACACTCCACACACCACAGTCATCCACCTGTCCTCCGGGACACTCCAACACCACAGTCTTCCACCTGTCCTCCGGGACACTCCACACACCACAGTCCTCCACCTGTCCTCCGGGACACTCCACACACCACAGTCCTCCACCTGTCCTCCGGGACACTCCACACACTACAGTCCTCCACCTGTCCTCCGGGGACACTCCACACACCACAGTCATCCAACCCGTCTCCGGGACACTCCACACACCCAGTCCTCCACCTGTCCTCCGGGACACTTCCCCACACCACAGTCCCCCACCTGTCCTCCGGGACACTCCACACACCCCAGTCCTCCACCTGTCCTCCGGGACACTCCACACACCTCAGTCCTCCACCTGTCCTCCGGGGCACTCCACACACCCCAGTCCTTCACCTGTCCTCCTTGACACTCCACACACACAGTCATCCAAACCCGTCCTCCGGGACACTCCACACACCCCTGTCCTCCACCTGTCCTCCGGGGCACTCCCACACCACAGTCACCACCTGTCCTCCGGGACACTCCACACACCACAGTCTTTCCCCCTGTCCTCCCGGGGCACTCCACACCCACAGTCATCCACCTGTCCTCCGGACACTCCCCACGCCACAGTCCTCACCTGTCCTCCGGGACACTCCACACACCACAGTCATCCACCTTTTCCTCCGGGACACTCCACACCACAGTCATCCACCTGTCCTCCGGGACACTCCACACACCCCTGTCCTCCACCTTCCTCCGGGACACTCCACACCCCCCCAGTCCTCCACTGTCCCCCGGGACACTCCACCACCACAGTCATCCACCTGTCCTCCGGGACACTCCCACACACACACAGTCCTCCACCTGTCCTCCGGGACACTCCACACACCCAGTCCTCCACCTGTCCCTCCCGGGGCACTCCACACACCACAGTCCTCCACCTGTCCTCCGGGACACTCCACACAAACC
Source organism: Cherax quadricarinatus (assembly GCF_026875155.1). Taxonomy (NCBI): domain Eukaryota; kingdom Metazoa; phylum Arthropoda; class Malacostraca; order Decapoda; family Parastacidae; genus Cherax; species Cherax quadricarinatus. The sequence continues at coordinate 23,246,047 of NC_069453.1, forward strand.
CCGTCCTCCACCTGTCCTCCGGGACACTTCACACACCACAGTCTCCACCTGTCCCCCGGGACACTCCACACAACCCAGTCCTCCACCTGGGCCTCCGGGGCACTCCACACACCCCAGTCCTCCGCCTGTCCTCCGGGACACTCCACACACCACAGTCATCCACCTGTCCTCCGGCACACTCCACACACCACAGTCATCCACCTGTCCTCCGGGACACTCCACACAAACCACAGTCCTCCACCTGTCCTCCGGGACACTCTACACACCACAAATCCCCCACCTGTCTCCGGGACATCCACACACCCCAGTCCTCCGCTGTCCTCCGGGACACTCCACACACCACAGTCATTTCCCCCTGTCCTCCGCACACTTCACACACCACAGTCCTCCACCTGTCCTCCGGGACACTCCCACACCCAGTCCTCGCCTGTCCTCCGGGACACTCCACACACCACAGTCCTCCACCTGTCCCCGGGACACTTTCCCCACACCCCAGTCCTTTCCCCCTGTCCTCCGGGACACTCCAACACCACAGTCCTCCACCCGTCCTCCGGGGACACTCCACACACCACAGTCATCCACCTGTCCTCCCGGGGCACTCCACACACCACAGTCCTCCACCTGTCCTCCGGGACACTCCACACACCCCAGTCCTCCACCTGTCCTCCGGGACACTCCACACACCACAGTCATCCACCTGTCCTCCGGGCACTCCACACACCACAGTCTTCCCTGTCCTCCGGGACACTCCACACACCACAGTCCTCCACCCGTCCTCCGGGAAAACTCACACACCACAGTCCTCCACCTGTCCTCCGGGGCACTCCACACACCACAGTCCTCCACCTGTCCTCCGGGACACTCCACACACCACAGTCTTCCACCTGTCCTCCGGACACTCCACACACCCAGTCCTCCACCTGTCCTCCGGGACACTCCACCACCCCAGTCCTCCACCTGTCCTCCGGGACACTCCACACACCACAGTCTCCACCTGTCCTCCGGGACACTCCACACACCACAGTCCTCCACCTGTCCTCCGGGGACACTCCACACACCCCAGTCCTCCACCTGTCCTCCGGGACACTCCACACACCACAGTCCTCCACCTGTCCTCCGGGACACTCCACACACCCCAGTCCCCCAAACCCGTCCTCCGGACACTCCACACACCACAGTCCATCCACCTGTCCTCCGGGGACACTCCACACACCCAGTCCTCCACCTGGTCCTCGGGACACTCCACAAAACCCAGTCCTCCACCTGTCCTCCGGGACACTCCACACACCACAGTCTTCCCCCTGTTCCTCCGGGACACTCCACACACCCCAGTCTCCACCTGTCCTCCGGGACACTCCACACACCACAGTCCCCCCACCTGTCCTCCGGGGGCACTCCACACACCCCCGTCCCCACCTGTTCCTCCGGGACACTCCACACACACCACAGTCCCCACTGTCCTCCGGGACACTCCACACACCCCAGTCCCCCACCTGTCCTCCGGGACACTTCACACACCCACGTCCTCCCCTGTCCTCCGGGACACTCCACACACCCCAGTCCTCCACCTGTCCTCCGGACACTCACACCCACAGTCCCCCCACCCGTCCTCCGGGACACTCCACACACCACAGTCCTCCACCTGCCTCCGGGACACTCCACACACCACAGTCCTCCACTGTCCTCCGGGACACTCCACACACCACAGTCCTCCACCTTTTCCTCCGGGACACTCCACACACCACAGTCTCCACCTGTCCTCCGGGACACTTCACACACCACAGTCCTCCACCTGTCCTCCGGGGAAAACTCCACACACCACAGTCCTCCACCCGTCCTCCGGGACACTCCACACACCACGTTCCTCCACCTGTCCTCGGGGACACTCCACACACCACAGTCTTCCACCTGTCCTCCGGGACACTCCACACACCACAGTCATCCACCTGTCCTCCGGGACACTCCACACACCACAGTCCTCCACCTGTCCTCCGGGACACTTCACACACCACAGTCCTCCACCTGTCCTCCGGACACCACACACCACAGTCTCCACTGTCCTCCGGGACACTCCACACACCCCAGTCCTCCACCGTCCTCCGGGCACACCTCACACATCACAGTCCTCCACCTGTCCTCCGGGACACTCCACACACCACAGTCATCCACTGTCCTCCGGCACTTCACACATCACAGTCCTCCACCTGTCCTCCGGGACACTCCACACACCACAGTCATCCACCTGTCCTCCGGCACACTTCACACACCACAGTCCTCCACCTGTCCTCCGGGACACTCCACACACCACAGTCCTCCACCTGTCCTCCGGGACACTTCACACATCACAGTCCTCCACCTGTCCTCCGGGACACTCCACACACCACAGTCCTCCCCTGTCCCCCGGGACACTTCCACACACCACCCGTCCTCCACCTGTTTCCCCGGACACTCCACACACCACAGTCCTCCACCCTGTCCTCCGGGACACTCCACACACCACAGTCCTCCACCTGGGCCTCCGGCACAAATTCACACATCACAGTCCTCCACCTGTCCTCCGGGACACTCCACACACCACAGTCCTCCACCTGTCCTCCGGGACACTCCACACATCGATGCTGCATCTCGCTCATGTTGACATTTTTTAGCCATGATTTTTTTTCTGTTTTATGAACGTGAGGCGTCCGTCCGGCACACCCCTAGCGAAATAAATGATGATGATGATAATGATGATGATAATAATAATAATAATAACTTACATAAATAAACCCTAGTGTAATATTATCCTCGAAATGGTTCCCGCCAAGTCAGATGTTTCCCGCGAAATGTTTGCCGCCAAATCAAATATTACCCGCGAAGCGCGCCTCCCAGATGAGTCGTGCTGAGCTCTGTTATTTAATTAACTCTGGGAAGGCGTAATCGGATTTCAATGTAATGTGTTTTACCTGTGTTTTTACCGTGCCACCTACTCTATTTTTTTTACCTTGATATATCTCGGTTGTTATTTAACAACCGAGATTGTGTGTGTTTTGTGGGTTATTGAAGGAGGTTCGGTTCAGGTTGCCGTGGTGGTTGAAGGGGTTCAACAGGTGTGCTTACGAGCTACAGGTAAGCTTTCAGGTAACACAAATAGGTAAGCTTTCAGATAACACACACAGGTAAGCTTTCAGGTAACACACATGTAAGTTTTCAGGTAACACACGCAGGTAAGCTTTCAGGTAACACACAGGGGTAAGGTTTCAGGTAACACACACAGGTAAGCTTTCAGGTAACACACAGGTAAGGTTTCAGGTAACACACACAGGTAAGCTTTCAGGTAACACAGACAGGTAAGGTTTCAGGTAACACACACAGGTAAGCTTTTAGATAACACACACAGGTAAGCTTTCAGGTAATACACACGGTTAAGCTTTCAGGTAACATATGCAGGTAAACTTTCAGGTAACACATACAGGTAAGCTTTCAGGTAAGACATGCAGGTAAGCTTTCAGGTACCACACACAGGTAAGCTTTCAGGTAACATACACAGGTAAGCTTTCAGGTAACACATACACAGGTAAGCTTTCAGGTAACACACAGATAAGCTTTCAAGTAACACATGCACAGGTAAGCTTTCAGGTAACACACAGGTAAACTTTCAGATAACACACACAGGTAAGTTTTCAGGTAACACACAGTAACACACACACACACACACACGCACACAGTCATCCACCTGTCCTCCGGGACACTCCACACACACAGGAGCTCGGACTCGACCCCCGCAACGTCAACTAGGTGACTACACACACACACACACACACACACACACGTTGACCCTCTCCAGGTATACTCCAGGTAAACTGTGTCAATCATTGTCTGTTGTGACACACAAATCTTCGTTTCATTTATGTTCTGTTCTAAATTTTTACAAAAAATATATGAATATTTACAAAAACTTGCAGAATATACAAAAAAAAAAAAAAAATACAAAAAATTACAAAAAAAGTCAAGAAGTACAAAAAATCAAATTTGTTATTCACAGGTGTGGCGAAAGTGTCATCAATGTTTTATAAGTGTCACAGGTGTTTTACAGCACCAGGCAGTGTCACAGGTGTTTTACAGCACCAGGCAGTGTCACAGGTGTTTTACAGCACCAGGCAGTGTCACAGGTGTTTTACAGCACCAGACAGTGTCACAGGTGTTTTACAGCACCAGGCAGTGTCACAGGTGTTTTACAGCACCAGGCAGTGTCACAGGTGTTTTACAGCACCATGCAGTGTCACAGGTGTTTTACAGCACCAGGCAGTGTCACAGGTGTTTTACAGCACCAGGCAGTGTCACAGGTGTTTTACAGCACCATGCAGTGTCACAGGTGTTTTACAGCACCATGCAGTGTCACAGGTGTTTTACAGCACCAGGCAGTGTCACAGGTGTTTTACAGCACCAGGCAGTGTCACAGGTGTTTTACAGCACCAGACAGTGTCACAGGTGTTTTACAGCACCAGGCAGTGTCACAGGTGTTTTTACAGCACCAGGCAGTGTCACAGGTGTTTTACAGCACCAGGCAGTGTCACAGGTGTTTTACAGCACCAGGCAGTGTCACAGGTGTTTTACAGCACCAGGCAGTGTCACAGGTGTTTTACAGCACCAGGCAGTGTCACAGGTGTTTTACAGCACCAGGCAGTGTCACAGGTGTTTTACAGCACCATGCAGTGTCACAGGTGTTTTACAGCACCATGCAGTGTCACAGGTGTTTTACAGCACCATGCAGTGTCACAGGTGTTTTACAGCATCAGGCAGTGTCACAGGTGTTTTACAGCACCAGGCAGTGTCACAGGTGTTTTACAGCACCATGCAGTGTCACAGGTGTTTTACAGCACCAGGCAGTGTCACAGGTGTTTTACAGCACCAGGCAGTGTCACAGGTGTTTTACAGCACCAGGCAGTGTCACAGGTGTTTTACGCACCAGACAGTGTCACAGGTGTTTTACAGCACCAGGCAGTGTCACAGGTGTTTTACAGCACCAGGCAGTGTCACAGGTGTTTTACAGCACCAGGCAGTGTCACAGGTGTTTTACAGCACCAGGCAGTGTCACAGGTGTTTTACAGCACCAGGCAGTGTCACAGGTGTTTTACAGCACCAGGCAGTGTCACAGGTGTTTTACAGCACCAGGCAGTGTCACAGGTGTTTTACAGCATCAGGAAGTCACTGAGCCAGACCAGTGGGACCCAGCATCAGGCAGTCACTGAGCCAGACCAATGAGACCCAGCATCAGGCAGTCACTGAGCCAGACCAGTGGGACCCAGCATCAGGCAGTCACTGAGCCAGACCAGTGGGACCCAGCATCAGGCAGTCACTGAGCCAGACCAGTGAGACCCAGCATCAGGCAGCCACTGAGCCAGACCAGTGGGACCCAGCATCAGGCAGTCACTGAGTCAGACCAGTGAGACCCAGCATCAGGCAGTCACTGAGCCAGACCAGTGGGACCCAGCATCAGGCAGTCACTGAGCCAGACCAGTGGGACCCAGCATCAGGCAATCACTGAGCCAGACCAGTGGGACCCAGCATCAGGCAGTCACTGAACCAGACCAGTGGGACCCAGCATCAGGCAATCACTGAGCCAGACCAGTGGGACCCAGCATCAGGCAGTCACTGAGCCAGACCAGTGGGACCCAGCATTAGGCAGTCACTGAGCCAGACCAGTGGGACCCAGCATCAGGCAATCACTGAGCCAGACCAGTGGGACCCAGCATCAGGTAGTCACTGAGCCAGACCAGTGGGACCCAGCATCAGGCAATCACTGAGCCAGACCAGTGGGACCCAGCATCAGGCAGTCACTGAGCCAGACCAGTGGGACCCAGCATCAGGCAGTCACTGAGCCAAACCAGTGGGACCCAGCATCAGGCAGTCACTGAGCCAGACCAGTGGGACCCACCATCAGTCAGTCACTGAGCCAGACCAGTGGGACCCAGCATCAGGCAATCACTGAGCCAGACCAGTGGGACCCACCATCAGGCAGTCACTGAGCCAGACCAGTGGGACCCACCATCAGGCAATCACTGAGCCAGACCAGTGGGACCCAGCATCAGGCAGTCACTGAGCCAGACCAGTGGGACCCAGCATCAAGCAATCACTGAGCCACACCAGTGGGACCCAGCATCAGGCAGTCACTGAGCCAGACCAGTGGGACCCAGCATCAGGTAGTCACTGAGCCAGACCAGTGGGACCCAGCACCAGGCAATCACTGAGCCAGACCAGTGGGACCCAGCATCAGGCAGTCACTGAGCCAGACTAGTGGGACCCAGCACCAGGCAATCACTGAGCCAGACCAGTGGGACCCAGCATCAGGCAGTCACTGAGCCAGACCAGTGGGACCCAGCATCAGGCAATCACTGAGCCAGACCAGTGGGACCCAGCATCAGGCAGTCACTGAGCCAGACCAGTGGGACCCAGCATCAGGCAGTCATTGAGCCAGACCAGTGGGACCCAGCATCAGGCAGTCACTGAGCCAGACCAGTGGGACCCAGCATCAGGCAGTCACTGAGCCAGACCAGTGGGACCCAGCATCAGGCAGTCACTGAACCAAACCAGTGGGACCCAGCATCAGGCAGTCACTGAGCCAGACCAGTGGGACCCAGCATCAGGCAATCACTGAGCCAGACCAGTGGGACCCAGCATCAGGCAGTCACTGAGCCAGACCAGTGGGACCCAGCAGCAGGCAGTCACTGAGCCAGACCAGTGGGACATAGCATCAGGCAGTCACTGAGCCAGACCAGTGGGACCCACCATCAGGCAGTCACTGAGCCAGACCAGTGGGACCCAGCATCAGGCAATCACTGAGCCAGACCAGTGGGACCCAGCATCAGGCAGTCACTGAGCCAGACCAGTGGGACCCAGCATCAGGCAGTCACTGAGCCAGACCAGTGGGACCCAGCATCAGGCAGCCACTGAGCCAGACCAGTGGGACCCAGCATCAGGCAATCACTGAGCCAGACCAGTGGGACCCAGCATCAGGCAGTCACTGAGCCAGACCAGTGGGACCCAGCATCAGGCAGTCATTGAGCCAGACCAGTGGGACCCAGCATCAGGCAGTCACTGAGCCAGACCAGTGGGACCCACCATCAGGCAGTCACTGAGCCAGACCAGTGGGACCCAGCATCAGGCAGTCACTGAGCCAGACCAGTGGGACCCTCCATCAGGCAGTCACTGAGCCAGACCAGTGGGACCCAGCATCAGGCAATCACTGAGCCAGACCAGTGGGACCCAGCATCAGGCAGTCACTGAGCCAGACCAGTGGGACCCAGCATCAGGCAGTCACTGAGCCAAACCAGTGGGACCCAGCATCAGGCAGTCACTGAGCCAGACCAGTGGGACCCAGCATCAGGCAATCACTGAGCCAGACCAGTGGGACCCAGCATCAGGCAGCCACTGAGCCAGACCAGTGGGACCCAGCATCAGGCAGTCACTGAGCCAGACCAGTGGGACCCAGCACCAGGCAGTCACTGAGCCAGACCAGTGGGACCCAGCATCAGGCAGCCACTGAGCCAGACCAGTGGGACCCAGCATCAGGCAGCCACTGAGCCAGACCAGTGGGACCCAGCATCAGGCAGTCACTGAGCCAGACCAGTGGGACCCAGCATCAGGCAGTCACTGAGCCAGACCAGTGGGACCCAGCATCAGGCAGCCACTGAGCCAGACCAGTGGGACCCAGCATCAGGCAGCCACTGAGCCAGACCAGTGGGACCCAGCATCAGGCAATCACTGAGCCAGACCAGTGGGACCCAGCATCAGGCAGTCACTGAGCCAGACCAGTGGGACCCAGCATCAGGCAGTCACTGAGCCAGACCAGTGGGACCCAGCATCAGGCAGTCACTGAGCCAGACCAGTGGGACCCAGCATCAGGCAATCACTGAGCCAGACCAGTGGGACCCAGCATCAGGCAGTCACTGAGCCAGACCAGTGGGACCCAGCATCAGGCAGTCACTGAGCCAGACCAGTGGGACCCAGCATCAGGCAGTCACTGAGCCAGACCAGTGGGACCCAGCATCAGGCAGACACTTCTCTCTTCATGGCCCCAACAGACCCGTTATCTTCCGTCAACAGGGCAATAGCATTTTCAACCGGAGAACCACATGAGTTCACCTTATTCCCTCCTCGTAATGACCCGTTTATCACTGTGTGTGTGTGTGTGTGTGTGTGTGTGTGTGTGTGTGTGTGTGTGTGTGTGTGTTTGTTTTGTGTGTGTATGTAATCACCTAATTGTACTCAACTCATTGTGGTTGCAGGGGTCGAGACTGAGCTCCTGGCCCCGCTTCTTCACTGAACGCTACTAGATCCTCTCTCTCCCTGCTCCATGAGCTTTATCATACCTCGTCTTAAAGCTATGTATGGTTCCTGCCTCCACTACATCACTCGCCAGACTGTTCCACTTTCTGACTACTCTATGACTGAAGAAATACTTCCTAACATCCCTTTGACTCATCTCAGTCTTCAACTTCCTAGAGTGACCACTTGTTTCTGTGTCCCATCTCTGGAACATTCTGTCTCTGTCCACCTTGTCTATTCCACGCAGTATTTTGTATGTTGTTATCATGTCTCCCCTAACCCTCTTGTCCTCCAGTGTCGTCAGGCCGATTTCCCTTAACCTTTCTTCGTAGGACATTCCCCTTAGCTCTGGAACCGACCTTGTCGCAAACCTTTGCACTTTCTCTTATTTCTTGACGTGCTTGACCCGGTGTGGCTTCCAAACAGGTGCTGCATACTCCAGTATGGGCCTGACGTACACGGTGTACAGTGTCTTGAACGATTCCTTACTTAGGTATTGGAACGCTATTCTCAGGTTTGGCAGGAGCTTATATGCTGCAGCAGTTATCTGGTTGATGTGTGCTTCCGGAGACGTGCTCGGTGTTATACTCACCCCAAGATCTTTCTCCTTGAGCGAGGTTTGCAGTCGTTGGCCGCCTAGCCTATACTCTGTTTGCGGTCTTCTTTGCCCTTCCCCGATTTTCATGACTTTGCATTTGATGGGGTTAAATACGAGAAGCCAGTTCCTGGGCCAGGTGTCCAGCCTGTCCAAGTCTCTTTGAAGTCCTGCCTGATCCTCGTCTGATTTAATTCTCCTCATTAACTTCACATCATCTGCGAACAGGGACACTTCTGAGTCTATCCCTTCCATCATGTCATTCACATATATCAAAAATAGCACTGGTCCTAGGACCGACCCCTGTGGGACCCCGCTCGTCACAGATGCCCACTGTGATACCTCATCACGTACCATGACTCGTTGTTGCCTCCCTGTCAGGTATTCTCTGATCCATTGCAGTGCCCTTCCCGTTATACGTGCCTGGCTTCTAGCTTCTGCAATAATCTTGTGAGGAACTGTGTCGAAGTCCTTCTTGCAGTCCAAGAAAATGCACCCCTCTCTCTCTCGTGTCTTAATTCTGTTACTTTATCATAAACTCCAGAAGGTTGGTGATACACGATTTGCCTGTGTGTGTGTGTGTATATATGTGTGTGTGTGTGTGTGTGTTGGTGCATGTCTGTGTGTATGGGCATACTCATCTATATGCACTCACCTATTTATGGATGCAGGGGTCGAACCTTAACTCCTGACCCCCTCCTCTTAACTTGCCGCTTGCCAGGTTCACTCTCTTCTACTAGCCTTGTGGGCCCTATCGTACCTCTTAAAACAATGTATGGAATCTGCCTCCTCCACTTGTCGATGTCATTCCACTTCCCGACCACACTGAGACTGAAGAAATACTTCCTAACATCCCTGTGAATCATCTGTGTCTTTAACCTACAACTGTGTCCCCGAGTATGTTTTCCCGTCTCTCAAACAGCTTGTCCCTGTCTGCTTGTCAATTTCTCTGAGTATTTTCTATGTCGTTATTATGTCTTCCCTGGTTCTGTCTTCCAGGGCCGCTAGATTAAATTCCTTTAGCCTATCCTCGTAGCTTTGGAACTAATCTCGTTGCTTACTTCTGCACTTTCTCCAGTTTCTTAACATGCTTCTTCGGGTGTGGATCCCATACTGGTACTGCGTTCTCAGGGATGGGCCTGACTTATATTACATAAAGCACCTGGAATGACTTTCTTGAGATTCCTGAAGGCCACGTTCAGATCTGCCAGACGAGCATTGGCTGCAGAGCTGCAGAGGTTATTCGGCTGGTGTGAGCCTTTGGCTGCATGGTAGTTATTGTTCTAACTCCTTCTGTCTGAATGGATGTCTGCAGCCTCTGTCCCCTAGTATAAATATACTCTGTGTCCGGTCTTCCGGTTTCTTCCCCAATCTTTTTAACCTTGCATTTGGTTGAGTTGAATTCAAACAACCATTTCTCTGACCAGTCCTGCAGTTTGTCCAAATCCTTTCGCATCTTTTCCCTGTCTTCATATGTTTGTATTCTCCTCATTAGTTTTACATCATCATCAGTTCCATCTGTTATGTCGTTCACTTAAACCAGAAACAACACTGGTTCTTATACCGATCCTTGTGGTACACCGCTTGTTATTGTTTCCCTTCTAACCTCTTCCCAGACAATCACTCCTTGCTTCCTTTCCCTAAGGTACTCTTTGATCTACCAGAGTACGTTCCCAGTTATTCTGGTCTACTCAAGTTTTTGCCCCAGTCTCATGTGGGGTACAATATCAAATTATTTCTTGTCGTCTAAGAAAATAACAATCCACCCAACCCTCTCTCTCCTGTCTCACTTCCATTACTCTGTCATAGAGTTCTAAACAAATGTTAAATATGAATTAAAGTACTCATACCTGTTAACCAAGAAGGCAACAAAACTGTGGCAGAAAATTACAGATTAGTAGCACTAACATCACACACGATGTTAGTGCTAATAAAGGCCGCTAAAACGTTAAGTTTCAATTTTTTTTATATATAAAAAAGCATGACTTACACAACTAAAGTCAACATGGATTCAGAGCTGAAATATAATGTTATAACTGATACACAGTACCGACAGGTTGATGAGTAAGACACATGTTTAACACTGAGGTAAATTTGTTGAAACGCTTCTCCTACGGAGCAGACTTGTTCATTTAAGTACGTGTAATTGTAACACAGGATATAACAAAGAGGTGGAGAGGTAATTTTGAGGTAATCAGTCCCTCAGCCTTGATAGAAGGTGGGCAGTCTGTTAGTGTCAGCCTAAGAGAGTGCTCTTCATGTGGTCTCATCCTGCTCTTCTAGGGGCAGTCTCTTATTGGAGGACTGCCCCTCAAGGAAGGTTCCTTGACGCTGGTGAGGGGCTCTTGATCTAGGGGATTGGATCTGTGCTCCAGTTCCCCGAATTAAGCCCGAATACCTTCCACATCCCCCACAGGGGCTGTATAATCCTACGGGTTTAGCGCTTCCCCCTTGATTATAATAATAATATGGGAGGTCTGTTGTCAAGTGTTGTCTTATATCATTTACAACGTTGTAATGCACTACAGCTGATGCTCTTTGATCAAGGTTCTCCTCATGGTGTGGCAACGCAAGGTGTAGTGTGGTAGTGGCTTTTTATAGTGTGATGTAGCAACGCAAGGTGTAGTGTGGTAGTGGCTTTATATAGTGTGGTTTAGCAACGCAAGGTGTAGTGTGGTAGTGGCTTTATATAGTGTGGTGTGACAGTGTAAGGTATGGTGTGGTAGTGGCCTTATATAGTGTGGTGTGACAGTGTAAGGTATGGTGTGGTAGTGGCTTTATATAGTGTGGTGTAGCAACGCAAGGTGTAGTGTGGTAGTGGCTTTATATAGTGTGGTGTGGCAACGCAAGGTGTAGTATGGTAGTGGCTTTATATAGTGTGGTGTGGCAACGCAAGGTGTAGTGTGGTAGTGGCTTTATATAGTGTGGTGTGGCAACGCAAGGTGTAGTTTTGGTAGTGGCTTTATATAGTGTGGTGTAGCAACGCAAGGTGTAGTGTGGTAGTGGCTTTATATAGTGTGGTGTAGCAACGCAAGGTGTAGTGTGGTAGTGGCTTTATATAGTGTGGTGTAGCAACGCAAAGTGTAGTGTGGTAGTGGCTTTATATAGTGTGGTGTGGCAACGCAAGGTGTAGTGTTTGGTAGTGGCTTTATATAGTGTGGTGTGGCAACGCAAGGTGTAGTGTGGTTTGTGGCTTTATATAGTGTGGTGTAGCAACGCAAGGTGTAGTGTGGTAGTGGCTTTATATAGTGTGATGTGGCAACGCAAGGTGTAGTGTGTGGGAGTGGCTTTATATAGTGTGGTGTGGCAACGCAAAGTGTAGTGTGGTAGTGGCTTTATATAGTGTGGTGTAGCAACGCAAGGTGTAGTGTGGTAGTGGCTTTATATAGTGTGGTGTAGAAACGCAAGGTGTAGTTTGGTTAGTGGCTTTATTTAGTGTGATGTAGCAACGCAAGGTGTAGTGTGGTAGTGGCTTTATATAGTGTGGTGTGGCAACGCAAAAGGGGTAGTGTGGTAGTGGCTTTATATAGTGTGATGTGGCAACGCAAGGTGTAGTGTGGTAGTGGCTTTATATAGTGTGGTGTGGCAACGCAAGGTGTATGTGTGGTAGTGGCTTTATATAGTGTGGTGTAGCAACGCAAGGTGTAGTGTGGTAGTGGCTTTATATAGTGTGGTGTAGAACGCAAAGGGGTAGTGTGGGTAGTGGCTTTATATAGTGTGATGTAGCAACGCAAGGTGTAGTGTGGTAGTGGCTTTATATAGTGTGGTGTGGCAACGCAAGGTGTAGTGTGGTAGTGGCTTTATATTTGTGTGGGTGTAGCAAAAGCAAGGTTGTTAGTGTGGTAGTGGCTTTATTATAGTGTGGTGTAGCAACGCAAGGTGTAGTGTGGTAGTGGCTTTATATAGTGTGGTGTGGCAACGCAAGGTGTAGTGTGGTAGTGGCTTTATATAGTGTGGTGTAGCAACGCAAGGTGTAGTGTGGTAGTGGCTTTATATAGTGTGGTGTAGCAACGCAAGGTGTAGTGTGGTAGTGGCGTTTATATAGTGTGATGTGGCAACGCAAGGTGTTAGTGTGGTAGTGGCTTTATATAGGTTGGGTGTGGCAAACGCAAGGTGTAGTGTGGTAGTGGCTTTATTAGTGTGATGTAGCAACGCAAGGTGTAGTGTGGTAGTGGCTTTATATAGTGTGGTGTAGCAACGCAAAGTGTAGTGTGGTAGTGGCTTTATATAGTGTGGTGTGGCAACGCAAGTTTTAGTGTGGTAGTGGCTTATATAGTGTGGTGTGGCAACGCAAGGTGTAGTGTGGTAGTGGCTTTATATAGTGTGGTGTAGCAACGCAAGGTGTAGTGTGGTAGTGGCTTTATATAGTGTGATGTGGCAACGCAAGGTGTAGTGTGGTAGTGGCTTTATATATGTGTGGTGTGGCAACGCAAGGTTGTAGTGTGGTAGTGGCTTTATATAGTGTGGTGTAGCAACGCAAGGTGTAATGTGGTAGTGGCTTTATATAGTGTGGTGTAGAAACGCAAGTGTAGTGTGGTAGTGGCTTATATAGTGTGATGTAGCAACGCAAGGTGTAGTGTTGGTAGTGGCTTTATATAGTGTGGTGTGGCAACGCAAGGTGTAGTGTGGTAGTGGCTTTATATAGTGTGATGTGGCAACGCAAGGTGTAGTGTGTGTAGTGGCTTATATAGTGTGGTGTGGCAACGCAAGGTGTAGTGTGGTTAGTGGCTTTATATGTGTGGTGTAGCAACGCAAGGTGTGTAGTGTGGTAGTGGCTTTATATAGTGTGGTGTAGGAAACGCAAGGTGTAGTGTGGTAGTGGCTTTATATAGTGTGATGTAGCAACGCAAGGTGTAGTGTGGTAGTGGCTTTATATAGTGTGGTTGTAGCAACGCAAGGTGTAGTGTGGTAGTGGCTTTATATAGTTGATGTGGCACGCAAGGGTTTTGGTGGTGTGGCTTATATGTGTGGTGTGCAACGCAGGTGTAGTGTGGTATGGCTTTATATAGTGTGGTGTGGCAACGCAAGGTGTAGTGTGGTAGTGGCTTTATATAGTTGGGTGTGGCAACGCAGGTGTAGTGTGGTAGTGGCTTTATTAGTGTGGTGTAGGCAACGCAAGGTGTAGTGTGGTGGTTTGGGTTTAAATTGTGTGGTGTAGCAAAAGCAAGGTGTTGTGTGGGTAGTGGCTTTATATAGTGTGATGTGGCAACGCAAGGTGTAGTGTGGTAGTGGCTTTATATAGTGTGGTGTGGCAACGCAAGGTGTAGTGTGGTAGTGGCTTTATATAGTGTGGTGTAGCAACGCAAGGTGTAGTGTGGTAGTGGCTTTATATAGTGTGGTGTAGAAACGCAAGGTGTAGTGTGGTAGTGGCTTTATATAGTGTGATGTAGCAACGCAAGGTGTAGTGTGGTAGTGGCTTTATATAGTGTGGTGTGGCAACGCAAGGTGTAGTGTGGTAGTGGCTTTATATAGTGTGGTGTAGCAACGCAAGGTGTAGTGTCGTAGTGGCTTTATATAGTGTGATGTGGCAACGCAAGGTGTAGTGTGGTAGTGGCTTTACATAGTGTGGTGTAGCAACGCAAGGTGTAGTGTGGTAGTTGCTTTATATAGTGTGATGTAGCAACGCAAGGTGTAGTGTGGTGTGGCAACGCAAAGTGTAGTGTGGTAGTGGCTTTATATAGTGTGGTGTGGCAACGCAAGGTGTAGTGTGGTAGTGGCTTTATATAGTGTGGTGTGGCAACGCAAGGTGTAGTGTGGTAGTGGCTTTATATAGTGTGGTGTAGCAACGCAAGGTGTAGTGTGGTAGTAGCTTTATATAGTGTGGTGTGGCAACGCAAGGTGTAGTGTGGTAGTGGCTTTATATAGTGTCGTGTAGCAACGCAAGGTGTAGTGTGGTAGTGGCTTTATATAGTGTGATGTAGCAACGCAAGGTGTAGTGTGGTAGTGGCTTTATATAGTGTGGTGTGGCAACGCAAGGTGTAGTGTGGTAGTGGCTTTATATAGTGTGGTGTAGCAACGCAAGGTGTAGTGTGGTAGTGGCTTTATATAGTGTGGTGTGACAGTGTAAGGTATGGTGTGGTAGTGGCCTTATATAGTGTGGTGTGACAGTGTAAGGTATGGTGTGGTAGTGGCCTTATATAGTGTGGTGTGGCAGTAAGGTATGGTGTGGTAGTGGCCTTATATAGTGTGGTGTGACAGTGTAAGATATGGTGTGGTAGTGGCCTTATATAGTGTGGTGTGGCAGTAAGGTATGGTGTGGTAGTGGCCTTATATAGTGTGGTGTGACAGTGTAAGGTGTGATGTGGTAGTGGCCTTATATAGTGTGGTGTGACAGTAAGGTGTAGTGTGGTAGTGGCCTTATATAGTGTGTTGTGACAATGTAAGGTGTGATGTGGTAGTGACCTTATATAGTGTGGTGTGACAGTGTAAGGTGTGGTGTGGTAGTGACCTTATATAGTGTGGTGTGACAGTGTAAGGTGTGGTGTGGTAGTGACCTTAATATAGTGTGGTGTGACAGTGTAAGGTGTGGTGTGGTAGTGGCCTTATATAGTGTGGTGTGACAGTGTAAGGTGTGATGTGGTAGTGGCCTTATATAGTGTGGTGTGACAGTGTAAGGTGTGATGTGGTAGTGTCCTTATATAGTGTGGTGTGACAGTGTAAGGTGTGGTGTGGTAGTGGCATTATATAGTGTGGTGTGACAGTGTAAGGTATGGTGTGGTAGTGGCCTTATATAGTGTGGTGTGACAGTGTAAGGTGTGGTGTGGTAGTGGCCTTATATAGTGTGGTGTGACAGTTGTAAGGTGTGGTGTGGTAGTGGCCTTATATAGTGTGGTGTGACAGTGTAAGGTATGGTGTGGTAGTAACCTTATATAGTGTGGTGTGAGTGTAAGGTATGGTGTGGTAGTGACCTTATATAGTGTGGTGTGACAGTGTAAGGTGTGGTGTGGTAGTGGCCTTATATAGTGTGGTGTGACAGTGTAAGGTGTGATGTGGTAGTGGCCTTATATAGTGTGGTGTGACAGTGTAAGGTGTGATGTGGTAGTGGCCTTATATAGTGTGGTGTGACAGTGTAAGGTGTGGTGTGGTAGTGGCCTTATTAGTGTGGTGTGACAGTGTAAGGTATGGTGTGGTAGTGGCCTTATATAGTGTGGTGTGACAGTGTAAGGTGTGGTGTGGTAGTGGCCTTATATAGTGTGGTGTGACAGTGTAAGGTGTGGTGTGGTAGTGGCCTTATATAGTGTGGTGTGACAGTGTAAGGTGTGGTGTGGTGTGGTAGTGGCCTTATATAATGTGGTGTGACAGTGTAGGTATGGTGTGGTAGTAACCTTATATAGTGCGGTGTGAGTGTAAGGTATGGTGTGGTAGTAACCTTATATAGTGTGGTGTGACAGTGTAAGGTGTGGTGTGGTAGTGGCCTTACATAGTGTGGTGTGGCAACGCAAGGTGTGGTACCGCATATAATGTGGTGTGACAATGCAAGGTGTGGTGTAATGGGGTTCTTATATAGTGTGGTGTGGCTACATCAGTCTGCGGTACTATGCAAATGAGTGTTAACTTTTAGTCGTTCGAGACGGAAGTTGAGCTGGTGTGTGACTTGATGAGAGGTGTGTACTCTCACAGTTGTGTTTGAGAGGATCTAGTGTGACTGTTAAATGAGATAAAAGAGAAGATGAACAAGGGAGACGTGATCACGATATAGAAGATACTCGGATAACTCGGTGGGTAAGTACAGACGGTTTGAACATCAGCATATCCACTCTTGGAACTAAGTATGGAGTTCGTCTACCCCTTCCTCATCTGTTTCCTTTCATTTATTTACCACCGTGGGAGTGAAGAAGTATTTCGTAACAATATGTTTTAATGCCTATCTGTGACACTTCGCGACCGGACGTGGGCTTCATGCTGGTGCTGTATACTCGATGACAGACTTGGCATATGTTAAATACAGTACCAAAAAATTCTTTGTTAGATTCTCTAAAGGTAGTTTCACTATCATCACACGTACTGCCGATGTTATGCTGGTTATATGCACTTCTGGCAATATGTTCAGCGTTATATTCACTCAGATCTTTCTCTTTCCACGTAGTCTCTCACCTCCCAGGCTATATTCCGTCCTTGGTAATCTCTTACTCCTCTAATTTGTTTAGGATAAACTCCGGTAGCCACTTGTCTGTCCACTCCTGTAGGTTGTTCAAGTCTTCACTAGGTGCAGATAATCTTCTTAATCTCCTTCCTCGTACTGTTTTGTGATCACAAATCTGGTTTTCAAATGTATCATCATCTAAAGTTCATCTAGCAGCGAGGACCTTCCCGCTCTTGTTTCTCACTCTTATACTGTTTGTTTTTTTTTTTTTTTTTTTACTGGCAACCATCTTCCATCAAGACTATTTTTATATTTTATATTTTATATTTTAATATTCAAAACACTCAACCTACTCACCATACAAAACATCCATACTTATTATTGCACCTATTGCATACATAGAACACTTAACTCTGATATTAACTCTCCCCTCAAACATCTCCTTGCCAACCTCAACAGAACACATGACCATAACACAAGGCACAGATCACTCTTTGATGTTCCTCGTGTCCATCTCACGCTATGCAAAAACTCAATGCACATAAAAGGCCCTAAAATCTGGAATTCATTACCTGTAAATATAAAAGAAACACTACCTGTTTATAAATTCAAGTCTCTTCTCAAAGATCACTTACTCACTCAAAACCAAATAAATACTGAATAACTGAACCTTATAAATTGTATATCCTATATGTTACTCACAATTATATCACACAAATGTTAAACCTAGGACCCAATCTAACTTTATTATTTTTTTAAATACACTACCTAACAGAATACTCCATTCGACTGAATGTACAGCAATGCAAGCAACCATATGACCTGTCTTTGTAATACTCATTTGTGCTTTATAGTTATCTGTTTACAATAATGTTTTATCACTGATTTCATCATTGCTTAGTTAATCTTAAGTTAATTTTAAGCCAGCCCGTAATGCTATGCATATAAGTGGCTTTGGCATGCTGCTCTTACCTGTATTTTTTGTACCTCTGTTTGTATGCTTAAATTACTAAATAAATAAATAAATAAACCAATCTAGAAGTCTACATGTTATTATATAGACACGACACTACTGAAAGAGAGAGAGAGGAGGGAGGAAGGAAGGATTTCTGGCCACACTTTGAATGGATCTGTCACTTCAGTCGAGTCTTCAACATCGGAGAGATGTGGGTGGCCTTACTGTTATGTAGGAGGCGAGTGTTATCATGGTCCCCACACTTGCAGAGAGAGAGACTGCGTTCTCGCATGTTGGTCTAACATATGGTGTGATCCTTCCTTTCAACAACTCCACCGTCCATGTATCTGCAGGGTAATTTAAAGTGCGCCAATATATCATACGAGTCTCTCACTATTACACATGTTATCCTCAGGTGATAACCCATTCTCTGTAATTGCTCCATGTTATCCTCTCCGCAGTGCTTTCAAAGCTCCATCTCACAATCTATATTTATGTGGCTTCTTAATTACCAGTCTTTCATTCCCATTATGTGGCTGTTTTCACTACGTGTGTGTGTGTGTGTGTGTGTGTGTGTGTGTGTGTGTGTGTATATATATGTCTTGCTTTAGTCTGCAGCTGTGTATTTTAATACACTGTAGTGTCTGAGAAATCATTGTAGGTACTACAGAGTGCGTTGCTAGTGTATTTAAGTGCGCTATTGGTAGAGTGAATTGTAAATGTGATATGATTGCGTTGCAGGCGTCTTAAGAGTGCGATGTGTGTTAGAGTGCATGTTGGGGTGTGAGTGAGGTGTGTTTGACACCCAGGATATCTGACTCATCTATATTCATTTCAGCTGACTTGTGATTGCCATGGCTGGGACGCAAACACGGATGAGGTGTTGCCAGTCTGTCTACACCATCATAATAATGTTTGCTTGCTCTGTAAACTGTGGTAGTGGTGCTGGTGGTGGTGATAGTATATGCTCTTGGTAGTGATTGTGATGAATGGTGCTTGTAGTGGTGATAGGTGTGGTGATGGTAGGTAGGTGTGGTGGTGGTAGATGATTCAGTGGTGGTGATGATGGTATTTCGGGCACTTAAAAGTGCCACTTGCAGCAGTGTGTCACTTACTTCCTCTCAGAGCTGCACTTGTCGGAGCTTTCTTGCTTGTTTACATATATTTTATACCTGAGCTTTAAAAAGCGTATAATATATCCCAGGTGTCCTGATGGCCTCGTTTATAAATATAATATATCCCAGGTGTCCTGATGGCCTCGTCTATAAATATAATATATCCCAGGTGTCCTGATGGCCTCGTTTATAAATATAATATATCCCAGGTGTCCTGATGGCCTCGTCTATAAATATAATATATCCCAGGTGTCCTGATGGCCTCGTCTATAAATATAATATATCCCAGGTGTCCTGATGGCCTCGTTTATAAATATAATATATCCCAGGTGTCCTGATGGCCTCGTCTATAAATATAATATATCCCAGGTGTCCTGATGGCCTCGTTTATAAATATAATATATCCCAGGTGTCTTGATGGCCTCGTCTATAAATATAATATATCCCAGGTGTCCTGATGGCCTCGTTTATAAATATAATATATCCCAGGTGTCTTGATGGCCTCGTCTATAAATATAATATATCCCAGGTGTCCTGATGGCCTCGTTTATAAATATAATATATCCCAGGTGTCTTGATGGCCTCGTCTATAAATATAATATATCCCAGGTGTCCTGATGGCCTCGTCTATAAATATAATATATCCCAGGTGTCCTGATGGCCTCGTTTATAAATATAATATATCCCAGGTGTCTTGATGGCCTCGTCTATAAATATAATATATCCCAGGTGTCTTGATGGCCTCGTCTATAAATATAATATATCCCAGGTGTCCTGATGGCCTCGTTTATAAATATAATATATCCCAGGTGTCTTGATGGCCTCGTCTATAAATATAATATATCCCAGGTGTCCTGATGGCCTCGTCTATAAATATAATATATCCCAGGTGTCCTGATGGCCTCGTTTATAAATATAATATATCCCAGGTGTCTTGATGACCTCGTCTATAAATATAATATATCCCAGGTGTCCTGATGGCCTCGTCTATAAATATAATATATCCCAGGTGTCCTGATGACCTCGTCTATAAATATAATATATCCCAGGTGTCTTGATGGCCTCGTCTATAAATATAATATATCCCAGGTGTCCTGATGGCCTCGTTTATAAATATAATATATCCCAGGTGTCTTGATGGCCTCGTCTATAAATATAATATATCCCAGGTGTCCTGATGGCCTCGTCTATAAATATAATATATCCCAGGTGTCTTGATGGCCTCGTCTATAAATATAATATATCCCAGGTGTCCTGATGGCCTCGTTTATAAATATAATATATCCCAGGTGTCTTGATGGCCTCGTCTATAAATATAATGTATCCCAGGTGTCCTGATGGCCTCGTTTATAAATATAATATATCCCAGGTGTCTTGATGGCCTCGTCTATAAATATAATATATCCCAGGTGTCTTGATGGCCTCGTCTATAAATATAATATATCCCAGGTGTCCTGATGGCCTCGTTTATAAATATAATATATCCCAGGTGTCCTGATGGC
Organism: Cherax quadricarinatus; assembly: GCF_026875155.1. NCBI lineage: Eukaryota > Metazoa > Arthropoda > Malacostraca > Decapoda > Parastacidae > Cherax > Cherax quadricarinatus. The sequence continues at coordinate 23,266,604 of NC_069453.1, forward strand.
CTCGTTTATAAATATAATGTATCCCAGGTGTCCTGATGGCCTCGTCTATAACTATAATATATCCCAGGTGTCCTGATGGCCTCGTCTATAACTATAATATATCCCAGGTGTCTTGATGGCCTAGCCTATAACTATAATATTTCCCAAGTGGCCTCGTCTATAACTGAGATCATATAATTCCTGGTGGTAGAGTTAATTAGCAAATACCACCTAAGTCAGTTAAGTATATCTACTACTTCAGTAACTGAAAATAAGAGAAAATATATAAACACTTCAATACTACCACTGTTACTACTACTATTATTACTATTTCTAGTACTACTACTATTACTTTTTCTACTACTATTACTACTACTACTGCTATTACTACTACTGCTGCTACTATTACTACTACTACTATTACTACTACTTACTACTATTACTACTACTGCTGCTGCTACTATTACTACTCCTGCTGGTGCAACTTCTAGAGCACCTACTCCTGCTGGTGCACCTTCTAGAGCACCTACTCCTGCTGGTGCACCTCCTAGATCACCTACTACTCCTGCTGGTGCACCTCTTAGAGCACCTACTCCTCCTGCTAGTGCACCTTCTAGAGCACCTACCCCTCCTGCTGGTGCACCTTCTAGAGCACCTACTCCTGCTGGTGCACCTCCTAGAACACCTACTCCTCTTGCTGGTGCACCTCCTAGAGCACCTACTCCTGCTGGTGCACCTAGAGCACCTTCTGCTGGTGCACCTTCTAGAGCACCTACTTCTGCTGGTGCACCTCCTAGATCACCTACTCCTGCTGGTGCACCTCTTAGAGCACCTACTCCTCCTGCTGGTGCACCTACTCCTCCTGCTAGTGCACCTCTAGAGCACCTACTCCTCCTGCTGGTACACCTCCTAGAGCACCTACTCCTCCTGCTGGTGCACCTCCTAGAGCACCTACTCCTGCTGGTGCACCTTCTAGAGCACCTACTCCTGCTGGTGCACCTTCTAGAGCACCTACTTCTGCTGGTGCACCTCCTAGATCACCTACTCCTCCTGCTGGTGCACCTCTTAGAGCACCTACTCCTCCTGCTAGTGCACCTCTAGAGCACCTACTCCTGCTGGTGCACCTCCTAGAGCACCTACTCCTCCTGCTGGTGCACCTCCTAGAGCACCTACTCCTGCTGGTGCACCTTCTAGAGCACCTACTCCTGCTGGTGCACCTTCTAGAGCACCTACTCCTGCTGGTGCACCTCATAGATCACCTACTCCTCCTGCTAATGCACCTCTTAGAGCACCTATTCCTCCTGCTGGTCCACCTTCTAGAGCACCTTCTCCTGCTGGTGCACCTCCTAGAGCACCTACTTCTGCTGATGCACCTTCTAGATCACCTACTCCTCCTGCTGGTGCACCTTCTAGAGCACCTACTCCTCCTGCTGGTGCACCTTCTAGAGGACCTACTCCTGCTGGTGCACCTCCTAGAGCACCTACTCCTGCTGATGCACCTTCTAGATCACCTACTCCTGCTAGTGCACCTCTTAGAGCACCTACTGTAGACAGCCTGTACTGTCTGCACAGACAGTACATGCTGTCTGCCAGCTTAGTTCATATTTTGCGGCACTAGGGTGCTGCCCTCTGGGCCTGCTCTAGGTCAGTGGGATGCTGGGCCCACACACTCTCACTCTCACAGCGGCCAAGCAGTAAGACAGCAGGCCTACTAGTTCTCCCTCTCGTGGGATGGCCCTCCTGGGCCATGGGCACAACACACAAGCCTGTGTACCCACCACGACTTTACAAATAAACAAAGAAGCCTCGGGAAGACGTTTATCATTTACACCCCGCTACCAGCATTACCAAATAATCTCATTAAACATTGGTAGCAGCGGTGGTCGCAGCAGTTGTGTTTGCCCGGAGAGAGGAAGGTATGAAGTCATCTTCACTTTATCGCCCCATGCAAGAAGCATCCGTCTCTCAACGAGTTATCCTGATGTCGTGTCTGCACGTTTGAGCATCCAGACACAGGTACAAGCAGGATCCAGCCGAAATTTACCGAATTTCTTCGGGAATTGTAAGTGGCGTCCCAGTGGCCCCACGCTACAGTGTCCCACGCTGTTTCTTAAGTCACGTGTTCAGCATCACTTGTATGTTGCTGTTGTTGTGCAGCTCAGCACAGCTGTTTCAACAAGCCAGAGGTGAGTTTTGTGGTGATTTCTGCGTCCAATGTGTCTCCCTGTGTTTGTGGATGGGAGAGTAGGAGGAGGAGGAAGTGGTCGTTCCTCACCTTGCCCACGCTCGCCCTACTCACACCTCACCAGCCTACCGCCACACTCCACCACTATGTGTTCACTCCCTCTGCTGTGTTTTCTGCTGTTTTTCGTGTGAATTCATTGCCAGAGCTGTGTATCCGATTGCCCGAGGCCACTTGAAGCCATGTGGATCAGCAAGCCACGTGGATCAGCAAGCTACGTGGATCGGCATGCCACGTAGATCACTCGAAGCCATGTTGATCAGCAAGCCACGTGGATCAAGAAACTACGTGGATCAGCAAGCCACTTGGATCAGCAAGCCATGTGGATCAGCAAGCCATGTGGATCAGCATGCCAAAGCTGTGTATCCGAGTGCCCGAGGCCAGAGCACCCACTCCTGCTGGTGCACCTTCTAGAGCACCTACTCCTGCTGGTTCACCTCCTAGAGCACCTACTCCTGCTGGTGCACCTCCTGAGCACCTATTCCTCCTGCTGGTGCACTTCCTAGATCACCTACTCCTGCTGGTGCACCTCCTAGAGCACCTACTTCTGCTGATGCACCTTCTAGATCACCTACTCCTCTTGCTGGTGCAGCTTCTAGAGCACCTACTCCTGCTATTGCACCTCCTAGAGCACCTACTCCTGCTGGTGCACCTCCTAGAGCACATATTCCTCCTGCTTGTGCACCTCGTAGAGCACCTACTCCTGCTGGTGCACCTACTTCTGCTGGTGCACCTACTCCTCCTGCTGGTGCACCTTCTAGAGCACCTACTCTTCCTGCTGTTGCACCTCCTCCTCCTGCTGGTGCACCACCTCTTCCTCCTGCTATGCACCTCCTGCTCCTGCTGGTGCACCTCCTCCTCCTGCTGGTGCACCTCCTCTTCCTCCTGCTATGCACCTCCTCCTCCTGCTGGTACACCTTCTCCTCCTGGTAGTGCACCTCCTCTTCCTCCTGCTATGCACCTCCTCCTTCTCCTGCTGGTGCACCTCCTCTTCCTGCTGGTGCACCTCCTCTTCCTCCTGCTATGTACCTCCTCCTGCTGGTGCACCTCCTCTTCCTACTATGCACCTCCTCCTTCTCCTGCTGGTGCACCTCCTCTTCCTGCTGGTGCACCTCTTTTTCCTCCTGCTTCTCCTGCTGGTGCACCTCCTCTTCCTGTTGGTGCACCTCCTCTTCCTCCTGCTATGCGCCTCCTCCTTCTGCTGGTGCACCTCCTCTTCCTGCTGGTGCACCTCCTCTTCCTGCTATGCACCTCCTCCTTCTGCTGGTGCACCTCCTCTTCCTGCTATGCACCTCCTCCTCCTCCTGCTGGTGCACCTCCTCTTCCTCCTGCTGTGCACCTCCTCCTCCTGCTGGTGCACCTCCTCTTCCTGCTGGTGCACCTCCTCTTCCTCCTGCTATGTGCCTCCTCCTGCTGGTGCACCTCCTCTTCCTGCTGGTGCACCTCCTCTTCCTGCTATGCACCTCCTCCTTCTCCTGCTGGTGCACCTCCTCTTCCTGCTGGTGCACCTCTTCTTCCTCCTGCTATGCACCACCTCCTTCTCCTGCTGGTGCACCTCCTCTTCCTGCTGGTGCACCTCCTCTTCCTCCTGCTATGCGCCTCCTCCTTCTGCTGGTGCACCTCCTCTTCCTGCTGGTGCACCTCTTCTTCCTCCTGCTATGCACCACCTCCTCCTGCTGGTGCACCTCCTCTTCCTGCTGGTGCACCTCCTCTTCCTCCTGCTATGCGCCTCCTCCTTCTGCTGGTGCACCTCCTCTTCCTGCTATGCACTTCCTCCTTCTCCTGCTGGTGCACCTCCTCTTCCTGCTATGCACCTCCTCCTCCTCCTGCTATGCACCTCCTCCTGCTGGTGCACCTACTCTTCCTCCTGCTGGTGCACCTCCTCCTGCTGGTGCACCTACTCTTCCTCCTGCTGGTGCACCTGCTCCTGCTGGTGCACCTGCTCCTGCTGGTGCACCTGCTCCTGCTGGTGCACCTCCTCCTGCTGGTGCACCTGCTCCTGCTGGTGCACCTGCTCCTGCTGGTGGTGCTTCAGGAACCACTCTCCTGTATCACCATTCGTTTACTTTTATTAAGACTCTGAAGTTCATGAACCATTATGAAGTACGCTGAATCATCCTGTAGCCTGCCTGCCTTCTTTCTTTACTCCCTTCTTTCCTTCCTTCTTTACTGCCTTCCTTTCTGCCTTCCTTCCTTCTTTACTGAATTCTTTCCTTCTTTACTGCCTTCCTTATTTTCTTCCTTCCCACTTTCTGCTTTCCTTCCTTCTTTATTTTTTGCTTCCTGCCTTCTTCCCTTCCTTTGTCCGTCCATTCACTCGTTAATTCTTTTCTGTGTTCGTTCACTTCATCCGTTCCTCCTTGTTTCCTTCCACCCGTCTATCTTCTCTTCCATCCACCCATCTATTTTTTTCTTTCCATCCATTCATCCTCCTTCTTTCTATCCTTCTTTACCTCTTTACATCCATCTTTTCTTCTTTCCTTCCTTCCTTCCTTCCTTCTACTGTATACTAGTGTAGGCGGCGGCTGCAGCAGTTTACTCAGAGCACGGGCAAGGTGCGCTGGTAATTGGTATATACGAGCGGCAGGTGAAGTCAGGGGAAGGTGCAGCTCTGCATGCCTCACCTGGCTTGAAAGATGCGGGAGGTGGGTTGTGAGGTGCAGGAGGTGGGTTGAGAGGTGCAGGAGGTGGGTTGAGAGGTGCAGGAGGTGGGTTGAGAGATGCGGGAGGTGGGTTGAGAGATGTGGGAGGTGGGTTGAGAGATGCGGGAGGTGGGTTGAGAGGTGTGGGAGATAAGATAAGATTTCGTTCGGATTTTTAACCCCGGAGGGTTAGCCACCCAGGATAACCCAAGAAAGTCAGTGCGTCATCGAGGACTGTCTAACTTATTTCCATTGGGGTCCTTAATCTTGTCCCCCAGGATACGATCCACACCATTCGGCTAACACCCAGGTACCTATTTGCTGCTAGGTGAACAGGACAACAGGTGTAAGGAAACGTGTCGAAATGTTTCCACCCGCCGGGAATCGAACCCGGGCCCTCCGTGTGTGAAGCGGGAGCTTTAGCCACCGGGCCACCGGAGGTGGGTTGAGATGCGGGAGGTGGGTTGTGAGGTACAGGAGGTGGGTTGAGAGGTGCAGGAGGTGGGTTGAGAGATGCGGGAGGTGGGTTGAGAGGTGCAGGAGGAGGGTTGAGAGGTGCAGGAGGTGGGTTGAGAGATGCGGGAGGTGGGTTGAGAGGTGCGGGAGGTGGGTTGAGAGATGCGGGAGGTGGGTTGAGAGATGCGGGAGGTGGGTTGAGAGGTGCGGGAGGTGGGTTGAGAGATGCGGGAGGTGGGTTGAGAGATGCGGGAGGTGGTTGAGATGCGGGAGGTGGGTTGTGAGGTGCAGGAGGTAGGTTGAGAGGTGCAGGAGGTGGGTTGAGAGATGCGGGAGGTGGGTTGTGAGGTGCAGGAGGTGGGTTGAGAGGTGCAGGAGGTGGGTTGAGAGATGCGGGAGTGGGTTGGAGAGATGTGGGAGGGGGGTTGAGAGATGCAGGAGGTGGGTTGAGAGGACGCGGGAAGTGGGTTGAGAGATGCGGGAGGTGGGTTGAGAGGTGCGGGAGGTGGGTTGAGAGATGCGGGAGGTGGGTTGAGAGATGCGGGAGGTGGGTTGAGAGATGCGGGAGGTGGGTTGAGAGATGCGGGAGGTGGGTTGAGAGATGCGGGAGGTGGTTGAGAGATGCGGGAGGTGGGTTGAGAGATGCGGGAGGTGGGTTGAGAGGTGCGGGAGGCGGTTGAGAGATGTGGGAGGTGGGTTGAGAGATGCGGGAGGTGGGTTGAGAGATGCGGGAGGTGGGTTGATAGATGCGGGAGGTGGGTTGAGAGATGCGGGAGGTGGGTTGTGAGGTGCAGGAGGTGGGTTGAGAGGTGCAGGAGGTGGGTTGAGAGATGCGGGAGGTGGGATGTGAGGTGCAGGAGGTGGGTTTGAGAGGTGCAGGAGGTGGGTTGAGAGGTGCAGGAGGTGGGTTGAGAGATGCGGGAGGTGGGTTGTGAGGTGCAGGAGGTGGGTTGAGAGTGCAGGAGGTGGGTTGTGAGGTGCAGGAGGTGGGTTGAGAGGTGCAGGAGGTGGGTTGAGAGATGCGGGAGGTGGGTTGAGAGATGCGGGAGGCGGGTTGGAGATGCGGGAGGTGGGTTGAGAGATGCGGGAGGTGGGTTGAGAGATGCGGGAGGTGGGTTGAGAGATGCGGGAGGTGGGTTGAGAGATGCGGGAGGCGGGTTGAGAGATGCGGGAGGTGGGTTGAGAGATGCGGGAGGTGGGTTGAGAGATGCGGGAGGTGGGTTGAGAGATGCGGGAGGGGGGTTGAGAGATGCGGGAGGCGGGTTGAGAGATGCGGGAGGCGGGTTGAGAGATGCGGGAGTGGGTTGAGAGATGCGGGAGGTGGGTTGAGAGATGCGGGAGGTGGGTTGAGAGATGCGGGAGGTGGGTAGAGAGATGCGGGAGGTGGGTTGAGAGATGCGGGAGGTGGGTTGTGAGGTGCAGGAGGTGGGTTGAGAGGTGCAGGAGGTGGGTTGAGAGATGCGGGAGGTGGGTTGAGAGATGCGGGAGGCGGGTTGAGAGATGCGGGAGGTGGGTTGAGAGATGCGGGAGGTGGGTTGAGAGATGCGGGAGGTGGGTTGAGAGATGCGGGAGGTGGGTTGAGAGATGCGGGAGGCGGGTTGAGAGATGCGGGAGGTGGGTGAGAGATGCGGGAGGTGGTTTGAGAGATGCGGGAGGTGGGTTGAGAGATGCGGGAGGTGGGTTGAGAGATGCGGGAGGCGGGTTGAGAGATGCGGGAGGCGGGGTTGAGAGATGCGGGAGGTGGGTTGAGAGATGCGGGAGGTGGGTTGAGAGATGCGGGAGGTGGGTTGAGAGGTGCGGGAGGCGGGTTGAGAGATGCGGGAGGTGGGTTGAGAGGTGCGGGAGGCGGGTTGAGAGATGCGGGAGGTGGGTTGAGAGATGCGGGAGGTGGGTTGAGAGATGCGGGAGTGGGTTGAGAGATGCGGGAGGCGGGTTGAGAGATGCGGGAGGTGGGTTTGAGAGGTGCGGGAGGCGGGTTGAGAGATGCGGGAGGTGGGTTGAGAGGTGCGGGAGGCGGGTTGAGAGATGCGGGAGGTGGGTTGAGAGGTGCGGGAGGCGGGTTTGAGAGATGCGGGAGGTGGGTTGAGAGGTGCGGGAGGCGGTTGAGAGATGGGGAGGTGGGTTGAGAGGTGCGGGAGGCGGGTTGAGAGATGCGGGGGTGGGTTGAGAGATGCGGGAGGTGGGTTGAGAGATGCGGGAGGCGGGTTGAGAGATGCGGGAGGTGGTTGAGAGATGCGGGAGGCGGGTTGAGAGATGCGGGAGGTGGGTTGAGAGGTGCGGGAGGTGGGTTGAGAGATGCGGGAGGCGGGTTGAGAGATGCGGGAGGTGGGTTTGAGAGATGCGGGAGGTGGGTTGAGAGATGCGGGAGGTGGGTTGAGAGATGCGGGAGGTGGGTTGAGAGATGCGGGAGGCGGGTTGAGAGATGCGGGAGGTGGGTTGAGAGATGCGGGAGGTGGGTTGAGAGGTGCGGGAGGCGGGTTGAGAGATGCGGGAGGTGGGTTGAGAGATGCGGGAGGTGGGTTGAGAGATGCGGGAGGTGGGTTGAGAGATGCGGGTATATTATGCCAGAAACACACATCAACAAACTAAATTTGAGAGTCTTGATGGAAACTCTTCGATTAACTCTCGAGAAAAAGTTTTTTCATGCGAGTTTATATGAGAGACGTGAGGCAGGTATGATGGAGGACGCAGCGCCACCATGGAACCCACACATCATAATGAAGACAGTGTAAAGGTTCGCAACGAGAATAGTCCCATTTGTTAAGGAGGGGAGACTAAGACAAACCTGTCTCGTTATAGAGAACAGAAGTACCAGAACGATAATTACGCACAAAAATCTGAGAGTTCTTGGTAGGGTGGATGGCATATGACAGTTGAAGAGGCGGGAAACAAGCGCAGAAGTGCAGTATTGGAAGAGATGAAGACGTAACTGCGTCACAGCGATGCTCTAGCGTTTCATCAGTTTCAGGGTAGTCAGAAATTGAAATACCATCAACAAATGAGTGGTAAACACTGATTTAATACCCAGATTAGGTATGCTAGGGGACACGAGGCTAAGCTTCAGAATTCCCAGTCACAACTAGTTAAGTAGATAAGAATAGATTTTCGCAACACTTAAGTGGATACAAATAGGAGAACGCAAATCAACTACAGGGGGAGTTGAATGATAGCTCTAGGCCTTTGTGATTGCAACACGACAGGCCTAGAGCTATCATTTAACTCCCTCTGTGGTTATTTTGCATCCTGTATCGTTTGTTTGCAATTATTACTAAATAGGAAGGTATAAATGATAGATGCCGTGGCGAAGGGTGCTTGCTGTAACGAGCTTGTTCATAGCAGACCTCTACCTTACACTGACGTCGTGGGCCACATTGGTATGTCCTTGAAAAGTGGCGGCCCTGGTAAGTCCTGCAGACGAGAAGCTAGTTATAGAAAGTTCAGCAGACCTGGGTGTGTGTAGTCCTGCTCCTCCTCCAACAGGAATCATCATCTTGATGTAACTGTTTGTCGTAGGAGTTCGGAGTGAAAAGTGAGGTAGCAAATAATACCGGCCAGAGGACTGTTATACTGATATTGATGAGTAAGACGGAGCCTAGCTGCTGATACACTCGCTCTCCATTGATGAGTAAGACGGAGCTTAGCTGCTGATACACTCGCTCTCCATTGATGAGTAAGACGGAGCCTAGCTGCTGATGCACTCGCTCTCCATCAATGAGTAAAACGGAGCCTAGCTGCTGATACACTCGTTCTCCATTGATGAGTAATACGGAGCCTAGCTGCTGATGCACTCGCTCTCCATTGATGAGTAAAACGGAGCCTAGCTGCTGATACACTCGCTCTCCATTGATGAGTAAGACGGAGCCTAGCTGCTGATACACTCGCTCCGTTGCCTGATCAGGAACCTGACAGACTGGTCGGCCTATGGCCTACCCGGGCGCGGTTCAAATGGTAGTTACGCGACACTAGCGTGATGGACAAGGTATGGTACTTATAAGGTATATATACTACACAAGTATTGTACTACTGACATGTTAATTAAGCATGGCCACAAATGTGTAACACATTGCAGGTCCTCCTGCACCCGTCCCGGGACGCCCACAGCCTAGACTTTTCCGCTTTTGTCGTGGTTTTTATAATTGCCAGGGTGCCTATAGGGACTTATGAGAACTTTTAGGAGAATCTTTTGGCATTAATTAATTAACGGATTTTTTCACTGCTGCTGCTAATTTAAATATACTATTTATTTATTTATGTTGCTTATTCGTTCAAGTAGTTTTTTATTGTTTTAATTTTATTTTTTTTAATGGGTGTGTGTGTGTGTTATATTTTTATTGTCAAGAGTGCTAAACGCTCGGCAGTACTGGACGTGTAAATTGTCCTTCATATATGAACACTTATCTCCCTACAACTAGGTGAGTACAGCTTGATGAGTATACACAGACACCAGAATGTGTAGGAACAAACCACGAGAAGATGACCCCCCCCCCCTCAAAAAAAAAGTCTTGAGTTGAGGTGATAGGGCGAGCAGGCGGGTGATGGTAATTACAGGGTGTCCAGGGAGCCACAAGGCCAGTGTGGTGCCCCTGCCAGGGGTAATGCCTAGCTGTGTGCCTCAGCGACAGGGGCAACTTCATGGGCAAGAGCAGACATGAGCCGCGGCAGGGGTAACAGCAGCAGAAATAAGAACAGGTTTAGCAGCAGAAACAAGAACAGTAGTAGCAGCAGCAAGAACAGTGGTAGCAGCAGCAAGAAGAACAGTAGTAGCAACAGCAACAAGAACAGTGGTAGCACCAGCAACAAGAACAGTGGTAGCAGCAGCAACAAGAACAGTGGTAGCAACAGCAACAAGAACAGTAGTAGCAACAGCAACAAGAACAGTGGTAGCAGCAGCAAGAAGAACAGTGGTAGCACCAGCAAGAAGAACAGTGGTAGCAGCAGCAACAAGAACAGTGGTAGCAACAGCAACAAGAACAGTGGTAGCAGCAGCAACAAGAACAGTGGTAGCAGCAGCAACAAGAACAGTGGTAGCAGCAGCAACAAGAAAGGTGGTAGCAGCAGCAACAAGAACAGTGGTAGCAGCAGCAACAAGAACAGTGGTAGCAGCAGCAACAAGAACAGTGGTAGCAGCAGCAACAAGAATAGTGGTAGCAGCAGCAGCAACAAGAACAGTAGTAGCAACAGCAACAAGAACAGTGGTAGCAGCAGCAACAAGAACAGTGGTAGCAGCAGCAAGAAGAACAGTGGTAGCAACAGCAACAAGAACAGTGGTAGCAACAGTAACAAGAACAGTGGTAGCAACAGCAACAAGAACAGTGGTAGCAGCAGCAACAAGAACAGTAGTAGCAACAGCAACAAGAACAGTGGTAGCAGCAGCAACAAGAACAGTGGTAGCAGCAGCAACAAGAACAGTGGTAGCAGCAGCAAGAAGAACAGTGGTAGCAACAGCAACAAGAACAGTGGTAGCAACAGTAACAAGAACAGTGGTAGCAACAGCAACAAGAACAGTGGTAGCAGTAGAAACAAGAGCAGGGGCAAGGAGAGAGAGAGAGAGAGACAGAGAGAGAGACAGAGAGAGAGACAGAGAGAGAGAGAGAGACAGAGAGGGAGAGAGACAGAGAGAGAGAGCAAGGAGCAAGGGGAAGGAAGATGAAGAGTCTTGATCTGTGAATGTAAATTTGAAGGTATCCCGGGTCGAGTAAACACTGTGTAATTTGTGCTGAATTGTAAAGAGTGCCTGAGGCTTCCAACACTGCGGAGTTAAGGTATCGCTCACCTCTGTGATTCCCTATCGTCTTGCCCTCCCTCTTATTACACTCATTTTTTTCCCTTATGGACGCTGTCTAAAGAACATCCACACGAACTGAATCCAAATAACGTATGATGCCGCCACCCTTCTTCGTTCTTGCTCTAGGTGCTTCTGCTACGAGGTTATTACCACCAGGAATCTATCAGCTGGAGCACTGTGAACGCAGATACCCGTGTTGAAGCATCTTCATGTAAGTTTGCCAGAACGGGTCCTGCCCGGGTATTCTCCATGTGTTGACCCGGCAGATGTTGAACCCTTCAGTAACCCAAGTCCTAACCCAACCTAACCTAACCATTAGTGGAACTGTAGCCAGGGACGACACCACTCATACATAAAAGGAGAAACATAGAGACAAAAGGGAACTAGAATGCGTATTCATCCTCCAGTTGTTGATATCATGTCTGAGATAATGCACCTTTTTTTTTTATTGTCGGGTTAATATAGGTTAACATGCGTTATCCTAACCTAACCGAAATTAACAGATATTATTTTTTTTTTAGATTTCAAGCATGCAGAAATGCAGGAAAGACCGTGCGTGTGAGTCTGGCTGCTCTAATTAGAGAACACGCTCTACAAACAGTGCTGAAGTAAAGATAAGAGCTTTACAACAAGCTTTTACAGGGATATTTTTCCTATGTGTAGAGCTTTGCGAAGCTTGTTTTGTAACATGTGTCTTGTAGCTGACTAGGAACTTGTGTTTTTACACTGTCATGAAGCTTTGTATTATTATTTTGTGTACTAACCTATATGTAATTGCAGGGGTCGATTCAGAATTCTTGGCCTCGCCTCTTCGCTAGTGTGTATGTGTGTGTGTGTGTGTGTGTGTGTGTGTGTGTGTGTGTGTGTGTGTGTGTGTGTGTGTGTTGGATACAGGTTCCATCAGTCATATCGGCAACTGTGAGGGTGCTTCAGGTGAGTGGTCCGCAAGGACGGGGACCAGGAAAGGGGGGAGGGGTTTAGTGAGTGGTCTTGTGGTCCTCTGCAAGCAGAGGGAAGTAGGAGAAGGTAAGGAATGGAGAAGAGAGAGAGAGAGAGAGAGAGAGAGAGAGAGAGAGAGAGAGCTGGAGCTGATGACAGATACCTTCTTCATGTTGACAAGTATGACAGTATATCGTAGTGAGTGGTCTCATGGCCCGCTTCAGGGAGGGAGGAGGAGGTCTTCTGGAGGGAGGGACAGGTAGACTAGGGAGGGCAAGGAAAGGAGGGATGAGAGGAGGAGGGAGGAAGTGAGGTCAGAGGACTTACGAAGGGAGGGAGAGAAAACAAGGATACGCTGAATATTGTATTGATGACAGTAGCCAGCATCACCTGCGAAGTGTTATATTGATGACAGTATCCAGCATCATCTAGGGAGTGTTATATTGATGACAGTATCCAGCATCATCTAGGGAGTGTTATATTGATGACAGTACCCAGCATCACCTAGGGAGTGTTATATTGATGACAGTACCTAGCATCATCTAGGGAGTGTTATATTGATGACAGTACCTAGCATCACCTAGGGAGTGTTATATTGATGACAGTACCCAGCATCATCTAGGGAGTGTTATATTGATGACAGTACCCAGCATCATCTAGGGAGTGTTATATTGATGACAGTACCTAGCATCACCTAGGGAGTGTTATATTGATGACAGTACCTAGCATCACCTAGGGAGTGTTATATTGATGACAGTAGCCAGCATCACCTAGGGAGTGTTATATTGATGACAGTACCCAGCATCACCTAGGGAGTGTTATATTGATGACAGTATCCAGCATCATCTAGGGAGTGTTATATTGATGACAGTATCCAGCATCATCTAGGGAGTGTTATATTGATGACAGTACCTAGCATCACCTAGGGAGTGTTATATTGATGACAGTAGCCAGCATCACCTAGGGAGTGTTATATTGATGACAGTAGCCAGCATCACCTAGGGAGTGTTATATTGATGACAGTACCCAGCATCACCTAGGGAGTGTTATATTGATGACAGTACCCAGCATCACCTAGGGAGTGTTATATTGATGACAGTACCCAGCATCACCTAGGGAGTGTTATATTGATGACAGTACCCAGCATCACCTAGGGAGTGTTATATTGATGACAGTACCCAGCATCACCTAGGGAGTGTTATATTGATGACAGTACCTAGCATCACCTAGGGAGTGTTATATTGATGACAGTACCCAGCATCACCTAGGGAGTGTTATATTGATGACAGTAGCCAGCATCACCTAGGGAGTGTTATATTGATGGCAGTAGCCAGCATCACCTAGGGAGTGTTATATTGACGACAGTAGCCAGCATCACCTAGGGAGTGTTATATTGATGACAGTAGCCAGCATCACCTAGGGAGTGTTATATTAATGACAGTACCCATCACCTAGGGAGTGTTATATTGATGACAGTAGCCAGCATCACCTAGGGAGTGTTATATTGATGACAGTAGCAAGCATCACCTAGGGAGTGTTATATTGATGACAGTAGCCAGCATCACCTAGGGAGTGTTATATTGATGACAGTACCCAGCATCACCTAGGGAGTGTTATATTGATGACAGTAGCCAGCATCACCTAGGGAGTGTTATATTGATGACAGTACCCAGCATCACCTAGGGAGTGTTATATTGATGGCAGTAGCCAGCATCACCTAGGGAGTGTTATATTGATGGCAGTAGCCAGCATCACCTAGGGAGTGTTATATTGACGACAGTAGCCAGCATCACCTAGGGAGTGTTATATTGATGACAGTAGCCAGCATCACCTAGGGAGTGTTATATTGATGACAGTACCCATCACCTAGGGAGTGTTATATTGATGACAGTAGCCAGCATCACCTAGGGAGTGTTATATTGATGACAGTAGCCAGCATCACCTAGGGAGTGTTATATTGATGACAGTAGCCAGCATCACCTAGGGAGTGTTATATTGATGACAGTACCCAGCATCACCTAGGGAGTGTTATATTGATGACAGTAGCCAGCATCACCTAGGGAGTGTTATATTGATGACAGTAGCCAGCATCACCTAGGGAGTGTTGTATTGATGACAGTAGCCAGCATCACCTAGGGAGTGTTATATTGATGACAGTAGCCAGCATCACCTAGGGAGTGTTATATTGATGACAGTAGACAGCATCACCTAGGGAGTGTTATATTGATGACAGTAGCCAGCATCACCTAGGGAGTGTTATATTAATGACAGTACCTAGCATCACCTAGGGAGTGTTATATTGATGACAGTACCTAGCATCACCTAGGGAGTGTTATATTGATGACAGTACCTAGCATCACCTAGGGAGTGTTATATTGATGACAGTAGCCAGCATCACCTAGGGAGTGTTATATTGATGACAGTAGCCAGCATCACCTAGGGAGTGTTATATTGATGACAGTACCCAGCATCACCTAGGGAGTGTTATATTGATGACAGTACCTAGCATCACCTAGGGAGTGTTATATTGATGACAGTAGCCAGCATCACCTAGGGAGTGTTATATTGATGACAGTACCCAGCATCACCTAGGGAGTGTTATATTGATGACAGTAGCCAGCATCACCTAGGGAGTGTTATATTGATGACAGTACCTAGCATCACCTAGGGAGTGTTTATTGATGACAGTAGCCAGCATCACCTAGGGAGTGTTATATTGATGACAGTAGCCAGCATCACCTAGGGAGTGTTATATTGATGACAGTACCCAGCATCACCTAGGAAGTGTTATATTGATGACAGTATCCAGCATCACCTAGGGAGTGTTATATTGATGACAGTACCCAGCATCACCTAGGGAGTGTTATATTGATGACAGTATCCAGCATCACCTAGGGAGTGTTATATTGATGACAGTACCCAGCATCACCTAGGGAGTGTTATATTGATGACAGTACCTAGCATCACCTAGGGAGTGTTATATTGATGACAGTACCTAGCATCACCTAGGGAGTGACATGGTTTTAGACACACTGGCAGAAACATACACACAAACTTTACCAAAGTCTCGTACAAGTGTCTTCATGGTTTAATAGCACAAAAAATGCTTGAAGAGGAAAAACTGGAAAATGTGGGGAGATGGATCTTCAACTTTTGTAATAAATCAGACGAAAAATGCGATCAGTAAACTCAAGAGGCCGCTACGGTGAAAGTTGCACAGTACTCGACCCCGAGTCTCTTCCTCATTTTCACACTGTACAAACCTGGGAACGGGTGGGGTTTGAACCCATGGCGAGTGAGTCGTAGAACTCTACGTCAGTGCGTAAGCCACTGGACCAGCTGGCTACAATGAGACTCATTCAACTAGGTACATATCTATACACCATAGGGAGGTTAGCATGGGCCACCACTGTGACTACAAATGAATCTTATTGTAGCCAGCTGGTCCAGTGGTTTACGCATTGGCCTGGAGTTTTACAACTTACTTGCCCTGGGTTCAACCCCTACCCCTTCCCTGGTTTGTTTGAAATCGTATTATAACGATTTCAGTAATAATATTAGTACCACTCGTGGTACAGCAACATCCTTCACAGACAATACCGGAATGTCTACAAGAGTGGCAGCCATCGTAGACACAACAGACCTCCAAGGTGATGTAAACAAAGCCTTGCAGTGAACCACAAGAAACTACGTGATGGTTGTCCTGTAACTCTGTTGGTAGCTCACTCAGCTCACACACACTGAGGTCCGTAGTTCAATCCTCGGTACGGGTGGAAACATTGGGGGTGTTTCCTTAAAACACCTGCTGTCCCAGTTCACCTAGCAGTAAGTAGGTACCTGGGTGTTAGTCGACAAGTGTGGGTCGCATCCTGGGGACAAAATTAACCAAATTTGCCTGAAATGCTCTGCATAACCAAGGGCTTTCTATATAGTATGTCACTGATGTCAGCTATGGTATGTATAAGTTGTATCATTTACTTGTAGTAATAAAGATTATTATTATTATTATTATTATTATTATTATTATTATTATTATTATTATTATTATTATTGTTGTTGTTGTGGAAATTTTAACTTAAAACTAGAACACATTTCAGTAGAAAAAATAAGGCCAAGAGAAGGATGAAAGTAAATAATATAGTCCTCTTTATACTTGTCTTATCAGAAATTTGTTTTATTAAATGTTATATGAACGCATTTCAAAAGATACGTTAATTTGTGGGTATAAATGATTCCGTATTGTTTCGTTCATCTACTAATATAATTATTTTTCGTTCAACTCTGCCGAATAATTGTATTAATGGGACCTGACTAGGATTTTCCAGGTGAAGGAGTCCTTTGTAGGAGTCGTAGGTCCTTTATGGGAGTCTTTGGTCCTTGGTAGGGGGTCTTGGGTCCTCTGTAGGAGTCTTGGGTCCATAGTAGGAATCTTGGGTTCTTTGTAGAAGTTTTGGGTCGTTGTTGGAGTCTTGAGTCCTTTTACAGGAGTTTTAAGTCCTTCAAGGGAGTCTGGAGTCCTTTGTAGGAGTCTGGAGTCCTTTTGTGGGAGTTTTGAGTTGTTTGTAGGAG
>NC_069453.1:23288215-23303215 GCF_026875155.1 Cherax quadricarinatus
ACAGTCACCACTACCACAGTCACCACTACCACAGTCACCACTACCACAGTCACCACTACCACAGTCACCACTACCACAGTCACCACTACCACTAACAAAACCCAGGGTACCAGTGGACACTGTTATGACTGCTACAGTCACAACTAGCACAGTCACCACTACCACAGTCACCACTACCACAGTCACCACTACCACAGTCACCACTACCACAGTCACCACTACCACAGTCACCACTACCACTAACAAAACCCAGGGTACCAGTGGACACTGTTATAACTGCTACAGTCACCACTACCACTAACAAAACCCAGGGTACCAGTGGACACTGTTATGACTATCACAGTCACCACTACTACATTCACCACTACCACAGCCACCACTACCACAGTCACCACTAGCACAGTCACCACTACTACTAGCAAAACCCAGGGTACCAGTGGACACTGTTATGACTGCTACAGTCACCACTAGCACAGTCACCACTACCACAGTCATCACTACCACAGTCACCACTACCACAGTCACCACTACCACAGTCACCACTACCACTAACAAAACCCAGGGTACCATTGGACACTGTTATGACTACCACAGTCACCACTACCACTAACAAAACCCAAGGTACCAGTGGACACTCTTATGACTGCTACAGTCACCACTACCACAGTCACCACTACCACTAACAAAACCCAGGGTACCAGTGGACACTGTTATGACTGCTACAGTCACCACTAGCATAGTCACCACTACAACAGTCACCACTAGCACAGTCACCACTAGCACGGTCACCACTAGCACAGTCACCACTAGCACAGTCACCACTACCACAGTCACCACTACCACAATCACCACTAGCACAGTCACCACTACCACAATCACTACCACAATCACCACTAGCACAGTCACCACTACCACAATCACCACTAGCACAGTCACCACTACCACAATCACCACTACCACAGTCACCACTACCACAATCACCACTACCACAGTCACCACTACCACAGTCACCACTACCACAATCACCACTAGCACAGTCACCACTACCACAATCACCACTACCACAGTCACCACTACCACAATCACCACTACCACAGTCACCACTACCACAGTCACCACTACCACAATCACCACTACCACAGTCACCACTACCACAGTCACCACTACCACAGTCACCACTACCACAGTCACCACTACCACAGTCACCACTACCACACAATCACCACTACCACAGTCACCACTACCACAATCACCACTACAACAGTCACCACTACCACAGTCACCACTACCACAGTCACCACTACCACAATCACCACTACAACAGTCACCACTACCCACAGTCACCACTACCACAATCACCACTACCACAGTCACCACTAACCACAGTCACCACTACCACAATCACCACTAGCACAGTCACCACTACCACAATCACCACTACCACAGTCCACCACTACCACAATCACCACTACACAGTCACCACTACCACAGTCACCACTACCACAATCACCACTACCACAGTCACCACTACCACAGTCACCACTACCACAATCACCACTACCACAGTCACCACTACCACAGTCACCACTACCACAATCACCACTACAACAGTCACCACTACCACAGTCACCACTACCACAATCACCACTACCACGTCACCACTACCACAGTCACCACTACCACAATCACCACTACCACAGTCACCATACCACAGTCACCACTACCACAATCACCACTACCACAGTCACCACTACCACAGTCACCACTACCACAATCACCACTACCACAATCACCACTACCACAGTCACCACTACCACAATCACCACTACCACAGTCACCACTACCACAATCACCACTACCACAGTCACCACTAGCACTAACTACTCTCATTATAACCTGGCTACCTCATTTTTGAGAGAGAGAGACGAATGATTTACAGTATGAAGAATTAATCCATTTTTTAATATTCATGGGAAAGTGCTAAACTCGTAGGGGCCAGGGAAGTCTGCTAAACACCAGTCCTGTATCAGTATTAAATATACACAGCAGTTTTTAGTGAACTCTCAGTTATCACCAGAGAGTTCTCTCCAGTATATATACCTCACTGCAACATACATCATACAGAACAAAGCTCTCATTAGCATTCTTCACTACATCATACATAATAAAGTATACAAAATACACCATAATACCATGGCACCTCAGTATTATACAACAATCCACTCTTCTCACAATCCTCATCCGAAACGCGTTTTTGTATTTGAAACGTGACGTCAGATCCCCGGAGACTTGTAGCTACGGTGCTCAGAAGTTAGATATCTTGATTCCGAAAGTTTCACCTTCCCTTCCACTGTTCAACTGCCACTATCCACTGTTCAGCCTCCAAGACTGAGGGACTGATTACCTCATCTTATATACTTCTACCTTCTTCACATTATGTCCTTGCATTGTATTAATAACGCCACCGGATGGCGAAACGTCTTGTGGGTATTATATACCATGTATGTATATAAATATCAGTGCCCGTTTAGCACTTTTTCCAACTCTATATACTGGTAGTTCTTGTTGTCAAGGTTAGCTGAGCACTGAAGTTTTCTGTTACTGGGCGAGTATGATAGTGTCGAGACGTAGCGTAGTGGTGGTGTGTATTTGAACTGATCTTAGTCAGGTGACGTTTTGACATTCTTATTGTCACCACCACGTAAATTATAGTTTTATGACCTATTTCAGATCTTTGCACAGTATTTGTACACGTGGTAGTTTCAGGCGTCCCCGTGATAGTTATTTCCTTCTAGTTATAGCTTCTAGTTGGATGTTGTTAGAGTTGGTAGTGATTGTCCATGTTTTTTTTTCTAGTTGGTAGATCACTTCAGTTCTTAGTTGATTTGTTATCACTTTTTCGTATTTTGTTTTTTTCCCACGGTGGTGTTGACGGTACAGCGAACTGAGTGTGGTTGATGTCATCCAAGAGTGGTCGCCAGCCTGTGGGACGTCACTAGGTGGATTACGTCGTAAGAGAAATGTGAGATAATGATGTCATGGATGGTAGTGGAAAGTGGTTTATATATATACATCAAGGTGGTGTCATGGAGTGACAATGGAAGTTAGTTTATATATATGTACATCAACAACAACAGTGTTGACGCATGAGTCTCGAGAAGACTCCTGGTGTTGCGTTGGAAGCATCTTTTGTTCAAGTGTTGCTGGGTAATACTGGTGTTGCAGAGTATCTTGCTATTTGTTTTGAAAAGGTTCAGCTGTGTGTCGGGTGGAATTAAGAGCTTGTAAATCAGCCACTGTCCCATAATAGTCTAGTTTAGTATCTGTAAATTTACAGTTTAGAGGAAAATTAATGGAGGTTTCAAGACTAATACGATTTTGTAATGAGTAAACATTGAGTAATGGAAATATATATATGATTCCATTACGAAAACACTGCATGCATTACAACAATGACCAGAATTCTCATTGTTTACCGTGTCGACAATCTATTACTTAAAACTCCTGGCTGATAAATATATAAGGTAAGGAAGGCTTTCTTGACCTCCCTGGCAGCCACAGACCCACCTGCCTGCGTCTGTTGACTCTTGCATCGAATATCATGTTTATGACGTGTAGTCTTGAGTTGTGGCCTTTCAACACAAATTGCTTTTCTCCGAATACGTATTCAGTGTAACAGTTGATTCAGTACGGCATAATTCCTTTTTAAAGATTTTGCTCGTTATAGGTAGTAAGAAAATGTGTTGCTTGTTATTGAGAATGTGGTTATTATTATTATTAGTTTTACCATATTGTTCGTCTGCAGCCTTGCCCTACCCTGCCCTGCCATGCCCTGCCTTGTCCTGTTCTACCCAGCATTATGGCATCAAGACGTATACTCGTTATTCACTAATATTATGGGGTGTTAAATTTTGAATAAAAGAAGGAACAACAGAACCATGGGTAAAAAACATCATTATTACTGTTATAATACCAGCATGGAGGTGAGTGTGTAGTGGTCCTTGTGTATAAGAAACACTGTTAATGATGTAACATGTGGCACCTCTTACTGAGGGCCCCTAACTGAGGATCCCCAGTACAGGTGTGGTGTAGTGGCTACCTTCATTGTAGTGCTACAGGTGTGGTGTAGTGGCTACCTTGGTTGTAGTGTTACATATGTGGTGTAGTGGCTGCCTTGGTTGTAGTGTTACAGGTGTGGTGTAGTGGCTACATTCATTGTAGTGTTACAGGTGTGGTGTAGTGGCTGCCTTGGTTGTAGTGTTACAGGTGTGGTGTAGTGGCTGCCTTGGTTGTAGTGTGACAGGTGTGGTGTAGTGGCTGCCTTGGTTGTAGTGTGACAGGTGTGGTGTAGTGGCTGCCTTGGTTGTAGTGTGACAGGTGTGGTGTAGTGGCTGCCTTGGTTGTAGTGTTACAGGTGTGGTGTAGTGGCTACCTTGATTGTAGTGTTACAGGTGTGGTGTAGTGGCTGCCTTGGTTGTAGTGTTACAGGTGTGGTGTAGTGGGCTGCCTTGGTTGTAGTGTTACAGGTGTGGGTGTAGTGGCTGCCTTGGTTGTAGTGTTATTAGGTGTGGTGTAGTGGGCTACCTTGGTTGTAGTGTTACAGGTGTGGTGTAGTGGCTGCCTTGGTTGTAGTGTTACAGGTGTGGTGTAGTGGCTACCTTGATTGTAGTGTTACAGGTGTGGTGTAGTGGCTGCCTTGATTGTAGTGTGACAGGTGTGGTGTAGTGGCTGCCTTGGTTGTAGTGTGACAGGTGTGGTGTAGTGGCTGCCTTGGTTGTAGGGTTACAGGTGTGGTGTAGTGGCTGCCTTGGTTGTAGTGTGACAGGTGTGGTGTAGTGGCTGCCTTGGTTGTAGTGTTACAGGTGTGGTGTAGTGGCTGCCTTGGTTGTAGTGTTACAGGTGTGGTGTAGTGGCTACCTTGATTGTAGTGTTACAGGTGTGGTGTAGTGGCTGCCTTGATTGTAGTGTTACAGGTGTGGTGTAGTGGCTGAATTGGTTGTAGTGTTACAGGTGTGGTGTAGTGGCTGCCTTGGTTGTAGTGTTACAGAGGTGTGGTGTAGTGGCTGCCTTGTTTGTAGTGCTACAGGTGTGGTGTAGTGGCTGCCTTGGTTGTAGTGTTACAGGTGTGGTGTAGTGGCTGCCTTGGTTGTAGTGTGACAGGTGTGGTGTAGTGGCTACCTTGGTTGTAGTGTGACAGGTGTGGTGTAGTGGCTGCCTTGGTTGTAGTGTTACAGGTGTGGTGTAGTGGCTGCCTTGGTTGTAGTGTGACAGGTGTGGTGTAGTGGTTGCCTTGGTTGTAGTGTTACAGGTGTGGTGTAGTGGCTACCTTGATTGTAGTGTTACAGGTGTGGTGTAGTGGCTGCCTTGATTGTAGTGTTACAGGTGTGGTGTAGTGGCTGAATTGGTTGTAGTGTTACAGGTGTGGTGTAGTGGTTGCCTTGGTTGTAGTGTTACAGGTGTGGTGTAGTGGCTGCCTTGTTTGTAGTGTTACAGGTGTGGTGTAGTGGCTGCCTTGGTTGTAGTGTTACAGGTGTGGTGTAGTGGCTGCCTTGGTTGTAGTGTTACAGGTATGGTGTAGTGGCTACCTTGGTTGTAGTGTGACAGGTGTGGTGTAGTGGCTGCCTTGGTTGTAGTGTGACAGGT
Source organism: Cherax quadricarinatus (assembly GCF_026875155.1). NCBI lineage: Eukaryota > Metazoa > Arthropoda > Malacostraca > Decapoda > Parastacidae > Cherax > Cherax quadricarinatus. Next base: position 23,293,859 of record NC_069453.1, read on the forward strand.
GTGGTGTAGTGGCTGCCTTGGTTGTAGTGTTACAGGTGTGGTGTAGTGGCTACCTTGGTTGTAGTGTGACAGGTGTGGTGTAGTGGCTACCTTGGTTGTAGTGTGACAGGTGTGGTGTTAGTGGCTGCCTTGGTTGTAGTGTTACAGGTGTGGTGTAGTGGCTGCCTTGGTTGTAGTGTTACAGGTGTGGTGTAGTGGCTGCCTTGGTTGTAGTGTTACAGGTGTGGTGTAGTGGCTGCCTTGTTTGTAGTGTTACAGGTGTGGTGTATTGGCTGCCTTGGCTGTAGTGTTACAGGTGTGGTGTAGTGGCTGCCTTGGTTGTAGTCTTACAGGTGTGGTGTAGTGGCTGCCTTGTTTGTAGTGTTACAGGTGTGGTGTAGTGGCTGCCTTGGTTGTAGTGTTACAGGTGTGGTGTAGTGGCTGCCTTGGTTGTAGTGTTACATGTGTGGTGTAGTGGCTACCTTGGTTGTAGGGTGACAGGTGTGGTGTAGTGGCTGCCTTGGTTGTAGTGTGACAGGTGTGGTGTAGTGGCTGCCTTGGTTGTAGTGTTACAGGTGTGGTGTAGTGGCTACCTTGGTTGTAGTGTGACAGGTGTGGTGTAGTGGCTGCCTTGGTTGTAGTGTTACAGGTGTGGTGTAGTGGCTGCCTTGGTTGTAGTGTTACAGGTGTGGTGTAGTGGCTGCCTTGGTTGTAGTGTTACAGGTGTGGTGTAGTGGCTGCCTTGGTTGTAGTCTTACAGGTGTGGTGTAGTGGCTGCCTTGTTTGTAGTGTTACAGGTGTGGTGTAGTGGCTGCCTTGGTTGTAGTGTTACAGGTGTGGTGTAGTGGCTACCTTGGTTGTAGTGTGACAGGTGTGGTGTAGTGGCTGCCTTGGTTGTAGTGTTTCAGGTGTGGTGTAGTGGCTGCCTTGGTTGTAGTGTTACAGGTGTGGTGTAGTGGCTGCCTTGGTTGTAGTCTTACAGGTGTGGTGTAGTGGCGGCCTTGTTTGTAGTGTTACAGGTGTGGTGTTGTGACTACCTTGGTTGTAGTGTGACAGGTGTGGTGTAGTGGCTGCCTTGGTTGTAGTCTTACAGGTGTGGTGTAGTGGCTGCCTTGGTTGTAGTGTTACAGGTGTGGTGTTGTGACTACCTTGGTTGTAGTGTGACAGGTGTGGTGTAGTGGCTGCCTTGGTTGTAGTCTTACAGGTGTGGTGTAGTGGCTGCCTTGGTTGTAATGTTACAGGTGTGGTGTAGTGGCTACCTTGGTTGTAGTGTGACAGGTGTGGTGTAGTGGCTGCCTTGGTTGTAGTGTTACGGGTGTGGTGTAGTGGCTGCCTTGGTTGTAGTCTTACAGGTGTGGTGTAGTGGCTACTTTGATTGTAGTGTGACAGGTGTGGTGTAGTGGCTACTTTGATTGTAGTGTTACAGGTGTGGTGCAGCGGCTACCTTCGTTGTAGTGTTACAGGTGTGGTGTAGTGGCTACCTTGATTGTAGTGTTACAGGTGTGGTGTAGTGGCTACCTTGGTTGTAGTGTTACAGATGTGGTGTAGTGGCTACCTTGGTTGTAGTGTTACAGGTGTGGTGTAGTGGCTAACTTGGTTGTAGTGGTAGTGACTACATTGTTTATAGTGTTACATGTGTGGTGTAGTGACTACATTGGTTATAGTGTTACAGGTGTGGTGTAATGGCTACCTTGGTTATAGTGTTACTGGTGTGGTGTAGTGACTACATTGGTTATAGTGTTACAGGTGTGGTGTAGTGGCTGCCTTGGTTGTAGTGTTACATGTGTGGTGTAGTGGCTGCCTTGGTTATAGTGTTACAGGTGTGGTGTAGTGGCTGCCTTGGTTATAGTGTTACAAGTGTGGTGTAGTGGCTACCTTGGTTACAGTAGCATGGTTGTAGCAACATAGCTCGCGGGAGGGGCTATACTTGTGTGGTCTGGGTTACACACTATGAATATGTAATGTGTATAACCAGGGGAGAGAGGTGGGTAGCATGCAGGAAGGGCAGTCAATGTGGATGTAGGAATGGATATTACCCAGCGAACCCTGGCCCTCTGGCTGGCTGCTTTGTCCCTCAGGCACTATGATTTAGCGTCAAGGCACTACTGGCCTCTCTCCACACCGCAAGTACCTATTAGTCAGGTCTATTAGGTTCATTATAGAGGGTTTTAACGTGTGGTAATGACCCGTGTGATCATCTGCCCAGTGATCATCCTTTCCCGCTTACAATAACAACTCATTTGCCTTTATTACATGCACGGTTGATTCATGATCATTCTCTCCCCTCACCCCTGTGATGGCCATGTGGGGTGGAGGAAGTGCAGTTATGTTTCTCAGTTACAAAGCATCTTGGTGGGCTCTGTGAGAGTGGTGTCATTTGCCAGACCTTACGGGAGGAGATCTCTATGCATAGTTACCAAACAAGTCCTCTGTGTTCATTATCAAACTCAACTGAAGCCTCACTGCTATTTTTCTGATAGCTGGCTTAGTTGGATCTCGGTTCACCATCTCTTAAAATTCGCAGTGTGCTTTGTTTGCCCTGGCTCATTATGTTTCTGTTTACCATGTGGTCCAAAAGACTCAGGAATGGTTAACCCGCCTCCACAAGGATGTGAATCTGTGTTGGTGCCAGACCTATGTTGATGTCCAGTGTAATGAACTTGCTGATGCTGAAGCGAATGCTGCCGTAACGAGCTTTATAATATATGTCTGCTTTACAGTGACTTGATTAGCCACATACATAGATATGTCCTTGGGAAGTGGTGGACTTAGCAGCCTTTACAGACGAGAAGTAAATTATGCAGAGTTTGTCAGGCTGTGGGTATGTGTCCTCCTTCAGCGGGAATACTCACTTTTGAGACGACTCTCTGCTGATTAACGATCAGACACAAGCCTCACCTATCGTCAACTGTTCACAGACACTCCTGCCCCTTATAGTGTGCAGTTAACTGTTTTACCAAGCCTTTATTTTTTTTCGCTTTCGTGATGGTTATTAAAATTACCAAGATGTCTGTAGTGACCTCGGGGAACTCCTAACACAGTCTTTTAACATTAATAAACTAAGAGAAATTTTAACTTAGAAATCCTCTATGATTTCATGAAATAAAAAAATACCCCCCCCCCCCACAAAAAAATTAAAGTCATGATGCCAACACGTGAATAAAATGTGACAAGAAGCAAGAAACCGAAGATGACTCTGGCTCAGTAACATTCACTGAGGCAGGTAAAAACTGATTTTAATGTCTTACACATGTTTATAAGTAACATAACCCACACTTTAGCGACAACTATTGGCTTCATATGTATGACACATGTGGGTTTAACACTTTAAAGGGTATGATAATAATTAGTATTATTTATTATTATTAACTATTATTATTATTATTTTTACTATTATTTTTACTATTATTATTATTATTATTATTATTATTAGTAGTAGTAGTAGTAGTAGTATTATTAGTATTAGTATTACTAGTAGAATCAGTGGTCCAAGACGGACCAAAACGTCGTCATAAATTATTTGTGTATTGTTGCAGCCACTGTATTGTAGGTTACTTGTGTATTGTTGCAGCCACTGTATTGTAGGTTACTTGTGTATTGTTACAGCCACTGTATTGTAGGTTACTTGTGTATTGTTGCAGCCACTGTATTGTAGGTTACTTGTGTATTGTTGCAGCCACGGTATTGTAGGTTACTTGTGTATTGTTGCAGCCACGGTATTGTAGGTTGCTTGTGTATTGTTGCAGCCACGGTATTGTAGGTTACTTGTGTATTGTTGCAGCCACGGTATTGTAGGTTACTTGTGTATTGTTACAGCCACGGTATTGTAGGTTGCTTGTGTATTGTTGCAGCCACGGTATTGTAGGTTGCTTGTGTATTGTTGCAGCCACGGTATTGTAGGTTACTTGTGTATTGTTGCAGCCACGGTATTGTAGGTTACTTGTGTATTGTTGCAGCCACGGTATTGTAGGTTGCTTGTGTATTGTTGCAGCCACGGTATTGTAGGTTACTTGTGTATTGTTGCAGCCACGGTATTGTAGGTTACTTGTGTATTGTTACAGCCACGGTATTGTAGGTTACTTGTGTATTGTTGCAGCCACGATATTGTAGGTTACTTGTGTATTGTTGCAGCCACGGTATTGTAGGTTACTTGTGTATTGTTGCAGCCACGGTATTGTAGGTTACTTGTGTATTGTTGCAGCCACGGTATTGTAGGTTACTTGTGTATTGTTGCAGCCACGGTATTGTAGGTTACTTGTGTATTGTTGCAGCCACGGTATTGTAGGTTACTTGTGTATTGTTCCAGCCACGGTATTGTAGGTTGCTTGTGTATTGTTCCAGCCACGGTATTGTAGGTTACTTGTATTGTTGCAGCCACGGTATTGTAGGTTACTTGTGTATTGTTCCAGCCACGGTATTGTAGGTTACTTGTGTATTGTTGCAGCCATGGTATTGTAGGCTACTTGTGTATTGTTGCAGCCACGGTATTGTAGGTTACTTGTGTATTGTTGCAGCCACGGTATTGTAGGTTACTTGTGTATTGTTGCAGCCACGGTATTGTAGGTTACTTGTATTGTTCCAGCCACGGTATTGTAGGTTACTTGTGTATTGTTGCAGCCACGGTATTGTAGGTTACTTGTGTATTGTTGCAGCCACGGTATTGTAGGTTACTTGTGTATTGTTCTAGCCACGGTATTGTAGGTTACTTGTGTATTGTTCCAGCCACGGTATTGTAGGTTGCTTGTGTATTGTTCCAGCCACGGTTTTGTAGGTTACTTGTATTGTTGCAGCCACGGTATTGTAGGTTACTTGTGTATTGTTCCAGCCACGGTATTGTAGGTTACTTGTGTATTGTTCCAGCCACGGTATTGTAGGTTACTTGTGTATTGTTCCAGCCACGGTATTGTAGGTTACTTGTGTATTGTTCCAGCCACGGTATTGTAGGTTGCTTGTGTATTGTTCCAGCCACGGTATTGTAGGCTACTTGTGTATTGTTCCAGCCACGGTATTGTAGGTTATTGTGTAATGTTGCAGCCACGGTATTGTAGGTTACTTGTGTATTATTACAGCCACGGTATTGTAGGTTACTTGTGTATTGTTGCAGCCACGGTATTGTAGGTTACTTGTGGATTGTTGCAGCCACGGTATTGTAGGTTACTTGTGGATTGTTGCAGCCACGGTATTGTAGGTTACTTGTGTATTATTACAGCCACGGTATTGTAGGTTACTTGTGTATTGTTCCAGCCACGGTATTGTAGGTTACTTGTGTATTGTTCCAGCCACGGTATTGTAGGTTACTTGTGTATTGTTGCAGCCACGGTATTGTAGGTTACTTGTGTATTGTTGCAGCCACGGTATTGTAGGTTACTTGTATTGTTCCAGCCACGGTATTGTAGGTTACTTATATTGTTCCCGCCATGGTATTGTAGGTTACTTGTGTATTGTTGCAGCCACGGTATTGTAGGTTACTTGTGTATTGTTCCAGCCACGGTATTGTAGGTTACTTGTGTATTGTTGCAGCCACGGTATTGTAGGTTACTTGTGTATTGTTACAGCCACGATATTGTAGGTTACTTGTATTGTTCCAGCCACGGTATTGTAGGTTACTTGTGTATTGTTGCAGCCACGGTATTGTAGGTTACTTGCATTGTTCCAGCCACGGTATTGTAGGTTACTTGTGTATTGTTGCAGCCACGGTATTGTAGGTTACTTGTATTGTTCCAGCCACGGTATTGTAGGTTACTTGTGTATTGTTGCAGCCACGGTATTGTAGGTTACTTGTGTATTGTTCCACCCACGGTATGTAGGTTACTTGAGTATTGTTGCAGCCACGGTAATTGTAGGTTACTTGTGTATTGTTGCAGCCACGGTATTGTAGGTTACTTTTGTATTGTTGCAGCCACGGTATTGTAGGTTACTTGTGTATTGTTGCAGCCACGGTATTGTAGGTTACTTGTGTATTGTTGCAGCCACGTATTGTAGGTTACTTGTGTATTGTTGTAGCCACGGTATTGTAGGTTACTTATGTTGTTCCTGCCACGGTATTGTAGGTTACTTGTGAAATTGTTGCAGCCACAGTATTGTAGGTTACTTGTGTATTGTTGCAGCCACGGTATTGTAGGTTACTTGTGTATTGTTGTAGCCACGGTATTGTAGGTTACTTAGTTGTTCCTGCCACGGTATTATAGGTTACTTGTGTATTGTTGCAGCCACGGTATTGTAGGTTACTTGTGTGTTGTTGCAGCCACGGTATTGTAGGTTACTTGTGTATTGTTGCAGCACGGTATTGTAGGTTACATGTGTATTGTTCCAGCCACGGTATTGTAGGTTACTTGTATTGTTCCAGCCACGGTTTTGTAGGTTACTTGTGTATTGTTCCAGCCACGGTATTGTAGGTTACTTTTATTGTTCCCGCCACGGTATTGTAGGTTACTTATATTGTTGCAGCCACGGTATTGTAGGTTACTTATATTGTTGCAGCCACGGTATTGTAGGTTACTTATATTGTTGCAGCCACGGTATTGTAGGTTACTTATATTGTTGCAGCCACGGTATTGTAGGTTACTTGTGTATTGTTCCAGCCACGGTATTGTAGGTTGCTTGTGTATTGTTCCAGCCACGGTATTGTAGGTTACTTGTGTATTGTTGCAGCCACGGTATTGTAGGTTACTTGTGTATTGTTGCAGCCACGGTATTGTAGGTTACTTGTATTGTTGGAGCCACGGTATTGTAGGTTACTTGTATTGTTGGAGCCACGGTATTGTAGGTTACTTGTATTGTTGCAGCCACGGTATTGTAGGTTACTTGTATTGTTGCAGCCACGGTATTGTAGGTTACTTGTGTATTGTTCCAGCCACGGTATTGTAGGTTACTTGTATTGTTCCTGCCACGGTATTGTAGGTTACTTGTGTATTGTTCCAGCCACGGTATTGTAGGTTACTTGTGTATTGTTGCAGCCACGGTATTGTAGGTTACTTGTATTGTTCCAGCCACGGTATTGTAGGTTACTTGTGTATTGTTGCAGCCACGGTATTGTAGGTTACTTGTGTATTGTTCCAGCCACGGTATTGTAGGTTACTTGAGTATTGTTGCAGCCACGGTATTGTAGGTTACTTGTGTATTGTTGCAGCCACGGTATTGTAGGTTACTTGTGTATTGTTGCAGCCACGGTATTGTAGGTTACTTGTGTATTGTTGCAGCCACGGTATTGTAGGTTACTTGTGTATTGTTGCAGCCACGGTATTGTAGGTTACTTGTGTATTGTTGTAGCCACGGTATTGTAGGTTACTTATGTTGTTCCTGCCACGGTATTGTAGGTTACTTGTGTATTGTTGCAGCCACAGTATTGTAGGTTACTTGTGTATTGTTGCAGCCACGGTATTGTAGGTTACTTGTGTATTGTTGTAGCCACGGTATTGTAGGTTACTTATGTTGTTCCTGCCACGGTATTGTAGGTTACTTGTGTATTGTTGCAGCCACGGTATTGTAGGTTACTTGTGTGTTGTTGCAGCCACGGTATTGTAGGTTACTTGTGTATTGTTGCAGCCACGGTATTGTAGGTTACATGTGTATTGTTCCAGCCACGGTATTGTAGGTTACTTGTATTGTTCCAGCCACGGTTTTGTAGGTTACTTGTGTATTGTTCCAGCCACGGTATTGTAGGTTACTTTTATTGTTCCCGCCACGGTATTGTAGGTTACTTATATTGTTGCAGCCACGGTATTGTAGGTTACTTATATTGTTGCAGCCACGGTATTGTAGGTTACTTATATTGTTGCAGCCACGGTATTGTAGGTTACTTATATTGTTGCAGCCACGGTATTGTAGGTTACTTGTGTATTGTTCCAGCCACGGTATTGTAGGTTGCTTGTGTATTGTTCCAGCTACGGTATTGTAGGTTACTTGTGTATTGTTGCAGCCACGGTATTGTAGGTTACTTGTGTATTGTTGCAGCCACGGTATTGTAGGTTACTTGTATTGTTGGAGCCACGGTATTGTAGGTTACTTGTATTGTTGGAGCCACGGTATTGTAGGTTACTTGTATTGTTGCAGCCACGGTATTGTAGGTTACTTGTATTGTTGCAGCCACGGTATTGTAGGTTACTTGTGTATTGTTCCAGCCACGGTATTGTAGGTTACTTGTATTGTTCCTGCCACGGTATTGTAGGTTACTTGTGTATTGTTCCAGCCACGGTATTGTAGGTTACTTATATTGTTGCAGCCACGGTATTGTAGGTTGCTTGTGTATTGTTCCAGCCACGGTATTGTAGGTTACTTGTGTATTGTTGTAGCCACGGTATTGTAGGTTACTTGTATTGTTCCAGCCACGGTATTGTAGGTTACTTGTGTATGGTTGCAGCCACGGTATTGTAGGTTACTTGTGTGTTGTTGCAGCCACGGTATTGTAGGTTACTTGTGTATTGTTGCAGCCACGGTATTGTAGGTTACATGTGTATTGTTCCAGCCACGGTATTGTAGGTTACTTGTATTGTTCCAGCCACGGTTTTGTAGGTTACTTGTGTATTGTTCCAGCCACGGTATTGTAGGTTACTTTTATTGTTCCCGCCACGGTATTGTAGGTTACTTATATTGTTGCAGCCACGGTATTGTAGGTTACTTATATTGTTGCAGCCACGGTATTCTAGGTTACTTATATTGTTGCAGCCACGGTATTGTAGGTTACTTATATTGTTGCAGCCACGGTATTGTAGGTTACTTGTATTGTTGGAGCCACGGTATTGTAGGTTACTTGTATTGTTGCAGCCACGGTATTGTAGGTTACTTGTATTGTTGCAGCCACGGTATTGTAGGTTACTTGTGTATTGTTCCAGCCACGGTATTGTAGGTTACTTGTATTGTTCCTGCCACGGTATTGTAGGCTACTTGTGTATTGTTGCAGCCACGGTATTGTAGGTTACTTATATTGTTGCAGCCACGGTATTGTAGGTTGCTTGTGTATTGTTCCAGCCACGGTATTGTAGGTTACTTGTGTATTGTTGCCGCCACGGTATTGTAGGTTACTTGTGTATTGTTCCAGCCACTGGATTGTAGGTTACTTGTGTATTGTTCTAGCCACGGTATTGTAGGTTACTTGTGTATTGTTCCAGCCACGGTATTGTAGGTTACTTGTATTGTTCCAGCCACGGTATTGTAGGTTACTTGTATTGTTCCAGCCACGGTATTGTAGGTTGCTTGTGTATTGTTGCACCACGGTATTGTAGGTTACTTGTATTGTTCCAGCCACTGTATTGTATGTTGCTTGTGTATTATTGCACCACGGTATTGTAGGTTACTTGTGTATTGTTCCAGCCACGGTATTGTAGGTTACTTATATTGTTGCAGCCACGGTATTGTAGGTTACTTGTGTATTGTTGCAGC
>NC_069453.1:23310715-23315715 GCF_026875155.1 Cherax quadricarinatus
TTGAACCGGGTACCGTTACTGAAAAGGGAACTTAAACCCTTTGGAAACCATACTGGAAAGTTTTAAAACCTGGTCCGCTACTGAGGAAAAAATTAAACCCGGGTACCACTAGAGGAAGACTTGGGGGTACCGCTACGAGGAAGATTTTAAAACCTGGGTACCACTACTGGGGAAAGATTTAAACCCTGGGTCCCGTTTACTGGGGAAAGGGACTTAAACCTGGTACCATTTACTGAGGAAGATTTAAAACCGGGGTTACCGTACTGGGGAAAGATTTGCCCTGGTCCCGCTACTGGGGAAAGGGACTTAAAACCTGGTCCCAAATATGGGGAAAGTTTTAAACCGGGTTTCCGTATGAGGAAGACTTGAACCTGGTACCACTCTGGGGGAAAGATTTAAACCCTGGTCCCGCTACTGGGGGAAAGATTTAAACCGGGTTACCCTATGGGGGAAGATTTAAAACCGGGTACCCCTATGGGGAAGATTTGAACTGGTACCGTATTAGGAGACTTAAACCCGGGGTACCACTACTGAAAAAGGACTTAAACCTGGTACCCCTATGGGAACCCTTGAACCTGGTACCGTATGAGGAAGCCCTTAAACCCTTTGGTAGCTCTGGGAAAGACTTAAACCCTTGGAAAACACTATGAGAAAGATTAAACCCTGGTCCCTATGAGAAAAAAACTTAAACCCTTTTCCCCTACTGGAAAGACTTAAACGGGTTTCCCTACGAGAAAGGTTTTTGGAACCCGGGTACCACTACTGAAAAAAGACTTAAAACTGGTCCCACTACTGAGAAAGAGGGGGAACCTGGTACCTTCTGCGAAAGGTTGAACCTGGAAACCACTACTGAGAAGGTTTGGGAAACCTGGTCCCATTTACGGGAAAAAGGTTTGAGCTGGTACCATATGAAAAAAGATTAAACCCTGGTACCATACTGAGGAAGACTTAAACCCTGGTCCCCATTAGGGAAAAAGACTTAAACCTGGTTTACCCTACTGAGAAAAGGACTTGACCCTGGTCCCATACTGAGAAAGATTGAGCCGGGTTTCCCCACTCTGAAAAAAGACTTAAACCCTGGGGTCCCACTACTGAGAAAGACTTAAACCCTTTGGTACCACTACTGGGGGAAAGACTTGAACCTGGTCCCATAGGGAGGAAGATTTAAAATTTGGTACCATACTGGGGAAAGACTTAAACCCTGGTAACACACTGGGGAAAAGGGATTTGAACCTGGTAACACTACTGAGGAAGATTTGAACCTGGTCCCCATACTGGGGAAGACTTAAACCCGGGTTCCCGCTATGAGGAAGTTTTGAACCGGGTTTAACCCTTTTCTGAGAAAAACTTAAAACCCCTGGTACCACTACTGGGGAAAGACTTAAACCCTGGTTTTACCCCCCATTTTAAAAAAGACTTAAACCCGGGGGTACCACTCTGAAAAAAAGGCTTAAACCGGGGTACCAAAAAGAGAAAGATTGACCCTGGTCCCTTAAGGGGAAAAAAGCCCTTTAAACCCTGGTCCAACTGGGGTTTGAAGGGTTTTCCATATGAGAAAAGACTTAAACCCTTTGGTTTACCCTACTGGGGAAAAAGACTTAAAAACTGGTACCACTACTGGGGAAGACGGGGGAACCTGGGTTGGCCACTACTGAGGGGGACTTAAACCCGGGTTTGCCACAAAGAGGAAGCTTAAAACCCTGGTCCCACTACTGGGGAAAGATTTAAAAACCTGGTCCCACTACGGGGGAAGACTTGAAAACTGGTGCCACAAAGGGGGAAAGTTTGAACTTGGTGCCCACTACTGAGGGGGGGTTTAAACCCTTGTGCCAATACTGGGAGGTTTTTGAATTGGTCCCACTATGAGGAAGACTTGAACTTGGGTGCACTATGGGGGAAGATTTAAAACCGGGGTTCCACTATGGGGAAAAAGATTTTGAACCTGGTTGCCACTAGAGGAAAAAGTTGGGAAAAACTAGTGCCACTTGAAGGAAAGGGCTTAAACCCTGGCGCCACTATGGGGAAAGGGACTTAAACCTGGTGCCACAATGAGGAAGCCCCTTGAACCTTTGGTGGCCCTACTGGGGAAAGGGACTTAAACCTGGTGCCGCTTCCCCACGAGAATGACTTCTTCAGGTGAAATAGTAGAACGGCCCGTCCTTTGGGTTTTAATTAGAAAACCTGGTCTGTTGGAAGCTTTTAAATATGCATTTTAAAATTGGACCCTTTTTTGAAAAGGGTTGCCCACAATGGGCTTTTTCAGTCACACCCGGGAATCTCCTGGGAGGGAAAGGGTAGGGGGGTATTTATGGGGGTTCAGAATGTTGAGGTCAGGTGGAGAATATTGATCTGAGATCTCCCGGGTTTGGTTTATAGATCTTCATAGTTTTGGAAGGGTTTTGGGGACAATTTTGTGAGTAGCCCTTTTCTCCCGTGTTCTATGTTCTTCTGGGGGGATAGCGATGGGAATTTTTGGAAAGGGTTCGCTATGTTATGGGAAGCCATTTTTCGGGTTTGAAATTGTTGGTTAAGGGAAAAGCGATGTTTCCCAGGATTTTGGTATTGGTGTTTTTCTTCTGTGGCGATAAGTCTTGAGTTTCTGTATTTAAATTTAAAGGGGGTTGGGGTTTGAATTGCGTTTTGTACACGGCTTTCCCCTTGTATCGTCAGTCCTGCTTGCGTGTTGGTGTTTAAAGTCCGTTTGGGGGTTTTTTGATGTTTCGCCCAGTAAAAATTTGTTGCAGTCATTAAAAAGGGATTTGTATCCCCCGGGCAGGGGATTGAAGTTTGTCCTTTTTGGCTACTGGTGATGTTTTGATGGTGTGGTTGTGGGGGTAGATATTTGGGAAATGATGTTTTGGGAAAAAGATTTTTGGAAAAACCTTTTTGGGGCAATGGATTTGGGTTTGAGGAGGACTATGTTCTCTTTTGGGCAGTGTCTTCTCTGGGGGGGTTTTTGAAGTGTTTAATGCCCGCCGTCTGCAGTCTTGAGGAAGTGACGAGGGATAGTGGATTTTTAAAAAAAATACTTTTTCCCAATTATAGTGCATTCTTCCTCAAGGAACTCATTGCTGCAGTTTTCGAGGGGCACGCAGGAAGAAGCCTAAAATTTAAAACCACTTTTTATTTTTGGTTGTCGGGGTTTGAGAGTAGAAGGGGAAAAGGATTTTTTTGGTTTGGGGTTGGTTTTCGATAGACTTTAAAAGGGAAGTTCATTTTAAAGTTTTGCAGAGAAAAAACATAAAGGGAAAAAAAAAGGGAGTGTTGTCAAATTCTTCTTCAAGTGTGAATGGTTTGAGGGTCGCCCTGGTTGAGTTTGGGTTTGGAGAGCTTGAACGTTGGGCCTGGGGTTATGAGGGGGAATGCGTAAATCATAAGGGACCCAGGTGACATCGAAGGAATAATGGCGGAGAAACGCTCGACTTCCAGATGTTCCATGTATAAGTTCGCCAGGACGGCAACATCAACATCAGGAACAAGAAACTTTCCAGCCTTGACGTAACTTCCCTATTCACCAAAGTACCTACTACACAAGCCATCGATCTCCTGCGAAAATTGACGATTCACTTTAACTTCCTATTCCAGCCATCGATTTCATTGACCTCGTTGAGCTGTGTGTCAGCTTTACGTGTTTCTCTTTCGAAAATCACCTCTTTCAACAGACTTTTGGTCTACCCATGGGCTCGCCACTCAGTGCCGTCCTGGCGAACTTATACATGGAACATCTGGAAGCCGAGCGTTTCTCCACCATTATTCCTTCGACTGTCACCTGGCTCCGTTATGTTGACGACATTCTCCTCATAACTCCCAGGCGCTTCAACGTTCAAGTTCTCCAAGACAAGCTCAACCAGGTCGAGCCCTCAATCCAGTTCACACTTGAAGAAGAAGTCGACAACACTCTTCCTTTCCTTGATGTTCTTCTCTGCAAAACTGACCATGAACTTCGTTTTAAAGTCTATCGAAAACCAACCAACCAAAACGATCTTCTCCACTTCTACTCTCACCACGACACCAAAACTAAACGTGGTGTAATTATAGGCTTCTTCCTGCGCGCACTCAGAATCTGCAGCAATGAGTTCCTTGAGGAAGAATGCACTATAATTGAACAAGTATTTCTAAACTCCACTATCCTCGTCACTTCATCAGAGACTGCAGACGGCGGGCATTAAACATCTTCAACACACCCAGAGAAGACACTGCCGAGAAGAGATACAGAGTCCTCCCCACCAACTTCATTGCCAAATATGTTTCCAACATCTTTTCCAATACATCATTCCAAGTATCTACCTCCACAACCACGACCATCAAGGACATCACCAGTAGTAAACAGGACAAGCTTCCTTCCTCTGCAGGGGTATACATAATCCCTTGTAATGACCAACAAATTATACGTGGGCGAAACATCACGAGACCTCCAAACACGTATTTCAGAACACCAATACGCAAGCAGGACTGACGATACAAGGAATGCCTGTGTACAACATCGCAATTCACACAACCATTTAATTAACTACAGAAACTCAAGACTTATCGCCACAGAAGACAACACTCAATACCGAAGAATCCTGGAATCATCGCTTATCTCTATAACCAACAATTTCAACCAGAACAATGGCTTCTATAACATAGCTGAACCACTTGCCAAGAAACTTCTTCATCGCTATCCCACATAAGAACATAGAACACTGCAGAAGGTCTACTCACAACTTGTCCAATACCCTTGCCAAGCTAGTGAAGACTCTATAATCCCACCCGGTAGATCATCAGATGCAGCATTCTCCACCTGACCTCAACATTCTGAATCTGACTATAAATACTCCCGTACCTTCCACCCCAGGTAGATCTGTTTGTGACTTGAAAAAGCCCACTGTGTGGGCGAAACGTTGTCAATAAAGGATCACATTAAACTGCATATGTGTTTATGTTTCCATTGTGTCGGTATTTTATACCATTTATTTCCATGTGTCTCGTTATACTGCACGGAAGAGCAAGCCTTAATA
>NC_069453.1:23320715-23323215 GCF_026875155.1 Cherax quadricarinatus
TCCAGCTTCTGCACTAATCTCTTGTGGGGAACTGTCAAAGGCCTTCCTGCAGTCTAGGAAAACGCAATCTACCCACCCCTCTCTCTCGTGTCTTACTTCTGTTACCTTGTCATAAAACTCCAGGAGGTTTGTGATACAAGATTTGCCTTCCATGAACCCATGCTGGTTCTCATTTATAATCTTGTTCTTTTCCAGGTGTTTGACCACTCTCCTGCTGATAATCTTCTCCATGACTTTGCACACAATACATGTCAGAGACACAGGTCTGTAGTTTAGTGCCTCGTTTCTGTTTCCTTTCTTAACTATGGGGACTACATTAGCTGTCTCCCATTTCTCAGGTAGTTGCTCAGTTTCAAGGGATGTGTTGAAGATTGTGGTTAGAGGCACGCACAGCATCTCTGCTCCTTCTCTAAGGACCCATGGGGAGATGTTGTCCGGTCCCATCGCCTTTGAGGTGTCAAGGTCACTTAAGAGCTTCTTCACCTCCTCCTCAGTTGTTCGTATGTCATCCAACACTTGTTGGTATATTCCCTCTTGATATTCCCTTCTGTGCTGTCTTCCCACAGCCCTTCCTGTCTCTACTGTAAACCTTCCTTAAATCTCCTGTTCAGCTCCTCACATACCTCCTGATCATTTCTTGTGAGTTCTCCACCTTCTGTCCTTAATCTGATCACCTGGTCTTTGACTGTTGTCTTCCTCCTGATGTGGCTATACAACAGTTTCGGGTCAGTAAATAGTAGCGGCCAGTGAAGAAAGGGGCCTGGAGCAATGTCTCGACCCCTGCAAACACAAATAGGTGAGTACACACGTACACACTCACGCACGCACGCACTCACTCACGCACGCACACGCACGCACGCATACCACACACACACACACCCCACACACACACACACACACACACACACACAACACACACACACACACACACACACACACGCACACACACACACACACACGCGCACACACACACACACACACACACACACACACACACACACACGCACACACACACACACACACACACACACACACACACACACACACACACACACACACACACGCACACACACACACACACACACGCACACACACACACACACACGCACAAAACACACACACACACACACACACACACACACACACACACACACACACACACAACACACACACACACCACACGCACACAAACACACACGCACGCACGCACACACACACACACACACACACACACACACACACACACACACACACACACACACACACACACACACACACACACACACGCACACACACATGGGTTCATGGAAGGCAAATCTTGTATCACAAACCTCCTGGAGTTTTATGACAAGGTAACAGAAGTAAGACACGAGAGAGAGGGTTGGGTTTGATTGCGTTTTCCTAGACTGCAGGAAGGCCTTTGACACAGTTCCCCACAAGAGATTAGTGCAGAAGCTGGAGGATCAGGCTCACGTAAAAGGAAGGGCACTGCAATGGATAAGGGAATACCTGACAGGGAGGCAGCAACGAGTCATGGTACGTGAAGAGGTATCACAGTGGGCGCCTGTTACGAGCGGGGTCCCACAGGGGTCAGTTCTAGGACCAGTGCTATTTTTGATATATGTGAACGACATGATGGAAGGAATAAACTCTGAAGTGTCCCTGTTCGCAGATGACGTGAAGTTGATGAGAAGAATTAAATCGGACGAGGATGAGGCAGGACTGCAAAGAGACCTGGAGAGGCTGGACATGTGGTCCAGTAACTGGCTTCTCGAATTCAATCCAGCCAAATGCAAAGTCATGAAGATTGGGGAGGGGCAAAGAAGACCGCAGACAGAGTATAGGCTAGGTGGACAAAGACTACAGACCTCACTCAGGGAGAAAGACCTAGGGGTGACCATAACACCGAGCACATCACCGGAGGCACACATCAACCAAATAACCGCTGCAGCATACGGGCGCCTGGCAAACCTGAGAATAGCGTTCCGATACCTTAATAAGGAATCGTTCAAGACACTGTACACTGTGTATGTTAGGCCCATACTGGAGTATGCAGCACCAGTCTGGAACTCACACCTGGTCAAGCACGTCAAGAAGTTAGAGAAAGTACAAAGGTTTGCAACAAGGCTAGTCCCAGAGCTCAAGGGAATGTCGTACGAGGAAAGGTTAAGGGAAATCGGACTGACGACACTGGAGGACAGAAGGGTCAGGGGAGACATGATAACGACATACAAGATACTGCGGGGAATAGACAAGGTGGACAGAGATAGGATGTTCCAGAGAGGGGACACAGGGACAAGGGGTCACAACTGGAAGCTGAAGACTCAGACGAGTCACAGGGACGTTAGGAAGTATTTCTTCAGTCATAGAGTTGTCAGCAAGTGGAATAGCCTAGCAAGTGAAGTAGTGGAGGCAGGAACCATACATAGTTTTAAGAAGAGGTATGACAAAGCTCAGGAAGCAGAGAGAGAGAGGATCCAGTAGCGATCAGTGAAGAGGC
>NC_069453.1:23325715-23360715 GCF_026875155.1 Cherax quadricarinatus
GTATACCATTGATATAATGATAGGTTCAAACCTTCAGTCACAACATAACAAGATAGACCGGGAAGGAGCATTCTAGTGGCCACAAGATAGACCGGGAAGGAGCATTCTAGTGGCCACAAGATAGACCGGGAAGGAGCATTCTAGTGGCCACAAGATAGACCGGGAAGGAGCATTCTAGTGGCCACAAGATAGACCGGGAAGGAGCATCCTAGTGACCACGGCCACCTTGTAATTACCAAACCAAGACAATTTACCATCTATTGCATCTATCTTAGATAAGTCCCCTAAACTCACTTGTTCCTCCACCTGACATAAATGATGTGACTTATGCCAGGTGACATGCTTTTGTATGAAAGCCTTGTATACATATATACAGTCTGCTGAAAAGTGTGTATATATATATATATATATATATATATATATATATATATATATATATATATATATATATATATATATATATATATATATATATATATATATAGGCTTAAATAGCAACGCTCATCTTGCCATATAGAACAAGTGAAAATTTGTGTACCTGGAGGTTATTCCGGGGATCAACGCCCCCGCGGCCCGGTCCATGACCAGACCTCCCGATGGATCAGGGCCTGATCAACTAGGCTGTTACTGCTAGCCGCACGCAGTCCGACGTACGAGCCACAGCCCGGCTGATCCGGCACTGACTTTAGGTATCTGTCCAGCTCTCTCTTGAAGGCAGCCAGGGGTTTATTGGCAATTCCCCTAATGCTTGATGGGAGGCTGTTAAACAGTTTTGGGCCCCGGACACTTATGGTGTTTCCCCTTAGTGTACCAATGGCGCCCCTACTTTTTATTGGGGGCATTTTGCATCGCCTGCCCAGTCTTTTACTTTCGTAGGGAGTGATTTCTGTGTGCAGATTTGGGACCATTCCTTCCAAGATTTTCCAAGTGTAGATTATGATATATCTCTCCTCCTGCGTTCCAACGAGTACAAGTCAAGTTCTTCCAAGCGTTCCCAGTAGTTAAGGTGCTTGACAGAACTTATACGTGCAGTAAAGGATCTCTGTACACTCTCTAGATCTGCGATTTCACCTGCTTTGAATGGAGATGTTAATGTACAGCAGTATTCCAGCCTAGAGAGAACAAGTGATTTGAAAAGGATCATCATGGGCTTGGCATCTCTCGTTTTGAAAGTTCTCATTATCCATCCTATCATTTTCTTTGCACGTGCGATCGTGGCACTGTTGTGATCCTTGAAAGTGAGATCCTCAGACATTACTACTCCCAGGTCCCTTACATTATTTTTCCGCTCTATTGTATGGCCGGAGTCAGTAGTATACTCTGTTCTAGTTATTATCTCCTCCAGTTTTCCATAACGGAGTAGTTGGAATTTGTCCTCATTGAACATCATATTGTTTACCGTTGCCCATTGGAAAACTTTGTTTATATCTTCTTGGAGGTTAACCGCGTCCTCAGCAGATGACAGCCTCATGCAGATCCTAGTATCATCCGCAAAGGATGATACGGTGCTGTGGTGTATATCTCTGTTTATGTCTGATATGAGGATAAGGAATAAGATGGGGGCGAGTACTGTGCCTTGTGGAACAGAGCTCTTCACTATGGCAGCCTCCGATTTAACTCTGTTGACCACTACTCTTTGTGTTCGATTTGTTAGGAAGTTGAAGATCCATCTCCCCACTTTCCCAGTTATTCCTTTAGCACGTATTTTATGGGCTATTACGCCATGATCGCATTTGTCAAATGCTTTTGCAAAGTCTGTGTATATTACATCTGCATTCTGATTTTCTTCCAGTGCATCCAAGGCCATGTCATAGTGATCCAGTAGTTGTGAGAGGCAGGAGCGACCTGCCCTGAACCCATGTTGCCCTGGATTGTGCAGATTTTGGGAATCCAGGTGATTTGCAATCCTGCTTCTTAGCACTCTTTCAAAGATTTTTATGATGTGGGACGTCAGAGCTATTGGTCTATAGTTCTTAGCTAATGCTTTGCTGCCACCTTTATGGAGTGGGGCTATATCCGTTGTTTTAAGTGACTGTGGAATTTCACCCATGTCCAAACTCCTCCTCCATAGCGTACTTAGGGCACGCAAGAGGGGTTTCTTGCAGTTCTTAATGAAAACAGAGTTCCACGAGTCTGGGCCCGGGTCTGAGTGCATAGGCATGTTGTCAATGGCTTTTTCGAAATCTATCGGAGTTAGGGTAATGTCGGAAATCTGGCATACATTTATGGAGTTTTGAGGCTCATTCATGAAGAAATCATTTGGGTCGTCGATCCTCAGACCGATTAGTGGTTCACTAAACACAGAGTCGTACTGGGATTTCAATATTTCACTCATTTCCTTGTTGTCATCTGTGTAAGTCCCATCCTGTCTGAGTAAGGGCCCGATACTAGATGTGGTATTTGCCTTGTTTTTGGCATATGAAAAGAAATATTTTGAATTTCTTTCAATTTCACTAATAGCTTTAAGCTCCTCCTGCCTCTCCTGGTTCCTGTAAGAGTCATTTAGCTTAAGTTCGATAGTTTCCACTTCCCTGGTCAGCGCCTCCTTTCGTGTATCAGATGTTCTAGCACTCCTGAGGAGCTCAGTGACTCTTCGTCGTCTTCTGTAGAGGGAGCGTCTTTTTCTCTCCAGTTTACTCCTGCAATAATTTCGCCAAAATCATTCTGAACCTAACGAAAACAAATATATTTCGTTGTGTTTGTTTAATATTAAATTATTGTAAACAAATCTAAAATTTATTTAGTTGGATTAGGCTAAAATAAATTGGGCTTGTTATAATAAGGTTAGGTAAGTTTTCTAAGATTCTTTTGGTGCAAAATTAAAACTTTTTACATTAACATTAATGAAAAAAATATATTTTTAAACTTATAAGAGAAAATTTCAGAAAGGACTTAATTTTAATTGAGTTCTTGCTAATTGACCAGTTTTACATATTCGGCACGACATATATATATATATATATATATATATATATATATTATATATATATATATATATATATATATATATATATATATTATATATATATATATATATAAATGAAGAGGCTTGAGAGGGGAGCAATCAAGGTGAGTGAGTGAGAAGCCACACCCATCACCTGGGAGTTATCATCATCTCAGTGCTGGCATTCACTGAAAGAAGTCCTGTTGAGAGTGTAGAATCAATTCCACATTCTCCCACACCCAGAGAGACGGAGTAATCGGTCATCCCTAACAGGCGACAGTAATCATCACACACTAGGGTAGTCAAGGCCACTCTCTACTTTGGAAGAACATCGGGGAGCAAATATTACACCGAACATATTACTAGAAGGACACGTAAACTGTGTGATATAGACAGTATTTATTAGGTTGAGGAGTAAGACACATTTGTAACACCTGGGTATCTTTATTTGACACCCAGGTGTTACACAGCACTTTTTTTTCTTCAGTAATATGCAGGGAACATTTGTGAGACTAGTGAGTCTCATAACTGCCTTCAGGAACCTTATCAAAATTCCTTTAAGATTATATCTATACACAACATAAACTAGATCTATCATATAATACGCAGAGCCAGCATGGAGCCCCTACACCTAGCCAGATTTGTTCAGATAATCAAGAAAGTACAGAGGCTTGCCTAGGGAATTGGATCTGTGCTCCAGTTCCCTGATTGGAGCCTGCATGCCTTCCCCCCCCCTCACAGGAGCTGTATATCACTACAGGTTTAGCGCTTCCCCATAATAATAACACCAGAGGCTTGCAACAAGACTAGTCCTAGAACCGAGAGTCTTGAACCGTGATGTAAGACTAAATTGCTGAACCTGATAACATTGGCAGAATAATGACCAGGAGAAAGGTGATCATGACATTTTAAGATATAAGACACATGTCTGCCAGATGAGCGGGATAATGAAGTGGCAGAAGCACATACCATACCCAGTTGGAAGAGTAGGTATGATACATCCAGGGAAGTGGTTGTGGTTGCAGGTGTGGTCGTGGTTGTAGGTGTGGTCATGGTTGTAGGTGTGGTCGTGGTTGTAGGTGTGGTCGTGGTTGTAGGTGTGGTCATGGTTGTAGGTGTGGTCGTGGTTGTAGGTGTGGTCGTGGTTGTAGGTGTGGTCATGGTTGTAGGTGTGGTCATGGTTGTAGGTGTGGTCGTGGTTGTAGGTGTGGTCATGGGTTGTGGTAGGGTGTGGTCGTGGTTGTAGGTGTGGTCGTGGTTGTAGGTGTGGTCATGGTTGTAGGTGTGGTCGTGGTTGTAGGTGTGGTCGTGGTTGTAGGTGTGGTCATGGTTGTAGGTGTGGTCGTGGTTGTAGGTGTGGTCGTGGTTGTAGGTGTGGTCATGGTTGTAGGTGTGGTCGTGGTTGTAGGTGTGGTCATGGTTGTAGGTGTGGTCGTGGTTGTAGGTGTGGTCATGGTTGTAGGTGTGGTCATGGTTGTAGGTGTGGTCGTGGTTGTAGGTGTGGTCATGGTTGTAGGTGTGGTCGTGGTTGTAGGTGTGGTCATGGTTGTAGGTGTGGTCGTGGTTGTAGGTGTGGTCATGGTTGTAGGTGTGGTCATGGTTGTAGGTGTGGTCATGGTTGTAGGTGTGGTCATGGTTGTAGGTGTGGTCATGGTTGCAGGTGTGGTCATGGTTGTAGGTGTGGTCATGGTTGTAGTGTGGTCATGGTTGTAGGTGTGGTCATGGTTGTAGGTGTGGTCATGGTTGTAGGTGTGGTCGTGGTTGTAGGTGTGGTCATGGTTGTAGGTGTGGTCATGGTTGTAGGTGTGGTCATGGTTGTAGGTGTGGTCATGGTTGCTAGGTGTGGTCTGGTTGTAGGTGTGGTCATGGTTGTAGGTGTGGTCGTGGTTGTAGGTGTGGTCATGGTTGTAGGTGTGGTCATGGTTGTAGGTGTGGTCATGGTTGTAGGTGTGGTCGTGGTTGTAGGTGTGGTCATGGTTGTAGGTGTGGTCGTGGTTGTAGGTGTGGTCATGGTTGTAGGTGTGGTCGTGGTTGTAGGTGTGGTCATGGTTGTAGGTGTGGTCGTGGTTGCAGGTGTGGTCGTGGTTGTAGGTGTGGTCGTGGTTGTAGGTGTGGTCGTGGTTGTAGGTGTGGTCATGGTTGTAGGTGTGGTCATGGTTGTAGGTGTGGTCGTGGTTGCAGGTGTGGTCGTGGTTGCAAGTATGGGGCTGTGTCGTGTGCGTTGATGTGTGTTAATTAGCTTGACCATTGATTCTTCACGCCCGTTCCCCTGCCTCCCCCTGCCTAGTCTCGGGGAGGAGGGGTTGGGGAGGCGTGTCTCAGAATTATACAAGGCAAGTGCACAAATTATAAAAAAAAAAAATGTAAAACACGTTGAAAGTACATGTACAAGTGTGCTTATTTATTTACACTCATCTGCAGTATATTTTGGTTAAATTAACACATCCCAGTGCTTATATAAATAATGTTATTCTTTTTTAGCTTTGGTTGTAGCGAAGTCAATAATGATGTCACGGGAAGTGAATAAGTTGATGTCTTTCTTAATGTTCAGGTGGGACCTAGTGCTGAGTTGCTTCAGTCATGGTTGCTAGCAGAGAGATGGATCAGTCTCTGCTACACTCACCTAACATTGTCTTGCTAGCGGAGAGATGGATCAGTCTCTGCTACACTCACCTAACATTGTCTTGCTAGCAGAGAGATGGATCAGTCTCTGCTACACTCACCTAACATTGTCTTGCTAGCAGAGAGATGGATCAGCTCTTGCTACACTCACTAACATTGTCTTGCTAGCAGAGAGATGGATCAGTCTCTTGCACTCACTAACATTGTCTTGCTAGCAGAGAGATGGATCAGTCTCTGCTACACTCACCTAACATTGTCTTGCTAGCAGAGAGATGGATCAGTCTCTGCTACACTCACCTAACATTGTCTTGCTAGCAGAGAGATGGAACAGTCTCTGCTACACTCACCTAACATTGTCTTGCTAGCAGAGAGATGGATCAGTCTCTGCTACACTCACCTAACATTGTCTTGCTAGCAGAGAGATGGATCAGTCTCTGCTACACTCACCTAACATTGTCTTGCTAGCAGAGAGATGGATCAGTCTCTGCTACACTCACCTAACATTGTCTTGCTAGCAGAGAGATGGAACAGTCTCTGCTACACTCACCTAACATTGTCTTGCTAGCAGAGAGATGGATCAGTCTCTGCTACACTCACCTAACATTGTCTTGCTAGCAGAGAGATGGAACAGTCTCTGCTACACTCACCTAACATTGTCTTGCTAGCAGAGAGATGGAACAGTCTCTGCTACACTCACCTGTGCAACATCTGGATATCTTTATGAATCTGTTTCGCCAGTCAGTGATGTTTTTCAGTTCAATACATTGATTATAAACTGGAGACAGTGGAAGACGAGGTAATGAGTCCCTCAGCCTTTATTGACTGAAGATCTATCAAGGTTGAGGGACTGATTGCCTTATCTTCCACTGTCTCCAGTTTATAATCTCTGTATTGGATTAAAATCCCCGACTTGTTGGCGAAATGTCTTCATAAAAAAAAGATATCCATGTGTTATATATGTGAATATAATGCAGGTATTACTCTGAAAACACTGGCACACTTGGTTCAGGAATAACTCAGTACGTCCATATACAGTAAAGACATTTTGCTTACTCATATCAGTTTTTTAGGTTAAGAGATGTTAACTTACCACAGCTTATTTCAAAGTCTATGCTTATGTAAGGTATACTACCAACCCTGGATGTCACCCACAACAGTTGACTAATGCCCAAGTACCTGCTTACTGCTAGGTGAACAGGGACACTAGGTATAAGGAAACATGTTGAACGTTTTCACCTGTGCGGGGATCGAACCACGGATCCTCAGTATGTGAGCTGAGTGCGCTACCAACCTCACCACGGGACATCTAAGGCAGGATTGAGAGGAAATGGTACAGAGATTTTTTGCTATATAGAAAAGGAGAAAGGTCATATAACCACTAAAGGTGCCATCAATGTTGCTTTATAAGAGCGGAATTATGGAGCACTGCAGTAGTCGTAACTTACCAATGTTAGACACAAAGTCTACTTTCCTCCAAACATTCCCGCTTATGTACCTGACCAATATATATTTTAAGGGGCACCTCAGTCACCCCTGTTTTCTAATATGTTATTTTTCCCCTGTAATCTACCTTATCCACGATTTCTATCGCATTTGCTTTGTTTACTTTCGTAAGGTGAAGTCCAGGATCTTTCCTTAATTCATGGTATAACTTAACAAATCTTTGATGACAGTTGTGTTGTACAGGTCTGAGCAAAGCTCAGACCTGTACAACAGGTAAATTTAACAAAACTTATAAAGTCTCTAGTAAAAAAGTATTGGGAGGTCGTCTGAGTACTTCTGACTTTGCTAAGTCAGTAAAGCATCAAAACTTTACTGACTTAGCAATTTGTAAACTTTAATGTTGATTTTATCAAATATTTTCGTATGCTTTTGATGCTGTAATGATCACTTTAATTTGTCCAAGATTCTAATGAAGGTGGATACGAATGACATATTGAAGCCAATATTCAAGAAGAGATATGTTGTAGTACGGTATTGTGCCCTTCTTTTTTTTTTGTTATATACAAAGTTTACTTAAGTGTGAAAGTCTTGTTGTTAGGCGAGTGGGTATTGAAATACTCATATGTCAGGGTTTGATACGGCATAAGTTATCAATTGCCCTATAAACCCGCAACAAGATGACGCCATATTTCAGGGTTCAATACGGCGTAAGCTGTCAGTGGTCCTATAAACCCCCAACAAGATGATCGTCATATGTCGTCTGTGTTTTGCTGCGGTTGTCTGTCCTTTGCGCATGGCCAACTCTCCTTGCTACATCCTAAATTTCATGTGCTAGCCTTTTGTTTGTTAGGAAAATGGGAAGAATTTCTCCTGAAGAGAATCTTGGTCATGTGATGACCCGGTTAGTGGAGGTTGTGTTGGCTTGACCGAGGCCTTCAGCTTCATTACCGGTCCAGTCTGGAAGAGAAATATTACAACGTGTGATATAATATTTATGTTTCTCCGCAAAACTTACAAAAAAGAACACTTTTTTTTCTTGTTTAAAGATGTGGCATGACTTTCATGTTGGTCAAAAGAGGATCAAGAAGAACAAACACTTTGCAGAGCAAGCTTTTATCTGGACAACTTTTCGACCTGTTAAGATATGTATCATGTCATATTTGAGATCAATCTTAACAGAGTGAAACGTTGTTCCAGTGAGTGAAACGTTGCTCCAGTTATAGATTGTTCTAGAAAATGAGCGTTGTCTTCGCTGTCTTGGGCAGCGCCACACTTAGTTCCAATAACACATCATCTTAACATTCGACATCAACGGGGAAATACTGCGTTTTAATTTGACATTTTTGGTGTACTATATTTTTATTTTGTTGGAAATATTACCAGCAGGGTCAGAGGTATCAAGCAGATATTACCAGCAAGGATGCCAGGTAACAAGGATGTGGTACCAGCAGGTTACTGGGTAACAAGGAGATATTACCAACAGGTTGCTAGGTAATAAGGTTATACTACCAGCAGGATGCCAGGTAAAAATGTTATATTACAAGCAGGATGACAGGTAACAATGTTATATTACCAGCAGGATGACAGGTAACAATGTTATATTACCAGCAGGATGCCAGGTAACAATGTTATATTACCAGCAGGATGCCAGGTAACAATGTTATATAACCAGCAGGTTGCCAGGTAACAATGTTATATTACCAGCAGGATGACAGGTAGCAATGTTATATTACCAGCAGGATGCCAGGTAACAATGTTATATTACCAGCAGGATGACAGGTAACAATGTTATATTACCAGCAGGATGACAGGTAACAATGCTATATTACCAGCAGGATGACAGGTAACAATGTTATATTACCAGCAGGATGACAGGTAACAATGTTATATTACCAGCAGGATGACAGGTAACAATGTTATATTACCAGCAGGATGACAGGTAACAATGTTATATTACCAGCAGGATGACAGGTAACAATGTTATATTACCAGCAGGATGACAGGTAACAATGTTATATAACCAGCAGGTTGCCAGGTAACAATGTTATATAACCAGCAGGTTGCCAGGTAACAATGTTATATAACCAGCAGGTTGCCAGGTAACAATGTTATATAACCAGCAGGTTGCCAGGTAACAATGTTATATAACCTGCAGGTTGCCAGGTAACAATGTTATATAACCAGCAGGTTGCCAGGTAACAATGTTATATAACCAGCAGGTTGCCAGGTAACGATATAAGAAAGTTTTTGCACTGAGAGGTCAGAAATACGTCAAGTTACAAGGGTCAACTGAGCTAGACGTCGGTGTTGTGACCAGATGAAAAGTCTTGGACGTGAGTACGAAGAGAGAGAAAGGTGTACATAATAAAGGTTATAATGGAGGTGGCACTAACAAAGTGCCTAGCCTCAACACAGTGCCTGTAGTTAACGAAGATATTATACCAAGGTGATAGTATGAGTGCAGGTGGTAAGGGTCGCTCCTCTGTGGTACGTACACATAACTTGTATCATTATTTGTGTGTAAAGAAGGGAAGGTTTAGGAGGCGGTGATGGTGGTGGTAGTGGTAGTGATGTTGGTGGTGGTAGAAGTAGTAGTAGTGATAGTGGTGGTGGTATTAGTAGTAGTAGTAGTAGCAGTGATGGTGGTGGTAGTAGTGATGGCGGTGGTAGTAGTGATGGTGGTGGTGATAGTGGTTGTGATGGTGTTGGTAGTAGTAGTGATGGTGGTGGTAATAGTGATGATGGTGGTAGTAGTGATAGTGGTGGTAGTCGTGATGATGGTGGTGGTAGTAGTGATAGTGGTGGTGGTAGTAGTAGTGGTGAGTCAGGTGGGGTGGTAGTGGTGGTGGGTCAGGTGGTGATGGTGGTGGTAGTAGGGGTGGGTCAGGTGGGGGTGTTAGTAGGGGTGGGTAAGGTGGGGTGGTGATGGTAGTTGTGGTACAGGTCAGGTGGTGGTGGTGGTAGTAGTGGTAGTAGGTCAGGTGGTGGTAGTAGTAGTGGTGGTGGTGGTGGGAGGACAGGTGGTACTGGTAGTAGGTCACGTGGTAGTAGGGGTGGTGGTAGTAGGGGTGGTGGTAATAGTGGTAGTAGGTCAGGTGGTGGTAGTAGTAGTGGTAGTAGGTCAGGTGGTGGTAGTAGGTCAGGTAGTAGTGGTAGTGGCATAGGTCAGGTGGTGGTGGTGGTAGTACTGGTATAGGTCAGGTGGTACTGGTGGTGGTCGTGGTTATAGTGGTAATAGGTCAGGTGGTGGTGGTGGTATAGGTCAGGTTGTGTGTGTGGTGGTGGTGGTGGTAGTAGTAGTAGTGGTGGGACAGGTGGTAGTGGTGGTAGTAGTGGTAGTAGGTCAGGTGGTAGTAGTAATGGCATAGGTCAGGTGGTGGTGGTGGTAGTAGGTCAGGTGGTGGTAGTAGTGGCATAGGTCAGGTGGTGGTAGTAGTAGTAGGTCAGGTAGTGTGGTAGTAGGTCAGGTGGTGGTGGTGGTGGTAGTAGTGGGTGGTGGTAGTAGGTTAGGTGGTAGTGGTGGTGGTGCTGGTAGGTCAGGTGGTGGTGTAGTCACTACAGACAGCTGGCTAGTAACTACAGACAGCTGTCTAGTCACTACAGACAGCTAGCTAGTCACTACAGACAGCTGGTTAGTCACTACATACAGCTGGCTAGTCACTACACACAGCTGGCTAGTCACTACAGACAGCTGCCTAGTCACTGCAGACAGCTGGCTAGTCACTACAGACAGCTGTCTAGTCACTACAACCAGCTGGCTAGTCACTACAGACAGCTGGCTAGTCATTACAGACAGCTGGCTAGTCACTACAGACAGCTGGCTAGTCACTACAGACAACTGTTTACACGTTAATTAGATATAATTATTACCTCCACCCTCAGTACCTTCTTTAACCTCCCTGGACACTGTGTGGTGAGTGGGACACGTCCCTGGACACTGTGTAGTGGGGAGACACGTCCTGACATTGTGTAGTACGGTACACGTCACTGAACACTGTGTAGTGAGTGGGACAACGCCCCTGCACGTGTAGTGGGTGCACGTCCCTAGACATTGTGTAGTGAGTGGGACACGTCCCTGGACACTGTGTAGTGAGTGGGACACGCCCCTGGACACTGTGTAGTGGGGAGACACGTCCCTGGACATTGTGTAGTGAGCGGGACACGTCCCTGAACACTGTGTAGTGAGTGGGACACGCCCCTGGACACTGTGTAGTGAGTGGGGCACGTCCCTGGACACTGTGTAGTGAGTGTGGCACGTCCCTGGACGCTGTGAAGTGGTGGGACACGTCACCTGATTGCGTAGATATGGACACGCATGAACTTGATACTGAGTGGTATCACAACGACATGTTACTACGTCCTATCAGATAGTATTTTACTTGTATCAGTCTGGATAAAGTGGAAACGTCTTTTCATGAAAGATAGTATGGATTAGGTATAGTAATATAATTATATATAATCCATATTATTTTAGTATTATCCTTAGATTGTTGTTAGTTGTGTTGGATTTGTTGTTGTAATTATAATTATAATAATAAAAATAATTTACTTAACTTATATTCATTATTTCCAAAATAGTGTTATATTGGAATTGTTTGAATTTATTGACAATATCTGTAGACACTTTTTAGTTAGGTACATAGGTTAGGTTAAGTAGGTAGTTAGTTATGTTAGGTTTAGTCAGGTTATCTTAGTTAGGTTAGGTTAGGTTAGGTCAGGTTAGGTTAGTGTTAGGTTAGGTTAGTTAGGTTGTTAGGTTAGGTTAGTTAGTAGGTTAGTATTAGGTTAGGTTAGGTTATTAGGTTAGGTTAGGTTAGTTAGGTTAGGTTAGGTTAGGTTAGGTTAGTTCAGTTAGGTCAGGTTTAGGTTAGGTTAGTAGGTTAGGTTAGGTTAGTTAGGTAGGTTAGGTTAGGTTAGGTTAGGTTAGGTTAGTTAGTAGGTTAGGTTAGGTTAGGTAGGTTAGGTTAGGTTTAGGTTAGGTCAGGTTAGGTTAGGTTAGGTTAGGTTAGGTTAGGTTAGGTAGGTTAGGTAGTAGGTTAGGTAGTTTAGGTTAGGTTAGGTCAGGTGTTAGGTAGGTTAGGTTGTAGGTTATGGTTAGGTTAGGTTAGGTTAGGTAGGTTAGGTTAGGTTAGGTTAGGTTAGGTTAGGTCAGGTTAGGTTGTAGGTTAGGT
Source organism: Cherax quadricarinatus (assembly GCF_026875155.1). Taxonomy (NCBI): domain Eukaryota; kingdom Metazoa; phylum Arthropoda; class Malacostraca; order Decapoda; family Parastacidae; genus Cherax; species Cherax quadricarinatus. Next base: position 23,337,896 of record NC_069453.1, read on the forward strand.
AGGTTAGGTTAGGTTAGGTTAGGTTAGGTTTAGTAGGTTAGGTTAGGTTAGGTTAGGTAGGTCAGGTCAGGTTAGGTTAGGTCAGGTTAGGTCAGGTTAGGTTAGGTTAGGTTAGGTTAGGTTAGCTTAGGTCAGGTTAGGTTAGGTTAGGTTAGGTTAGGTTAGGTCAGGTCAGGTTAGGTTAGGTCAGGTTAGGTCAGGTTAGGTTAGGTTAGGTTAGGTCAGGTCAGGTTTAGGTTAGGTCAGGTTAGGTCAGGTTAGGTTAGGTAAGGTTAGGTTAGGTCAGGTCAGGTTAGGTTAGGTCAGGTTAGGTTAGGTTAGCTTAGGTCAGGTTAGGTTAGGTTAGGTTAGGTTAGGTCAGGTCAGGTCAGGTTAGGTTAGGTCAGGTCAGGTTAGGTTAGGTTAGCTTAGGTCAGGTTAGGTTAGGTTAGGTTAGGTCAGGTTAGGTTAGGTCAGGTCAGGTCAGGTTAGGTTTAGGTTAGCTTAGGTCAGGTTAGGTTAGGTTAGATTAGGTTAGATTAGGTTATGTAAGGTTAGGTTAGGTTAGGTCAGGTTAGGTTAGGTTAGGTTAGGTTAGGTTAGGTCAGGTTAGGTTAGGTTAGGTTAGGTCAGGTTAGGTTTAGGTTAGCTTAGTTAGGTCAGGTTAGGTTAGGTCAGGTCAGGTCAGGTTAGGTTAGGTTAGCTTAGGTCAGGTTAGGTTAGGTTAGGTTAGGTCAGGTTAGGTTAGGTCAGGTTAGGTCAGGTTAGGTCAGGTTAGGTCAGGTTAGGTTAGGTTAGGTCAGGTTAGGTCAGGTTAGGTCAGGTTAGGTTAGTTAGGTCAGGTTAGGTCAGGTTTAGGTCAGGTTAGGTCAGGTTAGGTTAGGTTAGGTTAGGTCAGGTTAGGTAGTGTAGGTTAGGTTAGGTTAGCTTAGGTTAGGTTAGGTCAGGTTAGGTTAGGTCAGGTTAGGTCAGGTTAGGTCAGGTTAAGTTAGGTTAGGTTATAGGTTAGGTCAGGTTAGGTTAGGTCAGGTTAGGTTAGGTTAGGTTAGGTCAGGTTAGGTCAGGTTAGGTCAGGTTAGGTTAGGTTAGGTTAGTTTAGGTCAGGTTAGGTTATGTTTGGTCAGGTTAGGTCAGGTTAGGTTAGGTCAGGTTAGGTCAGGTTAGGTTAGTGTTTAGGTCAGGTTAGGTTAGGTCAGGTCAGGTTATTGGTTAGGTTAGGTCAGGTTAGGTTAGGTTAGGTCAGGTTAGGTTAGGTTAGGTCAGGTTAGGCCAGGTTAGGTCAGGTTAGGTTAGGTTAGGTCAGGTTAGGTTAGGTCAGGTTAGGTTAGGTCAGGTTAGGTTAGGTCAGGTTAGGTCAGGTTAGGTTAGGTTAGGTCAGGTTAGGTCAGGTTAGGCTAGGTTAGGTTAGGTTGGGTTTCAGGTTGGGTTTAGATTAGGTTAGATTAGGTTAGGTTTAAGTTAGGTTAGGTTAGGTTAGATTAGGTTAGGTAAGGTTAGGTTAGTTAGGTTAGGTTAGGTCAGGTTAGGTTAGGTTATGTTTGGTTAGGTTAGGTTAGATTAGGTTAGATTAGGTTAGGTTAGGTTAGGTCAGGTTAGGTTAGGTTATGTTAGGTTAGGTTAGGTTAGGTTAGGTTAGATTAGGTTAGATTAGGTTATGTAAGGTTAGGTTAGGTTAGGTTAGGTCAGGTTAGGTTAGGTCAGGTTAGGTCAAGTTAGGTTAGGTTAGATTAGGTTAGGTAAGGTTAGGTTAGGTTAGGTTAGGTTAGGTTAGGTTCGGTCAGGTTAGGTTAGGTCAGGTTAGGTTAGGTCAGGTCAGATTAGGTTAGGTAAGGTTAGATTAGGTCAGGTTAGGTCAGGTTAGATTAGGTTAGGTAAGGTTAGATTAGGTTAGATTAGGTTAGGTAAGGTTAGGTTAGGTTAGGTCAGGTTAGGTTAGGTTAGGTCAGGTTAGATTAGGTTAGGTAAGGTTAGGTTAGGTTAGGTTAGGTTAGGTTAGGTCAGGTTAGGTTAGGTCAGGTTAGGTCAGGTTAGGTTAGGTCAGGTTAGGTTAGGTTAGGTAAGGTTAGGTTAGATTAGGTTAGGTAAGGTTAGATTAGGTTAGGTCAGGTTAGGTTAGGTAAGGTTAGGTCAGGTTAGGTTAGGTCAGGTTAGGCCAGGTTAGGTTAGGTTAGGTTAGGTTAGGTCAGGTTAGGTTAGGTCAGGTTAGGTCAGGTTAGGTTAGGTTAGGTCAGGTTAAGTCAGGTTAGGTTAGGTTAGGTTAGATTAGGTTAGGTAAGGCTAGGTTAGGTTAGGTTAGATTATTTTAGGTAAGGTTAGGTTAGGTCAGATTAGGTCAGGTTAGGTTAGGTCAGGTTAGGTTAGGTTAGGTAAAGTTAGGTTAGGTTTGGTTAGGTAAGGTTAGGTTAGGTTAGGTTAGATCAGGTTAGGTAAGGTTAGGTTAGGTTAGGTTAGGTCAGGTTAGGTTAGGTCAGGTTAGGTTAGGTTAGGTCAGGTTAGATTAGGTTAGGTAAGGTTAGGTTAGGTTAGGTTAGGTTAGATCAGGTTAGGTTAGGTCAGGTTAGATCAGGTTAGGTAAGGTAAGGTTAGGTTAGGTTAGGTTAGGTTAGATCAGGTTAGGTTAGGTTAGGTTAGATCAGATTATGTAAAGTTAGGTTAGGTTAGGTTAGATCAAGTTAGGTAAGGTTAAGTTAGGTTAGGTTAGGTTAGATCAGGTTAGGTTACGTTAGGTTAGGTTAGGTCAGGTCAGGTTAGGTTAGGTTAGGTTAGATCAGGTTAGGTTAGGTCAGGTCAGGTTAGGTTAGGTTAGGTTAGGTCAGGTCAGGTTAGGTTTGGTTAGATCAGGTTAGGTAAGGTTAGGTTAGATTAGGTTAGGTTAGGTTACGTTACGTTAGGTTAGGTCAGGTTAGGTTAGGTCAGGTTAGGTCAGGTTAGGTTAGGTTAGCTTAGGTTAGCTTAGGTTAGGTCAGGTTAGGTTAGGTTAGGTCAGGTTAGGTCAGGTTAGGTTAGGTTAGCTTAGCTTAGGTTAGGTCAGGTTAGGTGAATTAAGGTTAGGTCAGGTCAGGTAAGGTTAGGTTAGGTTAGGTCAGGTCAGGTAAGGTTAGGTTAGGTAAAGTTAGGTTAGGTAAGGTTAGGTTAGGTCAGGTAAGGTTAGATTAGGTAAAGTTATGTTAGGTAAAGTTAGGTTAGGTAAAGTTAGGTTAGGTCAGGTAAGGTTAGGTTAAGGAAGGTCAGGTAAGGTTAGGTCAGGTAAGGTTAGGTTAGGTAAGGTTAGGTTAGGTCAGGTAAGGTTAGGTAAGGTTAGGTTAAGCAAGGTCAGGTAAGGTTAGGTTAAGTAAAGTTAGGTTAGGTCAGGTAAGGTTATTTTAGGTAAGGTTAGGTTAAGTAAGGTTAGATTAGATCACGTAAGGTTAGGTAAGGTTTGTCAGGAAACAATACAAGTGTTTCCTGACGCAGGTCTTACTCATATAATAATTCGCAGCTGGAGGTCTTGGTCATCTGACTGAGGCCTTCCGCGGGCTTACCGGTCCACCCATTTAAATATTATGTGTATTAGTAATAATGCCCTTCTGATCCTCATCATTCTTATGTCATTTTTCTGACTCATATTAATTATCAAAGGTGTACACAGTGTGGGTAAGTCGGTGAATAAAACATGTGCAACACCTAGGTGCCTTCACTGCACACATGCAACACCTAGGTGCCTTCACTGCACACATGTGCAACACCTAGGTGCCTTCACTGCACACAGATGTAATATATACAGACTTTGCAAAAGCCTTCGACAAGTGTGACCATGGCGTAATAGCGCACAAAATGCGTGCTAAAGGAATAACAGGAAAAGTCGGTCGATGGATCTATAATTTCCTCACTAACAGAACACAGAGAGTAGTCGTCAACAGAGTAAAGTCCGAGGCAGCTACGGTGAAAAGCTCTGTTCCACAAGGCACAGTACTCGCTCCCATCTTGTTCCTCATCCTCATATCTGACATAGACAAGGATGTCAGCCACAGCACCGTGTCTTCCTTTGCAGATGACACCCGAATCTGCATGACAGTGTCTTCCATTGCAGACACTGCAAGGCTCCAGGCGGACATCAACCAAATCTTTCAGTGGGCTGCAGAAAACAATATGAAGTTCAACTATGAGAAATTTCAATTACTCAGATATGGTAAACATGAGGAAATTAAATCTTCATCAGAGTACAAAACAAATTCTGGCCACAAAATAGAGCGAAACACCAACGTCAAAGACCTGGGAGTGATCATGTCGGAGGATCTCACCTTCAAGGACCATAACATTGTATCAATCGCATCTGCTAGAAAAATGACAGGATGAATAATGAGAACCTTCAAAACTAGGGAGGCCAAGCCCATGATGACACTCTTCAGGTCACTTGTTCTATCTAGGCTGGAATATTGCTGCACACTAACTGCACCTTTCAAGGCAGGTGAAATTGCCGACCTAGAAAATGTACAGAGAACTTTCACGGCGAGCATAACGGAGATAAAACATCTCAATTACTGGGAGCGCTTGAGGTTCCTAAACCTGTATTCCCTGGAACGCAGGAGGGAGAGATACATGATTATATACACCTGGAAAATCCTAGAGGGACTAGTACCGAACTTGCACACGAAAATCACTCACTACGAAAGCAAAAGACTTGGCAGACGATGCACCATCCCCCCAATGAAAAGCAGGGGTGTCACTAGCACGTTAAGAGACCATACAATAAGTGTCAGGGGCCCGAGACTGTTCAACTGCCTCCCAGCACACATAAGGGGGATTACCAACAGACCCCTGGCAGTCTTCAAGCTGGCACTGGACAAGCACCTAAAGTCAGTTCCTGATCAGCCGGGCTGTGGCTCGTACGTTGGTTTGCTTGCAGCCAGCAGCAACAGCCTGGTTGATCAGGCTCTGATCCACCAGGAGGCCTGGTCACAGACCGGGCCGCGGGGGCGTTGACCCCCGGAACTCTCTCCAGGTAAACTCCAGGTAAACACATGTGCAACACCTAGGTACCTTCAGTGCACACGTGTGCAATACCTAGGTGCCTTCACTGCACACATGTGCAACACCTAGGTGCCTTCACTGAACACGTGTGCAATACCTAGGTGCCTTCACTGCACACATGTGCAACACCTAGGTACCTTCAGTGCACACGTGTGCAATACCTAGGCGCCTTCACTGCACATATGTGCAACACCTAGGTGTCTTCACTGCACACATGTGCAACACCTAGGTGTCTTCACTGCACACATGTGCAACACCTAGGTGTCTTCAATGCACACATGCGCAACACCTAGGTGTCTTCACTGCACACATGTGCAACACCTAGGTGTCTTCACTGCACACATGCGCAACACCTAGGTGTCTTCACTGCACACATGTGCAACACCTAGGTGCCTTCAGTGCACACATGTGCAACACCTAGGTACCTTCAGTGCACACATGTCTGACTCATCAGTTACTTTAGTGTCTCATAGTAGATCAACATGCTTCATATTACCTGGAGTTTACCTGGAGAGAGTTCTGGGGGTCAACACCCCCGCGGCCCGGCCTGTGACCAGGCCTCCTGGTGGATCAGAGCCTGATCAACTAGGCTGTTACTGCTGGCTGCACGCAATCCAATGTACGAGCCACAGCCCGGCTGGTCAGGTACCGACTTTAGATGCTGGTCCAGTGCCTGTTGGTTTGTAATGGATTTGTTTTTTTCTGTTGGCTTCTTATCAGGTCATTCCTCTTCAGATTACCTTCATACACTTTCCCACCGACGACTTTCACTGTAAACAAAATTATTGCGTTATCTTGGTAAAATATTATCTAGTTTGACTCTTGTAAAGATACATGGGCGTGGGAGGTGCAGTATACATCTTGGTTCACTTTTTTTTATTTTCTTGCTTATGAATTTACATGTCCTTTTACTGAACCATGTTTTCAATATTTCGTACTTCCCAAATTTTAGCTGTGACTGTTTAATGCCATTCTTATATATATATACCCTTAGTCTAAGGGTAACCGTGGCCGATGACACCTACGCTATTCTGAGACCTCTCTCCCTGCTTTGGTTGCTCTTTTGCAACATTGCACAGCTCCTGATGACACACTGAGAAGTGTGAAAGTACTTTAGCTAAAGATTCCCCCCCCGTGGCTTATCCTGCATATATATATATATATATATATATATATATATATATATATATATATATATATTATATATATATATATATATATATATATATATATATATATATATATATATATAAAACCCCTTCTCCCGTATAAATTACTAAATTTAAAAGAGAAACTTTCGTTTTTCTTTTTGGGCCACACTGCCTTGGTGGGATACGGCCGGTGTGTTGAAAGAAAGAATATATATATATATATATATATATATATATATATATATATATATATATATATATAATAGATAGATAGATAGATAGATAGATAGATAGATAGATAATGTAAGTAGATAGATAGACAGAGATTAAGCATTAATGAAAGATACAAATATTTAGTTTAACATAAACTGTGACTATATCTAAACAAACTCCATTTCAGTGTGGCTGTTGTTCTGATACCTTGTTATTGTTGCAGCGTGCAACTGTAACCTGCACGCGCGTCGCTGCCGCTTCAACATGGAGCTGTACAAGTTATCAGGTCGAGTGAGTGGTGGGGTGTGCCACAAGTGCCGGCACAACACCGCAGGCAGGCATTGTCACTACTGCAAGGAGGGTTTCTACCGCGACGCTACCAGACCAATCATACACCGCAAGGCATGCAAAGGTACGCATTTCTTTTCTTTTACTCCCTCGCCCACCTACACGACTCATCACCACCGGGCAAGGTAGGCACCTCCATTTTTCTCCTGGCTAGTATTAACCATTTTCAGCCACCTAGAACCACTCTGGATAACAGAACCAGTCTGGATAATATAGAACCATTTTGAATGACCTAGAATCACTTTGGATAACCCACACCTATTATTGGTGACCTAAAATCACTCTATATGACCTAGAACCATTCTGGATAGCCTAAAACTATTCTGGATAGTCCAGAACCAGGAAGTGTAAATTTAAAGATCGTACCAATTTATTGATATAGAGTTTATATCAAAACACCGTAGCTGCGACACATAACTTACACATAGAAGATGAAGCTGTAGACGATGTTTCGCTCCTTCCTGGACTATTATCAAGTTACAACCGAGCAAGAAAATGGGAAGGAGACCAGAAGACTCAAAATAATGGATTCAGTTTGGATAGGTTTAGATTTAGAAAGGATATAGGAAAGTATTAGTAGTCGATGAGTGGAATAGTCTGTCTAGTAGGGTTATTGAAGCTAAAACTTTGGGTAGCTTCAAATTTAGGCTAGATAAATACATGAGTGAGAAGGGTTGGATTTGAGTGGGACTCGCACATGAGTTAATAGAGTTATCACAGTTTATTTCTTGGGTAGCATTGAAAATGGGTTGGACACATATTTTTGTTAGTGGGTTTGGGTTTGAGAAAGACCTGCCTAGTATGGGTCAGTAGGTCTGCTGCAGTGTTCCTCTGTTCTTATGTTCTTAAAAGAGAGGGAGCGGGAGAGGAAGTTGGAAGATAGGTAGGTTAGGTTAGGTGAGGTGAGGGAGATACCAGGGAGGGGAGAGTAATAGCTGTTACCTGAGGTCCTGGACTGGGCGAAATGTCGTCTGTAGAAACCTTTCCAAAATGTAGCAGTTTATGAAGATATTGATGTAAGTTCTCTATATGTGGAAGTGGAACAATATTCTTCCTCCGTAAGTCATGCGTGTCTTAAGAGGCGACTAAAATGCCGGGAGCAAGGGGCCACTAACGCCTTCTCCTGTGTAAATTACTAAACGTAAAAAGGAGAAAAAAACTATCGTTTTTTTTCGGGTCACTCTGCCATGAAGGGAGATGGTCGCTGTGTTGAAAAAAAAAATTATGTAGGTAGACCTACCTGGTGTAAGCCAGTAGGCCTACTGTAGTTCTGTGATAAATGGTTTAGAAAACCGACAGCTTGAAGAATAAGACACTTCTGTAAAATATGGGAATATTTTATATTGAAAATGGTATAAAACACAACAAGTTGATGGTTCAGAAACGTGCTACAGTTGGGTATCTATATTGATGCAACTTTTCGCCTACACAGTAGACTTCTTCAGTCAAATACAAAGGCAGGTGTAGTAGTGAAATGAAGATGATGTAATTAGTCCATCGTTTAAGGTTGATGGACAGATTACATCATCTTTATTTCGCTTCAACTTCCTCTGTATTTGACTGAAGAAGACAACTGGGTAAGCGAAACTTCCCATTAATAAAGATACCCAACTGTTGCATGTGTTTTAATCATTAACTTGAGGTATTTTATCACATGTACAACATGACTGAGACGTTGAAGAATTGAGACACTTATGCAACATATGGGAACCTTTATTGAAGAAACGTTTCGCCACACAGTGGTTTCGTCAGTCCAATACAAAGCAAGAAGCTATAAGGAGCTGACTAAGAGGTGGTGAAGGTAGCTGAGTGGATGGGAAGGTTCTCCAAACTCACAATTGTATAAGAGTTTCTTCTTGTTTTTATTGCAACCAAAAGTGGTAACTTTACTTCGGTGTTCGATTCAACGAGTTGAGAGAATATGTGGCAGAAAAAATCCTCTCTGTGTGGAACTTTGAAGAACTTGTGAAAACTCAGAGATCTTAGAAAAATTCTTTCCCATTTTCTCAAGTGATTCTTAAACACACACACACACACACACACACACACTGAAAACCGGCACGGGTTCAGAATGGCAAATCTTATATGATAAACCTAAACGGAGTGAGAGATTGTCCCAATTGAAACCTTTTTTGTGCAGCGTGTCTTATCCTAGCGAGATTGTTGCCGAAGAGAAATCCATGGGGAAACATGATCATGACATACAAAATACTCAAGAGGCTTAGAGTGGATAAACACAGGTTGTTGGAGATGTGAGGAGGAGGAGGCATGGGACATACATGGTGGCAGTAAAGGCAATACATAGGAGGGTGTGGGGCTATAGGGAGGTGTCAGTAAGGGGAAAGTGGCATATTAAAGGGATGGTAGTAAGGGAAGTGACTGCATGGGAGGGGAAGGATAGTCCTCGTGAGTGTGCTGGAAAGTTATCATTTGTAGAGTAGATTTTTGCTGTCGAAGTGGCTAGTTTATTGTGCTATAAACCTTAGTAATAGATACAGACGAGTTGGTTTAGAAAAAACACGTAAACAAACACTAGGACATTTTTATTAGAAAACGTTTCGGTCCTGGGACTTTGATCACTTCTGAAGTAATCAAGGTTACACGACCAAAACTTTTTCTAATAAAAAATGTGCTAGTGTTTGCTCACATGTTTTTTCTAAACCAAGTTTATTGTACACACCAGACTCATCCTATGGATGGGAGTGAAGAGCATGTGGAGACACACAGCACCTTGCAACGAGGCCCTACAAGGGTTAACATGAGTACATCTGGATGTATATTTTCAGTTTATTATTTAATTGTTGTAAATAAATTTTAGATATTTGCTTCAATGTGTGTTATCTTATTTTCATTAACAAATTACCTTGACATAACACATACTGTCTGTATATTCCTCAGTTAGTGGACAGTCACACACTTATAGCTTCAATAAAGTGACCAGAGTGAGCATCATGTAACTTTACTAAACTGCCACAAGTATACTTGTGACAGTGTGTGAGTCTGGCTTCTATATCAGTCGGTTTACATTGCAAGTTCTTCCATATATACACTCACCTAAGTTCATATTATCATAGTGAATTATAAATCGAATCAGGCTTCGAAATATATTCCTATGACATTCAGAGTCATTCATTTCTCTTTAATATTATTTATAATGCTTGATACAGATATACCAAGGTTTACATTATATATTTTCCCTTCAATTTATTCTCTTATTCTAGTCTCGCAACATGAAGGAATAATTGTATGTTAACTCATTTTTTATTTTTTTAAATATCTTCAACTGGCTTCTTCAAAGGGCATGTTGTTAGAGTCATTGTGTGAGTCAGGTGCCTTAAGTGATGACATAGAATCATTAATGATCAAGGAGTCAAGTTCATTGTCATAAGTAATTTTTAAGACCATTACGATGATAAACAATTCAGTCAGGTTATTATGACTATTTCAACATGGTTGCTATAATTCTTTATTAACAGCAGAAGAATAAGAAACAACATGAGACCAAGGAGTGGCGGAACAAAGAACAGAGGCAAGAATGAAGAAAAGAGGAATATGTAGTGAGAAAACGATGAGGAGCCGGGGGAGAGAGAGGGGTGAGGATAGGAGAGGGATGGATAGAGGAAGAGACAAGGATGGGAGAGATGAAGGGAGGGAGAGAGAGCGGAGATGGAGGATATTAGCGGAAGAGAAGTAATGAAAGAGAAATAGAATAGGAGGAGGAGGAGGAGCGAGGATGAGGGAGAGTGGATGATGAGACGAGAGGAAGAGAATAGGAGGAGGAGCGAGGATGAGGGAGAGTGGATGAGACGAGAGGAAGAGAATAGGAGGAGGAGCGAGGATGAGGGAGAGTGGATGATGAGACGAGAGGATGGGATAGAAGGTAGGAGGTAGTCAGGGATGTAGACCTTACTCTCCACTCGGGATACACTCATGAGCTGAGCTTTCTTCTGACTTCGTGGCGAGTCCTCCTCTCACAATGGCATTGAGAGGGGAAGGAAGGGAGGGGGTGGGAGAGATCTGAGATCATATATTCCTAGGATGACTCGACTCTGGAACACGTTCGTACATAATGATATCAACGAAATAAAGTCAGTTGATCAAATGAAATTGCTGGCCCACAGATGGCTCCAACTTCATCCTGTTCCATACTTGTGTGTCTCATAACAATAAAAAAGACTTTCAAATGAGCTGATGTAGGTAACAGCTCTTAGCTTGTCAATAAAGTTAGAAATCCTTAACCTAACCTTGTAACCCTGTGTAAGGTGAGAGAGAGAGAGAGAGAGAGAATGAAGGGTTCTTGACCCAAGGCACTGATGCTACCCTCCCTTTCCACAGATCAACCCCGCTGTTTGACGAGTTTAGCGCTTCCTCCCCCCCCCCGCCAGGATATAAAAATATAGTGGGGTAATCGCTATATTTTTAAGTCAGGTTTAATCCAAGGAAAGGTAGCTTCAGTCCCTTGGATCAAGACAGTCTTCAACAGTAGCATTATGTGATTTGTTTCGATTTACTCCTAACAATAATTACCAACATTCTATAAATAATAATTATTTTATTACCCATACAGACATAGAATTTGTTTTCAAAATACTAAATAATAATAATAATTTTTTAACAACTCGTCAGTCTCCCACCGAGGGAGGGTGACCCGAAAAATAAGAAACAAAGCTGTTTTTTTCGCATTTAGTAATGTATACAGGGGAAGGGGTTACTAGCACCTTGCTCCCGGCATTTTAGTTGCCTCTTACAACACGCATGACTTACGGAGGAAGAATTCTGTTCCACTTTTTCATGGAGTATTACTATTATTATTATTATTATATTATTATTATTATTATTATTATTATTATATTATTATTATTATTATTATTATTATTATTATTATATTATTATTATTATTATTATTATTATTATTATTATTACATTATTATTATTATTATTATTATTATTATTATTATTATTACATTATTATTATTATTATTATTATTATTATTATTATTATTATTATTATTACATTATTATTATTATTATTATTATTATTATTATATACACTTTAGGAACTTGAAAGTCAGCTACCACGGTGCTCTCAACACCAACTCCAAGGTTGAGGGACTGATTACCTCATCTTTTGTATATAGTTCTACTGACTTCTAGTTATGTAGTAGAATCTGTATTTATAAAGCCACTGGAGGGCGAAACGTCTACAATAAAGCTACCCAGATGTTGCACATGTGTCTTAACTTTCATCTTGTCGGTATTGTATACCTTTCTTGCACAACTTGAGGAACTACTGCATTATTATCAACATATAACCACTGTCTTTTAAAGAGACGTAGTGACACTACACTCTACAGTGGTATATTAAAGTAGGTTCAGTGATCTCCAACAGTGTGTGTTGGCTACACGGTCCACTGGTCGTTGAAGGTAACCTACTGACTACTGTAGGGAGGGGGGGGGGGGTCACGGCCCACTATTTGAGACACACTGGTTCTGAAATGTTATAATGATGATAGGCATTTGTTTTCCTTAGAATTTTTTGGTTTAACCTTATTTTTTTTGTACCCCCGGTGTTGGTATGTCCGTTGTTTTGTGCGTCGTTGACCTGCTCAGCTGGGTACCTCCCTGCATGCGCACTGCCTCTCATTGCGCACTGCCTCTCCTTGCGCACTGCCTCTCCTTGCGCACTGCGTCTCCATGCGCACTGCCTCTCCTTGCGCACTGCCTCTCCTTGCGCACTGCCTCTCCTTGCGCACTGCCTCTCCTTGCACACTGCCTCTCCTTGCGCACTGCGTCTCCTTGCGCACTGCGTCTCCTTGCGCACTGCCCTTTCACGTATAAGACTTGGTGAGCGTGTATACATAAAGGATAAAGTAAGCAGTGTGCACCCAGTATAAAAATGATGACTTGAGTCTGAGGGTCGTGTGTGTCCTGAGTATTTTTGACGTCACGTTACACAAACACGACCACACGCCTGCCCACTGACCCGCCCTAACATGCCAGTACGCCCACCCCCACAAAAATGGAAATGGAAATAAAGGACCCCAGTGAAAATAAGTCACTTTGATTTTTGTGGGTTATCCCAGGTTCTCTACACATATGCTGCAATGTATGATAATCTGTGTGACTGTATTTGTGTATACCTGAATAAACTCACAGACTAGTACGCGGACACGCCCATGGACACATACGCTTACAGGGATACAGGACTCAAGTCACACATACACGTAGTGATTTGATATACTTACAATTTTACTCCTGGATGTCTAATACAGAAGATAATAAATATGGAGACAGCAGCAGTAGTGGCGAGGTAAGGATGATATGATCAGTCCATCAACCTTGAAGGATTTCTTGAGATAGTCAGTCCCTCAGGTCTGGAGAAGAGTTCAACTTCATAGTCTGTAACAATGTGAAGCTGAAGCATGAGAATGGAAACGTCTAGAAGACGAGACGTGGAAGACCTCGAAGACGTTGCAAGAGGTGAGGTTAACTAGTAGAAGCAGCAAGGCAAGAATCGAGGAGCACTTCAGCAAGCCTACTGTTCCATGTAAGCAACTCCCTCTAGAATCAAACCCTCTTATAACTGGTGCTTAAACAGAGAAGTTGTGCAAGATGTCTTCTGTGCCAAGATTCAAGAAGACCCTGCTTAACAGGGGCCAGTAGGCTTTCTGCAGTGCTATTCGATTCTTCCCTCCTTCTTTCTACTAGTGGACTCCACCATGTACCACTCAGTGTGCGTTGGAACACTAACTTCCTTAGGCAACATTCGTCAGGAAACAGAGCAAATGCTTCCTGAATCTGATGTTAGTATAACGACCAGCCACTGGAGGTGTTAGTCATGTGACGAAGGTCTTCCACTGCCTTACACCTCCACCCCTTTAAATATTAAATATAACATATATTCATAGAGACCCGCAGCAGAGGTGACAGCCCATCTGTCAAGCAGAGGTGACACCCCATCTGTCTAGCAGAGGTGACACCCCATCTGTCTAGCAGAGGTGACACCCCATCTGTCCAGCAGAGGTGACACCCCATCTGTCAAGCAGAGGTGACACCCCATCTGTCCAGCAGAGGTGACACCCCATCTGTCAAGCAGAGGTGACACCCCATCTGTCCAGCAGAGGTGACACCCCATCTGTCAAGCAGAGGTGACACCCCATCTGTCAAACAGAGGTGACACCCCATCTGTCCAGCAGAGGTGACACCCCATCTGTCTAGCAGAGGTGACACCCCATCTGTCTAGCAAAGGTGACACCCCATCTGTCTAGCAAAGGTGACACCCCATCTGTCCAGCAGAGGTGACACCCCATCTGTCAAACAGAGGTGACACCCCATCTGTCTAGCAGAGGTGACACCCCATCTGTCAAGCAGAGGTGACACCCCATCTGTCCAGCAGAGGTGACACCCCATCTGTCAAACAGAGGTGACACCCCATCTGTCAAGCAGAGGGATACCCCATCTGTCAAACAGAGGTGATACCCCATCTGTCAAACAGAGGTGACACCCCATCTGTCAAGCAGAGGTGACACCCCATCTGTCAAGCAGAGGTGACACCCCATCTGTCAAGCAGAGGTGACACCCCCATCTGTCAAGCAGAGGTGACACCCCATCTGTCCAGCAGAGGTGACACCCCATCTGTCCAGCAGAGGTGGCACCCCATCTGTCCAGCAGAGGTGACACCCCATCTGTCAAACAGAGGTGACACCCCATCTGTCCAGCAGAGGTGACACCCCATCTGTCCAGCAGAGGTGACACCCCATCTGTCCAGCAGAGGTGACACCCCATCTGTCCAGCAGAGGTGACACCCCATCTGTCAAGCAGAGGTGACACCCCATCTGTCCAGCAGAGGTGACACCCCATCTGTCCAGCAGAGGTGACACCCCATCTGTCCAGCAGAGGTGACACCCCATCTGTCCAGCAGAGGTGACACCCCATCTGTCCAGCAGAGGTGACACCAGCAACTAGAGTGACTCTTGTTGTCTTAGGTCTGGAATAAGTAATAGTATTTAAGTAAGTACAAGGATATAAGTGTAACTAGTGCAACATATTTGTTGTTGCAACATTTCTCTCTCCAGGAGCCACCAAAAATGTCACATTAGCTGCACTTGTGTCCTTTTACTTAACATATTGTCGGTAATTCTACCAACATTATTACAGTATTTATTTGGGTATTACGTAGCATTTGTTTTTTACAACGGTCTTGAAGGGCACACAAGCATAGTACATTATGCAGAGTTTACCCAGGATAAACAATAAAGTCAAACAATGTGACTTATTTAAAACTGCTGAGGTCTTGCCTGGTAAAATATTAGTCAGTCAAGAAAAGTTACCTAGACAAGGTAGCGAAACAAGAGAAAAGGAAAAAGTAGGGAAAAGTAAAGATAGAAAGTGAGATGAGTAGTGAAAGTAGGATGAAGAGTTGTGGGCAAAGAAGAGTCAGGATAGGGGGTGGGGGTGATACGATTAAGATGTACAAGATACTAAAAGTATTTGCCAGGGCAGACAGTGACAGATAGCGGCAAGTGTAACATAAAGACGCAAGGGAATGAATGTGGAACTTCAAACACAGATGAGCCAGAATGATGTTAGACATTACTTTTTCAGTGTTACGGTGGTAACTGGAATGATCTAACCCAGGGGTTCTTAACCGGGGGGACCAAATAATGGGGGTTTGGGAACCAAATAATGGGGGTATGGGAACCAAATAGGGGGTATGGGAACCAAATAAGGGAGTATGGGAACTAAATAATGGGGGTATGGGAACCAAATAATGGGGGTATGGGAACCAAATAATGGGGGTATGGAAACTAAATAATGGGGGTGTGGGAACCAAATAATGGGGTTATGAGAACCAAATAATGAGGGTACGGGAACCAAATAATGGTGGTATGGGAACCAAATAATGGGGAGTATGGGAACCAAATAATGAGGGTATGGGAACCAAATAATGATGGTATGGGAACCAAATAATGGGGGTATGGGAACCAAATAATAGGGGTATGAGAACCAAATAATGGGGGTATAGGAACCAAATAATGGGGGTATGGGAACCAAATAATGGGGGGTATGGGAACCAAATAATGGGGGGTATGGGAGCCAAATAATAGGGGTATGAGAACCAAATAATGGGGGTATTAGAACCAAATAATGGGGGTATGGGAACCAAATAATGGGGGTATTAGAATCAAATAATGGGGTATGGTAACCAAATACTGGGGTAATGGAAACCAAATAATGGGGGTATGGGAACCAAATAATGGGGTTATGGGAACCAAATAATGGTGGTATGGGAACCAAATAAAGGGGTATATGGGACTCGATCTCTGAACAATTAAAAAATTGGTTAGATTAGAATGAATATTACAGCCCAGGTACTCAAAGGCATATTATCCTGGGTGTAAAGGGAGCAAAATAAACACAGCAGAATAACTTTGAATTATGTTATCCTTCACCATGTATAGACAGAAGTATTTACACTATGTACAGCAATAGGTATTAGTGCACGCCACGGTAATCAAGACAGAATGGAAGCCAATAGAATGCAGACCACCGTGCTTCAACCAGCTCTCAAATGGAAATGACAAGGGTGAAAATGTGAGTGGTAACCACGTCACCTTCACAGTTACCAGATCCACCTTCTCATTGGCTGAACCTAGATACTGATCTGAGGATGGGGCCCCGTTAGATCGTTAGATCTTTAATATCTGGTTCGCTGGTTCGGGAGGCAGCCTGTGTGAGTGTGTTAACATTCTCTGAATAAAGATTACATTCTCTTTGCATGCAACAATGAACTATCAAGTGTTGTGTTGCCAGGTATCCATATGTAAAGTAAAACTTATCTGCTGACATCTTTTGAAGTCATATTGATACCTAATAGTACTGGTGACGGTGGTGGTGTTTTTCACATTCTGGCAAAGAGGTATGAGGACATACTGGACAATCCACTTGGGGTCTGTAATCGTGAAAAGGTTAAGTACCACTGATGCGGATGAAAAACGTAGGCAGAGTCCATACACAGTTTCAAGAGTAGATATGATAATGCCTGCGAGGCTAGAAAGCTGTAACCTCTAATCGATTGTATGTTAGGAGGCGGGTCCAGGTGGTGGGCTCGACCCTCGCAAACATCACTAGGTGAGTACAGACGTCTGCACACAGTCTCCCCTCACTCACAGTGACCACCTATATTGTTCATCTCTGTTTTATTTATAGTTCTTGTATTGTCCTTTGTTTCTTTCTCTCTCTCTCTGTCTCCTCTCTCTGTCTCCTCTCTCTCTCTCTCTCTCTCTCTCTCTCTCTCTCTCTCTCTCTCTCTCTCTCTCTCTCTCTCCTCTCTCTCTCTCTTCCATCCTAGTATACCCCCACGCCTTTACCTCCCACCACAACCCCCCCCCCCGTCTTCCCGTCTCTACCAGGTCTGCTTCCTTCCCCACCCCTAACCTAGCCAACTCCCCACCCCATTACGAGCGCCACAACAGACTGGGGGACGCCACTGCCCTGGGGTAAATTCCTCCCTATGTAAGTTTTAAACTCCCATTTTCTAGCAAGCTAGACACCTGTACCTCCTCACCAGCTTATCACACAAGTCTTCACTTCTCTCTACCAGAAGGTGTTTCGTATATGAGTCTTGTTTTGTCGCTTGATCAGTTTCTTGATAAGTAGTACATGGGTGAGAAAGTTCACACCTAGGTGTGAAGCAATTTGCACCTGGATGTGAAAGTTTACACGTGGGTGCGAAAAATTACACCTGTGTGTGAAAAAATTTGCACCTAGGTGTGAATTCCGGGAAGGGTCGCGGTCACATTTCCCCACAACCTTCATCTGTAATAACCACCCCACTTGGACCCCACCAAGACCCCATACTTGGACACCACACCCAGACCCCATACCTGAACCCCACCTGGACCCCACCAACACCCCATATACCTGGACCCCACCAACACCCCATATACCTGGACCCCACCAACACCCCATATACCTGGACCCCACCAACACCCCATATACCTAGACCTGCAGGGTGTGTTTATCGAATTCGTTGCCCAGCTTGTACCACATTATATTATGCTCAAACAAATAAGACGATGTTGATCAGAATGACACGACATAAATATTAGTTAAAAACTGTTCAGGCTGCTCTTGCTTTAATGCAGAATATAAATACACTTTCACCTCATACACATATAACCTGCACATAGGAGAAAGGAACTTATGACGACGTTTCGGTCCGACTTGGACCATTAACTAGAGTGTTATTGGTCCAAGTTGGTCCGAAATATCGTCGTAATAATAATATTTATATGTACACGTTCATGATACAGTACAACTTATACAGACCATTGCTGACATCAATGACACTATATAGAATGCCTCTTGTTATGCAGACAATATCGGGAAATTTAGGTTAATTTTGTCCCCCGGGATGCGACCCACACCAGTTGATTAACACCCAGGTACCTATTTTACTGCTAGGTGAAGGGGGACAGCGGGTGCCCTTAAGGGAAAACCCCCCTAATTTCCACCTACCGGGGGGATCGAACCACAACCTCATTGTGTTTTTAGTGCGCCCCTGCCGCCCTGTGTCGGGTTTTTGTGTATGTTCCCAATCACTATTTCTCATTTTTTCTTTTTCACGTCATTTTAAACCCCAGTTATAAACCTGGGGGGTTATACCTAGGGGTATACCGGGAGGGTGTATACCTAGATTTACCAGGATGTAACCGGGAGGGTGACCCCTGGGGGATGAAAACCGGAGGATGATACCTGGAGGGTGAATACCGGGTGGGTGTATCCCCTGGGGGCGTATACCCGAGGGGTATACCTGGAGGATGTAACCCTGTATTTTCCCTGGAGGGTTATACCTGGAGGTGTTACCTGTGGGGTGTATCCTGGAATTTATTCGGGGGTCACGCCCCCACAGCCTTGTCCATGACCAGGTCTCGTAATTAACTAAAGAGTTCTATTTTTTAAATAAATATTACAGTAAGATATATTATGAATCTTGTTTGAAAGCAATGTGAAGGATAAGATATTGAACGAACTTGCTATTTTCACTTAAAGTCCATAACTCTGCCAGTGGGAAAAAATTTTATTAATCCCCCACCATAACCTCCCCAGGGGGAAGAACTTTTAGTCTCTCCATAACTCTCCCATGGAAAATTTATTAACTCTCCATAACCTGCCAGGGGGAAGAACTTATTAATCCCCTCCATAACCCCCATGGGAAAACTTTTTAATCTCCCATAACCTGCCAGGGGGAAGAACTTATGTCCCTCCATAACTCTCCCAGTGGGAAGAATTTATTAACCTCCATAACCGCCAGTGGGAAGAACTTTTAAAATCTCCCTAACTCTGCCAGTGGAAAAACTTATTAATCTCCCAAAATCTCCAGTGGGAAGAATTTATTAGTCTCTCCAAAACTCTGCCGGGGAAGAACTTATTAACCTCCATAACTCTCCCAGGGGGAAAACTTATTAATCTCCCCAAACTCTCCCAGGGGAAGAACTTATTAATCTCCCAAACTCTGCCTGGAGTTTAGGGGAAGGGGAGTTCCGGGGGGTCAACGCCCCCGCGGCCCGGGTCGTGACCGGGCCCCTCCTTGGCATGCCCCCAGGATGCGACCCCACCAGTCGACAACACCCAGTACCCCATTTTACGATGGGAAATAGCAACGTGAAAGAAACCTCCAATTTTCTATCGGGCGGGAATCGAACCCAGGCCCCGCCGTTAAGCGAGAGCTTAACCACCAGCCACCAGAGGAGGGGGAAGTTGTAAATATCGCAACTATTGGCAAAAAGGTGGCGGTGCAGGTAGATAGGGGGGGGGGGAGGGTTGAAGAGAGTAGAAATATTTTAAAAATGCAATATTGGAATGTGGGGCAAAAGTTTGTGGTTATAGGAGGGTGGGTGCAGGAGGAAAGAGGAGTGATTGGTGGAATGATGAAGTAAAGGGTGTGATAAAAGAGAAGAAGGTAGCTCATGAGACGTATTTACAAAGTAGAAGTGTTATAAGAAGAGCAGAGTATATGGAAAGTAAAAGAAAGGTGAAGAGAGTGGTCAGAGAGTGCAAAAGGAGAGCGGATGATAGAGTGGGAGAGGTACTGGCCAGTGGGAAGAACTTATTAGTCTCTCCATAACTCTGCCAGTGGGAAGAACTTATTAATCTCTCCATAACTCTGCCAGTGGTAAGAACTTATTAATCTCTCCATAACTCTGCCAGTGGGAAGAGCTTATTAATCTCTCCATAACTCTGCCAGTGGGAAGAACTTATTAATCTCTCCATAACTCTGGCAGTGGGAAGAACTTATTTCCGTGATGATGAGACTGAATACATGTTATTATTGGTACCATAACAGAACACTGTATTATTCACTTTTATGATGAACGATGCTTGACATCTTGGACCTTATAATCCCACCGTTTATATAATATAAAATATATATATATATATATAATATATATTTATATATATATAAAATATATATATATATATATATGTGGGGTGTGTGTGTGTGTGTGTGTGTGTGTTTTGTGTGTGTGTGTTTTGTGTTGTGTGTGTGTGTGTGTATGTGTGTCGTGCCGAATAGGCAGAACTTTCATCTTGGCTTAAATAGCAACGTTCATCTTGCCATATAAGACAAGCGAAAATTTGTGTATGCAATAATTTCGCCAAAACATTCTGAACCTAACGAAAAAAATATATTCACGTGTTTTTTTTTAGTATTAAATTATTGTAAATAAATCTAAAATATATATAGTTGAGTTAGGTTAAAATAAATTGTTCTTGTTATAATAAGGTTAGGTAAGTTTTCTAAGATTCTTTTGGTGCAAAATTAAAAATTTTTACATTAACATTAATGAAAAAAAATATATCTTTAAACGCATAAGAGAAAATTTTAGAAAGGACTTAATTTTAAATGAGTTCTTGTTAATTGACCAGTTTTACATATTCGGCACGACATATATATATATATATATATATATATATATATATATATATATATATATATATATATATATATATATATATAATGTTACATAAGTTATCGTCACAAGTTTTGGTGCGGTTTATGTTACGAAATATAAGTGCAAGGTTTTTACAGTATATATACATAGAGAGGTGTACGTCTGTGTATACCCACTGAGAGTTTACCTTATTCTCTATATTAGGTATTAAAGTATTTTTGACTGCTGGTGAACAGGCTGCATGAAGTTGTAGTGACCTTCGTGTAATCGATGAACTTCAAACCCCATTAATCAACCTTTTTCTCGTTTATATATCTTATTTCATTCTTTGATTTTATTGTTATGGTAAATGTATTAGCCTCAGGTGGGTGAAATTCCAAGTGGTTTTATCAGTGTGATAAACACTGATCACTGCTAAGTGACGAAAATGCTTGGACAGTGTGTGTACGTGTACACACTGCGTCGAGTTTGCGAGGATCGAAACTCAGCTCCTAGCCCCTGTCTCTTAACCTCAAAAATTTGGTTGCTATAAACCGGTTTCTTGCCTCTTGGATCTTATTATGCCTTGAATTTGCGTGTGTAGTTTGCCTCACCATCTCCTCATGTAGTTCATTCCATTTGTTTAAGACCCTGAAACCAGAGAAATATTTCCTAATATCTCTCTGACTTATCTATGTTTGTAGTCTTTACCAGTGTCCTCTTGCCCTTGAACCTCGTGTGTGTGGAGGTACTTGTGTGTGTGTGTGTGTGTACTCACCTAATTGTACTCACCTAATTGTGGTTGCAGGGGTCGAGACTCAGCTCCTGGCCCCGCCTCTTCACTGATCGCTACTGGATCCTCTCTCTCTCTGCTTCCTGAGCTTTGTCATACCTCTTCTTAAAACTATGTATGGTTCCTGCCTCCACTACTTCACTTGCTAGGCTATTCCACTTGCTGACAACTCTATGACTGAAGAAATACTTCCTAACGTCCCTGTGACTCGTCTGAGTCTTCAGCTTCCAGTTGTGACCCCTTGTCCCTGTGTCCCCTCTCTGGAACATCCTATCTCTGTCCACCTTGTCTATTCCCCGCAGTATCTTGTATGTCGTTATCATGTCTCCCCTGACCCTTCTGTCCTCCAGTGTCGTCAGTCCGATTTCCCTTAACCTTTCCTCGTACGAGCTCTGGGACTAGCCTTGTTGCAAACCTTTGTACTTTCTCTAACTTCTTGACGTGCTTGACCAGGTGTGGGTTCCAGACTGGTGCTGCATACTCCAGTATGGGCCTAACATACACAGTGTACAGTGTCTTGAACGATTCCTTATTAAGGTATCGGAACGCTATTCTCAGGTTTGCCAGGCGCCCGTATGCTGCAGCGGTTATTTGGTTGATGTGTGCCTCCGGTGATATGCTCGGTGTTATGGTCACCCCAAGGTCTTTCTCCCTGAGTGAGGTCTGTAGTCTTTGTCCACCTAGCCTATACTCTGTCTGCGGTCTTCTTTGCCCCTCCCCAATCTTCATGACTTTGCATTTGGCTGGATTGAATTCGAGAAGCCAGTTACTGGACCACATGTCCAGCCTCTCCAGGTCTCTTTGCAGTCCTGCCTCATCCTCGTCCGATTTAATTCTTCTCATCAACTTCACGTCATCTGCGAACAGGGACACTTCAGAGTCTATTCCTTCCATCATGTCGTTCACATATATCAAGAATAGCACTGGTCCTAGAACTGACCCCTGTGGGACCCCGCTCGTAACAGGCGCCCACTGTGATACCTCTTCACGTACCATGACTCGTTGCTGCCTCCCTGTCAGGTATTCCCTTATCCATTGCAGTGCCCTTCCTTTTACGTGTGCCTGATCCTCCAGCTTCTGCACTAATCTCTTGTGGGGAACTGTGTCAAAGGCCTTCCTGCAGTCTAGGAAAACGCAATCTACCCAACCCTCTCTCTCATGTCTTACTTCTGTTACCTTGTCATAAAACTCCAGGAGGTTTGTGATACAAGATTTGCCTTCCATGAACCCATGCTGGTTTTCATTTATAATCTTGTTCCTTTCCAGGTGTTCGACCACTCTCCTCCTGATAATCTTCTCCATGACTTTGCACACAATACATGTCAGAGACACAGGTCTGTAGTTTAGTGCCTCGTTTCTGTTTCCTTTCTTAAATATGGGGACTACATT
>NC_069453.1:23365715-23368215 GCF_026875155.1 Cherax quadricarinatus
TCCACGAGTTTTGTTTACCTGTGTGTGGGATAAGCTATTCTGAGATATAATATATAATAATACAACTTATACAGACATAGGTGACATCAGTGACATACTATATAGAAACACCTTGGTTATGCAGAGCATTTCTGGCAACTTAGATTAATTTTACCCCCCCAGGATGCGACCCACATCAGTCGACTAACCAGATACCTACTTACTGCTAGGTGAATAGGGACAGCAGGTGTAAGGAAACACGACCGTACCGGGGATCGAACCACAGACACATAGTGTGTGAGCTGAGTGCGCTACCAGCCGAGCTACGGGACACTTGTTCCTAAGTGATAACAACTCCAACCTTACTGGAAAGTAACATTTGAAGCTGCCGTAGCTACTGAACACAGCGGAATGCTTGACGATATCCTAATTACTCGACTGAAGTCCCCTAGTTCAGGCTGACGCATTTCCTGATTTCGTCTAGTCATCTGTATATGGTTCTAGGGGTCGAATCTCAGCTCCTGGCACCGCCTCTTTGCTAACAGCTACTGGGTTCACTCCTAGCTTCGAGAGCTTTGTCTTACCTCTTCTTAAAACTATGTATGGATTCTTGCTCTACCACTACACTGTCCAGGTTGTTCTACCACTACACTGTCTAGGCTGTTCTACCACTACACTGTCTAGGTTGTTCTACCACTACACTGTCTAGGTTGTTCTACCACTACACTGTCTAGGCTGTTGTACTTCCTGACTAAAGACTGAAGAAATACTTGGTAACATCTCTGTGACTCATCTCTGTTCTTAACTTCCTGCTGTGCCTCGTGCTCCTGTTTTCCGTCTCTCAAAAACTCTGTCCCTGTCCACTTTGTCAGTTCCTCTCAGTATGTTGTACGTTTTTATCGTATCACTCCCTAGTCTTTCTTTCCTTCAATATCATCAGTTTGAGCTCCCTTAATCTCTCCTTATAGGACAAGCCCCTTAACCCCAGGACTAGTCCCGTAGCAAGTCACCGCACTTCCTCCAATTACTTGACATGCTTGACAAGGTGTGAATTCCATACTGGTGTTGCATACTCCAAAATGGGCCTGACGTATTCCGGACACAGTGTCATGAATGACTTCTTGCTTTGGTTTCCGAAATATATTCTTAGATTTGCCAGACGCTCATTTGCTGCAGCGGTTATTCGGGTGATGGTCACCTCAGGCTATATGCTCGGCACAGTACTCACCCCGAGGTCCTTTTTCTTGAATGAGTTTTTCAGCCTTTGCCCTACATCCTCTACTCTGTCTGTGGTCTTTGCACATCCCTAGTCTTCATAACTTTGCACTTTCTGGGGTTGAATTCTAGCAGCCACTTGCCAGACCAGACCTTGTTATTTTTGCTCGTATCTCTACTGTATCTTTTGTCTCAATCTGCAATACGGTACTGTGTCCAATTTTTTTTTTACAGTCCCAAAAATATACATTCCGCCCATCCTCTCTCTCTCTCTCCCGCCTCACTTCTGTCAGGCGTAGAGTATATAACACCGGCGTGGAGCCCGCACCTAATCCAGTACATACAAAAGATAGAAAGCTCCAGAACAGTTGCCAGAATGAGAGAACTGACACACGAGGAGAGACTAAGGGAATAAAACCTGACTGTCAGAAAGAACCAGAGACGAACATGATCATATTGTATAGGTTAGATAAGGTTTATCAAGAAAAAGGACTAGAGATTCCTGACGCTGGTCTTAGTCATATGATGACCCGTAGCTGGAGCTTTTGGTCATCTGACCGAGGCCTTCCACTGGCTTACCGGTCTACCCCTTTAAAAATTTGTGTAGAAAGAAGGAAACACTCTCACCATCACTCGCTCCATAGCTGCCTTGTTAAACAGGCAAGGCACCAGCATAAAGGGCAGGGCTGTTATGCTGAGGAAGGGGTCTTGATTCAAAGAATTATAAGGTTACTCGCACTTTCACCAAGGAAATTTGAGTGCCTCACAGCAGAGATTGAAACACTTCTGGAACGAAGAGGACGAGGGAGGTGGGCACATAAATGGAAGAGGGAAGATAAACACGACAGGAAATTCCTCTTTAGCTTCAGATGATTTAAGAAGGAATGATGTGAACGAGGAAGTAACAAGACAGATTTAGTACGTGGTTTTAAGTACAGGTATAATAAGAGTATATGGCTATAGAACTGTAAAACAGGTCGATTATAAAGAAACTTTACTTGGAGCTGTGATTCGACTCATACAGCTACAGCTAGGTAAGTACAGGCATATGCTTTCTTGTATTAAAGATATACTCGCATATTCAGGTGCTCCAGGTGGAGTATATTCTAGTGGACACTTAATTAGTTAGAGAGGTCAAGGCGTCATATTAATTACTCAAAAAACCTAATTAAAACAGAGAAGTATTACCTCAAACATCGTAATTGGACAACTATCATCATCATCATCATCATCATCAACATCATCATCATCAGCAACAACAGCAAGAGCAGCAAGAGCAGCAGCAGCAGCAAGAGCAGCAGCACAG
>NC_069453.1:23378215-23444158 GCF_026875155.1 Cherax quadricarinatus
TGATGTGTGCTTCCGGAGACATGCTCGGTGTTATACTCACTCCAAGATCTTTCTCCTTGAGCGAGGTTTGCAGTCTTTGGCCAGTTGCTGGACCAGGTGTCCAGTCTGTCCAGGTCTCTTTGAAGTCCTGCCCGGTCCTCATCTGATTTAATTCTCCTCATTAGCTTCACATCGTCTGCGAACAGGAACACTTCTGAGTCTAACCCTTCCATCATGCCATTCACATATACCAAAAATAGCACTTGTCCTAGGACCGACCCCTGTGGGACCCCGCTCGTCACAGGTGCGTGTGTGCGTGTGTCATTAGAGGTCGAAGAAGTTATTAATCGTAAAGATTTATTTGCTTGAAAAAAGTTTGGATGACTTAGTGGTATGAGGGCAAGGGAAGGGGAGGAAGAAGAGGAAAAGGTGAAGGAGAGGGGAGGGGGAGGAAGAGGAAAGAGAGGGAGGCAGGAGGAGAATTTGAAGATAGGTGACTGGAATAGTGACCTTAGTAAACGAAAACGCTTGGTGCTGAGACAAGCGAGTTTGCTGAGAGAGGTAACCCAATGCCTCGAGTCCTACAGAGAGAAGGAACACTAAGAGGAGAGAGAGAGAGAGAGAGAGAGTGAGAGTAGTGGAGGAAGTGGTCAAAGAGAAGTCACACCACTATACATGGCAGACATCACAGCTGCTTGTAGATATCCATGTCTGTACAAGTCTTACTTATTTCAGAGATAAACACTTGCCTATATACTTCCACTAAGTGAACAAGTAACTCTTAAGATCAAGCTAAATCCTAGTAACTCAAATAGTACTTAGAAGTAGTAGTATTAGTGGTAGTTATAGTAGTAGTACTAGCATTAGTGGTAGTTATAGTAGTAGTAGTGGTAGTTATAGTAGCACTAGCAGTAGTGGTAGTTATAGTAGTAATATTAGTAATAATATTAGTAATAGTAGTAGTGATAGTATGGATAGTGTAAGTTGTACTGGTAGTAATAGAAGTGGTAGTAATAGTAACACTTGTAGTGATAATAGTAGTGGTAGTAGTAGTAATAGTATTAGCAGTAGTAATGGTAGTATGGGTAGTAGAAGTAGTAGTAGTAATAGTATTGTAATAATAATAGCAGTAGTGGTAGCAGCAGCAGTAATAATAGTAGCAGTAGTGGTAGCAGCAGCAGTAATAATAGTAGCAGTAGTGGTAGCAGCAGCAGTAATAGTAATAGTAGTAGTAGTTGTAGTAGTGGCAGGAGTATTAGTATTAATAATAATAATTCTGTATATTCAGAAGAAAGCGCTAAACACATATGGGTCATACGGTGTCAAAACACCTTTATAAATGTGGTGCAGAGGGACAAGTAGTAAGTAGTGTGTAGGTTGCAGAGGTGACGACGGCAGGTGGTCTGGTTGCAGAGGTGACGACGGCAGGTGGTCTGGTTGCAGAGGTGACGACGGCAGGTGGTCTGGTTGCAGAGGTGACGACGGCAGCTGGTCTGGTTGCAGAGGTGGCGACGGCAGCTGGTCTGGTTGCAGAGGTGACGACGGCAGGTGGTCTGGTTGCAGAGGTGACGACGGCAGCTGGTCTGGTTGCAGAGGTGACGACGGCAGGTGGTCTGGTTGCAGAGGTGACGACGGCAGCTGGTCTGGTTGCAGAGGTGACGACGGCAGGTGGTCTGGTTGCAGAGGTGACGACGGCAGCTGGTCTGGTTGCAGAGGTGACGACGGCAGGTGGTCTGGTTGCAGAGGTGACGACGGCAGCTGGTCTGGTTGCAGAGGTGACGACGGCAGGTGGTCTGGTTGCAGAAGTGACGACGGCAGGTGGTCTGGTTGCAGAGGTGACGACGGCAGGTGGTCTGGTTGCAGAGATGACGACGGCAGGTGGTCTGGTTGCAGAGGTGACGACGGCAGGTGGTCTGGTTGCAGATGTGACGACGGCAGCTGGTCTGGTTGCAGAGGTGACGACGGCAGGTGGTCTGGTTGCAGAAGTGACGACGGCAGGTGGTCTGGTTGCAGAGGTGACGACGGCAGGTGGTCTGGTTGCAGAGGTGACGACGGCAGGTGGTCTGGTTGCAGAGGTGACGACGGCAGCTGGTCTGGTTGCAGAGGTGACGACGGCAGGTGGTCTGGTTGCAGAGGTGACGACGGCAGGTGGTCTGGTTGCAGAGGTGACGACGACAGGTGGTCTGGTTGCAGAGGTGACGACGGCAGCTGGTGTGGTTGCAGAGGTGACGACGGCAGGTGGTCTGGTTGCAGAGGTGACGACGGCAGGTGGTCTGGTTGCAGAGGTGACGACGGCAGGTGGTCTGGTTGCAGAGGTGACGACGGCAGGTGGTCTGGTTGCAGAGGTGACGACGGCAGCTGGTCTGGTTGCAGAGGTGACGACGGCAGGTGGTCTGGTTGCAGAGGTGACGACGGCAGGTGGTCTGGTTGCAGAGGTGACGACGGCAGCTGGTCTGGTTGCAGAGGTGACGACGGCAGGTGGTCTGGTTGCAGAGGTGACGACGGCAGGTGGTCTGGTTGCAGAGGTGACGACGGCAGGTGGTCTGGTTGCAGAGGTGACGACGGCAGCTGGTCTGGTTGCAGAGGTGACGACGGCAGCTGGTCTGGTTGCAGAGGTGACGACGGCAGCTGGTCTGGTTGCAGAGGTGACGACGGCAGGTGGTCTGGTTGCAGAGGTGACGACGGCAGGTGGTCTGGTTGCAGAGGTGACGACGACAGGTGGTCTGGTTGCAGAGGTGACGACGGCAGCTGGTGTGGTTGCAGAGGTGACGACGGCAGGTGGTCTGGTTGCAGAGGTGACGACGGCAGGTGGTCTGGTTGCAGAGGTGACGACGGCAGCTGGTCTGGTTGCAGAGGTGACGACGGCAGGTGGTCTGGTTGCAGAGGTGACGACGGCAGCTGGTCTGGTTGCAGAGGTGACGACGGTAGCTGGTCTGGTTGCAGAGGTGACGACGGCAGGTGGTCTGGTTGCAGAGGTGACGACGGCAGCTGGTCTGGTTGCAAAGGTGACGACGGCAGCTGGTCTGGTTGCAGAGGTGACGACGGCAGCTGGTCTGGTTGCAGAGGTGAAGAGGGCAGCTGGCCTGGTTGCAGAGGTGACGACGGCAGCTGGTCTGGTTGCAGAGTTGATCTACACCACAACTCATTACCGTCTGCCCCTCTCTCTAACACTCACTTGCGGGATTAGTTAAGGCAACAACTGCTCTTACCCATGAGTCACGGGAGTCGTGTCCATTTGGTGACGACTCTCGGTCGTCAGTGGTTGGTTGGTATAAAGTCTGTCGACTACACGAGGGTTGTTAAGGCTCGGTATCCACTACGCTTCACTAGTCAAGGATACGCATTCTTAAAGAGAGCATTAAAGTTAGCTCTCACAGTGTGTACTCTGAGAGATACACACCTCTCGGTGTATATACAATGAGAGATATACACTTCTCGGTGTATATACACTGAGAGATACGTACCTCTGGGTGTATATACACTGAGAGATGCACGGCTCCAGGTGCACACACAGAGGCACCTTTCAGTGTATACACAGTAAGACAAATATCCCTCTTTGTATATACACTTGAGAAATACACACCTCTCATTGTATATACACTAAAAAACATCTTTCGGTGTATATGCACTGAGATATACGTAACTCCTAGGGTATATACACTTAGAGGACTTTCCCCCATCATTAAAATGGGTACCTGGGTGTTAGTCGACTGGTGTGGGTCGCATCCTGGGATAAAATTGACCTAATTTGTCCTAAATGCTCTGCATAACAAGCGGCTTTCTGTATAGTAGTATCATTGATGTCGGCTAGGACTGTATACCTTGTACATGTACTTGTAGAAATAAAGATATTATTATTATTATTATTATTATTATTATTATTATTATTATTGTTATTATTATTATTATTATTATTATTGTTATTATTATTATTATTATTATTATTATTATTATTATTATTATTATTATTATTGTTATTATTGTTATTATTATTGTTATTATTATTGTTATTATTATTATTATTATTATTATTATTATTATTGTTATTATTATTATTATTATTATTATTATTATTATTATTGTTGTTGTTATTATTGTTATTATTATTATTATCATTATTATTATTATTATTATTATTATTATTATTATTATTGTTATTATTATTATTATTATTATTATTATAGTCCCACCACCACCACCAACGCTCCATATCACTAGGTGAAGGAGCGAGGTAATTCTGTTATGTTACAGAAGCTGTAGCACCGTAGCAGCGTAATAATAGCACAGCAGCTGCCTCGGACACTTCATGTGTCCCGTCCTGCTATATTTTGCTGGGGAATGTTTAAAGGAATTCATTTTAATCTGTATAAACAGAGTACGCAAGTCAAGGTTCATGTTATGGTTGGCGGCCATGTTGGCTCAGCCTCAACACTCACAACACCCGCCCAGCAGACGACCACTGGTGTAATGTGGTAAGTATTAACCTTTGCACACACTGGGGTGATATTTTAACATGTGTGGATGAATATACCAAACTTAGTGTAAACTGTGAGAAGATCTTGACATGAGTAGATGAACATATCGACCTTTATAAAACAAGGTGCGAGGAAATCATACAGACGTCGACAAGTGAAATATATTAAATCAAGAAACAGTATCATACATTAAAAAAATAAATGATTGCTTTATGTGCAGATATATTCTACCCCATACTACACATGCATGCAAGAATTGATACAATATATACAGTATACGTATATGTATAATAGTACAGTCCTAGCTGACATCAATGACATACTACTATATAGAAAGTCCCTTGTTATGCAGAACATTTCGGGCAAATTAGGTCAGTTTTGTCCCAAGATGCGACCCACACCAGTCGACTGACACCCAGGTACCTATTTTACTGATAGATAAACATGGACAACAAGTGTCTTATGGAAACGCCCTAATGTTTGCCAGCCGT
This sequence comes from Cherax quadricarinatus, assembly GCF_026875155.1. Lineage (NCBI taxonomy): Eukaryota > Metazoa > Arthropoda > Malacostraca > Decapoda > Parastacidae > Cherax > Cherax quadricarinatus. The sequence continues at coordinate 23,383,161 of NC_069453.1, forward strand.
ACCGGGGATTAGATCCCCGGACCTCAGTATGCGAGCTGAGTGCGCTAGCGATCGAGCTACCTGACACCTAAAATATAGCGAGTGTCACTCAGGCTACCATACTCTGAGAAAACTTACCCTTATTTCTCCTGTTGCTACTTTTGCAACTTTGCACAGCTCATGGTGAGCACTGAGAAGTGTGAAAGTACTTGAGCTCAAGATCTCCCCCCCCCCGACTTGTTTGCATTGTTAAGATGACTCACGAAATCGTAATGACACGATTGTAAACACACCATACCATGGGTGGGGATAGAACCCGCGATCAGAGTCTCAAAACTCCAGACCGTCGCGTTAGCCATTGGGCGACGGTCTGGAGTTTTGACTCTTTGATCGCGGGTTCTATTCCCGCCCGTGGTATGGATGGTTAAGATCCAATTTTCCCGGGGGGGGGGGGTAATATTGACTCGCCCCTGGGCGGACGGTGGTAAGTGATAACTTCTACTTTCAGTGTAGACTAATACTGAGTTTTGCAGTGGTCATCTTTGGTGTGAAAATTGTTATAAAAAGCTTTTTTGGAGCCTTTTGGTCTCAGTTTTTAGTATGTTAATTATACAATGTTATCCTGCAGTGAGTGGGGAAAACTTTTTTTTTTAAGTCCAAAAACTAACCTGACCTAATAATATTTAACTCAAAATCTGGGGTTTTTGGCCCCCGACCAAAAAAAAAAAAAATCTCATAGGCATAAAATGTGAATGTCTTGATGAACGTACTACTTGTTGCAGCACTGACATGGTAACCTACACTTTGCCAACCTTTACTCGAAATATTGTCTTCCCCAGCCATTCTATGACCTCCCTGACGGGTTTAGCGCTTCTGCATTAATATGATGAGAATTGTCACGTTGTTACCTTCTAGCGTGTTACGTTACCAAGCGTTATCAAGTCACATTACCAATTATTGTATTAGATTACCAAGTGCTGCGTCACGTTACCTAGTGTTGTGTTATGTTACTGGTGAAGCCTCGCTGCTGGAAGACCCCTCAAAGTCTCCTTGATGCCGGTGAGGCGATCTTGATCCATGGCGAGATGGCAGTAGGGGGTAGTAATAGGGGTGGGAAGAGAGAGTAATAGTAGTGGTAGAAATAGAAAGGGGGGAGGGTGATAGTGTTGGAAGCAGTCGTGGTGGCGGTGGTGTTAAAAGTAACAGTGATGGAAGTAAAGGGAGGAGGGCAGATGATGTGGCAGCGGCGGTGGTATCAGTTGGTACTCGCAGTTTTTCCTGGAGGCGGCGGCGGTGGTATCAGTTGGTACTCGCAGTGTTTCCTGGAGGCGGCGGCGGTGGTATCAGTTGGTACTCGCAGTGTTTCCTGGAGGCGGTGGTATCAGTTGGTACTCGCAGTGTTTCCTGGAGGCGGCGGCGGTGGTATCAGTTGGTACTCGCAGTGTTTCCTGGAGGGTTTGAAGCGATCTCAACAGTATTTATATTTCCTGGCCGGATGAGAGTTCTCGCTCGCGTGCCTCACACCTCTATCCAGGGATGGCTAGCCAGGGTATCTGTCCTTGGAGAGGCCTAGCTAACAGTCCTTTCATACCTCGCGTGCGTGCCATAGGCCTGACTGGACGGTCATTGATTGGGTCTCACGATAACAGCAAATGAGACTTGCGTGAACCCAAGCTATCATGTTGCTCGACTGTGTAATGATAATAATAATAATTATTATTATTATTTCAGCATGATACGTTTGTACAAAGATGGGTGACAGTTGTGCATGCAGAAAGTCCATAGTTATGCCGAGCATTTCGGGCGAGCTGAAGCCTAACTTAAGACTACAGTGACAATAACTAATTTTTTATATATAAGGACAGTAAAGGTTTATAAACAATAATCTTAGGAATTACAAGGATAAACAAGCAGACAATATTTAAGGTTGGATTATATATTTATAGTCAACCCATCACCTGTAGCTTAGCATTTATTTTTAATAATAATAATAATAATAATGCACAAGTGTCCTCGGGGCAGACGTCAAGGGTCGTTGTATGGTTCATTCACTAACCATTTATTTAAATTTTAACAATTGTTCTTGTTCTAAACTTGTAAAATATCGTGTAGATGAGGCAGCCACACAGTGTGCTTCACTTTGTTAATAAAACAATAGAATATGTTAATTTTTATTCCTGATAACATCAACAATTATTATTCAACACATAAGTTTATTCAGGTACAGGTACACATAAATACAGTTACATAAATTATCATACATATGTGTAAATTACCTAGGATAACCCCAAAAAAGTCAAAGTAACTTATATTACCTTATTATCTAAACCTTTAAACTTAAAGCAGCTGTGTAACTCAACTGTGTGAAAAGCAGTTACAATAACTGAAAGATTTATACTAGCAGTAGAGAGAGGATCAGATCACGGTAATAGGTACATGAATGTTACAGTAATAGGTCCGTGTATATAGAGGAATATTTATTATAGAAGACAGACGTAGAGTGAGCTCACTTGATCGGTTTATGTGGTGGTGACCTAAAATGTTCGACAAACACAGAGGTGCACTGAGATGTAACTCGAGTCACTGTCATACTAGTGTTGTACCCAGCAGTACCGAGGTGCACTAAGATGTAACTTACTGTTGCCGTTGTACCATGCAGTACACACACACCACTAAGAACTGCCATGTTTGCTCTTTACACCACACTCATGGCCGTGATCTAGTCTCGGGTAACCTCACACTGCAGCTACACTATTACTGTAGGTAAATGGTTCAGAAAACAGAGAAGATGATAAATTAAACACATGTGCAACACTTGGGTATCTTTATTGAGGAAACGTTTCACCACACAGTGGCTTCATCAGTTCTGTTCAAAGAAGAATTGTGAAGATCAGAAGGAGTTTGAGGTAATCAGTCTGGAGTCGATGTGATCGACTAGGCAGAAAACTCCGAACCCTGGACTGAGGCCGGACTACGAGGGTACAGTAACCCTCGAAACCGATAATATACATAACACAGGTGTATCAGCTACTTAAAATATAGGCAGTGCGAGATCGGATATTAGATTGAAGGGAGGAAGCAAATGTGTTGAGATATTTGGAAGTATACTTGTCGGCAGATGGTCTATGCAAGATGAGGTGAACCATACAATTGACGAAGGATAAAAAAAATGTAGGAGGTACATTGAGGCATCTGAGATAAAGAATGTTATCCAGGGAAGCAAAAAAGAAAATGTACCATACTGGTACCAGCACTTTTATATGGGTTTTAAGTATGGGTTTTGAATGTTGTAGTATAGAGGAGGCTGGAGATAGTGGAGATATCGTGTTTGAGGGCAGTGTGTGGTGTGAATATTATACAGAGAATTTGTTGTTTAGAAGTGTGGAGATACCAAAAGTATTATTTAGGGGGTGAGGGAGGGGTTGTTGAGGTGGTTTGGACATTTAGAGAGGATGTCGAAAAAAAATAGGATTAGGAAGGAGTATAAATCTGGGGGTGGAGGGTAAGGGTCGTCCTAGGAAAGGATGGAGTAAAGGAGGTTTTGAGCACTAGGGGCTTGGACATCCGACAGGCTTGTGTGAGCGTTTCTGATAGGAGTGGAAGCAAGGGGTTTTATTTTTGATTGCTGTTGGAGGGGTGAAAAGTTAATATTTATGGGGGGATTAAAGGGAAACCGTTAAGCCGGACTTACAAGTCCGGGAGGGGAGAGTACTTACATTCTAAAGGGGGGTGGGGATATTGTTTTTTGGAAGGTCATCTAAACCAGAAATCACACTTTCTAGCGCAGTGATTGGAGAAGACAATAAAAGTTTTTTCTTTTTATCGGGTCACCGAGTACCTTTTTCCGCCTTTCAAACAACCTGGGAAAAACTGACCCCCTCTCTCTCACAAAGTACTAGACAGGCCTGACTACTAGTAAACAAAAAATATTTACTGAAACTGTGAAATCATTATGGGGTGATAGAAGTACATGGAATTGTGGTTTTGGGGAGTATGTGGAATGATGGTACCCTGCCTAGAGTCTGTGCTCACCATCTCATTCATACCGGGTGGAGGGGTTTATCCAGAGCTCTCTTCAGATACCCCGAGGCCCACATGTCCCTACTTTCAAAACTTGCGATGCTCCCTCTCTGGCTACTGTTATTACCACAACTCACCACGCCATGTACACCCACCACCACCCCCCACCCCACCCACCACCACCACCAACCCACCACCACCACCACCCACCACCACCACCACCCCACCACCACCCCCCCACCCCACCCCCAAACCCCCCACCACCCCCCCACCACCACCCCCACCAACCACCACCACCACCCCCCCAAACCACCACCACCCCACCACCACCACCCCCACCACCACCACCACCCCCACCACCACCACCACCACCACCCCCCAAACCACCACCACCACCCACCACCACCACCCCCAAACCACCACCACCCACCACCACCAACCACTACAACCATCACTCACCACCACTACACACCCCATCTCACCACCACTACCACCTCCCACACTCACCACCACACACTACCCCATCACCACCCCCAAAACCACTATACCACCATCACCACCACCACACCCACCACTCACCACCCACCCCCACCACCACCTCCAAACCCCACCCACCACCACAACACATCACCCACCACCCCACTACACCACCACCCCCACCACTACACCAACTCCCCACTCCCCAAATTACCATCACCACTGTACCACCCACCCCCACTACACAACCACACACCACACCACTAACCACACTACACACTAACCGCCCCACCACTACACCCCCCCATTATACCACCCCCACCACACCCACCTTTTAAAACCCACCCACCACCACTAAAAACCATTAACCACCCACCACCACTACACAACCATTATACCACCCACTACCACACACCACCATTATACCACCACCACCACTACACCACCATTATCCACCCACCCCCACTACACCATTATACCCCCACCACCACACCCCCCTTTTATACCACCCCCCACCACAAAACCCACCTTTTAAAACCACCCACCACCACACACATTTCCCACCCACCCCCCTACAACCACCTTTTATACCACCCACCACCAACACCATTAAAAACCACCCACCACCACTACACACCATTATACCACCCACACCACTAAAAACCCACCATTATACCACCCACTACCACTAAAACCACCATTAACCACCCACCCCCCGCTAAAACCACCATTATAACACCACCACCACTACCCATTGTACCACCCACCACCACTACAACCCATTGTACCCCCGCCACCACACACCCCCATTATCCCCCCCCACCACCACTACACCACCATTATATCACCCACCACCACTACACCACCTTTAAACCCACCCACCACCATACACCACCATATACCACCCCCCACCACACACCCCCATTATACCACCCACCACCACTAACACAACCTATATAAAACCACCACTGAACACCACCATTATCCACCCACTACCACTACACCACATTATAACTCGCACGACACCACTACACCATTTATACACCCACCACAACTACACCACCATTATACCATCCACTCACCACTACAACCATTATACGACCCACAAACCAACTACACGCACCATTATACCACCCACAGCAACTGACGAACAACCAATTATACCACCCACTCACCACTACCCACCATTATACCACCCTACACTACAACCACCATTATACACCCACACCACTACACCATATACCAACCTGCACCACTACAACCACAAATAATACAACCACCATACAACCATTATCACCCTACCACCACTACAAAATTATATTTAACTTACACTCCACTACACACACCATTATACCACCACACCACTACAGCCCTTATAACCCACCCACACACCTACATCCAACCATCTACCACTCCACCACCACTACACCAATATACCACCCACCACCACTACACCACCATTTACCACCCACACCACTACACCACCATTTACCACCCCACTACCACCCACTACAACCACCATTATACCACCCACCACCGCACACCACCATTAAACACCCACCACCACACACACCATTGTACCACCCACCACCACCACTACACCATGTACCACCACCCCCACCACTACACCACCATAACCACCCACCACCACTACACCACCATATATCACCCACCACCACTACACCACCCATAACCACCACACCACCACTACACCACCATTATACCACCCACCACCACTACACCACCACATTATACTACCCCACCACTACACCACCATTATACCACCCACCACCACTACACCACCATTATACTACCCACCACCACTACACCACCATTGTAACCACCCACCACCACACTACCACCATCTATATCACCCACCACCCACTACACCCCCATTATACCACCCACCCACCACTACAACCACCATTATACCACCCCACCACCACTACACCACCATTATATCACCCACCACCATCTACACCACCATTGTACCACCCACCACCCACTACACCACCATTATACACCCACCACCACTATACCACCATTGTACCACCGCCACTACTACACCACCATTATACCATCCACCACCATTGTACCACCCACCACCACTACACCACCATTATACCATCCACCACCGCTACACCACCATTATACCACCCCACCCACCATTATACCACCCACCACCACTACACCACCATTATACCACCCACACCAACCAATTATACCACCCACCACCGCTACACCACCATTATACCACCCACCACCACTACACCACCATTATACCACCCACCACCACTACACCACCATTATACCACCCACCACCCACCACCATTATACCACCCACCACCGCTACAACCACCATTATACCACCCACCACCACTACACACCATTATACCACCCACCACCACTACACCACCATTATACCACCCACCACGCTACAAAACCACCATTATAACCACCCACTCACCACTACACCACCATTATACCACCCACCACCCTACAACCACCATTATATCACCCACCACCACTACACCACCATTATACCACCCACCACCACTACACACCATTATACCACCCACCACCACTACACCACCATTATACCACCCACCACCACTACACCACCATTATACCACCCACCACCACCATTATACCACCCACCACCAGCTACACCACCATTATACCACCCACCACCACTACACCACCATTATACCACCCACCACCACTACACCACCATTATACCACCCACCACCGCTCACACCACCATTATACCACCCACACCACTACACCACCATTATACCACCCACCACCACTACACCACCATTATACCACCCACCACCACACACACCATTATACCACCCACCAACCATTATACCACCCACCACGCACTACACCACCATTATACCACCCACCACCACTACACCACCATTATACCACCCACCACCACTACACCACCATTATACCACCCACCACCACTACACCACCATTATACCACCCACCACCACTACACCACCATTATACCACCCACCACCACTACACCACCATTATACCACCCACCACCACTACACCACCATTATACCACCCACCACCACTACACCACCATTATACCACCCACCACCACTACACCACCATTATACCACCCACCATCATTATACCACCCATCACCACTACACCATTATACCACCCACCACCATTATACCACCCACCACCACTACACCACCATTATACCACCCACCACCACTACACCATTATACCACCCACCACCATTATACCACCCACCATCATTATACCACCCACCACCACTACACCATTATACCACCCACCACCACTACACCATTATACCACCCACCACCATTATACCACCCACCACCACTACACCACCATTATACCACCCACCACCACTACACCACCATTATACCACCCACCACCACTACACCACCATTATACCACCCACCACCACTACACCACCACTCCTGCCACAAACACTGACCAGACCTTACAACTTAATATTATTATCAGCCTGAGGTCGTAACTTGCTTCTGATTGCCTCTAAATTATACTGTCGTCAACTAATTGATTTCCTCGTCAACCCAAGTGTGTATAACGGAGATGGTCACTTATGCTGTGGTACTTTTTGGCTTTGTTCTGGAGTCGAGTCATAGCTCCTGGCCTACTTAATATTAAGATGTATATGGTTCAAAAGGGTATATATTAAATGAACGAGATATCGTATATACCACTTTACTTACCCCGAGCCTTCACGTTCCGATCGTTCCTCTTCTTGAAACTGTGTTTGCTGTGTAGACTTAACTGCTTGGTAAACACTAAATGTCCCGTTTTCTTTTTAATTGATATATTGAAAGAGGAAACTGTTTGTGCAGGAATTTCATGAGTTATACCGTGACAAGAACGATGTGCGAGAGATAGTGACATATAGCGACGTCACGGAGGCTGTCACAGTCCTCTTGTGATGCGTGCGTGTCCTAAGGAAGGACTGAGACCCGTTGATGTTGGTAACGATGACAGATGATGACAGTGACAAACGATAACAGAGAATAACAGACAGTGACAGTGATATAAGATGACACAGTCACGGAGAGTGACAGGCAGGCGGATATATGGACACTTACCACCATGATGGGGCCAAAACAAACACGTAGAGAAATTTTCCAGTTACTTACCACCCTGTTCCCTCTGTCCCTCCCTCCCTCCGTCACCACTCTCCCTCCGTCACCTCTCTCCCTCCGTCACCTCTCTCCCTCCTTCCCTCCCTCACCTGTCTCTTCCTTAACCCTCTCCCTCCCTCGCTTCTCTTCCACTTTCTTCCCTGTTCCTCCTCACCGTCAGTCATAACAGCATGAAGAACATTACAACAAGGTGGAGTCTAGGCAGAGGTGGGTACCTTGAAGGGCACGTTTAGTGTCTTAGAAATACTGTCTTACATCGGTAAACTTTCTCATCTACCTAGTCAAATTTCTTTTATTATTTCTTGGCCGCAGCTGTAGGTTGTAGGTCAGTCAACAACCACCCAGGCAGATATTACTCTCCTCTCACAAGAGTGTGACATTAAAGCCTGGTAAATGTTTTACACTCTGGAAGGATTGCTCGTTCTTTCTAGTTAACGAACACTTAAGATGACAAGTAACGTATTACAAGATTTAAATTTATACATACATTTAGAGTGCGCTGTATAACCCGCATGGGTTTAGCTTTTAACACACACACACACACACACACACACACACACACACACACACACACACACACACACACACACACATATATATATATATATATATATATATATATATATATATATATATATATATATATATATATATATATTATATAATAAATATACACAAATAACCCGCACATAAAAGACAGAAGCTTACGACGACGTTTCGGTCCGACTTGGACCATTGACAAAGTCACACTAACAGAGGAGGAGCAGGACGGCTATATATAGGCAGGAAGAGGTGGAGGTAGTAGTAGTGGTAGTAGTAGTAGTAGTAGTAGTACAAGAATTGTATATAATACTACTACTACTACTACTACTACCACTACTACTACCTCCACCTCTTCCTGCCTATATATAGCCGTCCTGCTCCTCCTCTGTTAGTGTGACTTTGTCAATGGTCCAAGTCGGACCGAAACGTCGTCGTAAGCTTCTGTCTTTTATGTGCGGGTTATTTGTGTATCGTTCCAGTCACGGTATTGTGCCTTTTTGTTATTTATAATAAATATATATATATAATATATATATTGTATGTGTGTGTGTGGTTACAGGGGTCTAATCACAGCTCCTGGACCGCCTCTTAGCTGGTCGCTAAGTAAGTTTATTTAGGTAAAGGTACACATAAATACAGTTATCATAAATGGTGTAAATTATCTAGGATAACCCCCAAAAAAGTCAGTGAGTTGCACTGTGGTCCTGGGTTATACTAGGTGCACTCTCCTGGCACCATGAACCTTATCCTGTGTGTATTTGTACTTACCTATTTGTGATTGCAGGGGTTGATTCACAGCTCCTGGCCCCACCTCTTCGCTAGTCGCTACTAGGTCCACTGTTTCCCTGCTCCGTGAGTTTTATCATACCTCTTCTTAAAGCTGTGTATGGATCCTGCCTCCACTGCATCACTCTCCAGATTGTTCCACTTTCTGACAACACCGTGACTTAAGAAATACTTCCTAACATTCCTGTGACTCATCTGAGTCTTCAACTTCCAGTTGTGACCCCTCGTTGTTGTGCCCCATCTCTGAAACATTCTGTACCTATCCACCTTGTCAGTTCCTCTCAGTATTTTATATGTCATTATCATGTCTCCCCTATCCCTTTTGTCCTCCAGTGTTATCAGGTCGATTTCCGTTAACCTCTCCTCGTAGGACATACCTGTTAGCTCCGGGACTAATTTTGTTGCAAACCTTTGCACTTTCTCTAATTTCTTGACGTGCTTGACTAGGTGTGGATTCTATATTGGTGCTGCATACTCCAGTATGGGACTGACGTACATGTGTACAATATCTTAAACGATTCCTTAATAAGGTGTCGAAACGCTGTTATTAGGTTTACCAGGCGCCAATATGGTTGATGTGCTCCTCAGATATGCTCGGTATTATACTCACCCCAGGATTCTTTTCCTTGAGTGAGGTTTGCAGTCTTGTCCCCCTCCCCCAGCCTGTACTCTGCGGTCTTCTTTAACCTTCCCCAATCTTCATGAGTCTGTACTCAGATAGGTATGTACTCACGTAATTGTGGTTGCAGGGGTCGATTCATAGCTCCTGGCCCCGCCTCTTCACTGGTCGCTACTAGGTTCATACATAGTTTTAAAAAGATAAAGCTCATGGAGCAAGGAGAGTGACCTAGTAGCGACCAGTGAAGAGGCGGGGCCAGGAGCTGTGAATCGACCCCGCAACCACAACTAGGTGAGTACACCTCTTGTTCCATGAGCTTTATCATACCTCTTCTTAGAGCTGTGTATGGATACTGTCTCCACTATATCGCTCTCCAGATAATTCCATTTTCTGACAACTATGACTTGAAGAAATACTTCCTAACATTCCTGTGTGTGTGTGTGTGTGTGTGTGTGTGTGTGTGTGTGTGTGTGTGTGTGTGTGTGTGTGTGTGTGTGTGTGTTTACGTTTGTCCAGCTTGATATTTTCTTTTCATTATTTTCAAATTTGGCGGCAGTTATCCATCACGCCCCGACGACAGCCGAGTGGGGGTGAGAGGCCGCTCTGAATACCCGAAGAAAGTCGAGGAGGGTGGCTGCCTTTCCCAGTCTCTTGATACGACACTGACTTAGGAAAGTTTTTATAAATCTGACAGCGAATTATAAAGCTAAAATATATTTTCTTATCCAGTTTGCCCCATTCTTCCTCAAAGAGATATGTTTCGGGCATTTTGAGGTACCTAATTGCGCTTGAAATCTTCGTGAGAGAGATTATTTTTTTATGTAATCTGGTCAGTGAAAAGGATCCGAACGTGATGCTCCGTTTTCTATGTTTGCTTAATCAAGGGAAACTGGTGAATATGGCGTCGAATCGAGAATGACCCGCGGGACACTTCAGGCAAACTCTTCACCAAGGCCCACCATTGTGTGCTGGGGATAAGACCTGAGGGGAAGTAGCGCTGGGGAGATACACTACTACCGTACCTCACTAGTTAACCTGGGGGAAGGCAGTACTGCCCCTGCGTATAACACTCGAGAAATATTACATTATATTATATTTTAACAGGGGGGAAATAGAACACTTTCGTTCTACTTTATTTTACCTGTGGAGAGTACATTACACCCGAGCATTTAATCTGAGTATAAAGAGTATACTAGACCCCACCATTTAAGCTAAGGGAAAACGTCAGGGTGGCATACGCCCCGGACCTCCCATGATACTCAACCGTACAACTTTTGTAGCCTCAGTCACTAGAGGCTTATCTCGGCCTTATTGGGCGCATCCTTCGTGCCCACTAACTTACTGTAGATGCCCGGGCCTGCAGGCGCGCGCTCGATGGCCAGATAAGAATGACCTGATACCACGAGTGGCTCTCTCTCTCTCCTCCTCCCATAAGATCTCTGTTACCTTCTCACTACATTGCTTTTGACACTGCTTCCCTTAATTCGCAAATTCATTCTTCTGAACTACAGAAGAAACTTCGGCTTCTTGTCTCAGATTGCCCTTCGGCTAAATTCTCCCTCGCCTGGATTACCTGTCTGATTAATTACCTGACTCACGAAATCGTAATGACACGATTGCAAACGAACCATACCACGGGTGGGGTTTGAACCCGCGGTCAGAGAGTCTCAAAACTCCAGACCGTCGCGTTAGCCACTGGGCCAGCTAGCTTCAATAAGATTCATCCAACAAGGTATATTTCTACACCATAGGAAGGTTAGCATAGGCACCACTGTGGCCATGACCGTGGTATGGTTTGTTTGCAATCGTGTCATTACGATTTCGTGAGTCATGTTGACGGCTTTGAGGGGACTTGAGCTTGAGTTCGTCACGGCCATGCTAGCTGGAGATTCGTCTGTAAAAACTTGCATTTGTGGTCACAGTGGTGCCTGTGCTAACCTTCCTATGGTGTAGAAATATACCTAGTTGGATGAATCTTATTAAAGCTAGCTGGTCCAGTGGCTAACGCGACGGTCTGGAGTTTTGAGACTCTGACCGCGGGTTCAAACCCCTCCAGTGGTATGGTTTGATTAATTACCTCTGTATAGTAGCAGAGGCATGAAAATCGAGTTATACTCCCGTCTACAGTGTTTAAACAAACATTATTTCTTTGTGTAAATTTCGTGCCGAACATGTAAAACTGGTCAGTTAGCAAGAACTCGTTTAAAATTAAGTCCTTTCTAAATTTTCTCTTATATATTTAAAGATATATATTTTTTTTTAATTTATGTTAATGTAAAAATTAATAATTTTGTACCAAAAGTACCTTAGGAAACTTACCTAACCTTATTATAAGAAGCGCAATTAATTCAGCCTAATCCAACTAAATATATTTTACATAAGTTTACAATAATTTAATAATACACACAGTGAAATGTATTTTTGTGTCAGGTTCAGAATGTTTTCGTTAAATTATTGCATACACAAATTTTCGCTTGCCTTATTCGGCAAGAAGAGCGTTGCTATTTAAGCCAGAATCGCAAGTTTTACCTATTCGGCACGACATAAACATTGGGATTAGTCTGGCCGAAAGAGGCCATTAAACACAATCTGTTCAATGGCCTCGCTATTTAATTCGAGCAGAAATCGGAGAATGAAGGACAGTGTGTTTAATTGCTTCTTTGAGTACGCGGGAGTGAACTCCAGCTCTTGGTCCTATAATACGCTTATTTTACTCCAGACAGTGTGTGATTTTTCAGTTTCCTTCCCCCGTCTTAAGTTTCGTAACTGCCTTGCTGAAGTTAAAGTTCAGTAACCATTGGTTGTTTATTGCTGAAGTCAGCTCAAGTGTTCCTCATGTGTGTGTGTGTGTGTGTGTGTTTGTGTGTGCGTGTTTGTGTGTGTGTGTTTGTGTGTGTGTGTTTGTGTGTGTGTGTTTTGTGTGTGTTTGTGTGTGTTTGTGTGTGTGTGTGTTTTGTGTGTGTGTGTGTGTGTGTGTGTTTGTGTGTGTGTGTGTTTGTGTGTGGTTGTGTGTGTGTGTGTGTGTGTGTGTGTTGTGTGTGTTTGTGGGGTGTTTGTGTGGTGTTTTGGGGGTGTGTTTGTGTGGTGGGGTTTTTTGGGGGTGGGGTGTTGCTGTGGGGTGTGTTTTCGGTGTGTGTGGGTTTTGTGTGTGTGTTGGTGGCTGGGTGGTTTGGTTGGGGTTTTGTTGTTTGGTTTTGTGTGATGTTTGTGTTGTGTGTGTTTTGAAGGTTGGTGGGTTGGTTGTTGTGGTGTGAATGTGTTTTTTTGGGTGGGTGTGGAATGTTTTGGTTGGTGCTTTGTTTTGGGTGGGTGGCTGTTCGTGTTTGGTGTGTTTTGGTGGTGTGGGGTTTTGTGTGGGTGTGTTGGGAAGGGGTTTTCTGCCTCACCCTATTTGTGGTTTAGCAGGGGTAAGCCTTGTCCTCCACCCTCTCTCCGCTTTGTGTTCAAAAGTGGTGTGTGTTTGTGTGATGTTTTTTCCAACAGCTGGTAGCCCGGGGGTCTCACCCCCCAGGCCCCCCCCTGTGTTGCACTAGGTTCACTGTCCCGCCCCATGGCTTTCCACCATGTTTAAAACAGATGGGTTTCCTGCCCCCACCCTAAATGCTCACCAGGGTGTATCAGCCCTGAAAGACATTTCCCTCACCTTTTTCAGGCTTCAATTTCCAAGTATTTTGGGTGCCTTCTCACCCTCTTGTCCACCTGTCTTTTCCGCAGTTTTTAAAGGTGACATGTCCCCACCCTCAGTCTTCCCAGTGTCTCACCGACCTAGAACCCTTTCTAAAACCCCGTGCTTTGGGGTGTGTGTTGTGATGGGTTGGGGGGTGTTTATTTATGTGTAGCTGTGTTTTAGGTGAGGTAGCATTGTCCCCTTTTTCGAGGGGGTTTAATTTTGGTTTAGACGGGTTAAGTTAAAACTCCACCCTAATAATTAAGCGTGTTTTCGACAGTAGGGGAACCCTGATTAAGTTTAAAGAAAGTTTTTTCGGACAGCTAAAGGTAGACCCCTGTCTCACCCTCAGTGCTCCAGCAGTGTGTTGGAGACAGCTGAGGTAGACACTGCCTCACCTCAGTGCTCCAGCAGTGTGTTCGACAGTGAGGTAGACACTGTCTCACCCTCAGTTGCTCCACAGTGTTGCAGACAGCTGAGGTAGACACTGCCTCACCCTCAGTGCTCCAGCAGTGTCTCGCTGACAGCTGAGGTAGACACTGTCTCACCCTCAGTGCTCCAGCAGTGTTTGCAGCCCACTGAGGTAGACACTGCCTCACCCTCGGGTGCTCCAGCAGGTTTGCGACAGGTGAGGTAAAAACTGTCTCACCCTCAGTGCTCCCCAGTGTGCTGGCAGACAGTTTGAGGTAGACACGTCTCACCCTCAGTCCCTTAGCAGTGTTTTGCAGACAGCTGGGGTAGACACTGCCTCACCCTCAGTGCTCCAGCAGTGTTTCAGACAGTGAGGTAGACACGTCTCACCCTCAGTGCTCCAGCATGTTTTCGACAGCTGAGGTAGCATTGCCTCCCCCCAGTGCTCCAGCAGTGTCTTGCAGACAGCTGAGGTAGACACTGTCTCACCCTCAGTGCTCCAGCAGTGTGTTGCAGACAGCTGAGGTAGACACTGTCTCACCCTCAGTGCTCCAGCAGTGTATTTCAGACAGCTGAGGTAGACACTGTCTCACCTTCAGTGCTCCAGCAGTGTTGCAGATAGCTGAGGTAGACACTGTCTCACCCTCAGTGCTCCAGCAGTGTTTTAAGACAGCTGAGGTAGACACTGTCCTCACCCCAGTGCTCCAGCAGTGTCTCAGACAGCTGAGGTAGACACTGTCCTCACCCTCAGTGCTCCAGCAGTGTTTTTGCAGACAGCTGAGGAGACACTGCCTCACCCTCATTTGCTCC
Source organism: Cherax quadricarinatus (assembly GCF_026875155.1). NCBI lineage: Eukaryota > Metazoa > Arthropoda > Malacostraca > Decapoda > Parastacidae > Cherax > Cherax quadricarinatus. Next base: position 23,398,657 of record NC_069453.1, read on the forward strand.
AGCAGTGTTTTCAGACAGCTGAGGTAGACACTGCCTCACCCTCAGTGCTCCAGTAGTGTGTTTCAGACAGCTGAGGTAGACACTGTCTCACCCTCAGTGCTCCAGCAGTGTGTTTCAACAGCTGAGGTAGACACTGTCTCACCCCCAGTTCCCCAAAGCAGTGTTTCAGACCTAAAGTAGACACGCCTCACCCTCAGTGCTCCAGCAGTGTTTTGGGAGACAGCTGAGGTAGCCCAACTGTCTCACCCTCAGTGCTCCAGCAGTGTGTTTCAGACAGCTGAGGTAACACTGCCTCACCCTCAGTGCTCCAGAGGTGTTCCAGACAGCTGAGGTAGACACTGTCTCACCCCCCGTGCTCCAGCAGTGTTTCCAGACAGCTGGGGTAGACACTGTCTAAACCCCAAGTGCCCCAAAGCAGTGTTTCAGACACTGAGGTAGACACTGTCTCACCCTCATGCTCCAGCAGGTTTGGAGACAGGGGTGGGAACACTGTCTCACCCTCAGTGCTCGCAGTGTCTCGCAGACAGCTGAGGTAGACACTGTCTCACCCTCAGTGCTAAGCAGTGTCTCGCAGACAGCTGAGGTAGACACTGCTCACCCTCAGTGCTCCAGCAGTTTTTTCGACGGGCTGGGGTAGACACTGTCTCACCCCAGTGCTCCAGCAGTGTTCCAGACATCTGAGGTAGACACTGCTCACCCTAGTGCTCCAGCAGGTCTGCAGACGGGTGAGGTAGCACGTCTCACCCTCAGTGCTCCATTTGTTGCAACAGCTGAGGTAGACACTGTCTCACCCTCAGTGCTAAGCAGTGTCTTGCAGACAGCTGAGGTAGACACTCCTAAACCCTGCTCCAGCAGTGTTTTCAAAACAGCTGAGGTAGACACTGTCTCACCCTCAGTGCTCCAGCAGTGTGTTTCAGACAGCTGAGGTAGACACTGCCCTCACCCTTAGTCCCTCCAGCATTGTTTTTAGACAGCTGAGGTAGACACGTCTCCCCCTCAGTGCTCCAGCAGTGTGTTCAGACAGCTGGGGTTTGACACTGTCTCACCCTCAGTGCTCCAGCAGTGTGTTTCAGACAGCTGAGGTAGACACTGCCTCACCCTCAGTGCTCCAGCAGTGTGTTGCAGACAGCTGAGGTAGACATTGTCTCACCCTCAGTGCTCCAGCAGTGTCTTGCAGACAGCTGAGGTAGACACTGTCTCACCCTCAGTGCTCCAGCAGTGTCTTGCAGACAGCTGAGGTAGACACTGTCTCACCCTCAGTGCTCTAGCAGTGTCTCACAGACAGCTGAGGTAGACACTGTCTTACCCTCAGTGCTCCAGCAGTGTGTTGCAGACAGCTGAGCAGACACTGTCTCACCCTCAGTGCTCCAGCAGTGTGTTTCAAACAGCTGAGGTAGGCACTGTCTCATCCTCAGTGCTCCAGTAGTGTGTTGCAGACAGCTGTGGTAGACACTGCCTCACCCTCAGTGCTCCAGCAGTGTGTTGCAGAAAACTGAGGTAGACACTGTCTCACCCTCAGTGCTCCAGCAGTGTGTTTCAGACAGCTGAGGTAGACACTGCCTCACCCTCAGTGCTCCAGGAGTGTGTTTCAGACAGCTGAGGTAGACACTGTCTCACCCTCAGTGCTCCAGCAGTGTGTTTCAGACAGCTGAGGTAGGCACTGCCTCACCCTCAGTGCTCCAGCAGTGTGTTTCAGACAGCTGAGGTAGACACTGCCTCACCCTCAGTGCTCCAGCAGTGTGTTGGAGACAGCTGAGGTAGACACTGCCTCACCCTCAGTGCTCCAGCAGTGTGTTTCAGACAGCTGAGGTAGACACTGTCTCACCCTCAGTGCTCCAGCAGTGTGTTTCAGACAGCTGAGGTAGACACTGTCTCACCCTCAGTGCTCCAGCAGTGTGTTTCAGACAGCTGATGTAGGCACTGCTTCACCCTCAGTGCTCCAGCAGTGTGTTTCAGACAGCTGAGGTAGACACTGCCTCACCCTCAGTGCTCCAGCAGTGTGTTGGAGACAGCTGAGGTAGACACTGCCTCACCCTCAGTGCTCCAGCAGTATGTTTCAGACAGCTGAGGTAGACACTGTCTCACCCTCAGTGCTCCAGCATTGTGTTTCAGACAGCTGAGGTAGACACTGTCTCGCCCTCAGTGCTCCAGCAGTGTGTTTCAGACAGCTGAGGTAGACACTGTCTCACCCTCAGTGGTCCAGCAGTGTTTTCAGACAGCTGAGGTAGGCACTGCCTCACCCTCAGTGCTCCAGCAGTGTGTTTCAGACAGCTGAGGTAGACACTGCCTCACCCTCAGTGCTCCAGCAGTGTGTTGGAGACAGCTGAGGTAGACACTGCCTCACCCTCAGTGCTCCAGCAGTGTGTTTTAGACAGCTGAAGTAGACACTGTCTCACCTTCAGTGCTCCAGAGTGAGTTCAGACAGCTGAGGTAGACACTGTCTCACCCTCAGGTGCTCCAGCTATGTGTTTCAGACAGCTGAGGTAGACACAGTCTCACCCTCAGTGCTCCAGCATTGTTTGCAGACAGCCTGAGTAGGATAACTGTCTCACCCTCAGTGCTCAGCATAGTTTCAGACAGCTGAGGTAGACACTGTCCACACCTCATATCATCAGCAGTGGTGTTTCAGACAGCTGTTGTAGACACAGTCTCACCCACGATGGGCTCCAGCAGTGTGTTTCAGACAGCTGAGGTAGACACTGTCTCACTTTCAGAGCTCCATCAGTGTGTTTCAGACAGCTGATGTAGACACTGTCTCACCCTCAGTGCTCCAGCAGTGTGTTTCAGACAGCTGAGGTAGACACTGTCTCACCCTCAGTGCTCCAGCAGGTGTATCAATAGCTGAAAGTAGACACTGTCCCCCCTCAGTGCTTCCGCACAGTGTGTTTAGACAGCTGAGTAGACATTGTCTCACGCCACAGTGCTCCAGACATGTGTGCAGACAGCTGAGGTAGACACTGTCTCACCCTCAGTGGCTCCAGCAGTGTGTTTCCAACAGCTGTGTAGACACTGTCTCACCTCTCAGTGCCCCAGCAGAGTGTTTCAGACAGCTGATGTAGACACTGTCTCACCCTCAGTGCTCCTAGTAAGGATTGACGCCACCATTGGCTTCACAATACATTATCGTTACGTGTCACTTGTTTAGCTTCGTAATATAAGATATTGTCCCATGTCCCTCTCTGCTAATACCCATACACACTAACGTTAAGAGATCAAAGAGTAGACTAGGAGTAACGATGCTCTTCCCCGTCAGTGAGAACACCGCTTACCATGTATTATATAGTGTGGGTGTGTGTACTGGTCATCATAGACGTCTAGGCACGCCTTCTCAAAGACTTAAGCACTTCTTAGCGCCTTAATGTCATCTAAGTGATAATTTCCCAACAGACAGTTTTGCAAAACTGAATCGCTGATATATAAATATATATATTATATATATATAATATATATATATATGATATATATATATATATATATTTATTAATATTAATAGTTATTAGTAATATTATTATTATTAATAATTATATTTAACAAGTCGGGCCGTCTCCCCACCGAACAGGGTGACCCAAAAGAAAGAAAATCCCCCAAAAAGAAAATACCATCATCATTCCCACTACACCAGTCACACATAATAACTGTTTTTGCAGAGGTGCTCTGAGGCCAAACATTTCAGGAGCAATACCGTATAAAGATACACAACATATCCCTCCAAACTGCCGTTTTTTTTTTTTATATACCGCAAACCCCACCTTTAAAGTGGCATGGCATTGTACATCCCATTTCCATTAATCAAGTCTGGCTAAATAAAAATAACGTTTCCTTAGAATCCTTCAATAAATAATACCTCTGCATCACACACCAACAAGCTCGTCCGGTCCCAATACCATTCGTTCCCCATTCATCCTATCTAACACACTCATGCACGCTTGCTGGATGTCCAAGCCCTCGCCCACAAAACCTCCATTACCCCATCCCCTACAACCTTTTCGAGATGGCGACCCCAACCCGCCATCCTTTCCCTACAGATTTATACGCTCTCCATGTCATTCTACATTGATCTATTCTCTCTAAATGACCAAATCACCTCAACAGACCCTCTTCAGCCCTCTGACTAATACTTTTATTAACTTCACACCTTCTCCTAATTTCCACACTCCGAATTTTCTGCATAATATTTGCACCACACATTGCCCTTAGACAGGACATCTCTACTGCCTCCACCCGCCTCCTTGCTGCAGCATTTACCACCTAAGCTTCACGCCCATATAAGAGTGCTGGTATTGCTATACTTTCATACATTCCCTTCTTTGCCTCCATAGATAACATTTTTTGACTCCACATATACCTCAACACATCACTCACCTTTTGTCCTTCATCAATTCTATGATTAACCTCATCCTTCATAAATCCATCCGCCGACACGTCAACTCCCAAGTATCTGAAAACATTCACTTCTTCCATACTCCTCCCCAATTTGATATTCAATTTTTCTATATCTAAATCATTTGATACCCTCATCACCTTACTCTTTTCTATGTTCACTTTCAACTTTCTACCTTTACACACACTCCCAAACTCGTCCACTAACCTTTGCAATTTTTCCGTAGAATCTCCCATAAACACAGTATCATCAGCAAAAAGTAACTGTGTCAATTCCCATGTATTTGATTCCCCATAATTTAATCCCACCCCTATCCTGAACACCCTAGTGCATGCAACCAGAAATTATAGCCATGTGCAGAGACTAAAAGGTCTGGTTCAGCAACCAAAAAATGAGACATATATGCAGAACTTGGGTATCTTTATTGTGGACTTGTTTCGCCATACAGTGGCTTCATCAGTCCAATAAAAAAAAGAATAGTGAAGCTCAGAATGAGTTTGAGGTAATCAGTCCCTCAAACTTATGATCTTCATCATTCTTCTTTGCATGGAACTGATGAAGCCAATGTGTAGCGAAACGTTTCCAAAATGAAGATACCCAAGTATTGCACATGTGTATAACTTATCAGCTTGTCGGTTCTCTGAACCATTTATCTTATTATCGTGTTCTTGTGTCAGTAGTAATGACTGATACTGAGAATGAGAGTGCATGTGAATTTGTACATTGTTGTCCCATATGTCGTGTGTTGTCATATTTATTTTCCTGGCTTATAAGTGTTGTTCGTTATCTTAGGGAATAATCGCCTGTATATACCATACTGCAGCCTAAGTTAGACAGGTGTGTATACCTTGCTGCAGCCCAAGTTAGTCAGGTATTCATACCTTGCTGCAGCCTGAGTTAGACAGGTGTATATACCTTGCTGTAGCCTAAGTTAGGTGTATATACCTTGCTACAGCCTAAGTTAGAAAGGTGTATATACCTTTCTACAGCCTAAGAGAGGCATCCCACATATATATGTGCCTCCATATTATCGTATCATATATTTACAATAATTTTTTAGCTGAAATTTCGGATATGCCAGAAAAAATTGTCATTCTTATGAAACGTCGAAATGTGCAGCGAAATATACAAATATGCAAAACGGATTTCTTGTCTAAAGGTATGAACCATGTTAGCGATTTGGATGCATAGCGCATTGTCCTCTCTCCATTTTTGTATCCCATATTTTATATTCATTCCTCGATTCTTTTTCTCCTCTTTTCTCTCCCTCGTCTCTTCCCTACTTCCCTTCGTCATCTCCTTACTTCCTCTCTTCTTTCCCTCGTCTCTTCTTTCCTCTCTTCTTCACCTCGTCACCTCTTTCGTCTCTTCCATCCTATTCGTCTTGCTTCAACATCCTTCACTTAATACCTTTCCCCCCCGAAAGGTGTCACTACGCGGGGGTTAAACCCACACCCAGTATTTTCTTTGTTCACACACACTTTCCCAAGGTTACTGTTGTTGTGTTGTTGCCCCTCGTCTTCAGTAGGCATATGGTCAGTGTTCATGTTTTTCTTGCGCCACTCGCTCTAGTAACGCTTACATAAGAATTCAAAGAAAAACTTAGTTTTATGGGCTAAAGGACGTATTGTTCGGGAATTTAAAGGGCAAAACATTTTGATTCCAGAAAGTTTTTTTTCTTCCTGTGAATAGGTGTTATGGGGGTTATCACCTTTATAAAACATAAGCGGTTATCACCTTTTTAACACAACGTTTTTCCCCTTTTTATAATAACAAAAGCGTGTTATGTCCTTTTATAAAAACAAAACGGTTATTTCCTTTTTTAAAAACAAAAGGGTTTTATTCCTTTTATAATAACACAACGGTTATTCCTTTTAAAACACAACGGTTATTCCTTTTTTTTAAAACACAAGCGTGTTATCCCCTTTTTATAACACAACCGTGTATGACATTTTTATAACACAAGCGGTTATCAATAAACGGCGTGTTATGTCCTTTTAAATAACACAAGGTGTTTTACCTTTTATAACAAAACGGTTATCACATAACACAGGGTGTTTGACATAACACAAGCGTGTTATCACAAACAAAAAGTTTTTATGACATAACACAAGCTTTTTATCACATAACACAAGCGGGGTTAGGAAAACAAAAGGGTTTTTCCCCCCCTGTTTCCCAGTTCAGGGCCTGTCACGTTTTTCAGGGAAATTTACAAACAAAGAGAAAAAAAGTATTCCCCCAAAACCGGAAACTTGCGGAAAACTACAGTGTTTCTCTTACAAGTTTAACAACAAACATAAATATCCCCGGAAGTTCGATCAAACGTCCCCCCTAAAAAGGATTTTTTTTTTCCCGTCTCCAATTCCCCCCCCCCCCCCCCCCCCCCCCCCCCCCCCCACCCCCCCCCACCCACCCCCAAAAAAAAAAAAAAACTTTAATTCTTTATGGGTGATAAACCTTTAAACTTAAAATAAGAAAACCACTGTAAGACTGGAGGAATGCCCTTAGTGTAGACTGGTGGGGAAACCCCGGAAAAACCTTTGTTTGAACATGTTTATTTCATGAACTTCCACCACTCCGGTGCTGAGTGACCTACCGGGTTTCAATTAATTTTAAAAAATTAAAACGACAGATCCACATGAAAATATTGTCAAAACTTAAAACCCAAAGGCATGGGAGTGTATTTAAAAACCCAAAGGGTCTCAGAAAAATTAAACCAACGTGCATGGGAGTGTAAAACCACCAAGGGTCTCCAAATTAAACCAACGTGCATGCATGTTAATACCACCCAAAGGGTCTCACGAAACTTTAAAACCAAAGTTCATGGATTTTTTTAAAACCACCCCGGCTCTCACGAAACTTAAAACAACGTGCATGGCAGTGTATATACCACCAAGGCTCTCACGAAACTTAAACCAACGTGCATGGCAGTGTATATACCACCAAGGCTCTCACGAAATTAGCTAACATGCTGGATGTAATACCACCAAGGCTCTCAGAAACTTAAACCAACGTGAGGGGTGTATTCCCCCAAGGGCCCCAAAGAAACTTAGCTAACTGCTGGCAGTGTATTAACCCCCAAGGCTCTCACGAAACTTTGCTAACATCGGCAGTGATAACCACCGGCTCTCACAAAACTTAGCTAACATGCGTGGCAGTGTATATACCACCAAGGCTCTCACAAAACTTAGCTAACATGCGTGGCAGTGTATATACCACCAAGGCTCTCACGAAACTTAGCTAACATGCGTGGCAGTGTATATACCACCAAGGCTCTCACGAAACTTAGCTAACATTTCGTGGCAGTGTATATCCCCCAAGGCCCCCAAAACTTTTCTAACAGGTGGGAGTTATAACCCCAAGGGGTCTCACAAAACTTAGCTAACATGCTGGCATGTAAAACCACCCAAGGGTCTCACAAAACTTTTGCTAACATGCGTGGCGGGAAAACCCCCGCTCTCACGAAACTTAGCAACATGCTCAGTGTATATACCACCAAGGCTCTCACGAAACTTAGCTAACATGCGTGGCAGTGTATATACCACCAAGGCTCTCACGAAACTTAGCTAACATGCGTGGCAGTGTATATACCCCAAGGCTTCCCACAAAACTTGCTAAAAAATGCGTGGCTTATATACCCCAAGGCTCCAAAAAAAACTTAGCAACACGGGCAGGTAAACCACCAAGGGGTCTCAGAAACTGCTAACATGCGTGCATTTTATATACCACCAAGGCCTTTTACAAAACTTACTAACATGCTGGGAGGGAATACCACCAAGGCTCTCACAAACTTTGCTAACAGCTGGGAGTGTATATACCCCCAACCCCAAAAAAACTTTGCAAACATGCGTGGCATGTATATACCCCCAAGGGCCCCACAAACTTCTAACATGCGTGGAGTGATATCCACCAAGGCTCCCCCAAAACTTTGCTACTGCGTGGCGTGTATATACCACCAAGGCTCTCACGAAACTTAGCTAACATGCGTGGGAGTGTATATACCACCAAGGCTCTCACGAAACTTAGCTAACATGCGTGCCAGTGTATATACCACCAAGGCTCTCACAAAACTTAGCTAACATGCTGGCAGTTATAACCACCCAAAGGCTCTCACAAAACTTTGCTAACTCGTGGCAGTGATATACCACCAAGGCTCTCACGAAATTAGAACATGGGGCAGTGTTTTACCACCAAGGCTTCACAAACTTACTAAAATTTCGTGGATTTTATATCCACCAAGGCTCTCACAAAACTTAGCTAACATGGTGGGAGTGTATATACCCCCAAGGTCCACAAAACTACTAACTGCGGGAGGTATATACCCACCAAGGCCCACGAAACAGTAACAGCGTGGCAGTGTAAACCACCAAGGCCTCACGAAACTTTGTAACATGCGTGGGAGTGTAAACCACCAAGGGCCCACGAAACTAGCTAACATGCGTGGCAGTTAATACCACCAAGGGTCTCACGAAATTACAAAATCTGGCAGTGATAAACCACCAAAAGGCCTCACGAAACTTAGCTAACATGCGGGCATGTTATACCACCAAGGCTCTCACAAAACTTAGCTAAATCTTGGCAGTTTATAACCACCAAGGCCCTCACAAAACTTTGCTAACATGCGTGGGAGTGTATAACCACCAAGGGCCCACAAAAATTATAACATGCTTTGGGAGGTATAACCACCAAGGGTCTCACAAAAATTAGTAAAATGCGTGGCAGGTAATACCACCAGGCTCTCACAAACTTTGCTAACTGCGTGGGAGTTTTTACCACCAAGGGTCTCACGAAATTAGCAAAAAGCGTGGCAGTGTAATACCACCAAGGGTTCACAACTTAGCTAACAGCTGGCAGTGGTTTTAAAACCCCAAGGGTCTCACGAAACTTACTAAAATGGTGGCAGTGTATATACCCCCAAGGGTCTCAAAAACTTTGTAAAATGCTGGCAGGTATAACCACCCAAAGGGCCCCGAAACTTTCAACAGCTGGCGTGAATCCACCAAGGCTCTCACGAAACTTAGCTAAATCGTGCAGTGATATACCACCAAGGCCTCCGAAATTAGCTAACATGCGTGGCGTGTATAACCCCCCAAGGCTTCACAAAAATTAGCTAAAAAGCTGGCAGTGTAAACCCCCAAAACTCTCACAAAAATTAGAAAAATACTTGGCAGGTTAAAACCCCAAAGGCCCCCACAAAACTAGCTAACATGCGTGAGGTTTTAAACCACCAAGGGTTCCCCAAAACTTAGCTAACATGCGTGGCAGTGAATCCCCCAACCTCACAAAACTTACAACATACGTGGGAGTGTATATCCCCCCAAGGCTCTCACGAAACTTAGCTAAAATGCTGGCAGGTATAAACCACCAAGCTCTCACAAAAATAGCTAAATGCTGCAGTTTATAACCCCCAAGGGCCCACAAAATTTCTACAAACGTGGCAGGTATATACCCCCCAAGGCTCTCACAAAATTTCAAAAAACTGGCAGTGTATATACCACCCAAGGGCCTCAAAAACTTAGCTAAAAACTGGGGAGTGATAACCACAAGGCTCTCACAAAACTTAGCAAACAGCTTGGCAGTGTATAACCCCCAACTCTCACAAAACTTAGCAAACAGGGGGGATGTAAAACCACCAAAGGCTCTCCAAAACTTAGTAACATGCGTGGCGGTATATACCCCCAACTCTTCAAAAAACTTAGCTAACATCGTGGCATGTATTACCCCCAAGGCTCTCACAAAACTTAGCAAAATACTGGCAGTGTATAACCCCCAAGGGCTCCACAAAATTTACTACTTTGGGGGGCATGTTATCCACCAAGGCCTAAAAAAAAATTACTAACATCGTGGCATGTATATACCACCAACCTCACAAAAAACTTAGCTAACATACGGGGCATTTAAATACCACCAACTCCCCCAAACTTCAAACATCCATTAATCCACCAACTTCCAAAAACCTAACTCCCCCCTTAATACCACCAACCCCCCAAAACAACTTCAAACATCTCATTATAACCCCCCAAACCCAAAAATTTACAAAAAACTATTATATACCAAACCCCCCCCTTACTAACAACTCATTAAAACCCAAAAAACCCCCCTTCCAAAACCCCCAACATCTCATTTATAAAAACCCACCAACCTCCAAAACTTACCAAAAAATTTCTTAATACCACCACCCACACATTAGAAAACAACTTTGGGGGGGATAACCCCAAGGTCCACAAAACTTACTAACCTTCGTTATAAAAACCCCAAGGCTCTCAAAAACTTACAACATCGTGGCAGGTATATACCCCAACTCTCAACAAATTTTAGCTAACTGCGTGCAGTGAAACCACCAAGGCTTCCCACAAAACTTAGCTAACTGCTGGCATGTATATCCCCACCAAAGGCTTCACAAATTTAGCAAAATGGGCCCGCCCCCGGGGTATATCCACCAAGGTCTCCCCAAAACTTAGCTAACAGCGTGGCATGATATACCCCCCAAGGCTCTCACAAAACTTACTAACGGGCGGGCATGTAATACCCCCAAAGGCTCTCAGAAATTTAGCTAACATGCGTGGCAGTGTATATACCACCAAGGCTCTCACAAAACTTAGCTAACATGCGTGGCAGTGTATATACCACCAAGGCTCTCACGAAACAGCCCGCGGGCAGTGTATATAAAATTCTAAAAATTGCTAAATGGTGGCAGGGTAATAATCGGCTCTAACGAAAAAACTCAGTAAATGTGTTTTTTTTTTTACCTGAAAAAGCTTTTGGTAAGGGTAGGTGAACTTGGACCTCCAACATGGGCCAGTGGTGATTTGGACCTCCCTAAAAGGGCCATAGGGGCTTGGGACCTGCCAACGGGGGAAAGGGGGTTTGGAGTAATATGGGTATAGGTGACACGCCAAAACTTTGGGATTGGTACTTAGACCTGCCTAATATGGGCCAGTAGGCCTTGTGCAGTGCTCCCTATATTCTTACGTATTTGTGTGTGAGTTGCGTTAATGCAGGCAGACCAACCTTACCTTGGTCTTACCTGTTTGGCTGACCTCTTGAGGGACTGGTAAACTACCCTTCCTTGTACCAGCTGCATAATTCTCTTATGCAGCTGGTGCAAGGTGGCGACACCACCTCCCACCACCTGTCTTACAAGTTAATATCAGTCCTTTCACATAAAAAATGGCTAATAATTTTGTGAAAATATTCTAGGTTATTACAGTGAAAGACCTGGACATTATCCCCGCTGTCAGTGACAGGTGTCCCTTGTAACAACAGTTATAATGTAGGTGTCCCTTGTAACAACAGTTCTACTGTAGGTGTCCCTTGTAACAACAGTTCTAGTGTAGGTGTCCCTTGTAACAACAGTTCTACTGTAGGTGTCCCTTGTAACAGTTCTACTGTAGATGTCCCTTCTAACAGTTCTACTGTAGGTGTCCCTTGTAACAACAGTTCTACTGTAGGTGTCCCTTGTAACAGTTCTACTGTAGATGTCCCTTGTAACAACAGTTCTACTGCAGGTGTCCCTTGTAACAACAGTTCTACTGTAGATGTCCCTTGTAACAACAGTTATAATGTAGGTGTCCCTTGTAACAACAGTTCTACTGTAGGTGTCCCTTGTAACAACAGTTATAATGTAGGTGTCCCTTGTAACAGTTCTACTGTAGGTGTCCCTTGTAACAACAGTTCTACTGTAGGTGTCCCTTGTAACAACAGTTCTACTGTAGAGTCCCTTGTAACAACAGTTCTACTGTAGATGTCCCTTGTAACAACAGTTATAATGTAGGTGTCCCTTGTAACAGCAGTTCTACTGTAGGTGTCCCTTGTAACAACAGTTCTACTGTAGGTGTCCCTTGTAACAACAGTTCTACTGTAGGTGTCCCTTGTAGCAACAGTTCTACTGTAGGTGTCCCTTGTAACAACAGTTAAAATGTAGATGTCCCTTGTAAAAACAGTTATAATGTAGGTGTCCCTTGTAACAACAGTTATAATGTAGGTGTCCCTTGTAACAACAGTTCTACTGTAGGTGTCCCTTGTAACAATAACAGTTCTACTGTAGGTGTCCCTTGTAACAATAACAGTTCTACTGTAGGTGTCCCTTGTAACAACAGTTCTACTGTAGGTGTCCCTTGTAACAACAGTTCTGTAGGTGTCCTTTGTAACAACAGTTCTACTGTAGGTGTCCCTTGTAACAATAACAGTTCTACTGTAGGTGTCCCTTGTAACAATAACAGTTCTACTGTAGGTGTCCCTTGTAACAGTAACAGTTCTACTGTAGGTGTCCCTTGTAACAACAGTTCTACTGTAGTTGTCCCTTGTAACAACAGTTCTACTGTAGGTGTCCCTTGTAGCAACAGTTCTACTGTAGGTGTCCCTTGTAACAACAGTTATAATGTAGGTGTCCCTTGTAACAACAGTTCTGCTGTAGGTGTGCCTTGTAACAATTACAGTTCTACTGTAGGTGTCCCTTGTAACAACAGTTATGATGTAGGTGTCCCTTGTAACAACAGTTATGATGTAGGTGTGCCTTGTAACAATTACAGTTCTACTGTAGGTGTCCCTTGTAACAACAGTTATAATGTAGGTGTCCCTTGTAACAACAGTTCTACTGTAGGTTTCCCTTGTAACAATAACAGTTCTACTGTAGGTGTCCCTTGTAACAACAGTTCTACTGTAAGTGTCCCTTGTAACAACAGTTATAATGTAGGTGTCCCTTGTAACAACAGTTCTACTGTAGATGTCCCTTGTAACAACAATTCTACTGTAGGTGTCCCTTGTAACAACAGTTCTACTGTAGGTGTCCCTTGTAACAATAACAGTTCTACTGTAGGTGTCCCTTGTAACAACAATTCTACTGTAGGTGTCCCTTGTAACAACAGTTATAATGTAGGTGTCCCTTGTAACAACAGTTCTACTGTAGGTGTCCCTTGTAACAACAGTTCTACTGTAGGTGTCCCTTGTAACAACAGTTCTACTGTAGGTGTCCCTTGTAGCAACAGTTCTACTGTAGGTGTCCCTTGTAACAACAGTTAAAATGTAGGTGTCCCTTGTAAAAACAGTTATAATGTAGGTGTCCCTTGTAACAACAGTTATAATGTAGATGTCCCTTGTAACAACAGTTCTACTGTAGGTGTCCCTTGTAACAATAACAGTTCTACTGTAGGTGTCCCTTGTAACAACAGTTCTACTGTAGGTGTCCCTTGTAACAACAGTTCTACTGTAGATGTCCCTTGTAACAACAGTTCTACTGTAGGTGTCCCTTGTAACAACAACACTACTGTAGGTGTCCCTTGTAACAACAGTTCTACTGTAGGTGTCCCTTGTAGCAACAGTTCTACTGTAGGTGTCCCTTGTAACAACAGTTATAATGCAGGTGTCCCTTGTAACAACAGTTATAATGTAGGTGTCCCTTGTAACAACAGTTCTGCTGTAGGTGTGCCTTGTAACAATAACAGTTCTACTGTAGGTGTCCCTTGTAACAACAGTTATAATGTAGGTGTCCCTTGTAACAACAGTTATAATGTAGGTGTCCCTTGTAACAACAGTTCTACTGTAGGTGGCCCTTGTAACAATAACAGTTCTACTGTAGGTGTCCCTTGTAACAATAACAGTTCTACTGTAAGTGTCCCTTGTAACAACAGTTATAATGTAGGTGTCCCTTGTAACAACAGTTCTACTGTAGATGTCCCTTGTAACAATAACAGTTCTACTGTAGGTGTCCCTTGTAACAATAACAGTTCTACTGTAGGTGTCCCTTGTAACAATAACAGTTCTACTGTAGGTGTCCCTTGTAACAACAGTTATAATGTAGGTGTCCCTTGTAACAACAGTTCTACTGTAGATGTCCCTTGTAACAACAGTTCTACTGTAGGTGTCCCTTGTAACAACAGTTCTACTGTAGGTGTCCCTTGTAACAACAGTTCTACTGTAGGTGTCCCTTGTAACAACAGTTCTACTGTAGGTGTCCCTTGTAACAATAACAGTTCTATTGTAGGTGTCCCTTGTAAAAACAGTTCTACTGTAGGTGTCCCTTGTAACAACAGTTCTATTGTAGGTGTCCCTTGTAAAAACAGTTCTACTGTAGGTGTCCCTTGTAACAACAGTTCTGTAGGTGTCCTTTGTAACAATAACAGTTCTACTGTAGGTGTCCCTTGTAACAATAACAGTTCTACTGTAGGTGTCCCTTGTAACAGTAACAGTTCTACTGTAGGTGTCCCTTGTAACAACAGTTCTACTGTAGGTGTCCCTTGTAACAACAGTTCTACTGTAGGTGTCCCTTGTAGCAACAGTTCTACTGTAGGTGTCCCTTGTAACAACAGTTATAATGTAGGTGTCCCTTGTAGCAACAGTTCTACTGTAGGTGTCCCTTGTAACAACAGTTATAATGTAGGTGTCCCTTGTAAAAACAGTTATAATGCAGGTGTCCCTTGTAACAACAGTTATAATGTAGGTGTCCCTTGTAACAGTTCTACTGTAGGTGTCCCTTGTAACAATAACAGTTCTACTGTAGGTGTCCCTTGTAACAACAGTTATAATGTAGGTGTCCCTTGTAACAACAGTTCTACTGTAGATGTCCCTTGTAACTACAGTTCTACTGTAGGTGTCCCATGTAACAACAGTTCTACTGTAGATGTCCCTTGTAACAACAGTTCTACTGTAGGTGTCCCTTGTAACAACAGTTATAATGTAGGTGTCCCTTGTAACAACAGTTCTACTGTAGGTGTCCCTTGTAACAATAACAGTTCTACTGTAGGTGTCCCTTGTAACAACAGTTCTACTGTAGGTGTCCTTTGTAACAATAACAGTTCTACTGTAGATGTCCCTTGTAACAACAACAGTTCTACTGTAGGTGTCCCTTGTAACAACAGTTATAATGTAGGTGTCCCTTGTAACAACAGTTCTACTGTAGGTGTCCCTTGTAACAACAGTTCTACTGTAGGTGTCCCTTGTAGCAACAGTTCTACTGTAGGTGTCCCTTGTAACAACAGTTCTACTGTAGGTGTCCCTTGTAACAACAGTTCTACTATAGGTGTCCCTTGTAACAACAGTTCTACTGTAGGTGTCCCTTGTAACAACAGTTCTACTGTAGGTGTCCCTTGTAACAACAGTTCTACTATAGGTGTCCCTTGTAACAACAGTTCTACTGTAGGTGTCCCTTGTAACAACAGTTCTACTGTAGGTGTCCCTTGTAACAGTTCTACTGTAGGTGTCCCTTGTAACAACAGTTCTACTATAGGTGTCCCTTGTAACAGTTCTACTTGTAACAGTAACAGTTCTAATGATACATATTAACATGCAGACAAATATCAGTAATGTACTCAGAGAAGGTTGACTTTGAGAAGGACCTGTCTATCATGGGCCAGTTTTATAGATGTTTTTATGTCTTAGTTTTAATGTGTTAGTCTTATTGGCGTTTTAATGTCAGTTTTATTAACGTTGTGTGTTAGTTTTATTATTGTTATATCAGTGTTATTAATGTTTTAATGTGTTTATACTGTAACATTATAATGAAGTTTGTTAATAACGAGAAGTTTTATACAAACACGTAGTGTCGACTTTCTTGTTAATGAGAAACTCCAATCTTCCTTTTATTTTTCTTGGACAAGGTTCCCATAATTTATCCAAAAACTTCCATTAACTTAAAAAAGTGGAAGGTGGCTGGCTTAGGGTAGCCTGGAGGTGGGTCAGAATCCAGCAGAATCCGTCTTAGAAAAACGGCTTCACAAACCACTCAGGATTCATGACGGGACCACAGACTGAAGCTGCAAATTTGGCTTCAGAATATTATTAGAGGCAGATTAAATGTAAACATAATATTAAACTGGGAGAAAAACGAGTTGAGGGATGGAGGTGGGGGGTTGACTGAGGGGGTGGATTAATGGTAGGTAAATTGGAGTGGGAGGAGGAGGAGGAGGAGGAGGAGGGGGTGAGAAGAGAGACCATGGGAGTGGACGGGGGGAGATATATAAGGTGTGGTGGGGGAGACTAAGTGATGGTAGGGGCACGCGACGTCTCCTGCACGTATCACACCGTAATTTGCATTTAGAAAGGAAATCACAAGGATGTACTCCAGATACTCCACCTCCAAAAACCTCACTATCTCCAGGTACTCCACCACCTCTTAAGATATTTTACCACCTCCAGATACTCCTTCAGGTATTCCAACACCGGATATTCCACCCCTAGATACAAAACTTCCAGATATTCCCCACCTGCAGATATTCTCCACCTTCAGATGCTCTCCCACCTCCAGACATTCTCCCACCTCCAGACATTCTCCCACCTCCAGACATTCTCCCACCTCCAGACATTCTCCCACCTCCAGATATTCTCCCACCTTCAGATGTTATCCCACCTTCAGATATTCTCCCACCTCCAGATATTCTCCCACCCCAGATACTCCACCACCCTCAGATACTCCACCCCCCCCAGATACTCCCCCGCCTCCAGATACTCCCCCACTCCAGATACTCCACCTCCAGATACTCCCCCACCTCCAGATACTCCACCCCAGATACTCCACCCCAGATACTCCCCACCTCCAAATACTCCACCACCTCCAGATACTCCACCTCCAGATACTCCGCCTTCAGATACTCCACCACCTCCAGATAATCCACCAACTACAAATACTCCACCACCTCCAGATACTCCACCACCTCCAAATACTCCACCTCCAAATACTCCACCTCCAGATACTCCACCACCTCCAGATACTCCACCTCCAGATACTCCACCACCTCCAGATACTCCACCTCCAGATACTCCACCACTTCCAAATACTCCACCACTTCCAAATACTCCACCACCTCCAAATACTCCACAACCTCCAGATACTCCACCTCCAGATACTCCACCACCTCCAGATACTCCACCTCCAGATACTCCACCACCTCCATCCCCTCATGGAAGGTTCCTTGATGGTGAGGGGCTCTTGATTTAGGGAATTGAATCTGTGCTCCAGTTCCCCGAATTAAGCCTGAATGCCTTCCACATCCCCCCCTGGGCACTGTATAATCCTACGGGTTTAGCACTTCCCCCTTGATTATAATAATAATCCACCACCTCCAGATACTCCACCTCCAGATACTCCACCACCTCCAGATACTCCACCTCCAGATACTCCACCACCTCCTGATACTCCACCTCCAGATACTCCACCTCCAGATACTCCACCACCTCCAGATACTCCACCTTCAGATACTCCACCACCTCCAGATACTCCACCTTCAGATACTCCACCACCTCCAGATACTCCACCTCCAGATACTCCACCACCTCCAGATACTCCACCTCCAGATACTCCACCACCTGATACTCCACCTCCAGATACTCCCCCTCCAGATACTCCACCTCCAGATACTCCACCTCCAGATACTCCACCACCTCCAGATACTCCACCACCTCCTGATACTCCACCTCCAGATACTCCACCACCTCCAGTTTACTCCACCTCCAGATACTCCACCACCTCCTGATACTCCACCTCCAGATACTCCACCACCTCCTGATACCCCACCTCCAGATATCCACCTCCAGATACTCCACCACTCCTGATACTCCACCACCTGATACTCCACCTCCAGATACTCCACCTCCAGATACTCCACCTCCAGATACTCCACCACCTCCTGATACTCCACCTCCAGATACTCCACCACCTCCTGATACTCCCCCTCCAGATACTCCACCTCCAGATACTCCACCACCTCCTGATACTCCACCTCCAGATACTCCACCACCTGATACTCCACCTCCAGATACTCCACCTCCAGATACTCCACCTCCAGATACTCCACCACCTCCTGATACTCCACCTCAGATACTCCACACCTCCTGATACTCCACCTCCAGATACTCCACCACCTCCTGATACTCCACCTCCAGATACTCCACCACCTCCTGATACTCCACCTCCAGATACTCCACCTCCAGATACTCCACCACCTCCTGATACTCCACCTCCAGATACTCCACCACCTGATACTCCACCTCCAGATACTCCACCTCCAGATACTCCACCTCCAGATACTCCACCTCCAGATACTCCACCACCTCCTGATACTCCACCTCCAGATACTCCACCACCTCCTGATACTCCACCTCCAGATACTCCACCACCTCCTGATACTTCACCCCCAGATACTCCACCACCTCCTGATACTCCACCTCCAGATACTCCACCACCTCCAGAGTGTCAATTAAGTGTTTAAGGTGACGCTGTCACACCTCACAACAATTTTTATATCTTAACTACTCTCTCCCTCCCTCCTCTTACCTTTTCTCCCTCTCATCTCTCTCTCCATTTTACCTTCCCCTCGCTTCTCCGTCCCCTCTCTTCACTTTCAAAAATTCTTCTTCCTTCTCCTTGTCCTCTACCTCCATTTTATTCTTCGTTTCCCTCTCCCCTACTCTTATCCTCCCCTATTCACTCCTTCCTGTGGATTCCTTATCTTTCACCTCCCCTTCTTCTCCTCCTCCTCTTCTCCTTGCTCATTTACGCCTTTCTTGGCTTTGTTCCACACTTCATTTCCTCTCTCTGTCTCGTTCTTGTCTCTACATCTCTCTCTCTCCCTCTCCAGTTACTCTCATGTGTTTAAAATAACGGAACAGTGATATCTTTTGTATTTATTATTATTATTAAAAAAACAGAAAGGGAACGGTGTTATCTTGCGATGTTATTGTAAAACTTTTCCGCAGCGCTTGGTCTCCTCTCTTGTCAAAAGGAAAATCCAATTTATGGCTAACAAGATTTTATGGGAATTTATATTTTTGTATAATGCGCGATGACTCGGGGAGGTGTGTGTGTGTGTGTGTTTGTGAGAGAGAGAGAGACCCACGGTCTATAGTGCCTATGGCATCACACTCAGACCAGTCAGTTACCCAGGACTAGCATGGATGGCATTGGTCTAACAGGGAGCATTGGTATAATACGGAAGGCGTTTAAATAACTGAGTGGACGTTAACCTAACAAAAGGCTGCTTTATTAACTGAAGTGTGGACTATCGTGGAGGGAATTGGTCTAACGGGAAAGACACTGGAGTAACGGAAGAGAGAATTGCGTGTGGTAGAGGAGGCTGGTGTTGAGAGGCAGTGTGTGGGTTGAGTGGCAGTGCTGGGGGCTAGCAACAACCAAGTTAATACACCCACAAAAAGTGGTGATCAAGTGCTATCAACGCGGGTAATGATATCAACTAACTTTTGGCTCCCCTAATTACTCAAGGGGAATTGACACCCCGCGGGCCTCCGCCCTCTCCCAGGTGGAATATTCTTTCCCCTCCCCCAGGAAGATCATCCCCCTCTCCTTTCTGTAGCAACTTTTCCCAACAACTTTATTCCTTATGTAGAACCTCTCCTAGGAGGGTCAGCTACCCCAGAACCCCGCCGCCCCTTCCACCTCCTGGGCCAAGGGGCCACACAAATATTCCAGTCACTCAAGTGAAGAAATGTTTCTATTCTCTACCACACACAAAAATTCAATTTTCTTTTTTTTCAGTCATATCCGGATAATGGATTTTATTTTTTTTTGGTCCCCGAGTCACTGAAAAAAACAAGAGAAACAAAAGTGATTAAACAGTTTATTGTTTGAAGCCTTTTGCTTACCTAACATTATTACCATTGTAACAAATAGTACAAAAAAGTCTGACATGAAAAAAAGTCTGACTTGTAAAAAGGTCGCGGATGTCAAGATGTAAGAGTAACAAATAATAGGTTTTCAGTAATGCATACAAAGGTTATATGTATATATACTATATCCCCTCCAGGGAGGTTCCTTGACGCTGGTGAGAGGCTCTTCATCTTGGGAATTTGATTTGTGCTCCGGCTTCCTGAATTCGAGCCTGAATACCTTCCATCCCTCTCTCAGTGCGCTGTGTAATCCTACTGGTTTAACGCTCCCCCCATGATTATAATGTATATATATATATATATATATATATATATATATATATATATATATATATATATATATATATATATATATATATATATATATATATATATATATATGTATATATAATATAATTATATATATATATATATATATATATATATATATATATATATATATATATATATATATAATTATATATATATATATATATATATATATAATATATATATATATATATATATATATATATATATATATATATGATTAATATGTGTGTGTGTGTGTCGTGCAGAATAAGTAAAACTTGCGATTCTGGCTTTAAATGGCAACGTTTTTCTTGCCGAATAAGACAAGCCAAAATTTGTGTATGCAATAATCTCGCAAGAATTATTCTGAACCTAACGAAAAAAACATTTCATTGTGTTTGTTGATTATTAAATTATCGTAAATTTATCTAAAATATATTTAGTTGGGTTAGGCTAAATTAAATTGCCCTTGTTATAATAAGGTTAGGTAAGTTTTCTAAGGTTATTTTGGTACATAATTATTAATTTTTACATTAAAATAAATTAAAAAAAATGTATCTTTAAACTTATAAGAGAAAATTTTAGAAAGGACTTAATTTTATACGAGTTCTTGCTAATTGACCAATTTTTACCTATTCGGCACGATATATATATATATATATATATTATATATATATATATATATATATATATTATATATATATATATTATATATATATACATTATATATATATATAGACATTATATATATATATATATATATATATATTATATATATATATATATATATATATATATATATATATATATATATCGTGCCGAATGTGTAAAACTGGTCAATTAGCAAGAACTCATTTAAAATTAAGTTCTTTCTAAAATTTTCCCCTATACGTTTAAAGATATATTTTTTCATTAATGTTGATGTAAAAATTTATTATTTTGCACCAAAAGGAACTTAGAAAACTTACCTAACCTTATTATAACAAGCGCAATTTATTTTAGCCTAACCTAACTAAATATATTTTAGATTTGTTTACAGTAATTAAATACTAAACAAACACAGTGAAATATATTTTTTTCGTTAAGTTCAGAATAATTTTGGCGATATTATTGTATACACAAATTTTCACTTGTCCTATATGGCAAGATGAGCGTTGCTATTTAAGCCAAGATCGCAAATTCTGCCTATTCGGCACGACATATATATATATGTATATATATGTATGTATATATATATATATATATATATATATATATATATATATATATATATATATTATATATATGTTTGTGTATATTTCGCCTGCTCTCGCGAATTCCTTGCATTGTTCAAATCTCTAGTAAGGCTGATGCATGCAGGGGATGAGATGAAAAGCTGTAAGCCTTCTCCCTGAAAGCTGGCTGCCTTGGATCAAACGTGTAGCGCAAGCTACACGCCAAGGTATTGTCCAGTGTGGGTAGATTGGTAAAGCACTGCGTACCTTGTCCTAAGGTTCGTAGGTTCGAGTCTCCTTCAGCCAGAGATCAGTGTTTGTGTATAGGTACAGCTATACACCTCGTTGTTGCAAGTATGTAATCAGTCAATCGCGTGACAGCATCTCCATGCTTAAAAGCATGCAAAAATGGTCAGAATATTTAGTTGTTGTTGAGACCTAACATCAGAATGAGTGACTTTCACCATGGAATGTTTGTTGGTGCCAGACAAGGTTATTTGAGTATCTCAGAGACTGTTGATCTCTCTAGAGTTTATAGAGAATGGTGTGAAAAACACAAAACATCGAGTGAGCGGCAGTTCTGTGGGCGAAAACGCCTTGATAATGAGGGAAGTCAGAGGAGAATCGCCAGACTGGTTCAAGCTGACAGGAAGGTGACAGTAACTCAAATAACCACGCATTACAACATTGGAATAGAAAAGAGCATCTCTGAATGTACACCACATCAAACCTTGAAGTGGATGGGAAAAAAAGTAGACCACAGTCGGATTCCACTGCTAGTGTGCACGTCAGTTAAGAAACAGGAAACAGAGTGAGCGCAGACTCGCCAATACTGGATAGCTGAAGATTGGAAAAATGTCGCTTTGTCTGACGAATCGCAATTTCTGCTAAGACATGCATATGATAGGGTGAGAATTTGGTGTAAATATTTGGGATATATTGGAACGGGAGATTCGCAGAATTAATGTGCAGCCGACAAATCTGTAGCAAATGAGTGATGCTGTCATGTCAACATGAACCAGAATATTTAGGGAATGTTTCCAGCACATTGTTGAATCTGTGCCACGAAGAATTCAGGCTGTTCTTGGGGCAAAGAGGATCCTACCCAGTACTAAAAGAGTCTGCCTAATAAATGAGTCGAGAGTGAGTGTGTGTGTGTGTGTGTGTGTGTGTGTGTGTGTGTGTACACGCCTAGATGTACTCAGTTATGGTTGCAGGGGTCGAGTCACAGCTCCTGTCCCCGCCATTTCACTGGTATGTGTGTGTGTGTGTGTGTGTGAAAGGCGTGGTAACCAGTGATGAGGGCGTGATAATTAGTACTCGGGATAATAATTACTCCTCAAGAGAGTAATAATCTGTAAAGTTAGAGGTGGTGAGGTGAGGTTGTAGGTAGCGTCAGCACTGGTCAAGCTGAAGCAACATTCAACTGACAGTAACAACACACACACTAAAACTAGCTCAGTAATGGTAACAAAAAATTCTCAAGATATGCAAATGAGACAGTTACATGTAATTAACTCGTGCGTAGGGATCATTTATCTTCTGACAACTGCTATGTTATATATATATATATATATATATATATATATATATATATATATATATATATATATATATATATATATATTGGTCAATAACAACACTGCACTAGCCAAGGACTCGAACCCATGTTGTATTGCCCCTCCTCATGTTGAGCTAAAACCACATGACGCCTTAACCCACAAGACCACCCAATCCTACATCCTAGGATTGGGTGGTCCTGTGGGTAAGGCGTCATGTGGTTCTAGCTCACCATGAGGCGGGCCATTACAACATGGGTTTGAGTCCTTGGCTACTGCAGTGTTG
This sequence comes from Cherax quadricarinatus, assembly GCF_026875155.1. Classification (NCBI taxonomy): domain Eukaryota; kingdom Metazoa; phylum Arthropoda; class Malacostraca; order Decapoda; family Parastacidae; genus Cherax; species Cherax quadricarinatus. Next base: position 23,422,003 of record NC_069453.1, read on the forward strand.
TTATTGACCAATACCACTCGTTCGTGGTTGCAATAATATATATATATATATATATATATATATATATATATATATATATATATATATATATATATTGCAACCACGAACGAGTGGTATTGTGGGGGTTCGTCAAGGATATACTGGAGTAAGAAATACACTCGTTGGATGTCTTTGAGGCGTATTGTTAAGAGTCTTGAGGAGAAGCCCAGGCCTGCCTGTCTGAGTCTATGCCCAGCATGGAAGTGAGGATGAACGCTGTGGCCTACGGCTCACATGTGAGGGGTCTCGTGAAGTCACAGTTAGAAGGGAGCCTATCTGTAAAGTAGCTGGGATTATCTAAGTATACTAAACGAGTACACAGTAACACTGACACACACACACACACACACACACACACACACACACACACACACACACACACACACACACACACACACACACACACACACACACCAGGAGCTAGGACTCGACCCCTGCAACCACAAATAGGTGAGTACATAGGGTCCACCTCTGGTGTAAATTGTGGGACCCATAGCATCGGAGAAGTGGATGAAATGGCTTCAAGGAAGAATATTTGGATTTCTTTCTGAAGCCGTTTGAATATTCCACTTCCCCTACCATCACATCTTTTCAGTCTTTTTTTTTTTTACCAATAGGTATATTTTATTACATAATATGGTACAAAAGATTTAAGAAATACGTTGTTGATATAAAGATGACATATACAGTATATGAGGTGTGAGAGATACATGTCTAGTACATATTGTTATGCGTTTGTCACTGATTATAATGCGAAAATTTCATCCAGCTCAGAGCTGGGGTGCTTGCCCAAACTACAGCAGGCATTACCCCTCTGAACAGCAGTGCTGAGTCGCTGGAACAGAAAACTAGCTGCCCTGGGATCCCTAGTTACCCTGATGAGTCTTTTGCCTAGCTCCTTCAGGAACTTTGATGCACTCTTTCCCTATGAGCCAAGGGTCTCCGAGCCTATGTGAACAAACATATAATGATGGGCAAGTTCTCCGTATATTCTAGACTTTTGGGACTCCCTGAAGCTGGCAGCTGCCCCTCCTTCCTCCCTGGTGTATTGGAGATAGGTATCAGCCAAGGCAGATGCACATGTGTAGTCCCACACCACCTGCTTGCTGTCTGTCCAGGCTTGAAGAGTGATATCATCTGGATGCTTTTGACTGCCATTAGATCTGCATAGTTGGGGTGGCTCCCTTACTGCTGGGTATCCGGCTGTTGTGAGGCTCCTCTTAGTAATGTTATTAACTTCCTCATGTCTTGTAATCTTTCCGTCGGATTTACGGCACACAAGACCATGGTACCCGAATCGGTCTTCTGCTTCACTGCCACAAATACACCTGTGTTCGGCGAGAATAGGGGCAGCAAAACTAAGGGTAACACCAATGCGGATGGTCTGTGGTAGTAATGTATCGGATATCTGCATCCGCACAATTTCTTAAATCTGCATCCTCATTTTACTGTAAACATATATCCGCATATGCATCCGAATCCACGGAACATCCACACAATTTCTCACATCCGCATCAACATCCACAGAACATCCGCACAATTTCTTACATCCGCATCCACGAAATAAGTAAGACGTCTTCATACACATTCTCATCTGCGGATATCTAAATTTGCACGTCCAATACATCTCTAGTCTGTGGGTCGAGGCGTGTGCCAAGGCTGGAGTTGGGAACAGCCAACAGAAAGTCCCCTGCATGAGGAGCTCTCACTGCCAGGAGGCGGGCTCTATCCTTCCTAGACACTGAAGCATTGTTGAGGCTATATTCTCCACTTTTGGGCCATCCCAGTGCGACTGTTTATAGTTGTTGGGGAGAGCAGGTCTGGTTTCAGAGCCCGTTAGATTATCCCAGATCATGGATCCGTCAATGAACTTTTGGTCCTGGACTCCAGTCTTGTCCCTAAGATGTTCAGGGAGAATCGCTGCTACAAGCCCTCTGGATGCAATACACGAGGACAGAAGAAAGGTAGCGCAATCTGTGATGACACCAGTGCCTCCTAGTCTGACTGGAAGTGTAATTTTGTTCCACTGCCCGTCTTCTAGAGTAAGGTTTTAAGTACTTACATAAAAATTTGCCTCAGGATACTGTCATATTCGTGCAGTATAGGGTTATCATATGAAGGTGCACGTCTTAGGAAATATGTCAACTTGGGCAGACTCGAGCACTTTGTGAGAAGGTACAAGGCATCGTGGGTGTCAAGATTGCCTATTCGTTGTTCTGTTCTCCTCAACTCTTCCAGTTTCTTCCTGAGAATTGTGCCAATGACATCGCTTCCCAGAGGTGCTCCAAGCATGTATCACTTGTTGATTGAGATGATTTCACATTTGGATGGATTCAGGATGAGACCCATTTCCTGTCCCCGTGTCATCACCTGTGTAAGATCATCTAGAAGGGACTCCTTTGTACCTGCTTGTGTGCCATTATCCATGAACCAGATGTTTAGCTCACTGGTCAGTTTGACCGATTTCACTAACCGCTGTACAGAAGAGAAATGGTGTGAGAGGATCCCCTTGCTGGACACCCTCTGATGATGTGATTTCATGCTCTCCAAACAGGAGCATTGATTCCTTGTTATCAACATCCAGTATATATATATATATATATATATATATATATATATATATATATATATATATATATATATATATATATATATATTATTATAATGTCGTGCCGAATAGGCAGAACTTGCTATCTTGGCTTAAATAGCAACGCTCATCTTGCCATATAGGACAAGTGAAAATTTGTGTATGCAATAATTTCGCCAAAATCATTCTGAACCTAACGAAAAAAATATATTTCACTGTGTTTGTTTAGTATTAAATTACCGTAAACAAATCTAAAATATATTTAGTTGGGTTAGGCTAAAATAAATTGCTCTTGTTATAATAAGGTTAGGTAAGTTTTCTAAGATTCTTTTGGTGCAAAATTAATTTTTTTTACATTAACATTAATGAAAAAATATATCTTTAAACGTATAAAAGAAAATTTCAGAAAGGACTTAATTTTAAATGAGTTCTTGCTAATTGACCAGTTTTACATATTCGGCACGACATATATATATATATATATATATATATATATATATATATATATATATATATATATATATATATATATATAATGTTTTAAAACAATGGCTGTATAACACCGAGGCAGGGTGACGCAGAAAGAAAAACGAATATACATATTTATAATCAACACAAGCCAAAAGGGAGTGGAGAGTTAACAGGCATTCTCTCTTCTCTCTTTGTAGCTTTTGTATTTATTGATCGCTCTTTTGCTATTGGTTGCACATTATTATAGAGCTCGGGAGGTTCCACCACTCGTGCTGACCTGGGACATAACCTTGAAGAAGAGAATAAAAGTAATTCACGGAAATATCTGGAGATTTCTCCGGGGAGATGTTTGTGTATTGTTACCCTGTCTTCCCCTCATATATGTTCATGATTGTTTTTTAATTTATTAAAAATTGCGCTGAAAATGAGAAGAACTTGTATGACATCACAAAACTTCCGGCTCTCGGCGGTGGGCTGCGCGCCCGGGACACTGATGGTGTTTCCTCTCTGGATCGCAACACTGATAAAGAAAGCTGGTCGCTCGGGGGTCCTTGGTTTCCTTGATGAATTTGTTACCTATTTCTCCGAGTCTATTGAAATGAAGCAATAGTATAGTGCCAGGCCCATGTATTTGTTCATCTTTCTGAAACTAGTGGTGCCACCTACTTCAGTTTAAGTGTATCGTAGGTGGGTGTAGGCTATTATAGATATGCAGGTATAGTCCCACGTAATTTGCTTATCTTCACTCCTCAAGGGAGGTTCCTTGACGCTGGTGAGGGGCTCTTGATCTAGGGAATTGGATCTGTGCTCCATTTCCCAGAATTCAGCCTGAGTGCCTTCTATATCCCCCCACAGGCGCTGTATAATCCGCACAGGTTTATCGCTCCCCATAATAATAATGATTCTTCCCAGTGTAGCATGGTAACTTCATCTAATCACTTCTGGCTGTCATGAGGCCTCAGTGCCTAAGATTCAACTGTATAATCCTACGGGTTTAGCGCTTCCCCCTTGATTATAAGAACCTAAGATTCAATTTCTTCTGTAGCGAGGCTTCGGTTAATATCGTTGCCCACTTTGTGTGTGGCATACTTCCCTTTTGACGTACGATAGACGAAACCATTCAGCTCAGATTGATCGGTTGGTGCACTGCAGCAGATGTATCCGTGTTGGGTGAGTACGGGGGCGGCAGTGATAAGATCTACACTAATGTGAGTGGCTAGTGTCGAGGCGAGGCCCAAGGAGGAATTATGGACATGTGCCATCATGAACTTAGTCTTTTTCTGAGGCATTGTCGACCAGTGTTTGGTTGATTTTCTCCGCGATGGGGCTGTCCCAATGGGACTATCTGTGATCTCTGAGAGGTGGCGGCGACGGCGCTTATCTGATTGAAGAGTCTGTATTTAGCGTAATATACTCCTGTAACACTTAGAAGTGTTCTTTCGTATTCTCAATCAACGGTTTGTCAGGTGACAGAAGCACTGACCGCTACGTACTGCATCTGTGGAATGTGTAGTGAGCCAGTGCGGGTTGCTTGCTGTTAAGACCTAGATAACTCGACTATTACTAATACTGCACAACCCCTCTCTGTGTCTGTGTTCACGTGTCAGCGATACCCACTAGTGGGTGGTCTCAGCACCTGCTGGTGACTGGTCTCAACACCTGCTGATGAATGGTCTCAATACCTGCTGGTCGCTCGTGTTTGGTCGTTGCTCTGGGGATGTATTTGTTTAGTAAACATGACTTGGGAGAGTGGGATGGGGCGACGAGTGTTGCCAGTGTTGACTGTTGACAGTATAAGGAGTGTGGGACGCAGAATATGTTGTATGTTGGAAATGTTATTATGGTGACACCATCACCACAGTGTTGAATGGTGATACTGTGACACCACCAGTGTTGGATGTTGATACTGTGACACCACCAGTGTTGGATGTTACTGTGACACCAGTAGTGTTGAATGGTGATACTGTGACACCACCAGTGTTGGATGTTGATACTGTGACACCACCAGTGTTGGATGTTGATACTGTGACACTACCAGTGTTGGATGTTGATACTGTGACACCACCAGTGTTGGATGTTATTGTGACACCAGTAGTGTTGAATGTTGATACTGTGACACCACAAGTGTTGGATATTGTTACTGTGACACCAGTATTGGATGTTGTTACTGTGACACCACCAGTTGGATGTTACTGTGACACCAATGTTGGATGTTGTTACTGTGACACCAGTTGGAAGTTGCTTAAGCCGGTAGGAGACTTGGACCTGCCTCGCATGGGCCAGTAGGCCTGCTTCAGTGTTCATTCTTTCTTTTGTTCTTAAGTTGTTACTGTGACACCAGTGTTGGATGTTGTTACTGTGACACCACAGTGTTTGGTGTTACTGTGACACCACCACAGTGTTGGATGTTGTTACTGTGACACCACAGTGTTGGATGTTGTTACTGTGACACCACCACAGTGTTGGATGTTGTTACTGTGACACCACCAGTGTTGGATGTTGTTACTGTGACACCACCACAGTGTTGGATGTTGTTACTGTGACACCAGTGTTGGATGTTGTTACTGTGACACCACAGTGTTGGATGTTACTGTGACACCACCACAGTGTTGGATGTTACTGTGACACCACCACAGTGTTGGATGTTGTTACTGTGACACCACAGTGTTGGATGTTTTTACTGTGACACCACCATAGTGTTCGATGTTGTTATTGTGACACCACCACAGTGTTGGATGTTATTACTGTGACACCACCACAGTGCTGGATGTTGTTACTGTGACACCACCACAGTGTTTGGTGTTGTTACTGTGACACCACAGTGTTTGGTGTTGTTACTGTGACACCACCACAGTGTTGGATATTGTTACTGTGACACCACCACAGTGTTGGATGTTGTTACTGTGACACCACCACAGTGTTGGATGTTGTTACTGTGACACCACCAGTGTTGGATGTTGTTACTGTGACACCAGTGTTGGATGTTGCTACTGCGACACCACCAGTGTTGGATGTTGTTACTGTGACACCACCACAGTGTTGGATGTTGTTACTGTGACACCAGTGTTGGATGTTGTTACTGTGACACCACAGTGTTGGATGTTACTGTGACACCACCACAGTGTTGGATGTTGTTATTGTGACACCACCACAGTGTTGGATGTTGTTACTGTGACACCACTGTGTTGGATGTTGTTACTGTGACACCAGTGTTGGATGTTGTTACTGTGACACCACCATAGTGTTCGATGTTGTTATTGTTGTTGTTATTGTTCGATGTTGTTATTGCTAAGAAGCAGGATTGCAAATCACCTGGATTCCCAAAATCTGCACAATCCAGGGCAACATGGGTTCAGGGCAGGTCGCTCCTGCCTCTCAAAACTACTGGATCACTATGACATGGCCTTGGATGCACTGGAAGAAAATCAGAATGCAGATGTAATATACACAGACTTTGCAAAAGCATTTGACAAATGCGATCATGGCGTAATAGCCCATAAAATACGTGCTAAAGGAATAACTGGGAAAGTGGGGAGATGGATCTTCAACTTCCTAACAAATCGAACACAAAGAGTAGTGGTCAACAGAGTTAAATCGGAGGCTGCCATAGTGAAGAGCTCTGTTCCACAAGGCAGAGTACTCGCCCCCATCTTATTCCTTATCCTCATATCAGACATAAACAGAGATATACACCACAGCACCGTATCATCCTTTGCGGATGATACTAGGATCTGCATGAGGCTGTCATCTGCTGAGGACGCGGTTAACCTCCAAGAAGATATAAACAAAGTTTTCCAGTGGGCAACGGTAAACAATATGATGTTCAATGAGGACAAATTCCAAACTACTCCGTTATGGAAAACTGGAGGAGATAATAACTAGAACAGAGTATATACTGACTCCGGCCATACAATAGAGCGGAAAAATAATGTAAGGGAACTGGGAGTAGTAATGTCTGAGGATCTCGCTTTCAAGGATCAAACAGTCCCATGATCGCACGTGCAAAAAAAAATGATAGGATGGTAATGAAACTTTCAAACGAGAGTCCCAACCCCATATGATCCTTTTCAAATCACTTTTTTCCTCTAGGCTGGAATACTGTGTACTTAACATTCCAAAAAAAGCAGGTAAATCCAGCTCTAGAGGAGTGACAGAGACCTTTACTGCACGTATAAGTTCTGCCCAAAGCACCTTAACACTGGGAAGCTTGGAAGCACTTGACTTGTTACCTTTGGGAAACCCAGGGGGGAGAGGATATCTAATCTACCTTGGAAATTTTGGGAAAGGAAGGTCCCAAATCTGCACACAGAAATCACCCCTACGAAAGTAAAAGCTGGGAGGCGATGCAAAATGCCGCCAATAAAAAGTGGGGGCCTTTGGTCAAAAGAGAAAACACCAAAAGTGCCCCGGGGCCCAAAAAAACTGTTCAACAGCCTCCCATCAGATTGGGGAATTGCCAATAAAAAACCCCGGCGCCTTCAAGAGGGGCGGACAGATACTAAAGTCATGCGGATCAGCCGGGGTGGGCTCGTACGTCGGGCTGCGTGCGGCCCGCAGTAACGCCTGTTTATCAGGCCCTGATTCCCGGGGCCCGGTCATGGGCCGGGCCGCGGGGGCGTGGTCCCCGGAATAACCTCAGGTAACCCATGTTGGATGTTGTTACGTGACACCACCCACATGCGGATGTTTTACGTGAACCACCACAGTGTTTGGTGTTTTACTGTGAAAACCCCATGTTCTGTAAAACCCCCACAGTGTTGGATGTTTTTACTGTGACACCACATGTTTGGGTGTTACGTGCACCACCCGTGTTGGATGTTGTTACTGTGACCCACAGTGTTTTGGGTGTTACTGTGACCCACCCACAGTGTTCGATGTTTCTGTGCACTACCACAGTGTTCGATGTTGTTATGTGGCACCACCACAGTGTTCGATGTTTTACTGTGACACCACCCCAGTGTTTGTTTTTGGTGACACCCCAAGTGTTCGATGTTGTTAGTGACACCACAGTGTTGGATGTTTTTACGTAACCGCCCGGTGTTGGTGTTGTTACTGTACACCACCACAGTGTTGGTGTTTTTACTGTGACACCGCCACAGTGTTGGAGTTGTTACTGTGACCCCACCACAGTGTTGGGTGTTGTTACTGTGACACCAAGTGTTGGATTTTTGTTACGGACACCCAATGTTGGATGTTGTTACTGTGACACCACCACAGTGTTGGATTTACTGTGACCCACAGTGTTTTTGGGTTCTGTGACACCCCCCCACAGTGTTGGATGTTGTTACTGTGACACCCCAGGGTTGGGTTTGTTACTGTGACGCCACCATGTTGGATGTTGTTACTGTGGCACCCCACAGTGTTGGGATTTTGTTACTGTGGCCCACCCAGTGTTGGAGTTGTTACTGTGACGCCCACAGTTGTTGGTTGTGTTACTGTTTTCACCACCCCAGTGTTGGATGTTGTTACTGTGGCACCATCACGTGTTGGATGTTTTAGTGGCACCACCACAGTGTTTTGGGTGTTGTTATTGTGGCACCACCACAGTGTTGGATGTTGGATGTTGTTACTGTGACGCCACCAGTGTTGTATGTTGTTACTGTGACGCCACAGTGTTGGATGTTGTTACGTGACACCAACAGTGTTGGATTTGTTAAAGTGACGCCCCAGTGTTGTATTTTTACTGTACACCACAGTGTTGGTGTTGTTACTTGGGGCACCACAGTGGTTTTGGGGTTTTACTGTGACGCCACCCGTGTTGGATTTGTTATGTGACGCCACCCGTGTTGTAGTTGTTACTGTGACACCACAGTGTTGGAGTTGTTTCTGGACCCACCAGTGTTGATGTTTTACTGTGACCCACAGTGTTGGATGTTGGGGTTACGTGACACACAATTGGTGTTGTTAAATGTGACACCACCAGTGTTGGATGTTGTTACTGTGACGCCACCAGTGTTGTATGTTGTTACTGTGACACCACAGTGTTGGTATTTGTTACTGTGACCCCACAGTGTTGGATGTTGTTACTGTGACACCACCACAGGTGTGATTGTTTGTTTACTGTGCCCACCACCACAGTTTTTTGGTGTTTGTTAACTGTGCCCACCACAGTGTTGTTACGGGGACACCCACCACAGTGTTGGATGTTGTTACTGTGAACACCCACATGTTGGATGTTTGTTACTGTGACCACCCAGTGTTGGTATGTTGTTACCCGTGAGGGCCACCAGTTTTTGGATGTTGTTACCGTGACGCCACCACCATCATTGTCGCCACACTCGTATATAGAGGAATGGTTCTCCCAGTCTGGCTGATAAAATATCCCATTTTTGTCATCTTTTATCATCTTCAAAAACTGGAGAGTCTTGAACCACGGAATTTGAGCCACCCTTTAATCTATGGGTTTATTTGTTTTCCAGTTTTATTCCCAACCGATCATGGGGGAAAGTAGGTTAAATGGACACAAATGCAATTAATGTGACATTTTATGTGGGCAAACGTTTTCCGCTTCCCCAGTAATTCCAACAGTAATGTTGAATTTGCAAGGTTTTATCACAGTGTGATGGCTACCTGGTGCTCTGTAGTGGCTACGGTATATACTAAGTACTTTATCTATCCTTACATTAATATGCTGTGATCTCGCCAGAATTTTGCCTATTACTGTTATCCACATTCATTCCTGTTACCGTTGTTGTCAACGGTACACGGTCATACCTGTTAGCTTTGTACAGAAGTAACAGGAATGGCTTTTCTTACATTAGTTGTACTTGTGTCCTTTTACCTAACATATTGTCGGTAATTCTACCAACATTATTACTGTGTTACATTTGCACAGTTATTCACGTTATATTTATATAATCGTTGGTATTACAGTTCCCTCATTCATGTTACATTTGTGCCCTCATTCGTGTTACATTTGTACCTTCATGCATCTTACATTTGTACCCTCATACGTGATACAGTGATACTCATTCGTGTTACATTTGTGCCCTCATTCGTGTTACATTGGTACACTCATTCGTGTTACACTGGTACCCTCATTTGTGTTGCATTGATACCCTCATTCGTGTTACATTGGTATACTCTCGTGTTACATTGGTACACTCATTCGTGTTACATTGGTACCCTCATTCGTGTTACATTGGTACCCTCATTCGCGTTACATTAGTACCCTCATTCGTGTTACATTGGTACCATCATTTGTGTTACATTGGTACACTCATTCGTGTTACATTGGTACCCTCATTCGTGTTACATTGGTACCCTCAATCGTGTTACATTGGTACACTCATTCGTGTTACATTGGTACACTCATTCGTGTTACATTGGTACACTCATTCGTGTTATATTGGACACTCATTCTGTACATGGTACCCTCATCGTGTTACAATTGTACCCTCATGTGTTACAGGGACCCCATTCGTGTACATTGTACACCATCGTGTTACTTGTACACTCATTCGGTTACATGGTGCACCCCATTCTGTTACATTTTACATTCATTCGTTTAAAATTGTACCTCATTCGTGTTACATTGGTACATTCATTCGTGTTATATTCGTACATTCATTCGTGTTACATTGGTACATTCATTCGTGTTACATTGGTACATTCATTCGTGTTACATTGGTACACTCAATCGTGTTACATTGGTTACACTCATTCGTGTTACATTGGTACAACTCATTCGTGTACATGGTTACAAATTCCATTCGTGTTACATTGGTACACTCATTCGTGTTACATTGGTACATTCATTCGTGTTACATTGGTACATTCATTCGTGTTACATTGGTACATTCATTTGTGTTACATTGGTACACTCATTCGTGTTACATTGGTACACTCATTCGTGTTACATTGGTTCACTCATTCGTGTTACATTGGTACACTCATTCGTGTTACATTGGTACACTCATTCGTGTTACATTGGTACACTCATTCGTGTTACATTGGTACACTCATTCGTGTTACATTGGTACACTCATTCGTGTTACATTGGTACACTCATTCGTGTTACATTGGTACACTCATTCGTGTTACATTGGTACATTCATTCGTGTTACGTTGGTACATTCATTCATGTTACATTGGTACACTCATTCGTGTTACATTGGTACACTCATTCGTGTTACATTGGTACACTCATTCGTGTTACATTGGTACCCATTTGTTTTACATTGGTTACACCATTCTCTTGCATTGGTACACTCATTCGTGTTACATTGGTACACTCATTCGTGTTACATTGGTACATTCATTCATGTTACATTGGTACACTCATTCGTGTTACATTGGTACACTCATTCGTGTTGCATTGGTACACTCATTCGTGTTACATTGGTACACTCATTCGTGTTACATTGGTACACTCATTCGTGTTACATTGTACACTCATTCGTGTTACATTGGTACACTCATTCGTGTTACATTTGTACACTCAATCATGTTACATTTGTACACTCATTCGTGTTACATTGGTACACCTCATTCGTGTTACTTGTTACACCCATTCGTGTTACATTGGTACACTCATTCGTGTTACATTTGTACACTCAATCATGTTACATTTGTACACTCATTCGTGTTACATTGGTACACTCATTCGTGTTACACTGATACACTTATTCATGTTACACTGGTACACTCATTCGTTACATTGGTAAAACCATTTGTGTTACCATGGTACACTCATCCCTATTAAAATTGTACACTCATTTGTGTTACATTGGTACACTCATTCGTGTTACACTGATACACTTATTCATGTTACACTGGTACACTCATTTGTTACATTGGTACACTCATTCATGTTACACTGGTACACTCATCCATATTACATTGGTACACTCATTCGTGTTACATTGGTACACTCATTCGTGTTACATTGGTACACTCATTCGTGTTACATTGGTACACTCATTCGTGTTACATTGGTACACTCATTTATAATATCTCTATACATACATTTCTCGTATTTTTGTCATTTCTGTTGTACTTCTTTTTATTCATATTCTTACATTTTTACAGTCATTTCTGTTGCCCTTCAACGGTCATTCCTGTAGCCTTCGTACTATCATTCCTTTAGCTCGTACTATCATTCCTGTTTGCTTTCGTACTATCATTCCTGTTAGCTTCGTACTATCATTCCTGTTAGCTTCGTACTATCATTCCTGTTAGCTTCGTACTATCATTTCTGTTAGCTTCGTACTATCATTCCTGTTAGCTTCGTACTATCATTCCTGTTAGCTTCGTACTATCATTCCTGTTAGCTTCGTACTATCATTCCTGTTAGCTTCGTACTATCATTCCTGTTAGCTTCGTACTATCATTCCTGTTAGCTTCGTACTATCATTCCTGTTAGCTTCGTACTATCATTCCTGTTAGCTTCGTACTATCATTCCTGTTAGCTTCGTACTATCATTCCTGCTACATTTGCACAATCGTTATCTTTGTACAATCATACTTGTACATTGAACATCCTTATGGGATAGTCTCCATTGAGCCGAGAATACACTGACCACATCACCTGCACTAACCACGTCACCTGCACTGACCACATCACCTGCACTAACCACGTCACCTGCACTGACCACATCACCTGCACTAACCACATCATCTGCACTGACTACATCACATGCAGTAACCACATCACCCGCACTGACCACATCACCTGCACTAACCACATCATCTGCACTGACTACATCACATGCAGTAACCACATCACCCGCACTGACCACATCATTTACACTAACCACATCACAGGCCACATTCAGTTTAAGAAGTATTACGTTGTATTTTGTAAAACATTTGGCGATAATGTCAGATTAAGAGGGTACGAGCATGGCAAGACCTAAACCAATACATCTTGTGGTCTGGTGTGTTAGTTCTGGTAAACATACCAACACTTCATTGACTCTCACTCACTTGTTTCATGTTTACTCGGGGGAAAATCAATACAAATGTGACTATACGATATGGATATATCTCCGATGTTACCTAGTATATGGCACGTACAAGGGGAGGGACTTACCTGCAAGATATGTAGCTGCAGAAGTCGAGTCTTAGCTCTTGGCCCTGCCTCTAAACTTGCCAAATTCCAGATTCAGTTCCTTCTAGCCTCGTAGATCCTGTCGTACCTGCTTTTAAAGCTATGTATGGAGCCTGCCTCCACTACTTCTTCACCTAGATTATCCCACTTAGTGACCACACTGGGATTATAGAAATACTTCCTGACGTCTTTGTCTTTAATTTCCAGCTATCTATCCGAGTTCTCGTTTCTCGCCTCTCTAATAGTCTATCCCTGTCTTTCTTATCAATTCCCCTGCGTATTTTCATGTTATCATGTCTCCCCTGTTCTTCTGTCCTCCATTGTCGTTAGATTAAATTCCATTAGCCTTTCCTCATAGTTTATGCCCCTTAACTCGGAAATAAGCCTTGTTGCATACTGCTGCACTTTCTCCAGTTTCTTAACATGCTTCCTTAATGGGGTTCCATCTCAGTAGTAGTAACCAGTTACCAGTCTCAGTAGTAACCAGTTACCAGTAACCGTCCGTTGAATCACGACCAACCGTCTTGAGTCACGGACTTCATATTGTGCTGACCTCAGCAGTATTCAAAGACCCACTACGGGGTACTGGGCAGCCCGGCTAGTTAGTATATCGAGTGGTAGCAAGGAGATAGGTAACGGCTGGCAGGTCTCTCTTCACATATCGCCAATATACGTATAACAGCCTACGTGAGTATTTCTACCCTAATCCACGCATCGAACTCTCACATGATATCCATACTGGTGCTCCGTACTCTAAGATGGGCCAGACGTACAGAAGGTGATGTGTACTGAAGGTGGTATGTACAAAGAGAGTCACGTGCCGAGGAAGGTACAGTTGTAAATGGTATGGAAGTACCTACAAACTGGTTTTATCAGTCCTGATGATTAGGATGATGGAGCTGCTCGTGGCAACACATTTTTTTTAATATTCAGAACTGTATGTGTGTCCTCTGCCACACAGATGAAGACAGTATAGACGAGTACACAGGCAAGGGAAGGTACTATAGACGAGTACACAGGCAAGGGAAAAGGCACTAATAGACGAGTACACAGGCAAGGGAAGGTACTATAGACGAGTACACAGGCAGGGGACGGCACTATAGACGAGTACACAGGCAGGGGACGGCAGTATAAACGAGTACACAGGCAAGGGAAGGCAGTAAAAGACGGTACACAGGGAGGGGACGGCACTATAGACGAGTACAAAAGGCAGGGGACGGCAGTATAAACGAGTACACGGCAAGGGAAGGCAGTATAGACGGGTACACAGGGAAGGGAAGACAGTATAGACGGGTACACAGGTAAGGGGAAGACAGTATAGACGGGTGCACAGGCAAGGGTAGGGAGTAGGACGGTATACAGTTGAAGGCAGTATAGACGGGTACACAGGCAAGGGAAAGGCAGTATAGACAAGTACACAGGTAAGGGAAGGCAGTATAGACGAGTACACAGGTAAGGGAAAACAGTATAGACGTACACAACAGGAAGGCCCTATAAACCCGGTACACAGCAAGAATTACGTATTAAAATTACATTCATTGGGTTTGCGCTAAGCCCGTAGGGTCATACATCGCCTGGGGGAATAGAAAAAATTCAATCCGATTCAAGAAATTGGAGCACTGATTCCAATTGCTTAAATCAAGAAAATTTGCTGTGTGCTGCAATTCCCCTTTAATGAGTTAGTGAGGTTCATAAGTAACTACGGTAGCCAGTTAGGCAGGTATAGACGGTCTCGTGAGAATGACCATTGCTATACCACAACATTAAATTAAATATTTTAAAAATTAGTGTTAAGGTTAGCTAACTGTACAGGTGGTACTATTTTATACCATAACTACTATCAAGTTCCTCTTATAGTTCACGTTTACGTAAATCCCTTTGGAGAGGTACATGGGAAAACAGAAAGCATATCTAAAGAGTTTTCCACGCGCTTTTCAATTCTGGATGAATTTTTTTAATCGCATTTACGAAAAATTGCACTGTATAGAGGAGCCTTATATGAGAGTTGACTATACTTGTGATAAGCTCGTTGTGATGTTTACTCCCACTTCTTTTGGTCTACCTGTGTGCGTTTTGATTCACTTATTTGTGGTTGCAGGGTTCGATTCATAGCTCCGGTGTTTGTGTGTGTGGGGTGTTTTGTATTCACTCTTTTTTGGTTGCGGGGGTTCGATTCACAGCTCCTGGCCCTGCTTTTCGCTGTCGTTATTGGGTCCTTTCTCTGCTCCATGAGCTTTATCGTATCTTTCTTAAAGTTTATGTAGGGAAATCCTGCCCTCTACTAACATCACTCTCCAGATTTTTTCCACTTCCTGAAAACCTGTGACTGAAGAAATACTTTCCTAATTCCTTTTGATCGTCTGAGTTTCAGTATTGCTCACTCCTTCAGAAATTTATTATTGCTAATTATGACATTTGCTTGCTGACACTTGGGGTCATACATCGCCTACGAATGAGACAGTCATTCCTTAATACAAGGGAACGTGGGGCTCCATTTCCTTGGATGAAGATTCTCTTAGCCTCAAGCCAAGCCTCCCATACCCAACATACCTTCCTTGTGGTATCTCCGGAGCGTCCCTTGATGCCGGTGAAAGGGAGTTAATAAATTAGACACATGTTCAACACTTGCGTATCTTTATTATGGAGACGTTTCGCCACACACGGCTTCATCAGCCCCAGTCCAAACAAAATAATGAAATCAAAGGGATTTTGGGGGTCACCCAACCCCTTGGATAAAAAATATTATAAAGTTTGATAAAAATTGTTAAAACGCTCCGGATAGTTTGGCTCAAACCCCTTTAAACTTCCCCCACCCCATCTTCTGTATTTTGGAAACTGAGAACCACTGTGGGGCCAAACTTTCCACAATAAAGATATCCAAGTTTTTGGCACATGTGCCCTTAAATTTTACCCAACTTTTTTGGGGGTTTTCTCTGAACCACTGATCTACATTTAAGGCCCTTTAGCTCTTCTCTCTGAAGGGTTTTACAATTTACTGTCTTAACACTACTACAATTATTTACTGCAATTTAAAACTATTAAAAAAAATTAAAAACAAAATATTATAATCAAAATTTAAGCGCAAAAACCCCAAAAGGGTCCAAACAGCGCCGCACTTAATAATAACACTGTGCCCCTTTCCCCAAATTTTTGGGCTGTAGAAAGTGTGTTTTACTAGTTAGGTTGGGTAAGGTTCGTCGGGAAAAAAGGACAAAGGGTTTGACTGTTTCATGTTGTTTTTTCACCTGGTGCTTTAACTTTTTTCCCAATAGTCACTAATGATTTATTTTTTGGTGGCCCAAAAACAGAGTGGACGTCATCCTTGGGGCCTGGGGAAAAGAGGGTGAAACCCAAAACACGGGGCTTTCCCCCTGCAAGGAGGGTTGTAAACGGGCATTTGTAAAACCGGGTGTCCCAAGGGGTTTCCCCACAGGGGCCGCTCCCCCTTTACCCCCCTGCATCAGTAATTTTCCTCAGCCCAACACTTTTGGGATACCCCAAAACGCGGGGAATGTACCCCCTGACGGACACTTAGGGAAATTTACATCCAGAATGTATACACCCAGAGCTGTTTTTAAGTTAGGGTTTTAAACATCCAAAATTTTTATAAAACCCCAGAGCTGTGGTACTTAGGGTATGAACATCCAGAGATTAACACCCAAAACTGTTTTCCTTTGGGTTTATGTACATCCAGAGATATATACCCCCAAGCGGGGGTACGTTAGGGTAGTACATCCAAGTTTTAAATACACCCAAGTGTGTGCATGTTCAGATAAAATAAAACCAAAGTTGTTTGGGGGGAAATATACATGATGAGGAAATACACATGTTTAGGGTTTGCAGTGATATCCTCGAGGGGGTTGTCCCCAGGTATATAGACCGAGGTTGTGTATCTGGGTTATATAGACCTGTGAATATATCAGATAATAAAAACCTGGGGTATATCTCGGGGATATACTTGTGTATATCTCAAGGTATATAGACTTGTGTAATCTCAGGGTATATAGACCTGGGTATATCCCGGGGTATACACACCGAGGTGTGTATAATTTTCGGGGAAAAAAGCCCCTTGAAATATCTCAGGGGTATATAGACCTTGTATATCTCGGGGTAAAATAACCTGTGTATATCTCAGGGATATATCCCGAGTGTGTATTTTTCCAGGGTAATACACCGGGGAAAGGGTTATCCCGGGCATATCCCCAGGGGGAAAATATACAGGGTAAACACCCCAGGTGTGGGGTGTAAACCCGGGGATAAACACTGGGGGGTTTTTAAAAACCTCGGGGTATATACACCATTGGCATGCCCCGGAAAATACACCTGGGTTTGCAAACTCCCCGGTATATACTCCGAGTCGTATACCTCGGGGTACATAGGTATATAAAACCGAGGTATGATATCTCGGGGTATATACCCCAAAGGGGTTTTGGAAATCCGGGGTATAAACACCCGGTTTGGTGTGTATCTCGGGGTAAATACACCAAGGGCGTAATCACGGGGTATATACACCGAGATGTTTTACCCTCGGGGTATTTTACACCAAGGGGTGAAATATCTCAGGGTAAAAAACCCCGGGAGGGGGTGGTATTTTCAGGGTATAAACCCCAGGTGTGTAAAACTGGGGGTAATAAAACCGAGATCGAATATCTCAGGGTATATAAAACCGAGGTGTAAACCCCTTTTTTAAAACCCTCTAACATGTGCCTTTTTTTGGGTAGATGGATAAAATTTTTGATTTTAAGGTCATGACAAGCTGCCTAAAGGGTTTCACCTCCCAATCGATCCCCCTTAAAAACCTACAACTTTAAGGGGGTTTTGGCTTGTGGGGCCCCTTATTTGCCAAACAGGACGGGGATGACTTTTGGTTTGGGAAAAATTTTGTTCATGGAAAACCCGCAAAACCCCGTTAATTGTTTAGACCCCGGGGGAATAGAGAAAAAACGGGTTTAAATCCCAAAGAGCTCTTCAACAATTGGGTTGGGTTTAATGATACGGGGGGCATTATAGGCTGAAATTCACCTCTTCACCCCCCTTTAAGGGGCCCAAACCTTTGCTGCATCCACCACCAATAAAGGGGAGGGGTAACGCTAAGCCCGTGGGGTTTTATACAGCGCCTGCTTTGGTGGGGGTGGTATGGAAGGAAAGCATTCAGGCAAATTTTCACTGAATTGGAAAACAGACCCAAATTTCCCCTAATCAAGATTATTAAAAAAAAATTATAAAAAAGGGGGGAAAAGCGCAAACCCCGGGGGAAATTTATACAGCCCCGGGGGGGGGATTTGGAAGGCATTCAGGCTTTAATTCGGGAAGGACCCACAAAACCCAAATTTCCCCCAAAATTTCAAGACCCCCCCTCACCAACATAAAGGGAAACCCTTTCCCTTTTGAGGGCCCTAATCAAGTCCCTCACCAGGGGCGGGGAACTTCCCTGGGGGGAACCACCAGTCAAGAATACTTTAATTCCCTAAAATAAGGTTTAAAGGGTCCCAATATATATACACAGTATATATTTGTGGCATGTCTTTTAAACAAGAACTCCCTCTAAGATAATTTGGGGTAGGGGTGGGGGGAAGGGGTGAAATTTCGCAACACCTTGAAACATATAAAGCCCGTTATGAGAGTCAGCATTAAGGGGGTTGGGCAAGTTTTAAAACCCCTTTTTCCAAATGCAGTAGGAAAAAACCTTTAAGGGAATGAAAAAGGGAAAAAAACGCGTTTTTGGTTTTGTTATTTCGCCCCTGGTGATACTGAAAGATCAGGGGGCAAGGCAATAAACCCTTTCCCCGCTTTAAAAAATTTAAATTTAATGCAATTTTTAACCTGCACGAAATCAGATTCTTTAACATTAACATCCATCGATATTAACAATTTTAAAAAATTGACTGATAATATGGGAAAATTTGATTTTGAATTTCATTTTTTATTTTTTTCATGGGCCGGAAAGTACCTACACTAAATTTAATTTGAGTACAGCAGAATTTTGGATTATTCCGGTTAATTATAAAAAGACAGTGTGTAAAAATAGCTGATTGGGGGAAAATAATAAAAAAACCCCCTTGATTTTCGTCGCGTATTAGGCTAAAAAGAGCAAGATATAAACGCTTTTGGTGGGAGAACTTTAACACAGCGGGCTTTGCAACACCTGGGGGTGGATGGGATCCAAGGGGAAGGGCATTTTTAATTTCCTTGGGTCACGAGTTGAAATTTTTAAGCCTGTCGGATAAGGCGTTTTCTAAGTTATAAGGAAGAACAAACAATCTCAGCCACTTCAGTCTGCTTCCTTGGAGATACTTCACGACTTGTTAACGAAGATAAATTAGCTAGGAATTAACTTTTTTTTGACTACTCAATAAAAATGAAACTGCAGTGTATTTTAGTGGGTTCTCGTGGCTTGGTTGGTAACGTACTCCGCTCACACGTTGAGGGGTCCGGGATCGATCCCTGTCACAGGTGAAACGTTGCGCATGTTTCCTTACACCTGTTGCCCTTGTTCACCTTGCACAAAGTAGGTACCTAGGGGTCAGCCGACTGTAATGGGTTGCATTTTGGGGACAAAATTGACCTAAGTTTTGCATAATGTTTTGCATGACCAGAGATTATATGTGTGACAGCGAAATGCGAGGAGCAGGCCTCAGTAAGGTGCCCCTTGTTGCTAACACTTCTACACTTTCTAAGACACCTCCCCGTTCAATGGGAGGAGCACCACCTTGATGCTATTCAAGGACTGATTCTTGTACCAAACCTTATTCCTTCCATTTCCAAGGCGATATGACTCCTACGAGTTTAGCATCTCTACATCAATATGAGAAAAGTCCTGGTAGGAAATTCTAGTTTGTGCGCTTCGCTTAATAATTAAGACCACTAGGAAGAGCTAAACCCACAAGAGTCATAAAGCACCTGGAGGAATGCGAGGCAGTCAGGTTCGATCCAAAGGAAAGGGAGAATAGATGTAAATCTTTGGAAGAATAACCCTTCTCTCAGTGACGTCACGACAGCTACCTCGATGGCCACAGTAATCTCTCTCTGGAATTTTTCTCATTTATAAACATTTCAGTGGCATTCAGCACCTCCAGTTGATCCTCTCCACTACTCATATTTCAGTGGCATTCAGCATCTCCAGTTGGTCCTCTCCATTACTCACATCTGCACATATTAATTAACAATATCATTCTCAACAGTAGCAGTAGAATTTGTCCAGGAACGTATAGTCGTAGGAGGCTTCTTAACAAGCACGTATACTTTCCCTAACCAATTATTGGAATCGTGGGGAAACGTTAAACAGCGAGTCATACAGCGCCTGAGGAATATGAGGCAGTCATGCTTATTCTGAGAAAGGGAGGGCAGTTCCAGTTCCTTGGGTTAAAAGCCCTTCACCGGCGTTAAAGAGATTTTCTGACTTGGGTACTAAAGTACGAGGTCACCTTGAATATTGCGAGCAACCACTGTAACTTCATGTAGTTCACAAATACCATATATACACAAGTAACCTGCACATAGAAATTATGACGATGTTTCGGTTCGACTTGGACCATTACCTAGTCACACACAGTATGTGTGTGTGACTAGGTAATGGTTCAGGTCGGACCGAAACGTCGTCATAAGTTTCTTTCTCCTGTGTGCGGGTTGTGTGTGTATTGTTCCAGGTCACGGTATTGTGCCTTTTTATTATTTAAATGCTATGTACTAATGCAGACACTTTCTTTGCAGAGGTTCCTGACCCGTCGACGACCAGACCAGCCGCTCACAGTAAGTTACTAATAAGTATTTCCAATTTTATTAATTGTTTTTGTTGCTACTATTATTTTCGTAAATTTAAACAATTATTTTAGAGTTCGTTGTTTAATACTGACATCGAGGAACAAAGCAACATACAGCAATACACTGCAAGGTAACAAGTTGGTAACCTAGGCTGTGTAATAGTAAGCTAGGTGCTGGAACACACGCTATACCTGTCTCCTCACATCTGCCAGCAAGTCACGTCACAAAACAGGTCCTGCCACCCACACTGCTCCTTCCAAGTGCTACGTCATCCCCAGAGATACCTACGTTATCCCTCCATTAATCATAATATTACTTTCGCGTCTGCAAGAAGAGACGACGAATTTCACAGGAGACGAGGCTAAAGAATAAAATACTGAGAATATCAAATAAGTACTCAGTAACGCAGGACATATGAACAGACTTACACTCTTGTCTGAAGACACTTGTATTGCTTCCTGACCACCACCATAAATACTCGCGTCGGGAGATACTGTTTCCTAACAAAGAAAACACCGTTATCACTATGCTCCTGGTATCTTGGGCAGTACTATGTGGTAATCCATTATGTTTTATAATGAGTGGAGACTTCCACTGGCTGGAAAGCCAGTAGAAGTCTTTGATTAAATGACAAACCGCTTCAGTGAATAAGATCTGCATGAGGAGAGAATTTTACATTCCTCTTGACAAGTTAAAATACTACCAATGGAAACGATTACTCTTTTAATGGGCAAGCACTAAATTCCTAGGGATCATACAGCGCTTTGGGAATTGGAGTCAGGTTTGATCCAAGGAATCAAGGGTCCGCCTCTAAAGGTATTTCATCTCAGCCATTAAATCATTCGTCTAAACTTCATCAGATCTTGTGTTCCTCACGTCGTTTGTACCTACGTGGACCATAAAAAGTTTTATTGCCTTAACCACACCTGGATACCAGAAATGTTTACGAGGCGGAGAAATTCTGCCACAAACTTTAACAAGTTGGCAACCAAATTTGTCTCGTGACGGTCGTCTGCTTAGTTATTCAGTTTCAGTTTCATTGATCATCATCCGCCCAGCACCGTCCCGTCCCATTCCCCATCAAAAAAATCAAGTTATATTCCTGAAGTACATGTAGCCTGCGGAACAAATTTTGATTTCAATTGACCAATTCCATTTTAATGCAAGTAGCCAGCGGGGCCAACTGGGTAATGGTGTAATTCAGTATTTAGTACCAGAGTGAGGAGGCTGGGCCGGGTCTGTGCGGC
>NC_069453.1:23444658-23472158 GCF_026875155.1 Cherax quadricarinatus
CCATTTCAGGTATTGCCCAGTTTAAAGGGGATTGTTGAAGATTGTGGTTAGAGGCACGCACAGCATCTCTGCTCCTTCTCTAAGGACCCATGGGGAGATGTTGTTCGGTCCCATCGCCTTTGAGGTGTCAAGGTCACTTAAGAGCTTCTTCACCTCTTCCTCAGTTGTTCGTATGTCATCCAACACTTGTTGGTATATTCCCTCTTGATGTTCCCTTCTGTGCTGTCTTCCCACAGCCCTTCCTGTCTCTACTGTAAAAACTTCCTTAAATCTCCTGTTCAGCTCCTCACATACCTCCTGATCATTTCTTGTGAGTTCTCCACCTTCTGTCCTTAATCTGATCACCTGGTCTTTGACTGTTGTCTTCCTCCTGATGTGGCTATACAACAGTTTCGGGTCAGTCTTGATTCTCGATGCTAAGCCATTTTCATACTGTCGCTGGGCCTCCCTCCTTACCTGTGGGTACTCATTCCTGGCTCTGCGACTGGTCTCCCTATTTTCGTGTGTTCTCTGCCTTCTGTATTTTTTCCATTCTCTATTGCACTTTGTTTTTGCCTCCTTACACCGTCGGGTAAACCAGGGGCTCGTTCTGGTCTTCCCGTTGTTACTGTTGCCCTTGGGAATGAACCTTTCCACTGCCTCCTTGCATTTTGTTGTTACATATTCCATCATTTCATTTACTGGCTTTCCTGCCAGTTCTCTGTCCCACTGGACCTCCCGCAGGAAGTTCTTCAACCCTATGTAGTCCCCTCTTTTATAGTCAGGCTTTTCCCATTCAACTCCTGTTATTCTCTCCACTTGCAGCTCTACTATGTATTCAAAGCACAGAACCACGTGGTCGCTAGCTCCTAGGGGACTCTCATACTTGATGTCCTCAATGTCTGAGCTGCCCAGGGTGAACACAAGGTCCAATCTTGCTGGTTCATCCTCCCCTCTCACTCCGGTAGTGTCCTTAACATGTTGGTGTATGAGGTTTCCAATACACCAGGGAGGAAGGAGGGGCAGCTGCCAGCTTCAGGGAGTCACAAAAGTCTAGAAAATATGGAGAACTTGCCCATCATTATATGTTTGTTCCCATAGGCTCAGAGACCCTTGGCTCATGGGGAAAGAGTGCATCTAAATTCCTTAAGGAGCTGGGAAAAAGACTCATCAGGGTAACTAGGGATCCCAGGGCAGCTAGTTTTCTGTTCCAGCGGCTCAGTGCAGCTGTTCAAAGGGGTAATGCATGCTGCATTTTGGGCACACGCCCCAGCTCTGAGCAGCTGGATGAGATTTTAGCCTTATAATCGGTGATACACACGTAACAACATGTACCGTATATGCCACCTTTATATCAACAATGTATCTCTTAAATCTTCTGTACCATATTATGTAATAAATATTCCTATTGGTACAAAAAATATATATTAAAAGATGGGGTGGTAGGGGAAGTGGAATATTCAAAGTAACAGCCTGGTTGATCAGGCTCTGATCCACCAGGAGGCCTGGTCACAGATCGGGCCGCGGGGGCGCTGACCCCCGGAACTCTCTCCAGGTAAACTCCAGGTAAACCATACCACGGGCGAGATTTGAACCCGCGATCAGAGAGTCTCAAATCTCCAGACCGTCGCGTTAGCTAACGCGACGGTCTGGAGTTTTGAGACGTTCTGACCGCGGGTTCAAATCCCACCCGTGGTATGGTTTGTTTGCAATCGTGTCATTACGATTTCGTGAGAAACATTGTCATCCTTGTAGTGTCCTCACTATCATTATTATCATCATTGTTAATGGTACAAGTATATAAACAGTTACTAGGTATCAGTCTCCCAGAAGATGACCTGATAAACCAAGTGGTACTATATAACACATCCAGGTGTCGTACAATATACTAGACGTGCACTGTGCCTCCCCTACCACCCCAATCCCCTCTACCATCCCCCACTACCTCTACCATCCCCCACTACCTCTACCATCCCCCACTACCTCTACCATCCCCCACTACCTCTACCATCCCCCACTACCTCTACCATCCCCCACTACCTCTACCATCCCCCACTACCTCTACCATCCCCCACTACCTCTACCATCCCCCACTCACTCTACCATCCCCCACTGACGTCGGGACATTGTAAAAGCTGGGTACAGTGCAAACTATTTTTTTATGTCGGGGCCGGGAAAAACCCGCCTTTTTCCTAGGGGGGTTAGGGAGGGCGTCCCCTTTTCCCCTTTTCCATCTTTATAATATTTTATATAAAAAAATTTTTTCTATCAATCCTTTTCCCAGTGTAGTAAAGATAGACAGCCCAGCCCCGGTTTACCCCAAACAAAAAACACCCCATTCCCATCCTTTGAGGGAAAAAAGAGAGAAGAGGGGTGTGAGGGGAGGGGAAATAAAGAGGAGGGGAAAAAAAAGAGTTAGAATTCGAAGAGAAGGGGGAAGGGGGGAAGGGGGGGTGGGGGGAAAAGGCGTGAATAAAAAGGGGAAACCCGGAAAAGGGGAAGGGGTTTTAAAGGGAGAAGAGTGGGGGAAGGGAAAAGGGGAGGGGGGAAAGAGTGAGAAGGGAGAAGAGTTGAATTAAACTATGGGGGTTTATCTTCTAAAGTAAATTTTGAAAAAGGAAGAGGGGGTGGGAAACACAAAAACCCCAACTTTCCCCCCAAAACACCCCAAAATACATAACTGCCCGCCACACAAAATGCCCACATACATACTTTCCCCCCACACACAAAATCCCAAGCTTTAAAAGAGAAAGAAAAAGCTTTTTATGAAAGGCAGGGTAGTAAGGGGAAAACAGAACTGTAACTCGAACCCCTTGAAGTAATTAGCGAGCACAGGGGACGGACTGTAAGGGAAAGGGGCCAGGGGAGCTGTAAAATCAACCCCCCTTTAAAACAGAAACAACAAGTGGGAGCACAGTGACTGATTTGGGGAGGCCCAGGACTGGAATAAACCCCCCCTTTTAACAAAAAACCCAAAAGGTAACACAACTAGGGGAACCCGGCCCCCCAGTGACCCCCCCAAAAAAACCCGGTTTTGGGATTTGGGCCACCCCCCCCCCAACCCCTTTTTTGCCCCCGGTTTTAAAAAACCCCAAAAAAAAAAACCCCGCCTTTGGGCCCCCGAAAAAAAACCCCCGGAACCAATTTTTTCCCCTTCCCCCCAAAAACCTTTTCCCCACCTTTTCGTTTTTATCAGGGGGGCAAAACCCCCGTAATTTTTCAATTAAAAACCCCAAATAAATAAACAGGGGACATCAATTTAAAAAAAGGGGGAAAATTGGGGGTTTATCGGGTAAAAATTTTATAAGTGGGTTTTTAAAAGGGGGTTGTTTACCCCTTTGGTTGAGCTTTAAAAAAGTGGTGACCCTTTACCCAAGGGGGTGAGTTTTAAATCGGGTGGTGAGCTTTTAATAAGGTTTTCAAGGGTTGGGCATTTCAGGGGGTTTGAGCTTTAAAAAAGTGGTGAGTTTTTTAATAAAGTGGTGAGCTTTTTTCTTTTTGTGGTTGGTTTGGTTTTTTATAAAGTGGGGAGCTTTAAATAAGGTTGACTTTATAAAGGGGGTGAGTTTATAAAATTGGTAAAGCTTTTAAAGGGGTGAGTTTTTAATTCAATTTGGTGAGCTTTTCCAGGGGGAGTTTTAATAAAGGGTGAGCTTTACCCAATTTGGTGACTTTATCAAGGGTGACCCTTTATCGGGTTGGGGCTTTATCGGGTGGTGATTTTTAAACAAGTGGAGATTTTTATCAGGGGGTGAGTTTTAAAAATCAAGTGGTGATTTTATCAGGGGGTGAGTTTTAATAAAGTGGTGACTTATCAGGTGGGGACTTTATCAAGTGGTGAGTTTTAAAATCAGGGGGTAGCTTTAAAAAAGGGGTGAGTTTTAAAAAGGGGTGGGTTTAAAATAAATTGGTGAGGCTTTTTTCGGGTTTGGTGAGTTTTTATAAAGTTGGCATTTATCATGTGTTGACTTTATCAGGTGGAGACTTTCCGGTGGGAGCTTTAAAAAAGGTGGTGAGTTTAAAATAAAGGGGTGAGCTTTATCGGTGGTGGGGGCTTATAAAGTGGAGGCTTTATAAATTGGTTTGATTTTAAAACATTGGTGAGCTTTATCAAGTGGGGGAGCTTTATCAGGTGTGAGCTTTTTTTCAAGTGGTGGAGCTTTTCAAAAATTTTTAAAGGGGGTTTAGTTTTAAATCAAGTGGTGACTTTAATCGGGGGGTGGCTTTATAAAGGTGGGGGGAGCTTTATAAATTTGGGGATGACTTTTAACGGGGTGATTTTTTAAAAAGGTGGTGAATTTTTATAAAGTGAAAAGCTTTTTCAGGTGGGGGGGGAGCTTTATCGGGTGGTGGAGCTTTATCTTGGTGAACTTTATAAAGGGGGTGACTTTAATCAGGTTTTTGTGTTTTTATCAAGGGGGTTTGAGCTTTATCAGGGGGGTTGAGCAAAACAAGTGGTGAGTTTTACCCGGGTTTGGGAGTTTTAAATCAAGGGGGTGATTTAAATAAATTGGTTTGAACCCTTTTCTATAATCAGGGGTGAGTTTTATCTTTGGTGAGCTTTATAAAGTGGTGAGCTTTATAAATGCGATTTTCCACGTTTTTAAACCAAGGGGGTAAAGTTTTAAACGGGTGGTGAGTTTTTATCAAGTGGGAGCTTTTAACTGGTGGGCCCTTTATAAAGGGGGGAGTTTTATAAAGGTGGTGACTTTTAACCCAAGTGGTGGGCTTTATCAGGGGGTGATTTTTAATCGGGGTGGTGAGTTTTATCGGGGTGGTTCGGGGGGCTTTTATCAGGTGGGTGGCTTTATAAAGTGGTGAGTTTTTAAAATCAGGTGGTGAGTTTTATCAAGTGGTGAAGGGGCTTATCAGTGGTGAGCTTTATAAAGGGGGTGGTTGGGGGCTTTTATCAGGGGGTTTTGAAGGGCTTTATCGGGTGGTAAAACTATTATCAGGGGGGTGAGCTTTATAAAGGGGGTGAGTTTTTAAACGGGTGGTGACCCCTTTTTTATAAATGGGGGAGTTTATCAGGTGGTGAGCTTTATCAAAGGTTTGAGCTTTAAAAAAAAGAAGCTTTTCCCCCGGGTTTATGGGTAAGGGAACAGTGCTGGCCCCTTCCAAAATTTTCTTTTAAATTTTGAATTCTAAAAGCCTCTTTTATCAGTTTCTTATCCTAACTCTTTTGTTAAGGGGCCCAGCATTCTCTCCCCTCTCTCTCTCTCCTCTCCCCCCCTTTTTCTCTCTCTCTCTCTCTCCTCTCTCTCTCTCTCTCTCTTCTCCCCCCACCCCCCCTTCCTCTCTTTTCCTCTCCTCCCTCCCCTCTCTCTCCCCTTCCCCTTTTCTCTCTCTCCTTTTCGGCGTCTGTAAGGGCGGGCATTTTGTCAGGAATTTTTAAATTTATTTTTTTAAAAATTAAACCTTTTTGGTTTTGAAAAACCCAAGTTTCCCCCGATAACAAAAAACCAATTGTAAAACCCTTTCATTTGGGTGTTTAAAAAAATTTCATTTTATTTTTAAATGTATAGGAAACATTTCCCCTAATAATTGTGTAAGTAGCACGGGGACAACTAGGATTAGGAATATGTTGGGAAGGCTCGACAAAGTTAAAATCAACTAGGTTAGTTAGACTAGCTGGGTTTTTTTTAGACTAGCTAGGTTATTTGATCTAGCTGGGTTTTAATGTTAGATCAGCTGGGGTTATGTTAGATTTTTAGCTATTTTATGAAGATCTAGCTAGGTTATTTTTAGATCTCCCAGGTTATTTTTAATCAAAAAAGGGTTGTTAGAAAATGGCTAGGTTTTTTTTAAAAACCTGGAAATTTATATTTTTTAGTTTACTAGGTTAAAACGGGATTTTTAAAAGCGGGTTTAAATTTAGATCTACTATTTTTATGAATCCAGAAAAGGGTTATTTTTAAGATCTAGCTGGGTTTAAATTTAATTTTGGGCCAAAGGTTAGTTAGACCTTTTGGGTTTTTAGATACCCTAGGTTAGAAATCGGTTTTTTAAAGGTAGCTAGGCCTAACTAGTTTTGGCAGTTTGGGAAAAGGCAAGTGGCAAAGGGGGGTTTACCCTAGGTTGGGGGCCCCCCTAGGCCCTAGGCCTAGGCTGGCTGGGCAGCTAGGCTGGGCAAAGGCTAGCTAGGCGAGGCGGGAGCAGGCTACTAGGCTAGGCTATGGCCTAGCTAGGCAGGCGAGGCTGGGCAAAGGGGCTAGGCTAGGCTGGGCAAAGGCTAGGTTTGGCAGGCTAAAAAACAAGGGGAACCCTACGAAAGGTTAGATAAAGCTTTGGTAACACAAACATAAAGAAAGGTAAAAGACACCATCATGGCATTTTTAGCTATGGTGGGTGTCTGTCTGCGGCCTCTGTTCCGCCCTCTCATTTCCTGCCGCCTTTGTCCCGGGCCCGTCTCTTGTCCAGGCCCTCTTTTTCTGGTTAAAGGTTTTGGTCCCGGTTTCCCCTGTCTGTGTTTGCCGTTTTTGTCTTTTGTTTTGGGTTTTTGGGGGGGGAGTGTTTGGTTTTTTTTTTGGGGGTGTTTGGGGTTTTCCCTGTTTGTGTTGGGTTTTCCCTGGGTTGTGTTTGGGTTTTGTTGTTTTGGGGGGTTTTTGGGGGTCTGGGGGTTGGGGGGCCTTTTTTTTTTCCTTTTGGTTTTTTTTTCGTGGGGGTGGGGGGGTTTATTTGTTTTTTTTTTTTTTTTATTTTGGGGTGTTTTTTTTTCTGTGTTTGGGGGTTTTTTATTTTTTTTTTCTGTTTTGTGTTTGTGGGGCGTTTTGTTTTGGGGTGTTTTTGGGTTTTTGGTTTTTTTTTATGTGTTTGTGTGTTTTTGTTTGTGGGGTGTGTGTGGTTGTGTGTGGTGTGTGGTGTTTTTGTTTTGTGTGTTTTTGTGTGGGGTTTGTGTGTGGGGTGGGGTGTTGTGTGTGTTTTGTTTGTGTGTGGGGGTGTTTTTTCTCAAGGCTAAATTTTGGGTTGCGGGGTCGAGTCGGGCCCTCCCCGCCTCTTCACTGATCGCTATTTGGTCCCTCTCCCGCCCTGAGCTTTTCAAAACCCTTTTAAAAAAACTATTATGGATCCTGCCTCCACTACTTCCTTAAAAACCTTTTCCCACTTCGACAACTCAGGGGCGAAAAAATCCCTTTCCAAACTCCCTGTGTTCTCTGGTCTTAGTTTTCCCCAAATTGTGCCGCCTTTTTCCCTGGGGTCCCCCTCTGGAAAAACCTTCTTTGTCCACCTTTCTTTTCCCCCCAGTATTTTATGCTTTAAACATTCCCCCCTCCCCCTTCCTGTCCTCCAGTGTCGTCGGGTTGATTTCCCCTTAAATTTTTCCCTCTTAACTTTCCCTTACTCTGGGACTACCTTGGGTTAAAAACCGGGGGAACTTTTTTCAAATTTCTTACGTGCTTTGGCCAAGGTGGGGGGTTCCAAACTGGGGGCCCCTCATACCCCAATAAGGGGCCAAAACTAACGGTGAAAGGGGGCCCTTGAACGTTTCCCCTTTTTAAAGGGTTTTGGGAACGTTTTTAGGTTTCCCAGGCGCAAAATTACTGCGGGGGGGTTATTTGGTTATGGGGGTTTTTTCCGGTGATGCCCGGTGTTTTAGGCCACCCCCAAGTTTTTTTTCCCTTTGATGAGGTTTTTATTTTTTGGGCCCCCGGGCTTCCCTGCCCTGGGGCCTTCTTTCCCCTTTCCCCAATCTTTCATATTTTTGCATTTGGTGGATTGAAACCCGGGGAACCCAATTCGGGCCCCAAGGTCCAGCCTGTCCAGCCCCCTTTTGCATTTTCCGGGCCTTTCCCCTTCGATCCTTTTTAAATTTCTTCTTTTTAAAAACTTCCCTCACCCTGCAAACAGGGAAAAATTTCAGTTTTCTATTCCTTTCCCCTATGTCTTTACAAAATCCAAAAAGGGCACTGGCCCTTTAAACTGACCCCCGGGGGGGACCCCCCCCGTAACGGGCCCGGCCCCCCCCTAAACCCCTTTTCCCACGTACCCAAAATTTTTTCCGCCTTCCCGGGCAATTTTTTCCCTTTAATCCCTTGAGTGCCCCCCCTTTTTACCTGCGGGTCCTCCAGTTTTTTGGGCCACCAATCCGGGGGGGAAACTGTGTAAAAAGGCCTTTCCCATGTTTCGATAGAGGTATTGAATATTGTTGTTAGGGGTACACATAGAGCCTCTGTTCCCCTCTCCATTACCCATGGGGAGATGTTATCTGGGCACCATTGCCTTTGAGGTATCTAGCTCACTCAGAAGCCTCTTCACTTCTTCCTCGGTTGTGTGCACTGTGTCCTAGCACTTGGAGTGGTGTGCCCACCTCTCCGTCTTTCTGGAGTCCCTTCTGTCTCCTCTGTGAACCCTTTCTTTTGAATCTTTGTGAGTTCTTCACATACTTCAACGGTCATATTTCTTGTTGTCTTATCCTCTTCCTTCCTTTAGGCCTGATTACATGGTCCTTGACTGTTGTTTTCCTCCTGATGTGGCTGTACAACAGTTTCGGGTTCAGATTTGGCTTTCGCTGCTATGTCATTTTCATATTGTCTTTGGGCCTTCCCTGTCTTCATTGGCATATTCGTTTCTGGCTCTACGACTGTTCTCCTTATTCTCATGGGTCCTTTGACTTCTATATTCTTCAGTTCCCTAAGCACACTTGTGTTTTTGGCCTCCCTTCACCTTTTGGGTAAACCATGGGCTCATTCATGGCTTTTTCATTACTCCTGTACCCTTGGGTGTACAAACCTCTCTCAGCCTCCTTGCATTTTGTCCTCTTGCTACATATTCCATCATCTCATTAACTGGCTTCCTGCCAGTTCTCTGTTCCCACTGAACCCCGTTCAGGTAGTTCCTCATTCCTGTGTAGTCCCTTCTTGTCTAGTTTGGCTTCATTCGTCCTGGCCTTCTGTTCTACCTCCACTTGTTGCTCTACTGTGTATTCGAAGCTTTTAAAAACCACATGGTTCACTGCCCCAAGGGGTCTTTCTATGTGATGTCCTCGATATCTGCACTATGAAGGTGATACTAAGTTCCCACGCCTTGCTGGGTTCATTACCTCTCCTATCTCTCTTGTAGTGATCCTTACGGTTGGTAAATGAAGTTCTCCAGTGTTGTGTGCTTTGTGGTGATGTGTGTGTGAGTGTGTGTGTGTGTGTGTGTGTGTGTGTGTGTTATGTGTTGTGTGTTGTGTGTTGTGTGTGTGTGTGTTGTGTGTGTGTGTGTGTGTGTGTTGTGTGTGTGTGTGTGTGTGTGTGTGTGTGTATGTGTGTGTGTTGTGTGTGTGTGTGTGTGTGTTTGTGTGTGTGGGTGTGTTTGTGTGTTGTGTGTGTGAGTTGTGTGTGGTCGTTGTGTGTGTGTGTGTGTGTGTGTGTGTGTGTGAGTGTGTGTGTGTGTTGTGTGTGTGTCGTGTGTGTGTGTGTGTGTGTGTGTGTGCTGTGTGTGGTGTGTGTTGTGTGTTTGTGTGTGTGTGTGTGTGTGTGTGTTGTGTGTGTGTGTGTGTGTGTGTGTGTGTGGTTTATGTGTGTGTGTTTTGTGTGGTTGTGTGCTTTGGGTGTTGGTGTGTGAATGTTGTGTGTTGTGTGTTGTGTGTGTGTGGTGTGTGTGTTGTTTGTGTGTGTGTGTGTGTGTGTGTCGTGTTGGTGTGTGTGATGTGTTATGTGTGTGTGTGTTGTGTTGTGTGTGTTGTGTTTGTGTGTGTGTGTGTGTGTGTGTGTGTGTGTGTTGTGTGTGTGTGTGTGTGTGTGTGTTTTGTGTCGTGTGTGTGTGTGTGTTGTGTGGTGTGTGTGTGTGTGTGTGTGTTGTGGTGTGTGTGTTGTGATGTTATGTGTGTGTGTTGTGTGTGTGTGGTGTGTGTGTGTGTTATGTGTGTGTGTGTGTGTGTGTTGTGTGTGTGTGTTATGTGTGTGTGTTGTGTGTGTGTGTGTGTGTGTGTGGTGTGGTGTGTGTTGATGTGTTATGTGTGTGTGTTGTGTGTGTGTGTGTGTGTTATGTGTGGTGTGTGACTTGTGTGTGTGTGTGTGTGGGTGTGTGTGTGTGTGTTCGTGTGTTGATGTGGTGTGTGTGTGTATATGTGTGTGTGTTGTGGTGTGTGTGTGTGTGTGATGTGTGTGTGTGTGTGTTGTGTGTGTGTGTGTGTTATATGTGTGTGTGTGTGTGTGTCGTGTGTGTGTTGTGTGTGTGTGTTATGAGTGTGTGTTGTGTGTGTGTGGTGTGTGTGTTATGTGTGTGTGTTGTGTGTGTGTGTGTGTGTGTTATGTGTGTGTGTTGTGTGTGTGGTTGTGTGTTGTGTGTGTGTGTGTGTGTGTGTGTGTGTTGTGTGTGTGTGTGTGTGTGTGTTGTGTGTGTGTGTGTGTGTGTGTGTGTTATGTGGTGTGTTGTGTGTGTATGTGTGAGTGTGTCGTTATGTGTTGTGTGTTTGTGTGTGTGTGTGTCGTGATGTTATGTGTGTGTGTTGTGTGTGTGTGTGTTGTGTGTGTGATGACTGTGTTTGTGGTGTGTGTGTGTGTGTGTGTTTGTGTGTGTGTTTATGTTGTGTGTGTGTGTGTGTGTGTGTGTGTGTGTGTGTGTGTGTGTGTGTGGCGTGTATGTGCTGTGTGTGTGTGTGTGTGAGTGTGTGTGTGTGTGTGGTGGTGTGTGTTTGTGTGTGTGTGTGTGTGTGTGTGTGTGTGTTGTGGTTG
Source organism: Cherax quadricarinatus (assembly GCF_026875155.1). NCBI lineage: Eukaryota > Metazoa > Arthropoda > Malacostraca > Decapoda > Parastacidae > Cherax > Cherax quadricarinatus. The sequence goes on from NC_069453.1 coordinate 23,455,299, forward strand.
TGTGTGCTGTGTACTCACCTAATTTTATTCACCTAATTGTCGGTTGCAGGGGGTCGAGACGCAGCTCCTGGCCCCGGCCTCTTCACTGATCGCTACTGGGTCCTCTTCTCTCTGCTTCCTGTGCTTTGTCTACCTCTTCTTAAAACTATGTATGGTTCTGCCTCCATACTTCACTTGCTAGGCTATTTCCACTTCTGACCACCTTATGACTGAAGAATAACTTTCTAATGTCCCTGTGACTCGTTCTGAGTCTCAGCTTCCAGTTGTGACCCACCCCTCTCTCGTCGTGTCTTACTCTGTTAGCCCCTTGTCATAAAACTCCAGGACGGTTTTGTGATACAGATTTAGCCTTCCTGAACCCATGCTGGTTTCATTTATAATCTTATTTCCTTTTCCAAGTGGGTTCGAAAGGCACTCTCCTCCTGAAAATCTTCTCCATTGACTTGGCACACATAACATGTCAGAGACACACAGGTCAGTATGTTTATGCGAGCCTCATATTTCTGTTCCATTTCTTAAATATGGTGGACACATCAGCTGTCTTCCATTCGCAGTAGTTGCCGCGTTTACAGGGATGTGTTGAAAGATTGTGGTTAGAGTGCACGCACTAGCATCTCTGCTCCTTCTCTAAGGACCCATGGGGCAGATGCTGTCCGGCTTCCCATCCACCTTGGAGGAGTAGTCAAGGTCACTAAGACGCTTCATTCACCTCCTCCTCAGCTCTTTCGTATGTCATCCAACACTTGTTGGTATATTCCCTCTTGATGTCCTATTCTAGCTATCTGTCTTCTCGTCACAGCCATTCCTGACTCACTGTAAAAACTTCCTTAAATCTCTCTGTTCAGACTCCTCACATAACCTCCTGATCATTTCACAGTGAGTTCCTGCAACTGTTCTCGTCGTCCGTAATCTGATCACATGTCTTTGACTGGTTGTCTTCTCCTGATGTGGCTATACAACAGTTCGCGCGGTCAGTCTTGATTCCGATGCTATGTCTTTTCATACGCAGCGTCCGACTGGCCTTCCCTCCTTACCTGTGCGTACTCACTTCTGGCTCTGCGACTGGTCTCTCCTACTTTTCGTGTGTGTTCATCTGCCTTCTAACTTTTCCATTCTCTAATGCAACTTGTTTTTGCTCCTTACACCGTCGGCGTCTCAAACCAGGGGCTCGTTCTGGTCTTCCGTTGTTACCTTTGCCTGGGAATAAACCTTCTCCACGCCTCTTCATGCATTTCTTGGTGGTACCAAAGTCCATCATATTCATTTTACACGGCTTTCCCTGCCATTCGGCTGTCCCACTGGACTCTCCCGCAGGAAGTTCTTCAACCCTAGTGTAGTTCCCCACTTTTTCTAGTCCGCCTTTTCCCATTCAACTCCTGTTATTCTCCTTCCACTTGCCTCTACTATGTATTCAAAGCACAGAACCACGTGTCGCTAGCTCTAGGGTCTCTATACTTGATGTCCGGGTATATGTCATGGGTGCTGCCCGGTGAACACTAGTCCAATCTCGCTGGTTCATCCTCCCCTCTTCACTCTCGGTAGTTGTCCTTTAAACATGTTGGTGCTATGAGTTTTGCCTATACACCAGGACGATGGGTGTGGCAGCTGCCAGCTTCAGGGAGTCACAAAAGTCTAGGAAAATATGAGAACTTAGCCCCATTCATTATATGTTTGTTCCATAGCTCAGAGACCCTCTGGCTCAATTGGGGATAGAGAGTTGGCATCCTAACATTCCATTTAAGGAGCTGGAAAAATAACATCAGGGTACAACTAGGAACTCCCAGGGCAGCCTAGGTGTGATATCGGGGGAAGCGGCTCATGCGCTGTTCAAAGGGGTAATGCTGCTGTATTTTGGGAGCACACACCCCAGCTCTGAGGAGGCTGGGATGAGATTTTCGCTCATAATCGGTGATACACACTAACAACATTACCGAATACCACCTTTATATCAACCATATTGCGTACTCCTTAAATCTTCTGTTTCCATATTATGTAAAAAATATTCCTTATTGGTACACAAAAATATATATTAAAAGATGGGGTGAGAGTAGGGGATGTGGAATATTCAAAGTAACACCTGGTTGATAAAGAGGCTCTGATCCCCAGGAGGCCTGTCAACTACGAAATCGTGCCGTGGAGGGCGCTGACCCCGAACTCTCTCCCACGGATAAAACTACCGGTTAAACCATAACCCAACCGGGGCGAGATTTGAACCCCCGATCAAGAGTCCCCCAAATCCCAGACCGCCCGGTTGCTAACGGACGGTCTGGAGTTTTGAGCGTTTGACCAGGGGTTCAAATCCACCCTGGTAGGTTTGGTTGCAATGTTCATTACGTTTTGGGGGGTGAAAACTTTGCATCCTTTGTAGGTCCTCACATCTTATTATCTCATTGTTAATGGTACAGTTTATAAACAGTTTTTGGTATTAGTCTCCAAAAGATGCCCTATAAATCAAGTGGTACTATATAACCATCCGGTGTCGTCTTTTCTAGACGGCCTGTGCCTTCCCCTACCACCCCAATCCCCCACCCCACCCCCCTAACTACCCCCCCCACTACCTCAACCACCCCCCCTTTACCTCTACCACCCCCCAAACCCTCCCCCCTCCCCCATACCTCTACCATCCCCCTACCCTCTACCTTCCCCCCACTCCCTCCCCTCCCCCCACTACCTCTCCCACCCCCCCAAACCCAACCATCCCCCACCCCCTTTTCCTCCCCCCTTTCAACATCCCCCACCCCTTTTAAACCCATCCCCCTCCTTCCCACCCCCCAATACCTTACCATCCCCACTCCCTCTACCATCCCCTCCCCCTTCTACCTTCTCCATCCCCTAAACCCACCCATCCCTTTTCCATCCCACACCTCTACCATCCCCCCTTTCTTTACATCCCCCCAAATTTACCATCCCCCACTCCTCTAACATCCCCCATCCTTTCCTCCCCCCCCACCTCCCCCCTCCTCAAACCCCCCACTCCCTCTCCCACCCCCCACCCCCCTCAACCCCCCACCCCCCTTTCCTTCCCCCTCCTCTACCTCCCCCCTACCTCTACCCCCCCCACCCCCTTCCTCCCCCCCCCTCTACCCCCCACTCTTACCTCCCCCCCCCTACCACCCCCACAACCCCTTCCCCCCCCACTACTAACCCCCCATACCCTGGGCCCCACCCCTCTACCTCCCCCCCACCTCTCCATCCCCCAACCTCTACACCCCCCACTACTTAACCTCTCCACTACCTAAACCCTCCCCCCTACCTCTCCCACCCCCCACTACCTCAACCTCCCCCATCCTTTAACCCCCCACCCTCAACCTCCCCCCTACCTCTCCACCCCCTCCTTCCCATCCCCCACTCCCCTTTCCATCCCCCACTCCCCAAACCATCCCCCCACTACCTCCCCTTTCCCCCCACTACCTCAACCTCCCCACTACCTCTCCACCCCCCACACTTACCATCCCCATACCTTACCATCCCCCCCCCTTTCTCCATCCCCCACTACCTCAACCCCCCACTCCTCTCCATCCCCCACTACCTAAACCCCCCCCCCTCCCTCTACCACCCCCCCCACTACCTCTACACCCCCCACTACCTCTACCACCCCCAAATACCTCAACCCCCCCCACTCCTCTACCATCCCTCCTACCTCAACCACCCCCCACTCCTCTCCATCCCCCCACTCCTTACCACCCCCCCACTCCCCTAACCATCCCCCACTCCCTCTCCCATCCCCCTATCAACCATCCCCCATACTCTACCATCCCCACTACCCTACCATCCCACCCCTCTTCCCATCCCCCAACTCCCTCACCTCCCCCACTACCTTTTCACCCCCACTCCCTTTCCCATCCCCCCCATATTCTCCCCACCCCCCACCCCTTACCACCCCACTCCTTCTACCATCCCCCACTCCCTTAAAAATCCCTCCACCCCTCTCCACCCCCCCATTCCCCTTCCACCCCCACTACCTCAACCATCCCCCCCTACTTCTACCAAAACCCCACTACCTCTACCATCCCCCCACTACCTCTAATCCCCCCTACCCTCTACCATTCCCCCACTACCTCTCATTCCCCATTTCCTTACCTCCCTACTACCTCACCATCCCCATCCTAACCACCCCCATCCTCTCCCATCCCCCTACCTTCCATCCCCCATACCTCTCCATCCCCACTCCCTTACATCCCCCACACCTAAACCACCCCCCCATACCTCTCCGTCCCCATCCCTCTCCATCCCCCACTACCACCACCCCCACCCCTCTCCCCATCCCCCTCTACCTCACCTTTCTCCACTCCCAAACCTCCTCCATACCTCTACCACCCCCATACCTCTAAATCCCCCCTACCTTCCATCCCCACAAATCTCCTCCCCACTACCTCAACCATCCCCCACTACCTTCCATCCCCCCAACCTTACCTCCCCCACTTCAACCATCCCCCCACCCTTACCACCCCATACCTAACCATCCCCCACTCCCCTCTACCATCCCCCACTCCCCCCCCTCTACCTCCCCCATCCCTCAAACCACCCCCACTACCTCAACCATCCCCCCATACCTTACCATCCCTCCTACCCCCCAACCAACCCCCACTATCTCTCCCCATCCCCCATCCCTTACCTCCCCCCACTCCTCAACCTCCCCCATACTCTACCCCCCCCCACTACCTCAACCACCCCCCTACCTTACCATCCCCCCTTCCCATCCCCCCTACCCCCCAAACCCCCACTCCCTCCCCATCCCCCCCTACCCTACCACCCCCCCACTCTTCTCCCATCCCCCATATTTTTCCCACCCCCCACTACCTCACCTCCCCCCTCCTTTTACCATCCCCCACCCCTACCATCCCTCCACTCCCTCTACCCCCCCCCACTCCTCTACCACCCCCTACCTAAACATCCCCCACTACCTCTCCATACCCCACACCTCTACCATCCCCCATACCTCTCCCATCCCCCACTACCTTACCATCCCCCTCCCTCTACCATCCCCCACTACCTTACCATCCCTCATACCTCTACCATCCCCATCCCTCAACCACCCCCCACTACCTCTACCACCCCCCACTCCCTCTCCCCATCCCCCCTACCTCTACCATCCCCCACTACTCTACCATCCCCCACTCCCTAAAACCTCCCCCACTCCTTACCCCCCCCACTACCTCTCCCACCCCCATACCTTACCATCCCCCACACCTCCCCCAATCCCCCTTCCCTCTACCATTTCCACTACCTAAACCACCCCCCCAAAAAACCTCTACCACCCCCCACCCTCTAACATCCCCCATACCTCCCACCCCCCACTACCTCTCCATCCCCCTACCTCAACCATCCCCCACTCCTTTTACATCCCCCATCCCTTACCATCCCCCATACCTAAAACCATCCCCCACTCCCCTACCATCCCCCACTCCCTCAACCCCCCCCACTACCTTACCACCCCCACTCCCTTCCATCCCCCACTCCCCTTCCCACCCCCCACTCCCTCCCCCCATCCCCACTACCAAAACCATCCCCCACTTTTCTTACCATCCCCACTACCTCAACCATCCCCCCCCCTTCCCTCCCCCACTACCTCTACCATCCCCCACTCCTCCCCACCCCCCACTACCTCAACCACCCCCCACTACCTCTCCACCCCCCCACTCCCTCTCCCATCCCCCACTACCTCTACCGTCCCCACTCCTCCCCATCCCCCACAAACCTTACCATCCCCCCTACTTCCCATCCCCCCACTACCTCAACCATCCCCCACTCCCTTTTTCCCATCCCCATACCTCTCCCAAACCCCCACTACCTCAACCATCCCCCACTACCTCTCCCCATCCCCACTCCTCTACATCCCCCACTCCTCAACCACCCCCCACTACCTCTACCATCCCCCACACCTAAACCCATCCCCCACCACCTCTACCACCCCCCAACCTCACCATCCCCCACACTTTACCATCCCCCACTACCTCTACCACCCCCCCACTCCTTTAAACCATCCCCCACACCTCTACCTCCCCCACTACTTCTACCCCCCCCCAAACCTCTACCGCCCCCCACTACCTTACATCCCCCCACACCCCCTACCATCCCCCACTACCTCTACCATCCCCCCCTACCTAACCACCCCCCCAACCTTCCATCCCCCACTCCCCAAACCCAAACCCCCACTACCTCAACATCCCCCATACCTTACCACCCCCCATACCCAACCATCCCCCCCCACCTCTCCCACCCCCCATCCTTCCACCCCCCACTCTTCTACCATCCCCCACTCCCTCACCTCCCCCCTCCCTCTCCCCATCCCCCACCCCTTACATCCCCCATACTTCTACCACCCCCCATCCCTCTACCATCCCCACCCTTTACCATCCCCCACCCCCTCTCCACCCCCCACTCCTTTTACCACCCCCACTACCTAAAACCACCCCCCATACCTCTACCACCCCCCCACTACCTCTACCACCCCCCCACTCCCTAAACCATCCCCCACACCTCTCCCATCCCCCACTACCTCTCCCACCCCCCCACCATTTACCATCCCCCTCCCTCTACTCCCCACTCCCTTACCACCCCCCCACTCCTTCTACCCCCCCCACTCCCCTCCCATCCCCCCTCCATCTACCATCCCCCACCCCTCTAACACCCCCCACTCCTTCTACCATCCCCACTACCTTTCCCACCCCCCACCACCTCAAACCACCCCACTCCTCTACCATCCCCCACTCACTCTACCATCCCCCATCCCTCTACCCCCCCCCCCAATACCTACCACCCCCCACTACCTCTACCATCCCCCACCCCTTACCATCCCCCACCCCCTTACCACACCTCCCCCCCTACCTAAAAAATGGATTTTATGTCACGTCTGAATCCCATAAAAAAAAAAAGGGTCGTAATTATTAAATGAGCTGCATTTTCTCTTCTCTCCCGACACAAACATCGTTGATTATTTTTTGGGGGGAGAGGGGGTTATATTGTCCATTTTACTCTGAAGAAAAAAGCTTGGGGATGGTTTTTTTCTTTGTCACACACAAGGAAAAAAAAAAATCAGCAAGACATAGGGGAAGGTATGTTGCAGTTAATAAAAGGGAAGGGGTCATACTAGCGGGAAGAAGTGTTGCAGGGTAATATAGACAGGTGTCTATACGGGAAAATTGTTGCGTGTAATAATAGAAGGTGTCATACGCGGGGAAAATGTGTTGCAGTGTAATAATAGACAGGGGTATGCTACGGGAAGATAGTGTTGCAGTGAATAATACAGGGTTTATACTAGCGGGAAGATAGTGTTGCAGGTAATAATAGAAGGTTCTACAACGGGAAGTAGTGTTCAGTGTAAAAATAGACAGGTGTCATACTACGGGAAATAGTTTGCAGTGTAAAAATAGCAGTGTCATGCTAGCGGGGAAAATAGGTTGCAGGTATAATAGACAGGTGTCATACTAGCGGGAATAGTGTTGCGTGTAAAAATAGACGGGGTCTACTAGCGGGAAATAGTGTTGCAGTGTAAAAATAGACAGGGGTCATAGCGGGAAGATAGTGTTGCAGTGTAAAAAATAACGGGGTTATACTACGGGAAGATGTGTTGCGTGTAAAAATGACAGTGTCATGCTGCGGGAAAATATTTGCAGTGTAATAAAAGAAAAGGGGTCATACTAGGGGGAAATAGTGTTGCAGTGAATAATAGAAGGTGTTTACAGGGGGAAAATAGTGTTGCAGTGGGAATAATAGCAGGTGTCATACTGCGGGAAGATAGTGTTGCAGTGTAAAAAGGCAGGTGTCATACTCGGGAAGATGTGTTGAGTGAAAAAATAGACGGGTATACTAGCGGGAATAGTGTTTCAGTGTAATATAGACGGGTCATACTAGCGGGAAGATAGTGTTGAGTGTAATAATAACAGGTGCGGGTAGCGGGAAGATTGTTGCAGTGTAATAATAGACAGGGGCATATAGCAGGAAATAGTGTTGCAGTGTAAATAGACAGGGGGTCATACTAGCGGAAAATAGTGTTCAGTGTAAAAATAGACGGGGTCATGCTAGCGGGAAGGTTTGCAGTGTAATAATAGACAGGTGTCAGCAGCGGGGGAAAATAGTGTTGCAGTGTAATAATAGACAGTGTCTACTAGCGGGAGATGTGTTGCGTGTAATAATAGAAGGTGTCATGTAGGGGAAATAATGTTGAGTGTAATAATAGACAGGTCTCATATAGCGTGAAGTGTGTTGCATGTAATAATGACAGGTTCTACACGGGAAGTAATGTTGCAGTGTAATAATAAAAGGTGTTCAACAAAGGGGGAAGATAATGTTGCTGTAATAAAGACAGGTCTCATCTACGGGAAGATGTGTTTCAGTGTAATAATAGACGGTCTCATATAGCGGGAAAGATATGTTGCAGTGTAATAATAGGGCAGGTGTCATACTAGCGGGAGATAGTGGGTTTCAGTGTAAAAATAGACGGTCTCTACTACGGGGATAGTTTGCAGTGTAATAATGACAGGTTAAAACAGCGGGGAAAATGTGTTGCGTGTTAATAGAAAAGGTGTCAACTGCGGGAAGTAGTGTTGCAGTGTAATAATAGACAGGTGCATGCTAGCGGGAAAATAGTGTTGCGTGAATAATAGACAGGTGTCATACTGCGGGGAAATGGTTGCAGTGTAATAAAGAAAGGTGAATACTAGCGGGAAAATAGTGTTGCAGTGTAAAAATAGACAGGGCTCATACTGCGGGAAGAAGTGTTGCAGTGTAAAATAGAAGGTGTCAACTAGCGGGGGGTAGTGTTGCAGTGTAAAAAATAGACGGTCTATACTAGCGGGAAAATAGTGTTGCAGTGTTAAAGCAGGTCTATACGGGGGAAAAAAAAGTGGCAGTGTAATAATTTCAGGGGTTTATAATACGGGGAAAATATGTTTGCAGGTAAAATAGACAGGTGTCAGCTAGCGGGGAAAATAGTGTTGCAGTGTAATAAAAGACAGGGTCATACTAGCGGGAAGATGTTTGCAGTGTAATAAAGGGGCAGGGGTCATACAGCGGGAAGATAGTGTTGAGTGGGAAAAATAACGGTTCATATACGGGAAAAAATAGTGTTTCGTTTTAAATAGACAGGGGTTTATACAGCGGGAAAAATGTGTTGCATGTAATAATAGACAGGTGTCTATCGGGAAGATGTGTTGCATGTAAAAATAGACAGGGTCATGCTAGCGGGAAATAGTGTTGCAGTGTTAATAAGGGCAGGTTAAACTAGCGGGAAGATTGTGTTGCAGTGTAATAATAGAAGGTGTCTACTAGCGGGAAAAATAGTGTTGCAGTGTAAAATAGGGAAAGGTTCATTCTAGCGGGAAAATAGTGTTGCAGTGAATAATGACAGGGCATCTGCGGGAAGATAGTGGCAGTGTAATAATAAAGGTGTCAGCTACGGGGAAAATAGTGTTGCAGTGTAATAATAGACAGGTGCATACTTCGGGAAGTAGTGTTGCAGTGTAAAAAGACGTTCATTAGCGGGGGAAAAAAGTGTTGCAGTGTAAAAATAGACAGGTTCTACTAGGGGAAGATTGTGTTTTCCGTGTTAAAAGACGGTGTCATATGCGGAAGATAGTGTTGCAGTGTAATAATAGACAGGTGTCTACTAGGGGGGAAGTAGGGTTTCGGTAAAAAAGACAGGTGTCTACTAGGGGAAAATAGTGTTGCATTAATAAAAGAAGTGATGCTACGGGAAAAATAGTGTTGCAGGGGGTAATAAAAGACAGGTGTCAAACAGCAGGAAGATTGTTGCAGGTAAAAATAGACAGGTGTCATACAGGGAAGATAGTTTTGCGGGTAATAATAGAAGGTTCTGCTAGCGGGAAGATATGTTTCAGTGTAATAAAAAGACAGGTTTCATGCTAGCGGGGAAAATAGTGTTGCAGTGTAATAATAGCAGGTGTCTACTAGGGGGAAGTGTGTTGCAGTGTAATTTAATGGACAGGTGTCATGTGCGGGAAGTAATGTTGCGTGTAATAATAGACAGGGCTCATATGCGTGAGATAGTGTTGCAGGAATATGAAAGGGGTCATACTAGCGGGAAGTAATGTTCAGTGTAATAATAGACAGGTGTCATACTAGCGGGAAATTGTTTCAGTGTAATAATAGACAGGGCTCATATAGCGGGGAAAATGGTTGCAGTGTAATAAAGCTTCTACTAGCGGGAAAATAGTGTTGAGTGTAATAATAGACCGGTGTCTACTAGCGGGAAGTAGTGTTGAGTGTAATAATGACGGTTCATACTAGCGGGAAGATAGTGTTGCGTGTAATAATAGACAGGTCTCAACACGGAAGATAGTGTTGAGGTAATAAAGACAGGGCTCATACTGCGGGAAGTTTAATGTTGCAGTGTAATAATAGACATTTTTTACAGGGAAGATAGTGTTGCAGGTAATAATAACAGGTCCATACTAGCGGGAAGATAGTGTTGCAGTGTAAAATAGAAGGGGGTCATACTGCGGGAGATAGTGTTGAGTGTAAAAAGACAGGGCTCTACGCGGGGAAGATAGTGTTGCAGTGTAATAATGACAGGTGTCATATAGCGGGGAAAATGGTTTCATGTATAAAGACAGGTCTCAATAGCGGGAAGATAGTGTTGCGTGTAAAAATAGCAGGTTTACTGCGGAAAATAGTGTTGAGTGAAAAAAGCGGTGTCATCTGCGGGGGTTTGTGTTGAGTGTAAAAAATAGAAGGTCTCATACTACGGGGAAAATAGTGTTGCAGTGAAAAAATAGACAGGTGTCACTGCGGAAGATGTGTTGCGTGAATAATGACAGGTCTCATTTAAAACGGGAAGATAGTGTTGCAGTGTAATAAAGACAGGTGTCATACTCGGGAAGATGGTTGCAGTGTAATAATGACAGGTGTTATAGCGGGGGGAAGTTTGCAGTTAATAATAGACAGGTGTCATACCAGCGGGAAAATAGTTTGCAGTGTTATAATAACGGAGGTGTTACTAGCGGGAAGATAGTGTTTAGTGTAAAAATAGAAGGGGTCTACTAGCGGGAAGATAGTGTTGCAGTGTAAAATTAAAAGGTCTCATACTAGCGGGGAAAATTGTGTTGCAGTGTAATAAAAACAGGTGTCATACTACGTGAGATGTGTTGCAGTGTAATAATAGACAGGTGTCATACTAGCGGGAAAATTTTGTTCAGGAATAATAGAAGGTGTCCACGTGAAATGTGGGCAGTGAATATAACAGGTGTCAACTAGTGGGAAAATAATGTTCAGTTTTAAAAATAACAGGTCTCATTTACGGGAAGATGTGTTGCAGTGTAATAAAAGCAGTCTATATGCGGGAAGATATGTTGCAGTGTAATAATAGCAAAGGGCTCATTTCTACGTGAAGTAGTGTGCAGTGTAATAATAGAAGGTGTATATAGCGTGAAGATAGTGTTTCATGTAATAATAGACAGGTTCCCTACTAGCGGGAAAATAGTGTTTTAGTGTAAAAATAGAAAGGTCTATACTACGTGAAGTAGTTGCAGTGTAAAATAAGGCAGGTGTCATATAGCGTGAAGATAGTGTTTCATTATAATAGCAGGTCTATATAGCGGGAAGATATGTTGCGTGTAAAATGACAGGGCTCATTGCGTGAAGATAGTGTTGCAGTGTAATAATGACGGGTCATACTAGCGTGAAGATAGTGTTGCGGTTAAAATAGACAGGTTCATACTAGCGGAAAATAGTGTTGCAGTGTAATAATAGACAGGCCCTACTGCGGAAATAGTGTTGCGTGAATAATAAAGGTGTCATATAGCGTAGAATTTTTTTCAGTGTAATAATAGAAGGTGTCATATGCGGGAAATAGTGTTGCAGGAAAAAAAGACAGGTGTCTACTAGCGTGAAGATAGTGTTGCAGTGTAATAATAGAAGGTGCATATTGGGAAGAAAGTGTTGCAGTGTAATAATAGACAGGTCTCATACTAGCGGGAAGATAGTGTTGCAGTGTAATAATAGACAGGTCTCATACTAGCGGGAAGATAGTGTTGCAGTGTAATAATAGACAGGTGTCATACTAGCGGGAAGATAGTGTTGCGTGAATAAAAGACAGGGGTCATCTCGGGAAGATAGGGGTTGCAGTGTAAAAATAGACAGGTCTCATAAGCGTGAAGAAATGTTTCTGTTATAATAGACAGGGGTCATCTAGGGGAAAAATGTTGCAGTTTAATAATGACAGGTTCATACTAGCGGGAAGATAGTGTTGCTGTAATAATAGACAGGTTTTCATACTGCGGAAAATGTTTGCAGTGAAAAAGCAGGGGTATGCTAGCAGGAAGATTTGTTTGCGTGAATAATAGACAGGTTTCAACAGCGGGGAAGATAGTTTGCATGTAATAATGAAGGGGTCATACTAGCGGGAGATAGTGTTGCAGTGTAATTAGACAGGGGTTTTTAAACGGGAAAGATGTGTTTCATGTAAAATAGAAGGTGTCATGCTTGCGGAAGTAGTTTGCAGTGTAATAATGCGTTCATACAGCGGGAAGTAGTGTTCAGTGTAATAATAGAAGGTGTCATTACGGGGAAGTTAGTGTTTTCAGTGTAAAAATAGACGGTGTCTACTAGCGGGAAAAAAAAGTGTTGCAGTGTAATAATAGACAGGTTCATACTACGGGAAGATGGTTGCAGTGTAATAAAAGAAGGTGTCATTTCTAGCGGGAAGATAGTGTTTAGTGTTAAAAATAGACGGAGGTGTCTACTAGGGGAAGATAGTGTTGCGTGTAATAATAGACAGGTTCCCCCAGCGGGAAAGATAGTGTTGCAGTGTAAAAAATAGACAGGTCTCATACAACGGGAAGTAGTGTGCAGTGAAAAAAAAAGAAAGGTCTCATACTAGCGGGAAGATTTTTGCAGTGTAATAATAACAGGTGTCTACTAGCGGGAAATAGTGTTGCGTGTAATTATAGACAGGTCCATCTAGCGGGAAAATGGTTGCAGTGTAAAAATAAAAGGTCTCATACTAGCGGGAAAATAGTGTTGCAGTGTAATAAAAGACAGGGTCATTTTAGCGGGAAATAATGTTGCAATGTAAAAAGAAGGTGTCATACTAGCGGGAAGATGTGTTGAGGTAATAAAAAACAGAAGGTGTATGCTAAGGGAAATGTGTTTCGTGTAATTTGAGAAGGGCATGCTAGCGGGAAGATAGTGTTGCAGGTTAAAGACAGAAGGTGTCATGAGCGGGAAAATAAAGTTGCAGTGAATAAAAAAAGGTGTCTACTACGGGAAGTAGTGTTGCGTGTAAAAATAGCAGGGTGTCATGCTAACGGGAAAATTTGTGTTGCGTGTAATAATAGACGGAAATGTCATGCTAGGGAAATAAGTTGCGTGTAATAATAGACAGGTGTTTATAGCGGGGTAGTGTTCAGTGTAATAAAAGACAGAAGGTGTCATGTAGCGGGAAGTTGTTTGAGGTAAAATAGACAGGGAAAGGGTCAAAACTAGGGGGAAATGTGTGCAGTGTAAAATGAAAGGTGTCAGCAGCGGAAAAAAATAGTGTTCATTTAAAATAACAGGTGTATGCTAGCAGGAAAAATTTTTTGCAGGTAATAAAAGACAGAAGGTGTCATTAGTGGGAAGATAGTGTTTTGGGGTAATAATGAAGAAGGGTCATAAGTGGGAAGATAGTGTTGCAGGTAATAAAAAAAGAAATGTCATACTAGCGTGAAGGTTTTTGCAGTGTAATAAAGAAGGTGTCATGCAGCGGAAAGATAGTGTTGCAGTGTAAAATAGACAGGAGGTGTCATACTAGCGGGAAAATTTGTTGCGCGAATAATAGACAGGGGGGGTCGTGCTGCGGGAAGATAATGTTGCAGTGTAATAATAGACGGTTGTCATACTAGCGGGAAGATAGTGTTGCAGTGTAATAATAGACAGGTGTCATACTAGCGGGAAGATAGTGTTGCAGTGTAATAATAGACAGGTGTCATACTAGCGGGAAGATAGTGTTGCAGTGTAATAATAGACAGGTGTCATGCTAGCAGGAAGATTGTGTTGCAGTGTAATAATAGACAGGAGGTGTCATGCTAGCAGGAAAATAGTATTGTGGTGGACTAACAGAGGGACAATTTATGGCGCGCTGTTACTCGTGCGTCCGCCAGATCACCACCAGTCTTCACGTAATCAATCACATGTAGATTAATTTAATAGTGATTAGACGACGTTAATGACTTCTTGCTTTGAAATGTAGTAATTAATTAGCCCTGATGTAGGAGTGATGGAGAGGGTAGGGGAGAGAGGTGAGGTGTAAGAAGAGGGAGGTGGGTATAGATGAAGAGTGCCGAGCTTCGGCAACAGTTTTTCTGCGGAAGGAAAAAAAACCAACAAAAACAAAAAAACATGCGCTGCCAGCCTGCTTCCAGTAGCCGGTGAAACTAGCAAATGGATTTTGTTACTGGGTTATTTTATTTCTTTCCTGACTGTTGTGTTGTTATATTTTTATTCTTGGCTATTGTTGTTGTTGTTATCATTCTATTATCCTTGTGTTGTTGTTGTTGTGTTATCTTTATCCTTGACTGTTGTTGTTGTTATATCTTTATCCTTGGCTGTTGTTGTTGTTGTTGTAATCTTATCCTTGACGTTGTTGTTGTTGTTGTTGTTATATCTTTATCCTTGACTGTTGTTGTTGTTGTTGTTGTTATATCTTTATCCTTGACTGTTGTTGTGTGTTGTTGTTGTTTATTTTTATCCTTGGCTGTTGTTGTTGTTGTTGTTGTTATCTTTATCCTTGACTGTTGTTGTTGTTGTTGTTGTTGTTATATCTTTATCCTTGGCTGTTGTTGTTGTTGTATGTTGTATCTTTATCCTTGACTGTTGTTGTTGTTGTTGTGTTATATCTTTTATCCTTGACTGTTGTTGTTGTTGTTGTTGTATCTTATCCTTGACTGTTGTTGTTGTGTTGTTGTATATATCTTTATCCTTGGCTGTTGTTGTTGTTGTTGTTGTATCTTTATCCTTGACTGTTGTTTGTGTTGTTGTTGTTATGTCTTTATCCTTGGCTGTTGTTGTTGTTGTTATATCTTTATCCTTGGCTGTTGTTGTTGTTGTTGTTGTAATCTTTATCCTTGACTGTTGTTGTTGTTGTTGTTGTTATATCTTTATCCTTGACTGTTGTTGTTGTTGTTGTTGTATCTTTATCCTTGACTGTTGTTGTTGTTGTTGTTGTTATATCTTTATCCTTGACTGTTGTTGTTGTTGTTGTTGTTATATCTTTATCCTTGACTGTTGTTGTTGTTGTTGTTGTATCTTTATCCTTGACTGTTGTTGTTGTTGTTGTTGTTATATCTTTATCCTTGGCTGTTGTTGTTGTTGTTGTTATATCTTTATCCTTGGCTGTTGTTGTTGTTGTTGTTATATCTTTATCCTTGGCTGTTGTTGTTGTTGTTATTTGTTGTTATATCTTTTATCCTTGGCTGTTGTTGTTGTTGTTGTTATATCTTTATCCTTGGCTGTTGTTGTTGTTGTTGTTATATCTTTATCCTTGGCTGTTGTTGTTGTTGTTATTGTTGTTATATCTTTATCCTTGACTGTTTTGTTGTTGTTGTTATATCTTTATCCTTGGCTGTTGTTGTTGTTGTTTGTTATATCTTTATCCTTGGCTGTTGTTGTTGTTGTTGTTATATCTTTATCCTTGGCTGTTGTTGTTGTTGTTGTTATATCTTTATCCTTGGCTGTTGTTGTTGTTGTTGTTATATCTTTATCCTTGGCTGTTGTTGTTGTTGTTGTTTGTTTTTGTTGTTGTTATATCTTTATCCTTGGCTGTTGTTGTTGTTGTTGTTGTTATATCTTTATCCTTGACTGTTGTTGTTGTTGTTGTTGTTGTTATATCTTATCCTTGACTGTTGTTGTTGTTGTGTATATCTTTATCCTTGGCTGTTGTTGTTGTTGTTATATCTTTATCCTTGACTGTTGTTGTTATATCTTTATCCTTGGCTGTTGTTGTTGTTGTTATATCTTTATCCTTGACTGTTGTTGTTTATATCTTTATCCTTGGACTGTTGTTGTTGTTGTTGTTATATCTTTATCCTTGGCTGTTGTTGTTGTTGTCATATTCTTTATCCTTGCCTTGTTGTTGCTGTTGTTATATCTTTATCCTTGACTGTTTGTTTGTTATATCTTTATCCTTGACTGTTGTTGCTGTTGTTATATCTTTATCCTTGACTGTTGTTTGTTATATCTTTATCCTTGACTGTTGTTGTTGTTGTTATATCTTTATCCTTGACTGTTGTTGTTGTTGTTATATCTTTATCCTTGGCTGTTGTTGTTATATCTTTATCCTTGGCTGTTGTTGTTATATTCTTTATCCTTGGCTGTTGTTGTTATATCTTTATCCTTGACTGTTGTTGTTGTTGTTATATCTTTATCCTTGACTGTTGTTGTTATATCTTTATCCTTGGCTGTTGTTTGTTATATCTTTATCCTTGACTGTTGTTGTTATATCTTTATCCTTGACTGTTGTTGTTTATATCTTTATCCTTGGCTGTTGTTGTTATATCTTTATCCTTGACTGTTGTTGTTATATCTTTATCCTTGACTGTTGTTGTTATATCTTTATCCTTGGCTGTTGTTGTTATATCTTTATCCTTGACTGTTGTTGTTGTTGTTATATCTTTATCCTTGGCTGTTGTTGTTATATCTTTATCCTTGACTGTTGTTGTTGTTAGTGTATATCTTTATCCTTGGCTGTTGTTGTTATATCTTTATCCTTGACTGTTTTGTTGTTTGATATCCTTATCCTTGACTGTTGTTGTTATATCTTTATCCTTGACTGTTGTTGTTATATCTTTATCCTTGCTTGTTGTTGTTGTTTGTTATATCTTTATCCTTGACTGTTGTTGTTATATCTTTATCCTTGGACTGTTG
>NC_069453.1:23477158-23503333 GCF_026875155.1 Cherax quadricarinatus
AATATTTATATATCATTCTTGCATGGGCGTTAAAGTCGGTGTTCAACGCGGGTGTTCACGAAGGCATCCCAGTGTACGGAAAATCGACTGGCAATTCCACTCTTGTGTAGCCACGGCAGAAGGGTGGAAATGCCTCCTCGACCCCTGCGCCACCATACGCCTCTCCTGCGCCACCATATTACGCAAAGTGGGAACAAAAAAATATTTTTACCAACAAATGGTTTAGAGAGAGAGAGAGAGAGTGAGCTACCACAACCATCTTGGTGGTAGTGGTGGTAGTGGTGATAGTGGTGGTAGTGGTTCCTCTGGTTGTAACTACTGTCAACACTGAGAGGGTCTTCAGGGATCCCAGTTCGAGTCCTGGTTACTGTTTATCACCGGATGTAACGAGGGTGTGTGATCAGCTGTTGTGATCAGCTGTTAAGAGTCAGCTGTTGTGATCAGCTGTTAAGAGTCAGCTGTTGTGATCAGCTGTTAAGAGTCAGCTGTTAAGAGTCAGCTGTTGTGATCAGCTGTTAAGAGTCAGCTGTTAAGAGTCAGCTGTTGTGATCAGCTGTTAAGAGTCAGCTGTTGTAATCAACTGTTAAGAATCAGCTGTTGAGAGAGAAACTATAAGAATGGGATATAGGTGTGAGTTGGTGTGTGAGGTAGACCTACCTAGCAAGGGCTAGAAGGCCTACGACAGTCTTCCATCATTGTGCACCTCATATCCATCCTGTGGATGGCACTGCAAGACCATGTGGCTACACAATAGGCCTAGGAACTAGGCCCAACATAGCTCCCGGTTCATGACACTAAAGGCACACTTTGCTTTTCTATGTTGTGTGGCTGAGTTGGTAGCGCACTTATCTCATCATTTTCTTTACAGTATGTCATTGGTGTCAGCTATGGTCTGTATAAGTTGCATCATATGCTTGTAGAAATAAACATTATTATTATCATTACAGCGTGTTGAGAAGCATTAGATCTCTCTACATGTGATCTGATCCTACACCATCGTTTACATTTTGTCAGTATATGTTACGAGTCGTTGTTTGCACTCCCCTCACAATATTGTGTTACATGTGTGTTGACAGTTCTGACTTACCGTGGTAGAACACACAGGCACAACACCGTGACTGGAACAATACACAAATAATCAGCATATAAGGGAGAGAGAGAGAAACTTCCTACGACGTTTCGATCCAATTTGGGTTATTGACAAGTTATACTGGAACACGAGGGCGAGGGAGTCAGTGTATATAGGAGAGGAGGGCAGGGACGGGACACAGAGAGAGGAAGATATAGAGTAGTGGTAAAGGTAATGCTGGTAGTTGTGGTAGTAGTAGTAGTGCTAATAGTAGTAGTAGTAGTAGTAGTAGTAGTAGTAGTAGTAGTAGTATTAGTGGTAGTAGTAGATATTGTAACACCATCTACCACCTTGTCAAGGTCAGGTTTAATCACCGGACAAACCGCTGCACTTGTTTGGCAGGACTAAAATAATTGTCACCCATAAAGGGAAGAGCCAAACAGACATTTTTCCTGGTGGGTGAGAGAAGACACAGTCTTGGAGAGACGCTGTGTTCATTACCAGGGCGGTGCCTCACACAGGTGTTAATTATGGTACCCATTCTGGGTCGTTCATCCTGCCTGCCTTCCTTATCCTGCCTTCCTTAACCCTGCCTTCCTTAACCCTGCCTTCCTTAACCCTGCCTTCT
This sequence comes from Cherax quadricarinatus, assembly GCF_026875155.1. Taxonomy (NCBI): domain Eukaryota; kingdom Metazoa; phylum Arthropoda; class Malacostraca; order Decapoda; family Parastacidae; genus Cherax; species Cherax quadricarinatus. The sequence continues at coordinate 23,478,856 of NC_069453.1, forward strand.
TTACCTTGCCTTTCTCACCCTGCCTTCCTTAACCTGCCTTCCTTGCCCTGCCTTCCTTACCCTGCCTTCCTTACCCTGCCTTTCTTACCCTGCCTTCCTTACCCTGCCTTCCTTACCCTGCCTTTCTTACCCTGCCTTTCTTACCCTGCCTTCCTTAACCCTGCCTTCCTTACCCTGCCTTCCTTACCCTGCCTTTCTTACCCTGCCTTCCTTACCCTGCCTTCCTTGCCCTGCCTTCCTTACCCTGCCTTCCTTACCCCTGCCTTCCTTACACTGCCCTCCTTACCCTGCCTTTCTTAACCTGCCTTCCTTACCCTGCCTTTCTTACCCTGCCTTCCTTACCCTGCCTTCCTTGCCCTGCCTTCCTTACCCTGCCTTCCTTACCCTGCCTTCCTTACCACTGCCCTCCTTACCCTGCCTTCCTTAACCTGCCTTCCTTACCTGCCTTCCTTACCCTGCCTTCCTTACCCTGCCATTCCTTAACCTGCCTTCTTACCCTGCCTTCCTTACCCTGCCTTCCTTACCCTGCCTTTCTCACCCTGCCTTCCTTACCCCTGCCTTTCTCGCCTTGCCTTCCTTACCCTGCTTTCCTTACCCTGCCTTCCTTACCCTGCCTTCCTTACCCTGCCTTTCTCACCCTGCCTTCCTTACCCTGCCTTCCTCACCCTGCCTTCCTTACCCTGCCTTCTTTTAAAATGCTTCCTTACCCTGCCTTTCTCACCCTGCCTTCCTTCTCCCTGCCTTCCTTACCCTGCCTTCCTCACCCTGCCTTCCTTACCCCCTGCCTTTCTCATTCTGCCTTCCTTACCCTGCCTTCCTTACCCTGCCTTCCTTACCTTGCCTTCCTTTCCCTGCCTTCCTTACTCTTGCCTTCCTTACCCTGCCTTCCTTACCCTGCCTTCCTTACCCTGCCTTCCTTACCTTGCCTTCCTTTCCCTGCCTTCCTTACTCTTGCCTTCCTTACCCTGCCTTCCTTACCCTGCCTTCCTTACCCTGCCTTCCTTACCCTGCCTTCCTTACCTTGCCTTTCTCACCCTGCCTCCTTACCCTGCCTTCCTTACTCTTGCCTTCCTTACCCTGCCTTCCTTACCCTGCCTTCCTTACCCTGCCTTCCTTACCCTGCCTTCCTTACCTTGCCTTCCTTTCCCTAGCCTTCCTTACTCTTGCCTTCCTTACCCTGCCTTCCTTACCCTGCCTTCCTTACCCTGCTTCCTTACCTGCCTTCCTTACCTTGCCTTCCTTTCCCTGCCTTCCTTACTCTTTGCCTTCCTTACCCTGCCTTCCTTAACCCTGCCTTCCTTATCCTGCCTTCCTTACCCTGCCTTCCTTACCCTGCCTTCCTTACCCTGCCTTCCTTACCCTGCCTTCTTTACCTTGCCTTTCTCACCCTGCCTTCCTTACCCTGCCTTCCTTACCCTGCCTTCCTTAACCCTGCCTTCTTTACCTGCCTTTCTCACCCTGCCTTCCTTACCCTGCCTTCCTTACCTGCCTTCCTTACCCTTGCCTACCTTACCCTGCCTTCCTTACCCTACCTTCCTTACCCCTGCTTTCCTTACCCTGCCTTCCTTACCCTGCCTTCCTTACCCTGCCTTTCTTACCATGCCTTCGTTACCCTGCCTTCGTTACCCTGCCTTCCTTACCCTGCCTTCCTTACCCTGCCTTCCTTACCCTTGCCTTCCTTACCCTGCCTTCCTTACCCTGCCTTCCTTACCCTTGCCTTCCTTACCCTGCCTTTCTTACCATTACTTCTTTACCCTGCCTTCCTTACCCTGCCTTCCTTACCCTGCCTTCCTTACCCTGCCTTTCTTACCATGCCTTCCTTACCCTGCCTTCCTTACCCTGCCTTTCCTTACCCTGCCTTCCTTACCCTTGCCTTGCTTACCCTGCCTTCCTTACCCTGCCTTCCTTACCTGCCTTTCTTACCTGCCTTCCTTACCCTGCCTTCCTTACCTGCCTTCCTTACCCTGCCTTCCTTACCCTGCCTTTTTACCCTGCCTTCCTTACCCTGCCTTCCTCCCTGCCTTTCTTACCATGCCGTCCTTACCCTGCCTTCCTTACCTTGCCTTCCTTACCCTGCCTTCCTTACCCTGCCTTCCTTACCCTTGCCTTCCTTACCCTGCCTTTCTTACCATGCCTTCCTTACCCTCCCTTCCTTACCATGCCTTCTTTACCCTGCCTTCCTTACCCTGCCTTTTCTTACCCTGCCTTCCTTACCCTGCCTTCCTTACCCTTGCCTTCCTTACCCTGCCTTCCTTAGCCTGCCTTCCTTACCTGCCTTCCTTACCCTGCCTTTCTTACCCTGCCTTCCTTACCCTGCCTTCCTTACCCTGCCTTCCTTACCCTGCCTTCCTTACCCTGCCTTCCTTACCCTGTCTTTCTTACCCTTGCCTTCCTTACCCTGCCTTCCTTACCCTGCCTTCCTTACCCTTGCCTACCTTCACCCTGCCTTCCTTACCCTAGCCTTCCTTACCCCTGCTTTCCTTACCCTGCCTTCCGTACCCTGCCTTCCTTACCCTGCCTTTTCTTACCATGCCTTCGTTACCCTGCCTTCCTTACCCTGCCTTCCTTACCCTGCCTTCCTTACCCTTGCCTTCCTTACCCTGCCTTCCTTACCCTGCCTTCTTTACCCTTGCCTTCCTTACCCTGCCTTTCTTACCATGCCTTCCTTACCCTGCCTTCCTTACCCTGCCTTCCTTACCCTGCCTTCCTTACCCTGCCTTTCTTACCATGCCTTCCTTACCCTGCCTTCCTTACCCTGCCTTCCTTACCCTGCCTTCCTTACCCTTGCCTTGCTTACCCTGCCTTCCTTACCCTGCCTTCCTTACCCTGCCTTTCTTACCCTGCCTTCTTACCCTGCCTTCCTTATCCTGCCTTCTCTTAAACTGCCTTCCTTACCCTGCCTTTTTTACCCTGGCTTCCTTACCCTGCCTTCCTTACCCTGCCTTTCTTACCATGCCGTCCTTACCCTGCCTTCCTTCCCTTGCCTTCCTTACCCTGCCTTCTTTACCCTGCCTTCCTTACCTGCCTTCCTTACCCTGCCTTTCTTACCATGCCTTCCTACCCTCCCTTCCTTACCATGCCTTCTTTACCCTGCCTTCCTTACCTACCCTGCCTTTCTTACCCTGCCTTACCTTACCCTGCCTTCCTTACCCTGCCTTCCTTACCCTGCCTTCCTTACCCTGCCTTCCTTACCCTGCCTTCCTTACCCTGCCTTCCTTACCCTGCCTTTCTTACCCTGTCTTCCTTACCCTGCCTTCCTTACCCTGCCTTCCTTACCCTGCCTTCCTTACCCTGCCTTTCTTACCCTGCCTTACTTACCCTGCCTTACTTACCGTGCCTTCCTTACCCTGCCTTCCTTACCCTGCCTTTCTCTCCCTGCCCTCCTTACCCTGCCTTCCTTACCCTGCCTTCCTTACCCTGCCTTTCTCACCCTGCCTTTCTCACCCTGCCTTTCTCACCCTGCCTTTCTCACCCTGCCTTTCTTACCCTGCCTTTCTCACCCTGCCTTCCTTACCCCTGCCGTTCTTGCCTTACCTTCCTTACCCTGCTTTCCTTACCCTGCCTTCCTTACCCTGCCTTCCTTACCCTGCCTTCCTTACCCTGCCTTTCTCACCCTGCCTTCCTTACCCTGCCTTCCTCACCCTGCCTTCCTTACCCTGCCTTCTTTACCCTGCCTTCCTTACCCTGCCTTCCTTACCCTGCTTTCCTCACCCTGCCTTCCTTACCCCTGCCTTTCTCATCCTGCCTTCCTTACCCTGCCTTCCTTACCCTGCCTTCCTTACCTTGTCTTCCTTTCCCTGCCTTCCTTACTCTTGCCTTCCTTACCCAGCCTTCTTTACCCTGCCTTCCTTACCCTGCCTTTCTCACCCTGCCTTCCTTACCCTGCCTTCCTTACCCTGCCTTCCTTAATCTTGCCTTTTTCACCCTGCCTTCCTTACCCTGCCTTTCTTACCCTGCCTTCCTTACCCTGCCTTCCTTACCCTGCCTTCCTTACTTTTGCCTTTCTCACCCTGCCTTCCTTACCCCTGCCTTTCTCACCCTGCCCTCCTTACCCTGCCTTCCTTACCCTGCCTTCCTTACCCTGCCTTTCTCACCCTGCCTTTCTCACCCTGCCTTCCTTACCCTGCCTTTCTTACCCTTCCTTCTTTACCCTGCCTTCCTTACCCTGCCTTCCTTACCCTGCCTTTCTCACCCTGTCTTCCTTACCCCTGCCTTTCTCGCCTTGCCTTCCTTACCCTGCTTTCCTTACCCTGCCTTCCTTACCCTGCCTTCTTCCCCTGCCTTTCTCACCCTGCCTTCCTTACCCTGCCTTCCTCACACTGTCTTCCTTACCCTGCCTTCCTTACCCTGTCTTCTTTACCCTGCCTTCCTTACCCCTGCCTTTCTCCCCTGTCTTCCTTACCCTGCCTTCCTTACCCTGCCTTCCTCACCCTGCCTTCCTTACCCTGCCTTCTTATACCCTGCCTTCCTTACCCTGCCTTTCTCACCCTGCCCTCCTTACCCTGCCTTCCTTACCCTGCCTTCCTTACTCTGCCTTTCTCACCCTGCCTTTCTCACCCTGTCTTCCTTACCCTGCCTTTCTTACCCTTCCTTCTTTACCCTGCCTTCCTTACCCTGTCTTCTTTACCCTGCCTTCCTTACCCTGCCTTTCTCACCCTGCCTTCCTTACCCTGCCTTCCTTACCCTGCCTTCCTCACCCTGCCTTCCTTACCCTGCCTTCTTTACCCTGCCTTCCTTACCCTGCCTTTCTCACCCTGCCTTCCTTACCCTGCCTTCCTTACCTTGCCTTCCTTTCCCTGCCTTCCTTACTCTTGCCTTCCTTACCCAGCCTTCTTTACCCTGCCTTCCTTACCCTGCCTTTCTTGCCCTGCCCTCATTACCCTGCCTTCCTTACCCTGCCTTCTATACCCTGCCTTCCTTACCCTGCCTTTCTCACCCTGCCTTCCTTACCCTGCCTTCCTTACCCTGCCTTCCTCACCCTGCCTTCCTTACCCTGCCCTTCTTTACCCTGCCTTTCCTTACCCTGCTTTCTCACCCTGCCTTCATTACCCTGCTTTCATTACCCTGCCTTCCTTACCCTAGTACTACTACTACTGCCACCACAACCACCAACACGACCACCACCACCACCAACACGACCACGACCACCACCATCACCAAGACGACCACCACTACCACCAACACGTCGACGACCACGACCACCAAAACGACCACCACTACCACCATCACCAACACGACCACCACTACCACGAACACGACGACCACTACCACCACCAACAACAACAACACGACCACCACCGCCACCACCACCACTAATAATAAGAATATCTGTCAAGTAATTTAAAGCCATTTAATTAAGGGTTTGTTATGTATTTAATATCTGCCATCAGGTGTTGGTGAAATATTAATATAAGCCAAGTTATCTCAAGATAATTAAGCCTCCAGCCCCCTCCCCCCCCCCAGGGCTTCAATACTCGAAAAAAATAAACAGGTTCCGAAAATATCTGATCCAAAACAGACATTTTGGTTGTGTTAGGTGATGCTGCTGGTCTCTCTGTCTCTCTCTCTGTCTCTCTCTCTCTCTCTCTCTGTCTCTCTCTCTTTCTCTCTCTTCTGTCTCTCTCTCTGTCTCTCTCTCTGTCTCTCTCTCTCTCTGTCTCTCTCTCTCTCTGTCTCTGTCTCTCTCTCTCTCTGTCTCTCTCTCCTCTCTCTCATCTCCTCTCTCTCTCTCTCTCCTCTCTCTCTCTCTCTCTCTCTCTCTCTCTCTCTCTCTCTCTCTCTCGTTATCTTGATGACCAGGTAAGGTCTGCATCAGTTACAAGCAACAATTAACTCCTATAACCAGGTATTAGATGGTAACAATTAGCCCAGCTACCCAATAGGCGCAGTAAATTTTGGTTAAACTAGCCACGAGGCGTTCTTTATTCTGGTTTTGGGCCAATCTGACCTGCCAATCTGACTGCCCTGGCCAGTATACTCTTAGTCTGCCTATCAGACTCTGCTGGTATATTTTTTCTGAAGTATTTAGTGTGTTATTTATGTGTTATATCTTTTATGTGTACGGCCTAGCACCGCCCTCCCCTAGTTACTTGTTTTGGTTTCATTTGTTTTCTGCCACTAACTCGTTCCCACTTTGTTGATGTGTTTAAAAAGTTATATCCCCCCCATCTCTCTCTCTCTCTCTCGTCACCTCTTCTCGCTCTCTCTCTCTCTCTCTCTCTCTAATTACAGCTGAGAGAAGCTTGTTGTACTAGCCTTTTATGGACCAGCGGGAATTCTACAGTGCTCTATTTATGTCCTTATGTGTATCTGTAGTGACATGTTCGGTGTGTTGTTCACTCCTGCATCCTATTTTCTTTCTTGTGTTTAATGTGTCCACAACTCCCCCCCCCTGCCTCCCTCCGGTCTGTGTATGGTATAAAAGTATTCTGGACTGATGGTGAAAGGGTGACATGCAGCCTTAATGGCCCTCGTGTAGTAGATAGTCTTTAAACTTACTTAAAAAATACTACTACTAAGACACAGGTTGTCTATATTCACCCATCAGTTTAAAATAGGTACCTGGGTGTTAGTGGACTGGTGTGGGTCACATCCTGGGTGTTAGTGGACTGGTGTGGGTCGCATCCTGGGTGTTAGTGGACTGGTGTGGGTCGCATCCTGGGTGTTAGTGGACTGGTGTGGGTCGCATCCTGGGTGTTAGTGACTGGTGTGGGTCGCATCCTGGGTGTTAGTGGACTGGTGTGGGTCACATCCTGGGTGTTAGTGGACTGGTGTGGGTCACATCCTGGGTGTTAGTGGACTGGTGTGGGTCGCATCCTGGGTGTTAGTGGACTGGTGTGGTCCACATCCTGGGTGTTATTGGACTGGTGTGGGTCGCATCCTGGGTGTTAGTGGACTGGTGTGGGTCGCATCCTGGGTGTTAGTGGACTGGTGTGGGTCGCATCCTGGGTGTTAGTGGACTGGTGTGGGTCGCATCCTGGGTGTTAGTGGACTGGTGTGTGGGTCGCATCCTGGGTGTTAGTGGACTGGTGTGTGGGTCGCATCCTGGGTGTTAGTGGACTGGTGTGGGTCACATCCTGGTGTTAGTGGACTGGTGTGGGTCACATCCTGGGGTGTTAGTGGACTGGTGTGGGTCGCATCCTGGGTGTTAGTGGACTGGTGTGGGTCACACTCCTGGGTGTTAGTGGACTGGTGTGGGTCACATCCTGGGTGTTAGTGGACTGTGTGGGTCACATCCTGGGTGTTAGTGGACTGGTGTGGGTCGCATCCTGGGTGTTAGTGGACTGTGTGGGGTCACATCCTGGGTGTTAGTGGACTGGTGGGGTCACATCCTGGGTGTTAGTGGACTGGTGTGGGTCACATCCTGGTGTTAGTGGACTGGTGTGGGTCGCATCCTGGGTGTTAGTGGACTGGTGTGGGTCACATCCTGGGTGTTAGTGACTGGTGTGGGTCGCATCCTGGTGTTAGTGGACTGGTGTGGGTCACATCCTGGGTGTTAGTGGACTGGTGTGGGTCACATCCTGGGTGTTAGTGGACTGGTGTGGGTCGCATCCTGGTGTTAGTGGACTGGTGTGGGTCACATCCTGGGTGTTAGTGGACTGGTGTGGGTCGCATCCTGGGTGTTAGTGACTGGTGTGGGTCGCATCCTGGGTGTAGTGGACTGGTGTGGGTCACATCCTGGTGTTAGTGGACTGGTGTGGGTCGCATCCTGGGTGTTGTGGACTGGTGTGGGTCACATCCTGGGTGTTAGTGGACTGGTGTGGGTCACATCCTGGGTGTTAGTGGACTGGTGTGGGTCGCATCCTGGTGTTAGTGGAGGCTGGTGTGGGTCGCATCCTGGGTGTTAGTGGACTGGTGTGGGTGGCATCCTGGGTGTTAGTGGACTGGTGTGGGTGGCATCCTGGGTGTTAGTGGACTGGTGTGGGTCGCATCTGGGACAAAACTGACCTAATTTACGGGAAATACTCAGCATAACAAGCAACTTTCTATACAGTAGTATGTTATTGATGTCAACTATGGTCTGTATACCTTGTACATGTACTGGTAGTAAATAAAAGATATTATTATTATTATTATTATTATTATTATTATTACTCTACTATTACTACTACTACTACCACTACTTCTACTGCTGCTGCTACTACCACTACTACTAATACCACCACTAATAATAATAATAATAATAATAATAATAACAATAATAATAATGTTTATTAATTAAAGTGAATGAACTTGCAGGTCACACAGTAGAGAAACATATCATCTTGGTCTTCCGTAAGCCACTAATCTCCACCAAGGCGTCACCAAACTCCATAAATCACAATCAACTTACGAGTCCAGTGAACAAAGGAAAAAGGTGGAGGTCGTGGGTGGAACCAAGGCTCGCTTTTTACCTCCAACTCACTTATTTGCTGCAAATTTCGACGCCATGTGACCCGTATCTAGAGACTGGGAGGCCAGGTTGTGTTGACGTCGCTTACACTCCATCACCAGCCTCCCTCAAGGTCAGTCAGGTGCCCTATTTCTGGCAGTTTATTCGTCTTAACCTTGTGTTTTCTTGGGGTTGTTGATAGTTGAGGTGAGTGGGAGGTGATGTTCTGGAAGGGTAGTCAAGGTGAGAACGGGAGTGACGGGGGAGGGGGGGAAAAAAGGCATAATGAATGTGTAAGAAGACTTGTCTTGGTTGGTCGCCATTTCCGGAGGGTTGGAAAGACTTTGGGGGTAAATGTGAGAAAGGGAGGGAGGGAGGATGTAGGGAAAGGGAGAAGATGAGTGAGGGGATAATGTAGGAAGGACGGAAGAAATGTAGTAGGGATTATTATTACTAGAATCACGGGGGGGGGGCGCTAAACCCGTAAGGGATTATACAGCGCCTGTGGGGGAAGGTGGTAATCAGGCTCAGTTTAGAGAATTGGAGAACAGATCTAGTTGCCTAGATCAAGAGCCCCTCACCAGCGTCAAGGAACCTCCCTTGATGGGAGAGGTTAGAGGACTTAAGACTGGAGAGAGATGGGTTAATGTGGGGAGTCTCCCCTAACTCCTAAAAGGAGGAAACGAGGTAAAGGGAGGGAGTAGAGGGGGGGGGGGGGTTCAGGGAGAACAGGAACAAGGGCGAGTGTAATTATAAACCACTTGAGTGCTCACTCAATAGGATCACCTTCCGCTCCAGGGATACGTTAATATGGTCACCTTCTGCTTTAGTTTAAGTAAATATGATTACCTGACTTTTTTGGGTTATCCCAGGTTGTCTACACATATGCTGCTATGTATGATAATCTATGTAATTATTTGTGTATACCTGAATAAACTTGCTTACCTTTCTCAGATATACATAAATAGTTACATAACTATCATACATAGCAGCATATGTGTACAGAACCTGGAATAACCCAAAAAAGTCAAAATGACTTATTTCCATTGGGATCCTTGACGCTGGTGAGGGGCTCTTGATCTAGGGAGTCGGATCTATTCTCCAGTTCCCTGAATTAAGCCTGAATACCTTCCCCCATAGGCGCTGTATAATCCCTACGGGTTTAGCAATCCCCATGATAAAAAAAAAAGCTTCCCCGTAATTATATTATTGATAATTATAATGTATCATGATTACGTACACATGATACATACTGAGAGGTGCGTTTCTCTTTGTATATACACTGAGATGTGTATGTTTCTCTTTGTATATACACTGAGATGTGTATGTTTCTCTTTGTATATACACTGAGATGTGTATGTTTCTCTTTGTATATACACTGAGATGTGTATGTTTCTCTTTGTATATACACTGAGAGGTGTATGTTTCTCTTTGTATATACACTGAGATGTGTATGTTTCTCTTTGTATATACACTGAGAGGTGCGTTTCTCTTTGTATATACACTGAGATGTGTATGTTTCTCTTTGTATATACACTGAGATGTGTATGTTTCTCTTTGTATATACACTGAGATGTGTATGTTTCTCTTTGTATATACACTGAGAGGTGTATGTTTCTCTTTGTATATACACTGAGAGGTGCGTTTCTCTTTGTATATACACTGAGATTGTGTATGTTTCTCTTTGTATATACACTGAGAGGTGTATGTTTCTCTTTGTATATACACTGAGATGTGTATGTTTCTCTTTGTATATACACTGAGAGGTGTATGTTTCTCTTTGTATATACACTGAGAGGTGCGTTTCTCTTTGTATATACACTGAGATGTGTATGTTTCTCTTTGTATATACACTGAGATGTGTATGTTTCTCTTTGTATATACACTGAGATGTGTATGTTTCTCTTTGTATATTACACTGAGATGTGTATGTTTCTCTTTGTATATACACTGAGAGGTGCGTTTCTCTTTGTATATACACTGAGATGTGTATGTTTCTCTTTGTATATACACTGAGATGTGTATGTTTCTCTTTGTATATACACTGAGATGTGTATGTTTCTCTTTGTATATACACTGAGAGGTGTATGTTTCTCTTTGTTTATACACTGAGATGTGTATGTTTCTCTTTGTATATACACTGAGAGGTGTTTCTCTTTGTATATACACTGAGATTTGTATGTTTCTCTTTGTATATACACTGAGAGGTGTATGTTTCTCTTTGTATATACACTGAGAGGTGTATGTTTCTCTTTGTATATACACTGAGAGGTGTATGTTTCTCTTTGTATATACACTGAGAGGTGTATGTTTCTCTTTGTATATACACTGAGAGGTGTATGTTTTCTCTTTGTATATACACTGAGATGTGTATGTTTCTCTTTGTATATACACTGAGATGTGTATGTTTCTCTTTGTATATACACTGAGAGGTGTATGTTTCTCTTTGTATATACACTGAGAGGTGTATGTCTTTGTATATACACTGAGAGGTGTATGTTTCTCTTTGTATATACACTGAGATGTGTATGTTTCTCTTTGTATATACACTGAGATGTGTATGTTTCTCTTTGTATATACACTGAGAGGTGTATGTTTCTCTTTGTATATACACTGAGAGGTGTATGTCTTTGTATATACACTGAGAGGTGTATGTTTCTCTTTGTATATACACTGAGATGTGTATGTTTCTCTTTGTATATACACTGAGATGTGTATGTTTCTCTTTGTATATACACTGAGAGGTGTATGTTTCTTTGTATATACACTGAGAGGTGTATGTTTCTCTTTGTATATACACTGAGAGGTGTATTTCTCTTTGTATATACACTGAGAGGTGTAAGTTTCTCTTGTATATACACTGAGAGGTGTATGTTTCTCTTTGTATATACACTGAGAGGTGTAAGTTTCTCTTTGTATATACACTGAGAGGTGTATGTTTCTCTTTGTATATACACTGAGAGGTGTATGTTTCTCTGTGTATATAAAGTGAGAGGTGTGTTTCTTTGTATATACACTGAGAGGTGTTTTTCTCTTTGTATTTACACCGAGTACATTTTAAATCCCTATTTTAGGTAATTAAAGTATTTTTGACTGGTGGTGAACAGGTGACATGCTGCCTTAATGAGTTTCTTGTAGTGGATAGACTTTAAACCCCATTAACCAAGGAACCGGTAATTACTGCGGCAGCTTCTCGTCGCCTGAGAGACTGTTTCATTTGACATTATGGTTATTGAAGTCACGCAGTGTTACACCATCACCATTGTTAATTATTGATCTAATTTGGTGGTGGGAGAGAGCCTCATCTCCACTCCGTTGACGACAATAGTATACTACTACACTTATATTATCGTTGACGACAATAGTATACTACTACACTTATATTATCGTTGACGACAATAGTATACTACTACACTTATATTATCGTTGACGACAATAGTATACTACTACACTTATATTATCGTTGACGACAATAGTATACTACTACACTTATATTATCGTTGACGACAATAGTATACTACTAATATTATCGTTGACGACAATAGTATACTACTAATATTATCGTTGACGACAATAGTATACTACTAATATTATCGTTGACGACAATAGTATACTACTAATATTATCGTTGACGACAATAGTATACTACTAATATTATCGTTGACGAAAATAGTATACTACTAATATTATCGTTGACGACAATAGTATACTACTAATATTATCCTTGACGACAATAGTATACTACTACACTTATATTATCGTTGACGACAATAGTATACTACTACACTTATATTATCGTTGACGACAATAGTATACTACTACACTTATATTATCGTTGAGGACAATAGTATACTACTAATATTATCGTTGACGACAATAGTATACTACTACACTTATATTATCGTTGACGACAATAGTATACAAACTACACTTATATTATCGTTGACGACAATAGTATACTACTACACTTATATTATCGTTGACGACAATAGTATACTACTACACTTATATTATCGTTGAGGACAATAGTATACTACTAATATTATCGTTGACGACAATAGTATACTACTACACTTATATTATCGTTGACGACAATAGTATACTACTACACTTATATTATCGTTGACGACAATAGTATACTACTACACTTATATTATCGTTGACGACAATAGTATACTACTACACTTATATTATCGTTGAGGACAATAGAAATACTACTACACTTATTTTAAATCGTTCATCTCGCACCACACTTCACCATAGTCACGTGATGCTCTGCTTTTTTATATATATATATATATATATATATATATATATAATATAAAATATATATATATATATATAAATATATATATATATATATATATATATATATTTGTCTCGTATAGTTTAATAAGTATAGTATGGAAAATATAGCTGACAAGCGATGCAAGATACAAAACAACCACGGGGGGGGGGAGTTGAAAGATAGCTCTAGGCCTTTCTTGTCATCAGCACTCCAGGAACTTGCTATGTGGCAGGAAAGAGGATGAAATCCGAGCAATGTCTTCAGAGTGAACATTTTTGCCAGCCAAAAACTCTCACTCTGAACTTCCTCGGATTTCATCCTCTTTTGTGCAACATTACAAGCTCCTGATGATGTGCTGATTACAACACGAAAGGCCTAGAGCTATCTTTCAACCCCCTCCCCCCCAGTGGTTGTTTTACATCTATAGTATATATGATGTACCTTGTGTAGGATGTACAGTGGTAACACTAGAGGAAATAACCTCCTTGACTTGGTTCTTGCCAGTAGGGAAACACTAATTAATAATCTTGAGGTTAATGATGAGCTTGGGGAAAGTGATCACAAATCACTCAGTTTTAATATATCATGGAATTCCCCTAATAATGGCAATCAAGTCTCCGTCCCTGACTTTCGCATGGCTGATTTCATAGGACTAAAAAATTACTTAGGTGGGCTGAACTGGAATGACCTGACTAAGGGTCAGGTAGGTGGTGATGGTTGCCGATATGACGCTTTCCAGGGCATAGTTCTAGCTGCTCAGTCAAATTATGTTCCAAATAGGGAATCAGATCAAACAAAAATGATCCTAAATGGATGAACAATAGATTAAAATATCTGAGTGGTCAAAAGAGAGGCATATATAGGCAAATCAAAAGAGGAGAGGGGCAATTAAGAAATCTATATATTCAGTTAAAGAGAGAAAAAAAAGGAATTAGAAAAGCAAAAAGAGATTATGAGGTTAAAGTTGCAAGAGAGTCGAAGACTAACCCAAAAGGATTCTTTCAGATATACAGAAGTAAGATCAGGGACAAGATAGACCCACTCAAAAGTTCCTCGGGTCAGCTCACTGACAGTGATAAGGAAATGTGTAGAATTTTTAACACATACTTCCTTTCAGTTTTTACACAAGGAGGATACCAGCGATATTCCAGTAATGATAAATTATGTGGAACAGGACGATAATAAACTGTGCACGATTAGGGTCACAAGTGACATGGCCCTTAGGCAAATAGATAAATTAAAACCTAACAAATCCCCAGGCCCTGATGAATTTGTATGCAAGGGTTCTAAAGGAATGTAAAGAGGAGCTTAGCAAACCTTTGGCTAATCTTTTCAACATATCACTACAAACTGGCATGGTGCCAGATAAGTGGAAAATGGCAAATGTGATACCTATTTTCAAAGCAGGTGACAGGTCCTTAGCTTCGAACTATAGACCAATAAGCCTAACCTCCATAGTGGGAAAATTTTATGGAATCAATAATTGCCGAGGCAGTTCGTAGCCACCTTGAAAAGCATAAATTAATCAACGAATCTCAGCATGGTTTTACAAAGGGGCGTTCCTGCCTTACGAATTTGTTAACTTTTTTCACTAAGGTATTTGAGGAGGTAGATCATGGTAATGATTATGAATATTGTGTACATGGACTTCAGTAAGGCTTTTGACAGGGTCCCACATCAAGACTATTGAGGAAAATTAAGGCACATGGAATACGAGGAGAAATTTTTCCTGGATAGAGGCATGGTTGACTAATAGGCAGCAGAGAGTTTGCATAAATGGGGAGAAATCAGAGTGGGGAAGCGTCACGAGCGGTGTTCCACAGGGGTCAGTGTTGGGCCCCCTGCTGTTCACAATATACATAAACGACATAGATGAGGGCATAAAGAGCGACATCAGCAAGTTTGCCGATGACACCAAAATAGGCCGTCGAATTCATTCTGACGAGGACATTAGAGCACTCCAGGAAGATTTGAGTAGACTGATGCAGTGGTCGGAGAGGTGGCAGATGCAGTTTAATATAGACAAATGCAAAGTTCTAAATGTTGGACAGGACAATAACCATGCCACATATAAACTAAATAATGTAGATCTTAATATTACGGACTGCGAAAAAGATTTAGGAGTTCTGGTTAGCAGTAATCCGAAACAAAGACAACAGTGCATAAGTGTTCGCAATAAAGCTAATAGAATCCTTGGCTTCATATCAAGAAGCATAAATAATAGGAGTCCTCAGGTTGTTCTTCAACTCTATACATCCTTGGTTAGGCCTCATTTAGATTATGCTGCACAGTTTTGGTCACCGTATTACAGAATGGATATAAATGCTCTGGAAAATGTACAAAGGAGGATGACAAAGTTGATCCCATGTATCAGAAACCTTCCCTATGAGGATAGACTAAGGGCCCTGATTCTGCACTCTCTAGAAAGACGTAGAATTAGGGGGATATGATTGAGGTGTATAAATGGAAGACAGGAATAAATAAAGGGGATGTAAATAGTGTGCTGAAAATATCTAGCCTAGACAGGACTCGCAGCAATGGTTTTAAGTTGGAAAAATTCAGATTCAGGAAGGATATAGGAAAGTACTGGTTTGGTAATAGAGTTGTGGATGAGAGGAACAAACTCCCAAGTACAGTCCCCAGAGGCCAGAACGTTGTGTAGCTTTAAAAATAGGTTGGATAAATACATGAGTGGATGTGGGTGGGTGTGAGTTGGACCTGTTTAGCTTGTGCTCCCAGGACGGTTGCCGTGTTCCTCCCTTAAGTAAAGGGTGACCGACCTGACTATTTTGGGTGCATTGGCAAAAAGCCGGAAGCGGGACCTGCCTCGCAGGGGCCAGTAGGCAGGGCGCAGTGTTCCTTCGTTCTTAGTTCTTATTTTCTTAACCACGTTCCCTCCTAAAAATTTCTGACCAACTCGTTAGATTCCCTGAGTGATAATTTTTGAACTGGTCGGGTTTAGTCACGGGGCCCTAGGGGGGGAAAACCTCCCACGGGTGTTTGAAGGGTCGGGGTTAGTCAGGGGGTCTAAGGGAAGCCCTCCACGGTTTTGAACTGGTCGGGGTTAGTCACGGGGTCTAGGAGGGTAACCGCCACAGGGTTTTGAACGGGTCTGGGTTAGTCACGGGGTCCAGGGGGGAAGACCTCCAGGGGTTTTTGAACGGGGCGGGGTTATCACGGGGTCTAGGAGGGAAACCCCAGGGGTTTTTGAACGGTCGGGGTTGTCCGGGTCTAGGAGGGTAAACCTGCCACAGGTGTTTGAACCGGGTTTAGTCAGGGGGCTAGGGGGGAAGACCTGCCAGGGGTGTTTGAACTGGTCTGGGTTATCACGGGGTCAGGAGGGTAAACCTGCCACGGGTGTTTGAACTGGCGGGTTACACGGGGTCTGGGAGGGAAGACCTCCAGGGTTTGAACGGTCTGGGTTTAGTCACGGGTCTAGGGGAAGACCTGCCACAGGGTTTGAACTGGTCGGGGTTTAGGGGTTCCCCAGGGGTTTTTCCTTTTAGGGGGGGGGGGAAGACCTGCCAGGGGTGTTTAAACTGGTCGGGTTAGTCACGGGGTCTAGGAGGGAAACCCCAGGGGTTTGAACTGTCGGGTTTTGCGGGGGGCCCTGGGAGGGAAACCTGCCACGGTGTTTGAACGGTCTGGGTTAGTCACGGGGTCTAGGAGGGAAGACCGCCACGGGTGTTAACGGCGGGTTAGTCAGGGGGCTAGAGGGAAGACCGCCACGGGTGTTTGAACGGCGGGGTTAGTCACGGGTCGGGAGGGAAGACCTCCACGGTGTTTGAACTGGTCTGGGTTATCACGGGGGTCAGGAGGAAACCTGCCAGGGGTGTTTGAACGGGTTTTCGGGTTAGTCACGGGTCGGGAGGAAGCCCTGCCACGGGTGTTGAACGGTCTGGGTTAGTCACGGGGTCTAGGAGGAAGACCTCCACGGGTTTTGAACTGGTCTGGGTTAGTCACGGGGGTCTAGGAGGGAGCCTGCCCGGGTGTTTGAACTGGCTGGGTTAGCCCGGGGGTCTAGGAGGAAGACCTGCCCGGTTTTGAAGGGTCTGGGTTAGTCAGGGGGGTCAGGGGGGAAGACCGCCAGGGGTGTTTAAACTGGTCGGGGTTAGTCACGGGTCAGGAGGGAGCCTGCCACGGGTGTTTGAACTGGTCTGGGTTTCACGGGGTCTAGGAGGGAAGACCTGCCACGGGTGTTTGAACGGGTCTGGGTTAGTCACGGGCCCCAGGGGGAAGCCCCACGGGTTTTGAACGGTCTGGGTTAGCCCACGGGTCGGGGAGGGAAGACCTGCCAGGGGTTTTGAACTGGTCTGGTTAGTCACGGGTCAGGAGGAAGACCCCCGGGGGTGTTTGAACGGGTCGGGGTTAGTCAGGGGGGTCAGGAGGGAAGACCTCCCACGGGTGTTTGAACTGGTCGGGTTTTGCACGGGTCAGGGGAAGACCTGCAGGGGTGTTTAAACGGCGGGGTTATCACGGGTCGGGGGAGGGAAGACCTGCCAGGGTGTTTAAAACGGTCGGGGTTTAGTCAGGGGGTCGGGGGAGGGAAACCTCCCACGGGTGTTTAACGGGCTGGGTTAGTCCGGGGTCAGGAGGAAGACCGCCACGGTGTTTGAACGGGTCGGGGTTATCACGGGGCTAGGGGGAAACCCTGCCACGGTTTTTTAAAAACTGGTCTGGGTTAGTCAGGGGTCAGGAGGGAAGCCCTGCCGGTGTTTTGAACTGGTCGGGGTTACAGGGGGTCGAGGGGAAACCTCCACGGTGTTTTGAACGGTCGGGGTTTAGTACGGGGCGGGGGGGGGAAAGCCCTGCCAGGGGGGTTTTTTTGAACTGGTCGGGTTATCACGGGGTCAGGAGGAAACCGCACTGTTTAACTGGTCGGGTAGCACGGGCCCTAGGAGGGAAGCCCTGCCACGGTGTTTGAACTGGTCGGGTTAGTCAGGGGGTCTAGGGGGAGCCCGCCACGGGTGTTTGACTGGTCTGGGTTAGTCACGGGCAGGAGGGAAGACCTGCCCGGGTGTTTGAACTGGTCGGGGGTTAGTCACGGGGTCTAGGGGGGAAACCTGCCAGGGGGTGTTTGAAAGGGGTCTGGGTTAGTCAGGGGGTTCTGGGAGGAGACCCACGTTTTGAACTGGTCGGGTTAGTCACGGGGTCTAGGGGGGAAAAAAAAAAACCTGCGGGGGTTTTTAAACGTCGGGGTTAGTCACGGGTCAGGGGGGGGAAGACCTGCCAGGGGTTTTTTGAACTGGTTTTTTTTTTTAAAACCCCCCCCCCCTTTGGGTTAGTCACGGGTCTAGGAGGGAAAGACCTGCCACGGTGTTTGAACGGTCGGGGTTTAGTCACGGGTCTAGGAGGAAGCCCTGCCACGGGGTTTAACGGCGGGGTTAGTCCGGGTCTGGGAGGGAACCTGCCACGGGGTTTGAACTGGTCGGGTTAGTCACGGGGTCTAGGAGGGAGACCTGCCACGGGTTTTTGAACTGGTCTGGTTTTAGTCACGGGGCTAGGAGGGAAGACCTCCAGGGGTGTTTGAACTGGTCGGGGTTAGTCACGGGGTCTGGGAGGGGACCTGCCAGGGGTGTTTGAACGGGGTCTGGGTTAGTCAGGGGTCAGGGGGGGAGACCTCCACGGTGTTTGAACTGGTCGGGGTTTATCCACGGGGTCTAGGGGGGGAAGACCTCCCCGGGTGTTTGAACTGTCTGGGTTAGTACGGGGTCTAGGAGGGGACCTGCCACGGGTTTGAACTGGTCTGGGTTAGTCAGGGGGTTTCTGGGAGGGGAAACCTGCCACGGGGTTTGAAGGGGTCGGGGTAGCCCGGGGGTCTAGGAGGGAGCCCCAGGGGTGTTTGAACGGTCTGGGTTATCACGGGGTCTAGGGGGGGAGACCTGCCACGGGTGTTTGAACTGGTCGGGTTTTAGCCGGGGCTGGGAGGGAAACCCTGCCACGGTGTTTAAAACTGGTCGGGTTAGTCAGGGGGTCTAGGGGGGGAACCTGCCACGGTTTTTTGAACGGGTCGGGGTTAGTCACGGGTCTAGGGGGGAAGACCTGCCACGGGGGGTTTTTTAACTGGTCTGGGTTAGTCACGGGGTCAGGGGGGGAAGACCTCCACGGGTGTTTGAACGGTCGGGGTTAGCACGGGTCTAGGAGGGAGACCTGCCACGGTGTTTGAACTGGCTGGGTTAGTCCGGGGTCTAGGGGGGGAGACCTCCCGGGGTGTTTGAACGGCGGGGTTATCAGGGGGTCTAGGGGGGAAGACCTGCCAGGTTGTTTGAACTGTCTGGGTTACAGGGGGTCAGGGGGGGAGACCTCCAGGGTTTTTTTTGAACTGGCCCGGGGTTATCACGGGGTCAGGGGGGAAGCCCTGCCACGGTTTTTGAACTGGTCTGGGTTTATTCACGGGTCTGGGAGGGGAAACCTGCCAGGGGTGTTTGAAATGGTCGGGGTTAGTCAGGGGGCCCTAAGGGAAGACCTCCACGGGTGTTTGAACGGCGGGGTTTTAGTCACGGGGTCGGGGGGAAGACCCCCCGGGGTGTTTGAACTGGCTGGGTTAAGTCCACGGGTCTAGGAGGGGGGGACCTCCACGGGGTTTTGAACTGGTCGGGGTTAGTCACGGGGTCTAGGAGGGGAGACCTCCCACGGGTGTTTAATTTGGTCGGGGTTAGTCACGGGGTCGGGAGGAAGACCTGCCAGGGGTGTTTGAACGGGTCGGTTATCCGGGTCAGGGGGGGAGCCCGCCCGGGTTTTTAACTGGTCGGGGTTTAGTCAGGGGTCGGGGGGGAAGACCTCCACGGTTTTTTTGAACTGGTCTGGGTTAGTCACGGGGTCTAGAGGGAAGACCTGCCACGGGGTTTTAACTGGTCTGGGTTAGTCAGGGGCAGGGGGGAAGACCTCCCAGGGGTTTTTGAACTGGTCGGGTTAGTCAGGGGGTCTAGGGGGGAAGACCTCCACGGGTTTTGAACGGGCGGGTTTATCAGGGGGTCAGGGGGGGAAGACCGCCACGGGTGTTTGAACGTCTGGTTAGTCACGGGGTCAGGAGGGAGCCCCTCCCCGGGGTGTTTGAACTGGCGGGGTTAGTCCGGGGGTCAGGGGGGGAACCCTGCCAGGGGGTTTGAACGGTCGGGTTAGTCAGGGGGTCGAGGAGGGAAGACCTCCCACGGGTTTTTTGAACTGGTCGGGGTTAAACAGGGGGTCTAGGGGGGGAAACCTGCCACGGGGTTTGAACGGGCCCTGGGTTGCCCCCGGGTCGGGGGAGGGAAGCCCTGCCACGGGGTTTTGAACGGTCTGGTTAGTCACGGGGTCTAGGAGGGGAGACCCCAGGGGTGTTTAAACTGGTCTGGGTTAGTCACGGGGTCAGGGGGGAAAAACCTCCCATGTTTGAACGGTCTGGTTAGCCCACGGGCTGGAGGGGAACCTGCCACGGGTGTTTGAACTGGTCTGGGTTAGTCAGGGGGTCAGGAGGGGAGACCGCCCGGTGTTTGAACGGGTCTGGGTAGTCACGGGTCGAGGAGGGAAACCTGCCAAAGGTTTTAACTGGCCCGGGGTTAGTCCCACGGGGTCAGGAGGGAAGACCTGCCACGGGTGTTTGAACTGGTCTGGGTTAGCCCAGGGGGTTCGAGGGGGGAAGACCTGCACGGGTTTTTGAACTGGTCGGGGTTTAGTCAGGGGGTCTAGGGGGGAGACCCCCCCGGGGGTTTTGAACTGGTCTGGGTTAGTCACGGGGCGGGAGGGAGACCGCCACGGGGTTTGAACGGGTGGGGGTTACAGGGGGCCCTAGGGGGGAAACCTTTCACAGATGTTTGAACTGGTCTGGGTTACACGGGGTCAGGAGGGAGACCTGCCACGGGTGTTTGAACTGGTCGGGGTTAGTCACGGGTCTGGAGGGAAGACCTGCAGGGGTGTTTGAACTGGCTGGTTAGTCACGGGTCAAGGGGGAAAACCCTGCCAGGGGTGTTTAACGGGTCGGTTAGTCAGGGGGTCTAGGGGGGGAGACCTGCCCGGGTGTTTGAACTGGTCGGGGTTTAAGTCACGGGTCTGGGGGGGGGGAAACCTCCAGGGTTTTTTAACGGGCTGGGTTGCCCGGGGTCAGGGGGGGAGACCTGCCACGGGTGTTTTGAACGGGTCTGGGTTAGCACGGGTCTAGGGGGGGAGACCTCCACGGGTGTTTAAATTTCTGGGTTATCACGGGGTCTAGGGGGGGAGCCCTCCCCACGGGGTTTGAACTGGTTTTGGGTTAGTCACGGGGTCTAGGAGGGGAGACCTCCCACGGGTGTTTGAACTGGCGGGGTTAGTCACGGGGTCAGGAGGGAGACCTCCCCGGGGTGTTTGGGAAAACTGCTGGGTTAGTCACGGGGCTAGGGGGAACCTGCCAGGGGGTTTTTTGAACGGGTCGGGTTATCACGGGGTCAGGAGGGAAAGACCTGCCACGGGTGTTTGAACGGGTCTGGTTGTCACGGGGTCTAGGGGGGGGAGACCGCCGGGGGTTTTTGAACTGGTCTGGGTTAGTCACGGGTCAGGGGGGAAAACCCCTGCCAGGGGGTTTTTGAACTGTCTGGGTTAGTCACGGGGTCTGGGAGGGAAAACCCTGCACGATGTTTGAACGGGTCGGGGTTGTCACGGGGTCAGGGGGGAAACCTGCCACGGGTGTTTGAACGGGCGGGGTTTAGCAGGGTTAGGGGGGGAGACCTGCCAGGGGGTTTTGAACGGGTCGGGTTAGTCAGGGGTCAGGGGGGGAAGACCTGCACGGGTGTTTGAATGGTCGGGGTTTAGTCACGGGGGTCAGGGGGGAAGACCTCCCCGGTTTTGGAACGGGGTCTGGGTTAGCCCCGGGGGTCGAGGGGGGAAGACCTCCCAGGGGGGGGGGGGGGGGGGGGGGGGGGGGGGGGGGGGGGGGGGGGGGGGGGGGGGGGGGGGGGGGGGGACGGGTTTTTGAACTGGTTGGGTTGTCACGGGGTCAGGAGGGAAACCTGCCACGGGTGTTTGAACGGTCGGGGTTAGTCAGGGGGTCGGGGGGGGGAAAGACCTCCACGGTGTTTAAACGGCTGGGTTGGGTCCGGGGTCGAGGGGGGAAGACCTGCCACGGGGGTTTGAAGGGGTCGGGTAGTACGGGGTCTGGAGGGAAGACCTGCCACGGGTGTTTGAACTGGTCGGGGGTTAGCCCCACGGGGTCTGGGAGGGGAACCTCCACGGGTGTTTGAACGGTCTGGTTAGTCACGGGGGTCAAAAGGGGGGAAGACCTGCCACGGGTGTTTGAACTGGTCTGGGTTAGTCACGGGGTCTAGGGGGGAAAACCCTGCCAGGGGGTTTTTGAACTGGTGGGGGTTAGTCACGGGGTCTGGGAGGGAGACCTCCACGGGTGTTTGAACTGGTCGGGTTAGTCAGGGGGTCGAGGAGGAAGACCTGCCACGGGTGTTTGAACTGGTCTGGGTTAGTCACGGGGTCGAGGGGGGAAGACCTCCACGGGTGTTTGAACTGGTTGGGTTAGTCACGGGGTCTGGGGGGAAAACCCCCACGGTTTTTTGAACTGGTGGGGGTTAGTCACGGGGTCGAGGGGGAAGACCTGCCAGGGGTGTTTTGAACGGGTCTGGGTTGTCAGGGGGTCGAGGAGGGAAGACCTGCCACGGTTTTTGAACGGTCGGGTTTCACGGGGTCGAGGGGGAAGACCTGCCACGGGTGTTTGAACTGGTCTGGGTTAGCACGGGTCAGGGGGGGAAGACCTGCCAGGGGGTTTTTGAACTTCTGGGGTTAGTCAGGGGTCTAGGGGGGAAGACCTCCCAGGGGTGTTTTGAACTGGTCGGGGTTAGTCAGGGGGTCGAGGGAGGAAGACCTGCCACGGGTTTTTGAACGGTCGGGGTTTAGTCACGGGTCGGGGAGGGAAACCTGCCACGGGGTTTAACTGGTCGGGTTATTCCCCGGGGGTCGAGGAGGGAAACCTGCCACGGTGTTTGAAACGGCGGGGTTTAGCCGGTCGAGAGGGAAGACCTGCCACGGGGTTTGAACGGTCGGGGTTAGTCACGGGGTCGAGGGGGGAAGACCTGCCAGGGGTTGTTTAAACTGGTCGGGTTATCACGGGGTCTGGGAGGGAAGACCCCACGGGTTTTTTGAAGGTCTGGGTTATCACGGGGTCTAGGGGGGGAAGACCTCCCCAGGGGTTTTTTGAACGGTCTGGTTAGTCAGGGGGAAAGGAGGGAAGACCTGCCACGGGTGTTTGAACGGTCTGGGTTAGTCACGGGTCGGGGGGGGAAACCCTCCCCGGGGTTTGAACGGGTTCGGGGTTAAAGCACGGGTCTAGGAGGGGAGACCTGCCGGGTTTTTGAACTGTTGGTTTTAGTCCACGGGTCAGAGGGGAACCTGCCACGGGTGTTTAAACTGGTCTGGGTTTTAGTCACGGGGTCTGGGAGGGGAGACCTCCACAGGTGTTTGAACGTCGGGGTTAGTCAGGGGGTCGGGGAGGGAAGACCTGCCACGGGTGTTTGAACTGGCTGGGTTAGTCACGGGTCTAGGGGGGAAGCCCTCCCGGTGTTTGAAGGGGTCGGGTTTATCAGGGGGCCCTAGGAGGGAAACCTCCCCGGGGTTTTGCATTATATACTGTTTTTCGTTAGTTTTACTGATCGGGGATCCATTTTTTTTTTTTTTTTTCATTTTAAAATTTTGGGGTTTTTTACACTGAAACCTACGGGTGGGACTGACAGTTTCCTCTTAACCCCCCCAACCCCTCTCCCCCCCCTCAAACTCCCTCACTCGCTCCCCTTCTTCCTAAAAGTAATAATAATAATAAAATAATAAAATAATAGTAATAATAATAATCTTTTTTTTGAACAAGTACATGTACGGGTAACAGTCCTAGCGACAAGTGTCTTGTAGATTTTAATGATATACGCGTTTTCCCGGGTTTATAGGCCGAGATCCGGCCCGGCTCTGTCTTGAGGGCCTCCCTCTCTGCACAGAAATGATCTACCCGTTCTTAAACCTGTGATATATTCGTCCGAATAGGTAAACCGATTTGGCTTAAGAAGCAACGCTCTTCTTCCCGAATAAGGCAAGTGAAATTTTTTCTGCAATAATTTCGCAAAAAAATTTTGAACCTAACAAAAAAAAATATTTCTTGTTTTTTTTTTATTATTAAATTATTGTAAACTTATCTAAAATAATTTATTTGGGATGGGCAAAATTAAATTGCTTTTGTTAAAAAAAGGGGTTTAGGTAAGTTTTCAAAGGGTATTTTTGGTACAAAATTATTTTTTTTTTTACATTAACATAATTGAAAAATATATGCTTTAAACGATAAGAAAAATTTTCAAAAAGGGAATTTAATTTTAAATGAGTTCTTGCTAATTGACCATTTAAACCTTTTTTCGGCACGACATACGCATAGCATAATATATATATTATATAAATATAAATATATATAAAAATATATATATAATATATATATATATAATATAAATATTTTGCGCGATTCGGGGGGACACCCCTTAAAATTCCCCCAGTAACCACTCCCCCAAAAGAACACAAACACCCCCAGGGGACAAACCGATGGGGAAAAAACGCCAACCAAGCCCCTCCAACGCCTCGGGAAAGGGAAAAAACTCGTCTCCGGAGTGAAGGCACACACCAGGAGATTTCCTTTTTGCTGTTCCCAATTCCTCCTTGGGTACTCGACAGCCCCCACAGGCCATTCGGATTGGGATGCTCTCGCCTAGCCCCCCCATCCTCACCGAACATAGGTGTTTTTGCGGCAGGCGACAGCTGATCAATTGGACTTCGGGGTCCGTGTGCCACAGCAGAAGGGAATTATGCCGGGCATGAGGAGGTAAATGAATCAA
>NC_069453.1:23503833-23563833 GCF_026875155.1 Cherax quadricarinatus
GGTTTGGGTGGCTTTTCCTGTCTCTCTCTCTGTTCTCTCTGTCTCTTCTCTGTCTCTTTTTTTCTCTTATTCTCTCTCTGTCTCTCTCTCTGTCTCCCTCTTCTCTTCCTCTCCTCTCTCTCTCTCTCTCTCTCTCTCCTCTTCTCTCTCTCTCTCTCTCTCTCCTCTCTCTCTCTCTCTCTCTCTCTCTCTCTCTTTCTCTCATCATGCCAGGTAAGGTCTGCATCAGTTACAAGCAACAATTAACTCCTATAACCAGGTATTAGATGGTAACAATTAGCCCAGCTACCCAATAGGCGCAGTAAATTTTGGTTAAACTAGCCACGAGGCGTTCTTTATTCTGGTTTTGGGCCAATTGACCTGCCAATCTGACTGCCTGGCCAGTATACTCTAGTCTGCCTATCAGACTCTGCTGGTATATTTTTTTCTGAAGTATTTAGTGTGTTATTTATGTGTTATATCTTTTATGTGTACGGCCTAGCACCGCCCTCCCCTAGTTACTTGTTTTCTGCCACTAGTCGTTCCCACTTTGTTGATGTGTTTAAAAGTTTATCCTCTCTCTCTCCTCTCTCTCTCTCTCTCTCTCTCTCTCTCTCTCTCTCTCTCTCTCTCTCTCTCTCTCTCTCTCTCTCTCTCTCTCTCTCTCTCTCAATTATAGCTGAGAGAAGCTTGTTGTACTAGCCTTTTATGGACCAGCGGGAATTCTACAGTGCTCTATTTATGTCCTTATGTGTATCTGTAGTGACATGTTCGGTGTGTTGTTCACTCCTGCATCCTATTTTCTTTCTTGTGTTTAATGTGTCCACAACTCCCCCCCCCCTGCCTCCCTCCGGTCTGTGTATGGTATAAAAGTATTCTGGACTGATGGTGAAAGGGTGACATGCAGCCTTAATGGCCCTCGTGTAGTAGATAGTCTTTAAACTTACTTAAAAAATACTACTACTACTACTAAGACACAGGTTGTCTATATTCACCCATCAGTTTAAAATAGGTACCTGGGTGTTAGTGGACTGGTGTGGGTCGCATCCTGGGTGTTAGTGGACTGGTGTGGGTCGCATCTTGGGTGTTAGTGGACTAGTGTGGGTCGCATCCTGGGTGTTAGTGGACTGGTGTGGGTCGCATCCTGGGTGTTAGTGGACTGGTGTGGGTCGCATCTTGGGTGTTAGTGGACTAGTGTGGGTCGCATCCTGGGTGTTAGTGGACTGGTGTGGGTCGCATCCTGGGTGTTAGTGGACTAGTGTGGGTCGCATTCTGGGTGTTAGTGGACTGGTGTGGGTCGCATCCTGGGTGTTAGTGGACTGGTGTGGGTCGCATCCTGGGTGTTAGTGGACTGATGTGGGTCACATCCTGGGTGTTAGTGGACTGGTGTGGGTCGCATCCTGGGTGTTAGTGGACTGGTGTGGGTCGCATCCTGGGTGTTAGTGGACTGGTGTGGGTCGCATCCTGGGTGTTAGTGGACTGGTGTGGGTCGCATCCTGGGTGTTAGTGGACTGGTGTGGGTCGCATCCTGGGTGTTAGTGCACTGATGTGGGTCGCATCCTGGGTGTTAGTGGACTGGTGTGGGTCGCATCCTGGGTGTTAGTAGACTGGTGTGGGTCGCATCCTGGGACAAAACTGACCTAATTTACGGGAAATACTCAGCATAACAAGCAACTTTCTATACAGTAGTATGTTATTGATGTCAACTATGGTCTGTATACCTTGTACATGTACTGGTAGTAAATAAAAGATATTATTTATATTATTATTATTATTATTATTATTATTATTATTATTATTATTATTATTATTACTCTACTATTACTACTACTACTACCACTACTTCTACTGCTGCTGCTACTACCACTACTACTAATACCACCACTAATAACAATAATAATAATAATAATAATAATAATAATAATAATAACAATAATAATAATGTTTATTATTAATTAAAGTGAATGAACTTGCAGGTCACACAGTAGAGAAACATATCATCTTGGTCTTCCGTAAGCCACTAATCTCCACCAAGGCGTCACCAAACTCCATAAATCACAATCAACTTACGAGTCCAGTGAACAAAGGAAAAAGGTGGAGGTCGTGGGTGGAACCAAGGCTCGCTTTTTACCCCCAACTCACTTATTTGCTGCAAATTTCGACGCCATGTGACCCGTATCTAGAGACTGGGAGGCCAGGTTGTGTTGACGTCGCTTACACTCCATCACCAGCCTCCCTCAAGGTCAGTCAGGTGCCCTATTTCTGGCAGTTTATTCGTCTTAACCTTGTGTTTTCTTGGGGTTGTTGATAGTTGAGGTGAGTGGGAGGTGATGTTCTGGAAGGGTAGTCAAGGTGAGAACGGGAGTGAACGGGGGAGGGAGGGGGGAAAAAAAGGCATAATGAATGTGTAAGAAGACTTGTCTTGGTTGGTCGCCATTTCCGGAGGGTTGGAAAGACTTTTGGGGGGTAAATGTGAGAAAGGGAGGGAGGGAGGATGTAGGGAAAGGGAGAAGATGAGTGAGGGGATAATGTAGGAAGGACGGAAGAAATGTAGTAGGGATTATTATTACTAGAATCACGGGGGGGGGGCGGCTAAACCCGTAGGGATTATACAGCGCCTGTGGGGGAGGGTGGTAATCAGGCTCAGTTTAGAGAATTGGAGCACAGATCCAGTTCTCTAGATCAAGAGCCCCTCACAAGCGTCAAGGAACCTCCCTTGATGGGAGAGGTTAGAGGACTTAAGACTGGAGAGAGATGCGTTAATGTGGGGAGTCTCCCTAGACTCCTAAAAGGAGGAAACGAGGTAAAGGGAGGGAGGTAGAGGGGGGGGGGGGGTTCAGGGAGAACAGGAACAAGGGCGAGTGTAATTATAAACCACTTGAGTGCTCACTCAATAGGATCACCTTCCGCTCCAGGGATACGTTAATATGGTCACCTTCTGCTTTAGTTTAAGTAAATATGATTACCTGACTTTTTTGGGTTATCCCAGGTTCTCTACACATATGCTGCTATGTATGATAATCTATGTAACTGTATTTGTGTATACCTGAATAAACTTACTTACTTACTTACCTTTCTCAGGTATACATAAATAGTTACATAACTATCATACATAGCAGCATATGTGTACAGAACCTGGGATAACCCAAAAAAGTCAAAATGACTTATTTCCATTGGGATCCTTGACGCTGGTGAGGGGCTCTTGATCTAGGGAGTCGGATCTATTCTCCAGTTCCCTGAATTAAGCCTGAATACCTTCCCCCATAGGCGCTGTATAATCCCTACGGGTTTAGCAATCCCCATGATAAAAAAAAAGCTTCCCCGTAATTATATTATTGATAATTATAATGTATCATGATTACATACACATGATACATACTGAGAGGTGTATGTTTCTCTTTGTATATACACTGAGAGGTGTATGTTTCTCTTTGTATATACACTGAGAGGTGTATGTTTCTCTTTGTATATGCACTGAGAGGTGTATGTTTCTCTTTGTATATACACTGAGAGGTGTATGTTTCTCTTTGTATATACACTGAGAGGTGTATGTTTCTCTTTGTATATGCACTGAGAGGTGTATGTTTCTCTTTGTATATACACTGAGAGGTGTACGTTTCTCTGTGTATATAAAGTGAGAGGTGTGTTTCTTTGTATATACACTGAGAGGTGTTTTTCTCTTTGTATTTACACAGAGTACATTTTAATCCCTATTTTAGGTATTAAAGTATTTTTGACTGGTGGTGAACAGGTGACATGCTGCCTTAATGAGTTTCTTGTAGTGGATAGACTTTAAACCCCATTAACCAAGGAACCGGTAATTACTGCGGCAGCTTCTCGTCGCCTGAGAGACTGTTTCATTTGACATTATGGTTATTGAAGTCACGCAGTGTTACACCATCACCATTGTTAATTATTGATCTAATTTGTGGTGGGAGAGAGCCTCATCTCCACTCCGTTGACGACAGTAGTATACTACTACACTTATATTATCGTTGACGACAATAGTATAGTACTACACTAACATTATCGTTGAGGACAATAGTATACTACTACACTAACATTATCGTTGAGGACAATAGTATACTACTACACTAACATTATCGTTGAGGACAATAGTATAGTACTACACTAACATTATCGTTGAGGACAATAGTATACTACTACACTTATCGTTGAGGACAATAGTATACTACTACACTTATCGTTGAGGACAATAGTATACTACTACACTTATCGTTGAGGACAATAGTATACTACTACACTTATCGTTGAGGACAATAGTAATACTACTACACTTATCGTTGAGGACAATAGTATACTACTACACTTATCGTTGAGGACAATAGTATATACTACACTTATCGTTGAGGACAGTAGTATACTACTACACTTACATTATCGTTCATCTCGCACCACACTTCATAGTCACGTGATGCTCTGCTTTTTTATATATATATATATTTGTCTCGTATAGTTTAATAAGTATAGTATGGAAAATATAGCTGACAAGCGATGCAAGATGCAAAACAACCACTGGGGGGGGGAGTTGAAAGATAGCTCTAGGCCTTGTCATCAGCACTCCAGGAACTTGCTATGTGGCAGAAAAGAGGATGAAATCCGAGCAATGTCTTCAGAGTGAACATTTTTGCCAGCCAAAAACTCTCACTCTGAACTTCCTCGGATTTCATCCTCTTTTGTGCAACATTACAAGCTCCTGATGATGTGCTGATTACAACACGAAAGGCCTAGAGCTATCTTTCAAACCCCCCCCCAGTGGTTGTTTTACATCTATAGTATATATGATGTACCTTGTGTAGGATGTACAGTGGTAACACTAGAGGAAATAACCTCCTTGACTTGGTTCTTGCCAGTAGGGAAACACTAATTAATAATCTTGAGGTTAATGATGAGCTTGGGGAAAGTGATCACAAATCACTCAGTTTTAATATATCATGGAATTCCCCTAATAATGGCAATCATGTCTACGTCCCTGACTTCCGCTTGGCTGATTTCATAGGACTGAAAAATTACTTAGGTGGGCTGAACTGGAATGACCTGACTAAGGGTCAGGTAGGTGGTAATGGTTGCCGATATGACGCTTTCCAGGGCATAGTTCTAGCTGCTCAGTCAAATTATGTTCCAAATAGGGAATCAGATCAAACAAAAATGATCCTAAATGGATGAACAATAGATTAAAATATCTGAGTGGTCAAAAGAGAGGCATATATAGGCAAATCAAAAGAGGAGAGGGGCAATTAAGAAATCTATATATTCAGTTAAAGAGAGAAATAAAAAAAGGAATTAGAAAAGCAAAAAGAGATTATGAGGTTAAAGTTGCAAGAGAGTCGAAGACTAACCAAAAGGATTCTTTCAGGTATACAGAAGTAAGATCAGGACAAGATAGACCCACTCAAAAGTTCCTCGGGTCAGCTCACTGACAGTGATAAGGAAATGTGTAGAATTTTTAACACATACTTCCTTTCAGTTTTTACACAGGAGGATACCAGCGATATTCCAGAAATGATAAATTATGTGGAACAGGACGATAATAAACTGTGCACGATTAGGGTCACAAGTGACATGGCCCTTAGGCAAATAGATAAATTAAAACCTAACAAATCCCCAGGCCCTGATGAACTGTATGCAAGGGTTCTAAAGGAATGTAAAGAGGAGCTTAGCAAACCTTTGGCTAATCTTTTCAACATATCACTACAAACTGGCATGGTGCCAAATAAGTGGAAAATGGCAAATGTGATACCTATTTTCAAAGCAGGTGACAGGTCCTTAGCTTCAAACTATAGACCAATAAGCCTAACCTCCATAGTGGGAAAATTTATGGAATCAATAATTGCCGAGGCAGTTCGTAGCCACCTTGAAAAGCATAAATTAATCAACGAATCTCAGCATGGTTTTACAAAAGGGCGTTCCTGCCTTACGAATTTGTTAACTTTTTTCACTAAGGTATTTGAGGAGGTAGATCATGGTAATGATTATGATATTGTGTATATGGACTTCAGTAAGGCTTTTGACAGGGTCCCACATCAGAGACTATTGAGGAAAATTAAGGCACATGGAATAGGAGGAGAAATTTTTTCCTGGATAGAGGCGTGGTTGACTAATAGGCAGCAGAGAGTTTGCATAAATGGGGAGAAATCAGAGTGGGGAAGCGTCACGAGCGGTGTTCCACAGGGGTCAGTGTTGGGCCCCCTGCTGTTCACAATATACATAAACGACATAGATGAGGGCATAAAGAGCGACATCAGCAAGTTTGCCGATGACACCAAAATAGGCCGTCGAATTCATTCTGACGAGGACATTAGAGCACTCCAGGAAGATTTGAGTAGACTGATGCAGTGGTCGGAGAGGTGGCAGATGCAGTTTAATATAGACAAATGCAAAGTTCTAAATGTTGGACAGGACAATAACCATGCCACATATAAACTAAATAATGTAGATCTTAATATTACGGATTGCGAAAAAGATTTAGGAGTTCTGGTTAGCAGTAATCTGAAACCAAGACAACAGTGCATAAGTGTTCGCAATAAAGCTAATAGAATCCTTGGCTTTATATCAAGAAGCATAAATAATAGGAGTCCTCAGGTTGTTCTTCAACTATACATCCTTGGTTAGGCCTCATTTAGATTATGCTGCACAGTTTTGGTCACCGTATTACAGAATGGATATAAATGCTCTGGAAAATGTACAAAGGAGGATGACAAAGTTGATCCCATGTATCAGAAACCTTCCCTATGAGGATAGACTAAGGGCCCTGAATCTTCACTCTCTAGTAAGACGTAGAATTAGGGGGGATATGATTGAGGTGTATAAATGGAAGACAGGAATAAATAAAGGGGATGTAAATAGTGTGCTGAAAATATCTAGCCTAGACAGGACTCGCAGCAATGGTTTTAAGTTAGAAAAATTCAGATTCAGGAAGGATATAGGAAAGTACTGGTTTGGTAATAGAGTTGTGGATGAGTGGAACAAACTCCCAAGTACAGTTATAGAGGCCAGAACGTTGTGTAGCTTTAAAAATAGGTTGGATAAATACATGAGTAGATGTGGGTGGGTGTGACTTGGACCTGATTAGCTTGTGCTACCAGGACGGTTGCCGTGTTCCTCCCTTAAGTCAAGGTGACCTGACCTGACTAGGTTGGGTGCATTGGCTTAAGCCGGTAGGAGACTTGGACCTGCCTCGCATGGGCCAGTAGGCCTGCTGCAGTGTTCCTTCGTTCTTATGTTCTTAACACTACGTCTCCTCTCCTAGAAATTTCTGACCTAACTCGTTAGATTCGCTCTGAGTGATAATATTTGAACTGGTCTGGGTTAGTCACGGGGTCTAGGAAGGAAGACCTGCCACGGGTGTTTGAACTGGTCTGGGTTAGTCACGGGGTCTAGGAGGGAAGACCTGCCACGGGTGTTTGAACTGGTCTGGGTTAGTCACGGGGTCTAGGAGGGAAGACCTGCCACAGGTGTTTGAACTGGTCTGGGTTAGTCACGGGGTCTAGGAGGGAAGACCTGCCACGGGTGTTTGAACTGGTCTGGGTTAGTCACGGGGTCTAGGAGGGTAGACCTGACACAGGTGTTTGAACTGGTCTGGGTTAGTCACGGGGTCTAGGAAGGAAGACCTGCCACGGGTGTTTGAACTGGTCTGGGTTAGTCACGGGGTCTAGGAGGGAAGACCTGCCACGGGTGTTTGAACTGGTCTGGGTTAGTCACGGGGTCTAGGAGGGAAGACCTGCCACAGGTGTTTGAACTGGTCTGGGTTAGTCACGGGGTCTAGGAGGGAAGACCTGCCACGGGTGTTTGAACTGGTCTGGGTTAGTCACGGGGTCTAGGAGGGAAGACCTGCCACAGGTGTTTGAACTGGTCTGGGTTAGTCACGGGGTCTAGGAGGGAAGACCTGCCACGGGTGTTTGAACTGGTCTGGGTTAGTCACGGGGTCTAGGAGGGGAGACCTGCCACAGGTGTTTGAACTGGTCTGGGTTAGTCACGGGGTCTAGGAGGGAAGACCTGCCACGGGTGTTTGAACTGGTCTGGGTTAGTCACGGGGTCTAGGAGGGAAGACCTGCCACGGGTGTTTGAACTGGTCTGGGTTAGTCACAGGGTCTAGGAGGGTAGACCTGACACAGGTGTTTGAACTGGTCTGGGTTAGTCACAGGGTCTAGGAGGGAAGACCTGACACAGGTGTTTGAACTGGTCTGGGTTAGTCACGGGGTCGAGGAGGGAAGACCTGCCACGGGTGTTTGAACTGGTCTGGGTTAGTCACAGGGTCTAGGAGGGTAGACCTGACACAGGTGTTTGAACTGGTCTGGGTTAGTCACGGGGTCTAGGAGGGAAGACCTGCCACGGGTGTTTGAACTGGTCTGGGTTAGTCACGGGGTCTAGGAGGGAAGACCTGCCACGGGTGTTTGAACTGGTCTGGGTTAGTCACAGGGTCTAGGAGGGTAGACCTGACACAGGTGTTTGAACTGGTCTGGGTTAGTCACAGGGTCTAGGAGGGAAGACCTGACACAGGTGTTTGAACTGGTCTGGGTTAGTCACGGGGTCGAGGAGGGAAGACCTGCCACAGATGTTTGAACTGGTCTGGGTTAGTCACGGGGTCTAGGAGGGAAGAGCTGCCACGGGTGTTTGAACTGGTCTGGGTTAGTCACGGGGTCTAGGAGGGTAGACCTGCCACAGATGTTTGAACTGGTCTGGGTTAGTCACGGGGTCTAGGAGGGGAGACCTGCCACAGGTGTTTGAACTGGTCTGGGTTAGTCACGGGGTCTAGGAGGGTAGACCTGCCACAGGTGTTTGAACTGGTCTGGGTTAGTCACGGGGTCTAGGAGGGAAGACCTGCCACGGGTGTTTGAACTGGTCTGGGTTAGTCACGGGGTCTAGGAGGGTAGACCTGCCACAGGTGTTTGAACTGGTCTGGGTTAGTCACAGGGTCTAGGAGGGTAGACCTGCCACAGGTGTTTGAACTGGTCTGGGTTAGTCACGGGGTCTAGGAGGGGAGACCTGCCACGGGTGTTTGAACTGGTCTGGGTTAGTCACGGGGTCTAGGAGGGGAGACCTGCCACAGGTGTTTGAACTGGTCTGGGTTAGTCACGGGGTCTAGGAGGGGAGACCTGCCACAGGTGTTTGAACTGGTCTGGGTTAGTCACGGGGTCTAGGAGGGTAGACCTGCCACAGGTGTTTGAACTGGTCTGGGTTAGTCACGGGGTCTAGGAGGGGAGACCTGCCACAGGTGTTTGAACTGGTCTGGGTTAGTCACGGGGTCTAGGAGGGAGACCTGCCACGGGTGTTTGAACTGGTCTGGGTTAGTCACGGGGTCTAGGAGGGTAGACCTGCCACAGGTGTTTGAACTGTCTGGGTTAGTCACGGGGTCTAGGAGGGTAGACCTGCCACAGGTGTTTGAACTGGTCTGGGTTAGTCACAGGGTCTAGGAGGGTAGACCTGCCACAGGTGTTTGAACTGGTCTGGGTTAGTCACAGGGTCTAGGAGGGTAGACCTGCCACAGGTGTTTGAACTGGTCTGGGTTAGTCACGGGGTCTAGGAGGGGAGACCTGCCACAGGTGTTTGAACTGGTCTGGGTTAGTCACGGGGTCTAGGAGGGGAGACCTGCCACGGGTGTTTGAACTGGTCTGGGTTAGTCACGGGGTCTAGGAGGGAAGAGCTGCCACGGGTGTTTGAACTGGTCTGGGTTAGTCACGGGGTCTAGGAGGGGAGACCTGCCACGGGTGTTTGAACTGGTCTGGGTTAGTCACGGGGTCTAGGAGGGGAGACCTGCCACGGGTGTTTGAACTGGTCTGGGTTAGTCACGGGGTCTAGGAGGGAAGACCTGCCACGGGTGTTTGAACTGGTCTGGGTTAGTCACGGGGTCTAGGAGGGGAGACCTGCCACGGGTGTTTGAACTGGTCTGGGTTAGTCACGGGGTCTAGGAGGAAGACCTGCCACGGGTTTTGAACTGGTCTGGGTTAGTCACGGGGTCTAGGAGGGGAGACCTGCCACGGGTGTTTGAACTGGTCTGGGTTAGTCACGGGGTCTAGGAGGGAAGACCTGCCACGGGTGTTTGAACTGGTCTGGGTTAGTCACGGGGTCTAGGAGGGGAGACCTGCCACGGGTGTTTGTATTATATACTTGTATTTCGTTCAGCTTTACTGATCTGAATCCAGTTTTTTTTTTTCAGTTTTAAGTTTGTGGTTACACTGAGAACCTGACTGGTGGTGACTGACAGTTTCCTCTTAACCCCCCCAACCCCTCTCCCCTCCCCTCGATCTCCCTCACTCACTCCCCTTCTTCCTATAAAGTAATAATAATAATAATAATAATAATAGTAATAATAATAATCTTTATTTGTACAAGTACATGTACAAGGTATACAGTCCTAGCTGACATTTGTGTGCTTATAGATATTAATGATATACTGCGTATTCACCTGGTTATAGGCGTCGAGATCCGGCTCCTGGCTCTGTCTTGAGGGGCCTCCCTCTCATGACTACAGAAATGATCATACCCGTTCTTAAACCTGTGTATATATGTCGTGCCGAATAGGTGAAACTTGCGATTTTGGCTTAAGTAGCAACGCTCTTCTTGCCGAATAAGGCAAGTGAAAATTTGTGTCTGCAATAATTTCGCAGAAATAATTTTGAACCTAACGAAAAAAATATTTCATTGTGTTTGTTTATTATTAAATTATTGTAAACTTATCTAAAACATATTTACTTGGATTAGGCTAAATTAAATTGCGTTTGTTATAAAAAGGTTAGGTAAGTTTTCTAAGGTACTTTTGGTACAAAATTATTAATATTTACATTAACATAATTGAAAAAATATATGTCTTTAAACGTATAAGAGAAAATTTCAGAAAGGAATTAATTTTAAATGAGTTCTTGCTAATTGACCAGTTTTACCTATTCGGCACGACATACGCATATGCATATGCATATATATATATATATATATATATATATATATATATATGCGCGATTCGGTGGGACACCCTTACAGATTCCTCCAGTAGACCAGCTCCTCCCAAAGAACACAAACAGTCCCACTGGGACAAACCGGTCATGGAAAAAATCGCCAACACAATGCTCTCCAACGCCTCGGGAAAGGACAAAGCTCGTCTCCTGGCAGTGAAGGCACCACACTCAGGAGATTTCCTGTTTGCTGTTCCCAATTCCTCCTTGGGCACTCGACTAGACCCACAGGCCATTCGGATTGGTGTTGCTCTTCGCCTAGCCTCCCCCATCCTCACCGAACATAGGTGTATTTGCGGCAGGGCGACAGCTGATCAATTCGGACTTCATGGTCTCGTGTGTCACACAGCAGAAGGGAAGTATGCCAGGCATGAGGAGGTCAATGATATCATAAAGAGAAGCCTCGCCACAGCCCGTTGCCCAGCTCAACGGGAACCCCAAGTGCAGAGGTCTGACGGAAGTCTAAAGCGTCCTGATGGAGCCACTATGCTACCTTGGAAGGATGGAAAGCAGATTGCCTGGGACTACACATGTGCCGCTACATTGGCAGACACCTACTTGCCATACTCCGTAGTGGAAGGGGGTGGAGCTGCCAGCCACAGGGAGACTCAGAAGATCCGCATATATGAAGACCTTCCCCCTTGCTATAACTTATCCCATAGGGTCAGAGACCCTTGGAGCATGGGGCAAGAGTGCTCTAAAGTTCGTAATAGAGCTGGGTGAAAAGCTCATCATAGAAACAAAGGACCACAGGGCGACCAGCTTCCTTTTCCAGAGACTCAGTGTTGCAATCCAGAGAGGAAATGCATGCAGCATTCTGGGCACGCGGCCCACCGCCGGGGAGCTGGACGAAGTATTCGAGATGTAGCTCTGAGTCACCTATGTTGTTTTACTTTGTATCGTAGTTTTGTGAATGTTTTGTCAATGTATTTTGTCTTTAAATAATATATATTATATATATATATATATATATATATATATATATATATATATATATATATTATATATATATATATATATATATATATATATATATATATATATATGTCGTGCCGAATAGGCAGAACTTACGATCTTGGCTTAAATAGCAACGTTCATCTTGCCATATAGGACAAGTGAAAATTTGTGTATGTAATAATTTCGCCAAAATCATTCTGAACCTAACGAAAAAAATATATTTCACTGTGTTTGTTTAGTATTAAATTATTGTAAACAAATCTAAAATATATTTAGTTGGGTTAGGCTAAAATAAATTGTTCTTGTTATAATAAGGTTAGGTAAGTTTTCTAAGATTCTTTTGGTGCAAAATTATAAATTTTTACATTAACATTAATGAAAAAATATATCTTTCAACGTATAAGAGAAAATTTCAGAAAGGAGTTAATTTTAAATGAGTTCTTGCTAATTGACCAGTTTTACATATTCAGCACGACATATATATATTTGGCTGTGACCACCCAAGGGCTCAAGAAGTATTTCGTAATATTCCTGCGAGTGTTTTTAAGGTGGCAGCTGTGTCTGGTGTTTCATGGGTCGTGAGGAAGATCAGGTGGTGACTTGGTAACTCATCACAGCATCTGTGTGATGACACTTTCCAATCATCAGGTTGTGTGTGTGTGATTGAGAGTAGCAGTGTTGATGCTGGAGCTGCCCTCCCTTTCCTGGGATCAAACCTCAACTTGAATACAACAGACGTAATAATTTAGAATAATGACTTTGAGAGAGACGTTCTAGGGAAGAATGTTTTATGGATTTAGGTCATGCGCACATACGTGCACGCGCGCATGTGCGCATCTGTGCGATGACAGATGGAGATATAAGGAAGTATTTCTTTAGCCACAGGCTGGTTGAACAGTGGAATGACTTAGATGAGAGAGTGGGGGTGGAGCGATATTCGAAGGGGGCAAACTGCAGCTTCAAGAGTAGGTATGATGAGCCAGAAAAGTCTGTTACTAATTCTTGGAAGCGGGCACAGGACGATGGTATCACCTCCATCCCCCAAATATATAGTATATATCTTACTCGCCTAATTGTGGTGAGGGGTCGAGCGTCTGGTCCGCTCTTTACTGGTTGTTTGGGTTTCCCTGCGAGCTTTATCACTCATCTTAAGCTATGTATGGTTCCTGCCTCCACTACATCACTTTCTAGGCTATTCCACGGCCTGACTATGACTGAAGAAATACTTCCTAACATCCCTTTGATTCATCTGAGTCTTCAACTTACAATTGTAACCTCTTGTGTCTGTGTCCCATCTCTGGAACATCCCGCGTTTGTCCACCTTGTCTATTCCGCGCAGTATTTTATATGTCGTTATTATGTCTCCCCTGACCCTCCTGTCCTCCAGTGTCGTCAGGCCGATTTCCCTCAACCTTTCTTCGTAGGACAATCCCCGTAGCTCTGGAACTAGTCTTGTTGCAAACCTTTGCACTTTCTCTAATTTCTTGACGTGCTTGATTAAGTGCGGGTTCCAAACAGGTGCTGCATACTCCAGTATGGGCCTGACATACACGGTGTACAGTGTCTTGAACGATTCCTTACTAAGGTATCGGAACGCTGTTCTCAGATTTGCCAGGCGCCCATATACTGCAGCAGTTATCTGGTTGATGTGTGCTTCGGGAGACATGCTCGGTGTCATACTCACCCCAAGATCTTTCTCCTTGAGCGAGGTTTGCAGTCTTTGGCCACCTAGCCTATACTCCGTCTGCGGTCTTC
The DNA here is from genome assembly GCF_026875155.1 of Cherax quadricarinatus. Classification (NCBI taxonomy): domain Eukaryota; kingdom Metazoa; phylum Arthropoda; class Malacostraca; order Decapoda; family Parastacidae; genus Cherax; species Cherax quadricarinatus. Next base: position 23,517,495 of record NC_069453.1, read on the forward strand.
TTTGCCCTTCCCCGATCTTCATGATTTTGCATTTGGCGGAGTTAAATTCGAGAAGCCAGTTGCTGGACCAGGCTTACAGCCTGTCCAAGTCTCTTTGTAGTCCTGCCTGATCCTCATCCGATTTAATTCTCATTAACTTCACATTATTTACAAACAGAGACACTTCTGAGTCTATCCTTTCCGTCATGTCATTTACATACACCAAAAATAGCACTGGTCCTAGGACTGACCCCTGTGGGACCCCGCTCGTCACAGGTGCCCACTGTGTTTGTGTGTATTTGTTGGCAGTTAACTGTGATGGCGGGGGGAACTGTACTTGCCAGTTTGTGGCTGCAGGGGGTCGAATCACAGCTTGTGGCTGCTTCAGAGATTTAATACGTCAACAAACAGGGAAGTGCCTGTTGTCGTGGGTGTTCTGTCACCCCCGTTGTCTCCGTTATTCCGGCATTGTCATGCGGTGATATTCCCGTTTTCTCCGTTGCCTTCCCGTTCTCTGTTGGTTTTATGTACCCAAGTTTTATATATTTTTTTAGTTCCCGTTTTGTGTTATGTTGCTAACTGTGACTTAATATTTTGTGTTGCGCTTGGTGACCTTCCTGTTTTAGTGCATATATAGAGAGAGAGTGAGAGAGACAAATATTAGAGACAGATATTAGATATGTACATATATTAGAGATATACTAGATAGATATATTTATTAGAGATATATTAGAGATATTATTAGTACTAGAGATAGTTATAGGGTGAGAGAGATTTATGTCAAGGAGGATATGACGTGTGGATAGCATGGAAAAAGGTAAGACTTGGGGTTACTACCCCCCTCCCCTCCGGGGGTTACTACCCCCCTCCCCTCCTGGGGGTTACTACCCCCTCCCCTCCGGGGGGTTACTACCCCCTCCCCTCCGGGGGGGTTACTACCCCCTCCCCTCCGGGGGGGTTACCCCCTTCCCTCCGGGGGGTTACTACCCCCTCCCCTCCGGGGGGGTTACCCCCTTCCCTCCGGGGGGTTACTACCGCCTTGTTTTATGAGGCCAGTGAATCCTAGTAGTGGTATAGGATAATGGAGGGTCTTAGCTGCGATGCCTGCCCTGTCTCGATTTTCAGATGTTGTAGTGTGCATGTGAAGTGTGCCGAAAATGCGACCTTGGTGGTCGTGAAGTGGTCCAGTTGCAGTTACTTGAAAGAATGCAACCCGTTGGAGCAGTTTTCCACGCCAAAGAAGCCTAGAGAGGTTTGGCCCAATGGATAACGTGCGAGGGTGACTAGCATTGGCTAGTGCATTTCTAGTAGAAGTAGGGAAGGCACTGGAGCCCGATATTTAGGTTTAAGGAGAAATGACGGGTAAGGAGGCTTTACACCAGAGAGCAACTATTATGCTGGCCAACTGCCAGGTGTACTGATTACACTGCCTTGTGGTAGATGAGAAGGTTGAGGGAAATATATGTAGTTGAATAATTTTGTATTATGTATAATTTTGTCTTTGTATTGTAATAGATTTAAGGGATTAGGATTAAAATAGTCTAATAACTTAGGACAAATTGTCCTAGTTCTCAGATATTTTAAATTGGGGGAGAAAGGGGGATGTGATGTAGTCCAGCTGGGCTTGTGAGGTCTCTGGGGAGACCTAATTTAACCAATTATATGGTCACACCTTGCCTTGGCAAACGTCTGTAGCCACGCCCACGTCTGAGGTCTTTTGTTCTTGACGGCGTCAGACCTAGGCGTCAGGTCGTACACGTGGTTGTGGAGGGTGCTTGGACCACCATAAAAGCCCAAGGAAGAGCATGATCAGGAGATTCGAGCGGAGCTGCTGCTGGGGTGCAGAGCTCCTGAGCAGAGACTTCGAGCGGAGCTGCTGCTGGGGTGCAGGGCTCGGGAGAAGGCTGCTGAAGTCTCTGGAGGAGACTGTTGGAGACATTGGGCAGAGTACTGGCTTGGAGCAGTACTCGTGCTGTGTAGGTCTTGGGACCTGTGGCTTAGTTCCTGTAGTGAACTGTCCTCTGTGCTATATTGTAAGTTATATTCATTTTGGTCAAGTTGATTGTGTTCCCTGTCTCACTGCTTATACATACCATCCCATTTATCTAAACTAATGATGTACTCCTGTTCCCAAATATATTATTGTACAAGGACTTAATAATAAACTGTGTTTGAGTAGAATAGTAATATTCACGGTCCCCGTTATTTGCTATTTTATTCATTATTTTATTTCATGTAGTGAGAGGGAGTGTAGTGTGGTGGGTAGAGTAATGAGAGGTGAAGGTGTAGTCACCAGTGACCTCATATTACCTACCTCCGCACAAATCCCTCCTACTGCCTCGGCTGTCCCCTACCTACTGACTCCCCCCGCTTACCCCCATATTCCCCTAATCATTACCCCCCTACATGACACCCTCCGGGGAGGTTACTACCCCCTCCCCTCCGGGGGGTTACTACCCCATCCCCTCCGGGGGGTTACTACCCCCTCCCCCCCGGGGGTTTACTACCCCCTCCCCTCGGGGGTTACTACCTCCTCCCCTCCGGGGGGTTACTACCCCCCTCCCCTCCTGGGGGGTTACTACCCCCTCCCCTCCGGGGGGGTTACTACCCCCTCCCCTCCGGGGGGTTACTACCCCCTCCCCTCCGGGGGTTACTACCCCCTCCCCTCCGGGGGGTTACTACCCCCCTCCCCTCCTGGGGGGTTACTACCCCCTCCCCTCCGGGGGGGTTACTTACCCCTTCCCTTTTGGGGGGTTACAAACCCCCTCCCACCCCGGGGGGCTTACTACCCCCTCCCATCCGGGGGGGTTACTACCCCCTCCCATCCGGGGGGCTTACTACCCCCTCCCCTCCGGGGGGGTTACTACCCCCTCCCCTCCGGGGGGTTACTACCCCCTCTCCTCCGGGGGGTTACTACCCACTCCCCTACGGGGGGTTACTACCCCTCCCCTCTGCATGCAGCCAGCAGCAACAGCCTGGTTGATCAGGCTCTGATCCACCAGGAGGCCTGGTCACAGACCGGGCCGCGGGGGCGTTGACCCCCGGAACTCTCTCCAGGTAAACTCTCCAGGTAAACTACCCCCCTCCCCTCAGAGGGGTGACTATCCCCCTACCCTCGGGGGGGTTACCCAGGGTAACCCAAGACTGTCCTCCAGCAGTGTGGCTTGTTGATACTGTGGCTTACCCCCCCTCCACCCCAAGACAGTCCTCCAGCAGTGTGGCTTGTTGATACTGGGGGCTTACCCCCACCCCCCCTTCCCAACCCCAAGACAGTCCTCCAGCAGTGGGGCCCTTGTTGATACTGTGGCTTCCCCCCCCTCCACCCCAAGACAGTCCTCCAGCAGTGTTGGCTTGTTTGATACTGTGCTTACCCCCCCCCCTCCACCCCAAGACAGTCCTCCAGCAGTGTGGCTTGTTGATACTGTGGCTTACTCCCCCCCTCCCCCCCCAAGACAGTCCTCCAGCAGTGTGGCTTGTTGATTACTGTGGCTTACCCTCCCTCCCTCCCTTCCCCCCGCCCCAGGATGCCACCCAGGTTAACTACCGTTAACAAGAGAGGTCAGGCATCCCTGCTGCCTCCCTCTTTTTCACTCCTCTCCTTTCCTCTTTCTCCCTCTTGTTTCCTCTCCCTCTTTCCCACTCGTTCTTCCTTCAATGTTCACCCATTTCCCTTCCCTCCCCCTTTCTTGTCCCTCTCCCTTTTCTCCCCCTCTCGTTCTTCACTTTTCACTCATCTGCTCTCCCACTCCCTCTCCCTCTAACACAGTTGCCAGATATACATTCCACCATCCGGAAACAAGAAACATGTTAGTTCCGGGTTGAGTTCTCTTGTTTTATGCAACACTTTTTTTTTTTTTTTGTTTGTTACACAACATTGTTTTACAGTGTTGGGTTTAGTGTTGCTGACTGTTGGTTTAGTGTTGCTGACTGGTTTAGTGTTGCTGACTGTTGGGTTTAGTGTTGATGACTATTGGTTTTTGTGTTGCTGACTGTTGGTTTAGTGTTGCTGACTGGTTTAGTGTTGCTGACTGTTGGGTTTAGTGTTGCTGACTGTTGGTTTAGTGTTGCTGACTGTTGGGTTTAGTGTTGCTGACTGTTGGTTTAGTGTTGCTGACTGTTGGGTTTAGTGTTGCTGACTAAATTTGGGTTTAGTGTTGCTGACTGTTGGTTTAGTGTTGCTGACTGTTGGGTTTAGTGTTGCTGACTGTTGGTTTAGTGTTGCTGACTGTTTTGGGTTTTGTGGTTGCTGGGCTTTGGGTTTAGTGTTGCTGACTCTTTTTTTAGTGTTGCTGACTGTTGGTTTTGTGTTGCTGACTGTTTTGGGTTTTTTTGTTGCTGATGTTGGTTTGTGTTGCTGACTGTTGGTTTTAGTGTTGCTGACTGTTGGTTTAGTGTTGCTGACTGTTGGTTTAGTGTTGCTGACTGTTGGTTTAGTGTTGCTGACTGTTGGTTTAGTGTTGCTGACTGTTGTTTAGTGTTGCTGACTGTTGGTTTAGTGTTGCTGACTGTTGGTTTTTGTGTTGCTGACTGTTGGTTTAGTGTTGCTGACTGTTGGTTTAGTGTTGCTGACTGTTGGTTTAGTGTTGCTGACTGTTGGTTTTAGTCTTGCTGACTGTTGGGTTTAGTGTTGCTGACTGTTGGTTTAGTGTTGCTGACTGTTGGTTTAGTGTTGCTGACTCTTGGGTTTGTGTTTTCTGACTCTTTTGGGTTTAGTGTTGCTGACTGTTGGTTTAGTGTTGCTGACTCTTGGGTTTAGTGTTGCTGACTGTTGGTTTAGTGTTGCTGACTCTTGGGTTTAGTGTTGCTGACTATTAGGTTTAGTGTTGCTGACTATTGGGTTTAGTGTTGCTGACTATTGGGTTTAGTGTTGCTGACTGTTGGTTTAGTGTTGCTGACTCTTGGGTTTAGCGTTGCTGACTCTTGGTTTAGTGTTGCTGACTCTTGGGTTTAGCGTTGCTGACTCTTGGTTTAGTGTTGCTGACTCTTGGGTTTAGCGTTGCGACTCTTGGTTTTAGTGTTATTGCTGAACTCTTGGTTTAGTGTTGCTGACTCTTGGTTTAGTGTTGCTGACTCTTGGGTTTAGCGTTGCTGACTCTTGGTTTAGTGTTGCTGACTCTTGGTTTAGTGTTGCTGACTCTTGATTTAGTGTTGCTGACTCTTGGTTTAGTGTTGCTGACTCTTGGTTTAGTGTTGCTGACTCTTGGTTTAGTGTTGCTGACTCTTGATTTAGTGTTGCTGACTCTTGGTTTAGTGTTGCTGACTCTTGGTTTAGTGTTGCTGTCTCTTGGTTTAGGGTTGCTGTACTCTGGTTCGTTTAGTGTTTGCTGACTCTTGGTTTAGTGTTGCTGACTCTTGGTTTGGTGTTGCTGACTCTTGGTTTAGTGTTGTGACTCTTGGGTTTTAGTGTTGGCTGACTTTGGGTTTAGACGTTGCTGACTCTGGTTTAGTGTTGCTGAATCTGGGGTTTTGCGTTGCTGACTCTGGTTTGTGTTGCTGACTCTTGGGTTTAGCGTTGCTGACTCTTGGTTTAGTGTTGCTGACTCTTGGTTTAGTGTTGCTGACTCTTGGTTTAGTGTTGCTGGACTCTTGGGTTTTTTTGCGTTGATGGACTCTTGGTTTAGTTGGTTGCTGACTATAGGTTTGTGTTGATGATCTTGTTTTTTAGTGTTGCTGACTCTTGGTTTAGTGTTGCTGGACTCTTGGTTGAGTGTTGATGACTTCTTGTTTTTTGTTGTTGCTGAATCTTGGTTTGTGTTGCTTGACGCTTGATTTAGTGTGCTGACTCTTGGTTTAGTGGTGCTGGTCTCTTGGTTTTGTGTTGTTGCTGACTCTTGTTATTTTAGTGTTGATGACTTTGGTTTTAGTGTTTTGCTGACTCTTGGTTTAGTGTTGCTGACTCTTGGTTAGTGTTGATGACTCTTGGTTTAGTGTTTGTCTACTCTTGGTTTAGTGTTTGATGCTCTTGGTTTAGTGTTGCTGACTCTTGGTTTAGTGTTGCTGACTCTTGATTTAGTGTTGCTGACTCTTGGTTTAGTGTTGCTGACTCTTGGTTTAGTGTTGCTGACTCTAGGTTTTAGTGTTGATGACTCTTGGTTTTAGTGTTGCTGACTCTTGGTTTAGTGTTGCTGACTCTTGGTTTAGTGTTGCTGACTCTTGGTTTAGTGTTGCTGACTCTTGGTTTAGTGTTACCTACATCACACTGTAGAGAATTTTTGTGAGACAAATATGGAACAGGATGAACTTGTAGCCAGTTGTGGGCCAGCAGTGGGCCAGTTGTGGGCCAGCAGTGGGCCAGTTGTGGGCCAGCAGTGGGCCAGTTGTGGGCCAGCAGTGGGCCAGTTGTGGGCCAGCAGTGGGCCAGTTGTGGGCCAGCAGTGGGCCAGTTGTGGGCCAGCAGTGGGCCAGTTGTGGGCCAGCAGTGGGCCAGTTGTGGGCCAGTTGTGGGCCAGCAGTGGGCCAGTTGTGGGCCAGCAGTGGGCCAGCTATTTCATTTGATCACCTGACTATTTCGTTGATGTCATTATATTGTACGAACAATGTTCCAGACGCAAGTCATCCTGGGAATAAATGATGTCAGATGAAGTGATGTTGGCTGCCGTCTTGGGGTGTAGCAGTCTTCTCACTGTCAGTCTTGTGGTGTAGTAGTAGTCTTCTCACTGTCAGTCTTGTGGTGTAGTAGTAGTCTTCTCACTGTCAGTCTTGTGGTGTAGTAGTAGTCTTCTCACTGTCAGTATTGTGGGTGTATGAGCTAGTAGTCTTCTCACTGTCAGTCTCCTTGTGGTGTAGTAGTTGTCTTCTCTCTGTTCAGTCTTGTGGTTGTGTGTAAGTAGTAGTTTCATCACTGTTCAGTCTGTGGTGTAGTAGTTGTCATCTCACTGTCAGTCTTGTGGTGTAGTAGTAGTCTTCCTCACTGTCAGTTTTTGTGGTTGTGTAGTAGTAGTCTTCTCACTGTCAGTCTCTTGTTCCTCTGGAGTTGTAAGTATCTTCTCACTGTCAGTCTTGTGGTGTAGTAGTAGTCTTCTCACTGTCAGTCTTGTGGTGTAGTAGTTGTCTTCTCACTGTCAGTCTTGTGGTGTAGTAGTAGTCTTCTCACTGTCAGTCTTGTGGTGTAGTAGTAGTCTTCTCACTGTCAGTCTTGTGGTGTAGTAGTAGTCTTCTCACTGTCAGTCTTGTGGTCTGTAGTTAGTCTTCTCACTGTCAGTCTTGTGGTGTAGTAGTTGTCTTCTCACTGCCCGTCTTGTGGTGTAGTAGTCTTCTCATTGCCCGTCTTGTGGTGTAGTAGTCATCTCACTGTCAGTCTTGTGGTGTAGATGAAGTGACGTTCTGGAGAAGGTTACAGAGTGTAGTTGATGTTGGCTGCCCGTCTTGTGGTGTAGGTCACTTCTCACTCTCCTCAAGGTGGAAGCAAGTTTGTTACTCTGACAACATTGGTCTTGTACATAACAGTAGGTCACCCACATCCCTCATGTGTTGGACTCTGCTGGCATAATGCATCTGTCTAGGCTGGCTCAGGCTGTCTAGGCTGTGTCCAGGCTGGCTCAGGCTGTCTAGGCTGTGTCTAGGCTGGCTCAGGCTGTCTAGGCTGTGTCTAGGCTGGCTCAGGCTGTCTAGGCTGTGTCCAGGCGGGTCCAGGCTGGCTCAGGCTGTGTCTAGGCTGTGTACAGGCTACCTACCTACCTGGAGGTTATTCCTGGGATCAACGCCCCCGCGGCCCGGTCCACGACCAAGCCTCCTGGTGGATCAGGGCCTGATCAATCAGGCTGTGTATTATGTTATTGTTGTGTATATTTCTATGTTCGTATATTCTTCATCTTCATTCTCTCCCTCCTATCTCTCATCTTTATCTTCCTCATCTTCCAACTTTTCACATTTCCACATTCTCCCTCACTCACTCTCTCTCTCTCTCTCTCTCTCTCTCTCTCTCTCTCTCTCTCTCTCTCTCTCTCTCTCTCTCTCTCTCTCTCTCTCTCTCTCTCTCTCTCTCTCTCTCTCTCTCTCTCTAACTGAGGCAATATTCCCACGAGGTACATTTGGTGCAGACTTTAGTTCGCGAAAAATTGGTCGGTGAGTCACGAGGAGGAAAAAACGCGAAAATTGATGGGAGTCAATTAAATCTTGCCAGCCAGTAAAAGGAAGGATGGAGGGAGGGAGGGAAGGATGAAGGGAGGGAAGGATGGAGGGAGGGAGGGAGGGAAGGATGAAGGGAGGGAGGGAGGGAAGAATGAAGGGAGGGAGGAAGGATGAAGGAAGGGAGGAAGGATGATGGTAGGGAGGGAAGGATGATGGTAGGGAGGGAAGGATGAAGGGAGGGAGGGAAGGATGAAGAGAGGGAGGGAAGGATGAAGGGAAGGAGGGAGGGAAGGATGAAGGGAGGGAAGGATGAAGGGAGGGAAGGATGGAGGGAGGGAGGGAAGGATGAAGGGAGGGAGGGATGAAGGGGAGGAGGGAAGGATGAAGGGAGGGAGGTATGAAGGGGAGGGAGGTTGAAGGGGAGGGAGGGAGACAAGGATAACATTATATTGGTGTACTCTGTGCAGTTGTACAAGTTGAGAGATCATATGAGGATGACCTAGTTGTGCAGGTTATTTACATGTTACAAGTGTTTTGTGTGTGTGTGTGTATGTGTGTGTGTGTGTGTGTGTTGTGTGTATGTGTGGTGTGTTGTGTGGTGATTTGTGAGTGGGTTATGTGGTGATTTGTGGGAGGTTTGGTGTGGGCGAGTTGGTTTGTACTCGCCTGTATGTAGTTGTAGGGGTCGATTCAAGGCTCCTAGCTCCACCCTCTCCTTTGGGATGACACTTCTGGCCACTTGATTCCTAACATACCTCTTCTTAAAGGTGTGTATGAACTCTGCCTCGACCACGTCACTGCCCAGATTGTTCCACTTCTGAACACTCCTAACATTCCTGTTTTTAATTTCAAGCGTTCCCTGGTGTGTGGGCGGGTGCGCGCGCGCGCATGATTGTGCACTCACCTATTTGTTGTAGTAGGGGTTGATTCACAACTCCTGCACCTCCTCCCCTCCCATCTCTTCACTGGTCACTACTAGGTCACTCTCTCCGTGCACCATGAGCTTTATCATACCTTTTCTTAAAGCTATGTATGGTACCTGCCTCCACTACATCACTCTCCAGATTGTTCCACATCCTAACAACTCTGTGGCTGAAGAAATACTTCTTAACATCCCTCTGACTTATCTGAGTCTTCAACTTCCAGTTGTGACCCCTTGTTGCTGTGTCCCATCTCTGAAATATTCCATCCCTATCCACCTTGTCAATTCCTTTCAGTAATTTATGTTATCATGTCCCTCCCCTATCCTGTCTTCCTGTGTCGTCAGGTAGAGTTGTCTTAACCTCTCGTCGTAGGACATACCCCTTTGCCTCGGGACTTGTACGCCTCAGATATGCTCGGTATTATACTCACCCCAAGATCCTTTTCCTTGTGTGAGGGCTGGAGGGGGAGAAGGTCTGGTCTGTGTGTATTCATGTATTTGTGGTTGCAGGGGTCGAGTCACAGCTCCGGTGTGTGTGTGTGTGTGTACTCACCTAATTGTGGTTGCAGGGGTCGAAACTCAGCTCCTCTGTGTGTGTGTGTGTGTGTGGGCGGGTCTGTGTTTGGGGGGGAGGGGGCATGTGTTTTGGCGGGAACATGCGCGCCAAAATATAACATTTCCGTTTTCTTTCCCCAGGGCAGCCAACCACCAGTCATTTACCTCAAAAACAAAAAATGCTCATTTTAACCAAGTTTCTCTCAAATAACATATTTTGGGTAGACTAACGCACTTTGGGCATGTGCCCGTTGATGGGTAGTGAAATGAAGATGGGGAGAAGGAAGAGAGAAGGGGAGGAGAGGAGAAATGAGAGAAGTGGATGAGTAATGCTGGTGGCTGCATTGATCCCGCGCGCGCGAGCGCTGTCTGTAGCTGCGCCACGCCACTTCCCGCGAAAATTATCAAAAGTCTGCGGTGAAGCCTTTAATGTTGGCACTGATGCCACCCCCACCCCCTGCCAGGGTGCCTTCCCTCCTTTCCCCCTTCCTGCCAGGGTGCCTTCCCTCCTTTCCCCCTTCCTGCCAGGGTGCCTTCCCTCCTTTCCCCCTTCCTGTCATTCCTCCTGCTAGGGTGCCTTCCCTCCTCCCATATGTCTACACATACTATAACACTTTTGTTACATTAATCAGGCTTTTAAAAATCTTGTATACTGTAAAATAGCATTGGTTTTCAGTTACAGAAAATTCCAGAATAGCAGACGTCACAGTTACAGGATCAGAGCTAATGGCGCTCACGGAGTCCAGTTTGTAATGGGGAATGGCAGGTTGAAAATTTTATCCTTAACATTGTTAACTTTGGAGGTTAGTAACCCAGGAAAACCAGTCTGGCTTATTTTTCATTGCTCCTCCCCAGGATGTCACCCAGAACTGTCGATTAACACTCAGGTACCAACCTACTTGCTGCTAGGTGAACATGGGCAGCAGTTGTGGGGTTACGTACCCAGGAGCTGGGTTCAAACCTCATCCTGGATTTGAACCCGGGTCCTTCTGTTGTAAGCACAAAATATTACCACCTAATTTATAATCAGCTTTGATTATTATGATTGGGGAGGGGGAGGGGGGAGGGGGAGGTGCATTGAGGCATCTGTGGATCCAGAGAATTTTATTAATGGATACAACAAGGGAAATGTTGCTGAGTATAGTGGTACCAACACTGATGTATGTGGGTTAAGCATGGGTTTTATATATTGCAGTGAGACTGAGACTAGAGGCAGTGGAGTTTTGTTTGAGGTTATACAGGAAATTTGGAGCTTGGAGATTGAAATTAGAAGGGCTTAGACATCCAGCAGAGGTTCTTATGAACTGATGTGCTGTTTTGAGTATGAACAAGGTAACATTTATGAAAAGCTTCAGGGGGAAACCAGTTAGCAGGACTTAAGTCCTAGAGGTGGGAAGTACAGTGCATGCGCTCTGAAGGAAGGGTGGAGATATACTGCAGATTTTTAACTGTAGTATTGGCATGCCTCTGGCAAGACACTGATGGAGTGACTGATGATAAGAGTTTCTTCTTTTTCGAATCACTTTGCCTTGGTGGAAAATGGCAGCTGTATTAAAAAAAGAAAATGGTGAGGTTACCTGAATATAATTCATAGGGTTAAGGAAGGGTTGTTGAGGTTTTCACATTTAGAGAGGATGGAGTAAATTAGGATGACTAGGAGGGGGTAGAAATTTGGGGTTGGGGAAGGAGAGGTAGGGGGGGTAATGGAGGTTTTGAGTGCTTGTGAGAGCAAAGTTAGGAGTGGAGGCAAGTGGTTTTTATGACTTAGTGTGAGCTAGGTAACATGAAGGGATTCAGGGACACTGGTTAGGAGTCCTGGGGGTGGGAAGTACAGTTCCTGCAATCTGAAGGAGGGGTGGAAATTTTGCATTTTTAAGACGTATGAATTATAGGTAGTAGGTTGGTAGACAGCAACCACCCAGGGAAGTACTACCGTCCTGCCAGATGACTGTAAAACAGAAACCTGTAACTGTTTTGCATGATGGTAGGATTGCTGGTTTCTTTTTCTGTCTCATAAACACGCTAGATAACAGGGATATCTTGCTACTCCTACTTACACTTTGGTCACACTTCACAGACACGCCCCATACATATATATATACATACATCTAGGTTTTTCTCCTTTTTCTAAATAGCTCTTGTTCTTCTTTATTTCTTCTATTGTCCATGGGGAAGTGGAAAAGAATCTTTCCTCCGTAAGCCATGCGTGTCGTATGAGGCGACTAAAATGCCGGGAGCAATGGGCTAGTAACCCTTCTCCTGTAGACATTTACTAAAAAAGAGAAGAAGAAAAACTTTATAAAACTGGATGCTTAAATGTGCGTGGATGTATGCGGGTGACAAAAACAGATGATTGCTGATGTTATGAATGAAAAGAAGTTGGATGTCCTGGCCCTAAGCGAAACAAAGCTGAAGGGGGGAGGGGAGTTTTCAGTGGGGGAAATAAATGGGATTAAATCTGGAGTATCTGAGAGAGTTAGAGCAAAGGGAAAGGGGGAGCAGTAATGTTAAAAAGATCAGTTATGGAAGGAGAAAAGAGAATATGAATGTGTAAATTCAAGAATTATGTGGATTAAAGTAAAGGTTGGATGCGAAAAGTGGGTCATAATAAGCGTGTATGCACCGGAGAAGAGAGGAATGCAGAGGAGAGAGAGAGATTTGGGAGATGTTAAGTTGAATGTATAGGACCTTTGAACCAAGTGAGAGAGTAATTTGTGGTGGGGGAAACTTGAATGCTAAGTAGGAGAAACTTTAGAGAGGGTGTGGTGGGTAAGTTTGGGGTGCCGGGTTTGTAAATGATAATGGGAGCCCTTTGATTGAACTTTGTATAAAAAGGGGGTTTTAGTTATAGGTAATACATATTTTAAGAAAAAGAGGATAAATAAGTATGACAAAAATAGATGTAGGGCGAAATGACATAGTTTGTTGGATTATGTATTTAGAAAAAAGACTGTTGAGTAGATTTCCCAGGATGTACATGTTTGTGGGAGGGGCCACAGTTTAATATCAGATCACTTTCTAGTTGTACTACACTGAGAGTAAAAGGTAGATGGATACAAGGAGAATAGAAGCATCAGGGAAGAAGAGGTGAAGGTTTATAAACTAAAAGAGGAGGCAGTTAGGGTAAGATATAAACAGCTATTGGAGGATAGATGGGCTAATGAGAGCATAGGCAATGGGGTCGAAGAGGTATAGGGTAGGTTTAAAAATGTTTTGTTAGTGTTCAGCAAAAGTTTGTGGTTACAGGAAAGTGGGTGCGGGAGGGAAAGGAGCGAATGGTGGAATGAAAGATGTAAAGAGAGTAGTAAGGGAGAAAAAGTTAGCATATGAGAAGTTTTTACAAAGTAGAAATGATGCAAGGAGGGAAGAGTAAAGTGGAGAAAAAGAGAGAGGTTAAGAAGTGGTGAAGCAATGTAAAAAGAGAGCAAATGAGAGTGGGTGAAATGTTTTAAACAAATTTTGTTGAAAATAAGAAAAAGTTTTGGAGTGAGATTAACAATTTTAAGGAAGCCTAGAGAACAAATGGATTTGTCAGTTAAAAATAGGAGAGGAGAGTTATTAAATGGAGAGTTAGAGGTATTGGGAAGATGGAGGGAATAGAAGTGAATGTTTTCAGATACTTGGGAGTTGACGTGTCGGCGGAATGATTTATGAAGGATGAGGTTAATCATAGAATTGATGAGGGAAAAAAAGGTGAGTGGTGCATTGAGGTATATGTGGAGTCAAAAAACGTTATCTATGGAGGCAAAGAAGGGAATGTATGAAAGTATAGTAGTACCAACACTCTTATATGGATGTGAAGCTTGGGTGGTAAATGCAGCAGCAGGAGACGGTTGGAGGCAGTGGAGATGCCCCTGTCTAAGGGCAATGTGTGGTGTAAATATTATGCAAAAAATTGGGAGTGTGGAAATTAGAGAAGGTGTGGAGTTAATAAAAGCATTAGTCAGAGGGCAGAAGAGGGGTTGTTGAGGTGGTTTGGTCTTTTAAAGAGAGAATGGATAAAAGGGTAGAATGACAGGGAAAAGCATATAAATCTATAGGGAAGGAAGTGAGGGAGGGTCGTCCTCGAAAGGGTTGGAAAGAGGGGTAAAGGGGGGTTTTTGTGGGCGAGGGGTTTGGGACTTCCAGCAAGCTGCATGAGCGTGTTAGATGGGAGTGAATGGAGACGAATGATACTTGGGACCTGACGATCTGTTGGTGTGTGAGCAGGGTAATATTTAGTGAAGGGATTCAGGGAAACCGGTTATTTTCATATAGTCGGACTTGAGTCCTGGAAATGGGAAGTACAATGCCTGCACTTTAAAGGAGGGGTTTGGGATATTGGCAGTTTGGAGGGATATGTTGTGTATCTTTATACGTATATACTTCTAAACTGTTGCATTCTGAGCACCTCTGCAAAAGCAGTGATAATGTGTGAGTGTGGTGAAAGTGTTGAATGATGATGAAAGTATTTTCTTTTTGGGGATTTTCTTTCTTTTTTGGGTCACCCTGCCTCGGTGGGAGACGACCGACTTGTTGAGAGAAAAAAAAAAAAAAAAAAAGTCTGCTGAGTATACCTGGTAAAGTGTATGGTAGAGTTATTATTGAAAGAATTAAGAGTAAGATGGAGAATAGGATAGCAGATGAACAAGGAGGCTTTAGGAAGGTAGGGGGTGTGTGGACCAGGTGTTTACAGTGAAACATATAAGTGAACAGGATTTAGATAAGGCTAAAGAGATCTTTGTGGCATTTATGGATTTGGAAAAGGCGTATGACAGGGTGGATAGGGGGCAATGTGGCAGATGTTGCAAGTGTATGGTGTAGGAGGTAGGTTACTGAAAGCAGTGAAGAGTTTTTACGAGGATAGTGAGGCTCAAGTTAGAGTATGCAGGAAAGAGGGAAATTATTTCCCAGTAAAAGTAGGCCTTAGACAAGGATGTGTGATGTCACCGTGGTTGTTTAATATATTTATAGATGGGGTTGTAAGAGAAGTAAATGCGAGGGATTTGGCAAGAGGCGTGGAGTTAAAAGATAAAGAATCACACACAAAGTGGGAGTTGTCACAGCTGCTCTTTGCTGATGACACTGTGCTCTTGGGAGATTCTGAAGAGAAGTTGCAGAGATTGGTGGATGAATTTGGTAGGGTGTGCAAAAGAAGAAAATTAAAGGTGAATACAGGAAAGAGTAAGGTTATGAGGATAATAAAAAGATTAGGTGATGAAAGATTGAATATCAGATTGGAGGAGAGAGTATGGAGGAGGTGAATGTATTCAGATATTTGGGAGTGGACGTGTCGGCGGATGGGTCTATGAAAGATGAGGTGAATCATAGAATTGATGATGAGGGGAAAAGAGTGAGTGGTGCACTTAGGAGTCTGTGGAGACAAAGAACTTTGTCCTTGGAGGCAAAGAGGGGAATGTATGAGAGTATAGTTTTACCAACGCTCTTATATGGGTGTGAAGCATGGGTGATGAATGTTGCAGCGAGGAGAAGGCTGGAGGCAGTGGAGATGTCATGTCTGAGGGCAATGTGTGGTGTGAATATAATGCAGAGAATTCGTAGTTTGGAAGTTAGGAGGAGGTGCGGGATTACCAAAACTGTTGTCCAGAGGGCTGAGGAAGGGTTGTTGAGGTGGTTCGGACATGTAGAGAGAATGGAGCGAAACAGAATGACTTCAAGAGTGTATCAGTCTATAGTGGAAGGAACGCGGGGTAGGGGTCAGCCTAGGAAAGGTTGGAGGGAGGGGGTAAAGGAGGTTTTGTGTGCGAGGGGCTTGGACTTCCAGCAGGCATGCGTGAGCGTGTTTGATAGGAGTGAATGGAGACAAATGGTTTTTAATACTTGTCGTGCTGTTGGAGTGTGAGCAAAGTAACATTTATGAAGGGGTTCAGGGAAACCGGCAGGCCGGACTTGAGTCCTGGAGAGGGGAAGTACAGTGCCTGCACTCTGAAGGACGGGTGTTAATGTTGCAGTTTAAAAACTGTAGTGTAAAGCCCCCTTCTGGCAAGACAGTGATGGAGTGAATGATGGTGAAAGTTTTTCTTTTTCGGGCCACCCTGCCTTGGTGGGAATCGGCCAGTGTGATGATAAAAAAAAATGAATTATGATGTCAACAAACTTCTGGAAAGATAGAGATTGAATGCTGGTGAAAGTGGTTTCTTCTTTTTCAAGTCTCGTCTACCTCAGTGAAGATGTCTGATGTATTAAAGTTATGATTAACAATTAAGGTAAAAAAATACACTTTCATCCATGCTTTAAAAATTGCATTTAGGGTCTTACGTAAAGTAGCTCAACTCTAATGTACAGTATTTGAATTGTTCATTTTCTAATACAACGAACACTCATTTTCTGGTTATTATATGTACTACTCAATACATACACAGATCCCCCAACTTACAAACAAGTTGTGTTCATGTTTTAACAGCTTACAAATGAGTTGCTTTACAGTAAACAAAACACTAGATTGAAGAATTTCAAGTTTCACATGTTCATAATTGTCGCTTAGTAGTTATAAGAGTTTTTAAAATGCGGTAAAACACTGATTGCAAAGGAGGCTTTATTGTACAATATTTCACCACAAATTTGCTTTATCAAGTACATAAAGCACTACAGAAAATCACAACTTTCAATATTCAGCACATCCGGGAAGTTAGACGTCGAGTGTGTGAGGCCTAAGGTGTCAGGTGTTGAGTGAACGAGATCCAGGGAAGCACTGCAACAGGCCCACTTGCCCACGCTAGGTTCATTTACTTGTACTGATACTATGCAGCCTATGGGTGTGGATCAGGTAAAAAATTTCCACCATTTTGTTTGTGTAATGGAAAAATATTCAAGGCATTGCCGTAATCTTGTCATTTTCATAAAAGTGTTCTTGCATAACAAGCCATAAGATGGAAACGAGTGTCAAGGTACCAGATGGATGTGTTGTTTAGAGTATGACCCCACAATGCCTGTATCCAGCATAATGATAGTTCCATCTCGTGGTCTCAGAGTAATACAGTGGACCCCCGCTTAACGATCACCTCCAAATGCGACCAATTATGTAAGTGTATTTATGTAAGTGCGTTTGTACGTGTATGTTTGGGGGTCTGAAATGGACTAATCTACTTCACAATATTCCTTATGCAAAAATTCGGTTGTACGGACCTGTAACATACTTTGGATGAAAAAGTTCGTTAACTCGAGGGGTCCACTGTACTTCATTTTATAAAAATGATAACCTAAAGAGATGCCTAGAATTGTCATGCATTCCAGTTTTTCCAAGAAAATGTAGAATGATACCTTATCCACACTCATACCCACAATGCATTAGAACAAATAAACCTAGCATAGACTGGTATGCTTGTTGCAATGCTTCCCAGGGTTTAATCCACTCAACACTTGACACCTCACACTCAACACTTGATACCTAACACTTTACACCTCACACTCAACACCTGACACTCAGCACCTGACTTCCCTGAGTTAGTTACTGTATGAGTTGCATTTTAAATACATTATTATTATTATTATTATAATAAAAAAAGAAGTGCTAAACCACAAGGGCGCTGCAGGGCAGGAAGGAAGCGAGGGCATCAGGTGGCAAAAGGGAGATGGGCGAGTAATAGGTTACAGAGAACAGCGGGGCAATGGATGGTGAAAGGGTAGAGGGCAGCAAGAGATTGAGGTAGAAAGGGCTGAGGGGAGTGTGAAAGGTATCAGAATTTGTGGAGTAAATCAGTCGTTGTCAAGAAGTCAATGAGAGAGTCAGGATTAAAGGAGGATCCATCAGCAAGAAGGGAAGGTAGAGAGGTAGAGAGAGAGAAAGAGAGAGTAGTAGAGCGGAGATAACGTTGGAAGTAAATTCTGCGTGCTCGTTGATAGAGAGAGCAGTCTAACAGAATGTGGCTAATCGATACTGGAACTTGACACTGCTCACATTTTAAATACAGTACATGATAAAGCAAATTTGTGGTGGAAAATTGTACAATGCTTTTCCATTTTTCTTGAAGTTAAGTGCCATGTTATTGATGCTGTATATAGCTTGGTGATGTAAGTTAGGGACTTCCTGGATTGTACTGCATAAATTGCTAACAAATGTTCTACTTGTTTTATCCAAAGGGTTATAAATCAATCACACACCTTATATAAAGCACTTTTGCTACTTCAACGTACATGTATAATATTGGAAAAACTATGAGGCAGTATAAAAAAAATATATTTTGTCAAATACCATTGCTCATTGGCAATGAACAGTCTAGTGGAGATCAAAATTTTTACATTATGACATTAAGTGGAATCTAGGGAATGTTGTAGGTCAATTGTCAGAGTTCATCAGTCACTTTTTTTTGGATGTTTGAATAACTGAGAAGTTAGACATAAGCCACTTGTGTAATAATTATTGTACATTTATAGAAATATTTTTATAAAAAAAAAAAGTACAAAATATAAGAGAGTACAAGAGCAGTCAACCCACATTAGTAAAAGAAACTGTGGATTAATTAATTGCAGTATTAAATTCAAGCTCTATACCTGTGTCTGTCAATACTTCAGTGACAGAAGAAACCTGCTATCCACAGTGAGGGAATCAATGAGTTGCCTTAAATAATCACTACAAAAAGTTGAAACTTCGAGCCCTCTTATCTTTGTTACACTCAAGATGCCATAGCATGGCTCTAGGACACTTGGGGAAAATGTTTTACAAGACTTTGGTGTTTGTTAGCTTAAGGTTTAAGTCTTGTATCTTAGGTGGAAACAAATATAAAAGTTTTGATTTCGACTGCATTATTAGTGTTTTTATACAGGAAAACAAAACTTGGGGCCAAGTAGTGCAACAGTAATATGAACTAGAAATATAATGTTAATATAAAAAAAAATGCCTGGTCACATGGCTTAAGTTTTTGTTTTATACCAGTGAATTATACAAAAGATTACCATGATATACCCATTATGGGTTGCCTACTCTAGACAAGAGAAGATTGACAACATGCTACTGGATACACTCAAAGCACTTTGTTGGAAAGCTCTACAGTATGTATTACATATTCCCACTTTCCCCTTTTTTTAAATAATAGTGTCTTAAGCACAAAAAAAATTATATTCTACAATATTTTAAGTTTTGTGAGCCTACTTGTATATACAATTCCCCAGTAAATGTTGAAATATTTCTTCTGCCATAATTAAGCTGTACTAGGAATTACATACAATGCTTTAAATAAAATTGTGATAAATTTTATCATTCACAGTTATACTTTTCTATAAAATATATTAAACCAAAGCAATAAACAGTATATTCATTAGTTATAATGAATAAAAAATCCTACTCTTTCTAGTCATAAATTCCTTTTTCCATTTTCATAGGGTTGAGAAGTATATACTGGAAAAAAAAATTGTAGGGAATGAGTATAGATCCACAGAATATCAGCCCTTTTCAAATTTCCCTCCACACTCGCTGCCAGTAGTACCCTAGTACACAGGTTATTACCACTCATCACAATATATACAGTAATGTTCCAGACATTTCTCAGGGTTGATGCAATATGATACTCCACCCAAATTGTCACAAAAATTAAATATCAAGTCATTCACTTCTACCAATAATAATATAATCAAATCAAGCACTAAACCCTCACTCCTACTCAAGTGTTCTCACTCATTCAATACTACTTGCATGTTGTTCACTCAGACTACATATATTGTCACTTCTCTACCTACTGAACATTATTACATCATTCAGATTACAATCAAAACCAAGTGCTAAACCCACTAGGGTCTACATCATTCAGAAATGACCTATCCAATGTCCAAAACATTCTATGTATTAGCCCATCTCTACCTGCTTTGTTTTCCATTGACCTTACTGGATTTAGCACATCTTTTTTTTATAATAATTTGTTTTCCATACTCCTTTATGTGCTTCAAAAGATTATATAAATGTGTACACACTATCTCTTCAGATTTCATTACTGCATCCACTGCTTTTTTCCTGCCGAGAATGACCCATCAGTCCTACCATATCTTGTTAATTATTTTTTTTTTTTTTATCATCACACTGGCCGATTCCCACCAAGGCAGGGTGGCCCGAAAAAGAAAAACTTTCACTATCATTCACTCCATCACTGTCTTGGCAGAAGGGTGCTTTACACTACAGCTTTTAAACTGCAACATTAACACCCCTCCTTCAGAGTGCAGGCACTGTACTTCCCATCTCCAGGACTCAAGTCCGACCTGCCGGTTTCCCTGAACCCCTTCATAAATGTTACTTTGCTCACACTCCAACAGCACGTCAAGTATTAAAAACCATTTGTCTCCATTCACTCCTATCAAACACGCTCACGCATGCCTGCTGGAAGTCCAAGCCCCTCGCACACAAAACCTCCTTTACCCCCTCTCTCCAACCTTTCCTAGGCGACCCCTACCCCGCCTTCCTTCCACTACAGACTGATACACTCTTGAAGTCATTCTGTTTCGCTCCATTCTCTCTACATGTCCGAACCACCTCAACAACCCTTCCTCAGCCCTCTGGACAACAGTTTTGGTAATCCCGCACCTCCTCCTAACTTCCAAACTATGAATTCTCTGCATTATATTCACACCACACATTGCCCTCAGACATGACATCTCCACTGCCTCCAGCCTTCTCCTCGCTGCAACATTCATCACCCATGCTTCACACCCATATAAGAGCGTTGGTAAAACTATACTTCATACATTCCCCTCTTTGCCTCCAAGGACAAAGTTCTTTGTTTCCACAGACTCCTAAGTGCACCACTCACTCTTTTCCCCTCATCAATTCTATGATTCACCTCATCTTAATGTTTCCAGAATATGCCTAACTTTTTCTTTGACTTTGCTATATTATCCATAAGTAAGGTCCGACACACTACTACCTGACCTCCTAGCTGAATGTCACACCTGTGGTGCATACTCTGTTTTTAACTTATTACATCAATTGAATGTTTAATTTCCCTCTTGCACTTTCCCCTATCCTGGAACACTCCTGCTCTTCACTCCATCACCTCTGCACATTCCTACCCTTTCAGGTTTAGTGCTTAATTTGCTTATCATCTACAAGTAAAAGTAATTCTCAACATTTCAATAACAGTATCTCTTACACATTCAAGATCTCATGGGTATCAAAGCCTTACTTCTGTGTGACATACTATGTGCACAACCTCCCACACAAGCAAGAATACACATACAGGCATGTACATATCCCACATATGTATGTACACTTATATTATTACCACTTCTCTCTACCTTCATGAAGGCAGGAAGACAATACTGGAAACAATACATTATTGCTCCACACTCATAGGTCCTCCCCTTTCTTTTTTATTTTAAAATATACAACTACCTTATTATTATGCTTCATTTGGTGTCAGTTCTCTCAACATTTCATTCTATTAGAACATTTGACTGCAACATGATATAGGAAAGCTAATTCACATCCCTTTAATTTATAAATGGAGTGCAATCTTAAACTGGATCTGAAAGCCTATGTAATTATAAGAAATATAATACTCTTAAAATAGGAACTCTTCATGTGATACTCTTTGGCTCGACCTCTCCAAATTAAACTGTAGTATCAACATTATATTAAGCTTCTGAATAAAGTTAATTTTCTCAGGTCTGCAAACATTGCAACAGATATTGTATTACTATGCAAATACATGTACTGTTGCCTATTTTGTAGTGTCTAATTTCAAAATATAATCAGCAAAATTATAATAGTGAAAAATACATTAATGAGAATTTAAAGTATATTAAGCTTGGTGTGCACTAACTACAACACAAACAACAAAAAAAACTAATGTATTCCAATATTCTAACTACTATTCTAACTAGTACATTGCCAAAAATAGTTTTAGTTCTCCAGTTTAATAAAGATTTTCAAAATTGTCCTATCTAAAGCAGGATAGTAATTTGAGCAAATCACCAAGAAACAGAGATCCTCAGGAATTCCTGATGGTGGTAAGACATCAGTCTGGGTAAAGTGAATACTGTGTAGTACAAGATTATAAAGACAATAGCTTAATAGTCTACAACAGGGATGCACAACCTGTGGCCAGCGGGTTGCACGCTGCTGAAGTAAGACGACTGTGGCACGTATACATGTAAAAAAAAAAAAAAAAAAAAAAAAAAAAAAAAAAAAGCAAACCACCACTGACTTGTGATACCGAATGCCTCCCATTGGCTTGACTCAGTTTTATGAACTGTACACTGCATAGCTTATTTTTCAGTAACTAAAATTTGGTAACTGAGAACGATGTGCATCCCTGTGCTATAATGACAACACACATGCACATGTATTATTTCCTTCACATAAATCTACCTATCTGAAGTGAGACCAATGACAACTGCACATGCAGAGCATCATGAACAAGTTTAGTATGCCCACATCTTATATATGAAAAACTAGTGTATATAGAATATTATATTCACCAAACTGCATTAAACACTTATGGGTCATATAGCATTACAAAATTAATGTGTAATATGTAAGTTAATGTCAGTGGAAAGCAGCACACTTCAACTATTATCGTTACTGGTATTGCCTATAACACAGCATACCTACAGAATAGACATTAATCTTATTTTTGGAATGTAATGTATATGCAAATATAAAACTATTAAATTATAATGTTAAACCTGTGTACAGATGTATATACTAAAATTAACTTTGATTTATATATGCATTGCCCCTGCAAATGTACATTTGAATATCCAAAGTGTCGCAAATATTTAACTAGTTACTATTTTGCAATTATTTTTATTGTTAATAAGTAAACATTATTAAGGAAAGTGATACACTGCAATTAATAACAGTAACTCTGAGACTTCAAACTTTGCTGACTCAAAATAATGATGGCTACAAAACTTATGATCACTCTGTAAGACATTTACAGAAATTGCAATTTTGATACAAATTTTGTACATAATTATTAATTTCACTGAGAATTGTCCATACTGCAGCTATACATCTGTCAGTGATACTGTCACATAATATAAGCATTTCACTCATTTACTTTGCAATATTGTTATACGCTTCCAAACACAATATCTGAAAAGCAAAAATTATCAAGTTTTTAACGTTACACAATAAAAACGAATGCCGGTAGCCAACGGGAAGATTTCACCTTGGTGTTCTTTTAGGATTAAGCTGTGAAATTTTAAAATTACACTCAAACCTGAAACAAACTGCATAGCATAAATTACTTTCCCCTACCATGTCCTAAACTCAAAGAACTAGGTGGGGAGGCAGCACAACAGAGGGGGGGGGGGTCAACATGAGCAAGGTTGCATTGAGTGTGTGAGTTTTGCAAAGGTGTACACTGTATTAATCTCCATAGGACACTTTCTACTTGCCACCCACTTGGGTAACGTGATGAAGTGCTTTGGATATACAGTACTGTAGTTCAACGCATGTGAGTATACCTAAAACTGTAGTACTATCAGCATGCCTCTGGCAAGACAGTGATGGAGTGAGTGATGATGAAAGTGTTTCTTCTTTTTTGGGTCACCCCGCCTCAGTGGGAAATGGCTAATGTGTTTAAACAATATAGTATCTAGATATAGGAAGAGGTTTTTTCATGACTGGTCATGACCTCCTGTGTTCCAGTGAACAGTGCAGTCTACCACTGCCATCATCACAAACTTTAGCAGGCTATTCAAAACTTATTTCTATTACCTTGGTGCCAATAAAGGGATCTTGATCCGAGGAATTGTAGCTGCCCTCCCCTTTGGATCAACCCTAATTGCTTTCCACACTCAACACAATGTATGACCCTTAAGGATTTAGCACTTCCACATAAATATAATCCTGTGATTCTTACATAAACAACTTCCTTTTCAAGGCATGAAAATATGCATCTCCAGTTTGATAATAAACCAACCTAAATGGTTTCATTTTTTTCTAATTTAAATGACTAAATTAATTTAACAAAAAAACAGGAGAGTGAAAGAGAGAGAATACAGATTGGTAATGTGGCCTAGAAAGCAAAATTACTTGCAATATCAGCAAGTCCCATAGAGTTTTTAATTATATAAAAAGCAAGAAAAAATCTAAATGATAAGAGCACCTCTAACAGACATAGATGGTACAATGATGAGTATCATTAAAGGTATGGGTGGCCTCAATACAACTTTAAGATTGGTCTTCAAATCTGAACACAAAATCAACATACCTAGGTTATAGACAGTAACTTCTTTGCAAGAAATTAATTGACCCCCTGAGTATCAGTGAACTCGCCACTAAAACCACAATAAAGTACCTGGAACAGTTTAACATTAACAGTCCACAAAGCCAGACAAAATATTGGCTACAATACTACAAGGATCGATTTCAAATTACACGCCCATTAACAGTCGTGCTCAATAAGTCAAGTGAAGGCAACATACCACATGACTGGAAACTAGCTAAGATTACCACAATATTCAAAAAGGGAGATAGATCATGCCTCCTCAATTAGCATCTTAACAGTTTAAGATCAATTATGGGTAAAATAACAGAAGTCATAATACTAAGGACAACACTGTTAACTGTTAGCAGCCATGTTGATTTATGTTAAAGAATCTTGCCTAACAAACTTATTGAAGTTTTTTTGGCTACATTTACAAAAATTGGGATGATAGTCTTGAGAGATGTAGTGTACCTCAACTTAAAGAAGGCAACTGATAAAGGCAAAGGCATAAGAGACAATCTCCAGAACTGGATCAGTGATTACCTCAATGATGGGACACACTGAGTAGTTTTAAATGGTGAAGTGTTTAAGAAGAAAAATGTGACAAGTGGGATCCCTCAAGTCAGTCCTTAATGGGGAGTAGTGAAGTTTAAGAGCCAGAAAATGTGCAAAATAAAAATCATAGTTGGTGCAAAGGGCAGGTTTCATTTAGAAAGACATAAGAGTAAGTCTTCTCCATGGGGAGGTGGAACAGAATTCTTCCTCCATAAGCCATGCGTGTCATAAGAGGCGACTAAAATGCTAAGAGCAAGGGGCCACCCTGCCTCAGCGGGATGTGGCCGGTTTGTCGAAAGAAGAAAGATGAAGAGTAAGTTTGCTTCAAAAGTGAGACTTTCCGTAAGAAGGATAGTGAGCAAATCCGATTTCTGTAGGTGTCAATAGTGTGTAGTCTGCATGCCCTCTGAAATATAGGACGGCTGATTGACATGATGAAGAGAGAAAAGATCAGCGATCCTGCCAGAGTGCAAAACATTTAAGTCTACTGTGTCACACTCACAGCAAGATGGCAATATCTCCCCGGATGATTGCCATTTACCAACATAATCTTTAGCCAACGTGCCTTTCCACCATTTATTTCTGAGACTAGAAGTATCTCTAAGGCAAAATACCTGATCTTATGATACTCGAATCAAATGCTAAAATCACTAATCTCTAAAATAGTTTTTCCTAAGTAAAAAAAAAAAAAAATCTGTTGTGTGGATACTGCTAGTTAAAGTGATGTATGTATAATAAATATAAATTCAATATCTTATTGCCTTTGACTCGTGAAATATATTGAGTATTCGATAAAAAAAATTATCAGGTGCTGAGCTCAGTTTTAGCTGCAGTACTGCTTACTAGATACATAATCCAACAATTCCATTATAACCTACAATTAGTCGTATTATAGTCTGTTAGTATTTAGCTCTAGACTGTTACTGCATACATAACAACAATTTTTAAGCTACAACTTAGTGTATTACTGTCATACAAACCTGATTTGTACAAATTGTTGTTGCTCACCCGAATAACCAACTTAGCTGTATTATTACATTCTGTATACACAAGACAACTTGAAGTTTTAGTGTCAGGGTAAGAGTTGTGGAAGAGGTGGTAAAATGAACCTAATAACATGAAGTACTTCCTCTTCCATTTTTTTAGAAAAAAATATTACTGATTCTCTATCTTTCGAGTTTTTTATGTGTACTGTAGATATTAAATAATTACCATAATGTTAATCATAAGCTACTCTCTACAAATGCTACAAGGATAATTTATGAGACTACCTAAATACTATAGCTGGTTTGGGTAACTGCAAAATCACATACACGTTCTCTAGACATAAACATATTCATTGCATATCTAAGTTTACCTAACATGCCAATATGGCTTACATTGAATTTCCTTTTACACAAAATTCTATTTTCTTAAGCTTACATCCATTATAACAGTAGCTTCTACGCAGCAAAGTTTCTGAGATCAAGCGAGAAGCCTCACAACTCAAAGCATGGAGTGGTGTAAACAAAGTGTTTTCTAATTTGGACCTAAAGAACAAAAAGTCACAATAACATGACTGGAAGAATACACAAATAATCCACACATAGGAGAGAGAGAAGCTTATGACAAAGTTTTGGTCCGACTTGTAAATGATGTGACTTGTAAATGGTCTAAGTCGGACCAAAAAAATTGTCATAAGCTTCTCTTTGCTATATGCAGGTTATTTTTGTATAATCTGGACTTGTAAATCAGTATAAAACATCTTGGCCTTCCAACACATTTATCACAAACATTACTCAGCTAGTTATAAATGATTTTCTCCAAAATGTAATAAACTTCTAGTACAAAATGGTGAAGAAAATAGCTGCAAACCTTTCTTGAATCAAGATGAGTAGTTTTTGAATCCAGGTCACAGATGCATGAAGATACATTCCTAGGATAAGTTTTTCAGAGCTGCATGAATTCTTACATTAAGGCGATTTTCAAAGTCATACCCATGGTAGTTATCTCTTACATCTTCCAGGCACTTCCTGCCTTCTTCTAATGTCTGAAAGAAAAAACTGAGTGTAGAATCTCTGTGATATTGGATAGTTAAGTACAATGATTTCTCCCCTAGCTGGACTAATTCATGCTCAGAGGTGCCCAAAGTTATCCCCTTCTCTTGTATAAATTACTATATGTAAAGAAAAACTTTTGTTTTTCCCTTTAGGTCACCCTGCCTCAGCAGGAGACAGCTGGTGCACTGAAAAAAAGTGCCCAAAGTGCATAAAAATCATGAAAGTATTTAAATATGACTACTTGACGAATACTGCACAATGACTATTGGTACTAAATCTTTTATTACCACCAAAAATGAAAACATAAAATATTTTGTCTCTTCACTAATTACCTCATCACTAGCACCCAGGAGGAGACCTAACTCATACAATGCAAAGGCCGGAACACACAGTTCTTCAGGGTTGAGGAGTCCATGCTGCACACTAAGGCGAAAGTGTTCAACAGCATCGTCTACAGAACCCAGAGTGTCGAGGATAGCTGCCACAATCAAATGTCGAAGACCTTCATGGTCTCCACAGTCCTCCATTGTCTGGCACTCTGAAACAGTTTAGAGAAAAGCATTACAAACTTCATTCAATACACAAATAACCCGCACATAGAAGAGAGGAGCTTACAACGTTTCAGTCTGACTTGGACCATTTACAGAGTCACACTAACAAAAAGGAGAGAAGGAGGGAGTATACATAGGCCAGCAGACAGGGACAGGAGCAAAAAAGGTAGTAATGGAGGTGGTAGTAGTAATGGTAGTGGTGTCAGTCAAATATTAAGAAAGAGGAGCACTGCAAGGGAGCTAGGGACCCACAGAGGATAGGAGCAAGAATACAGAGAGGGGGGGGAAGAAAGAAGAAAGAAAGCCCAAAGGAGAAAGAGGAAAGGGGAAGAGGGAGAGGGAGAAAGGGAAAAAAGAATCAGGTTAAGTCATGGGTGTTCTGAAGTTTGGAGCATTTTTACAATATAATGGGAAAGGAAGGCATCTACAGAGACAGAGCTATTTGGTTGAATCTACAGCTAGGCTGTGGTTTGTACGTTGGACTATGTGCAGCCATCAGTAACAGGCCCTGATCCACCAGGAGGCCTGGTCATGGACCAGGCCGCAGGGGCATTGATCCCCGGGATGCCCTCCAGGTAGACACAATTTTCCTTGTATGAATCTTAGTCCTGGCTTTGTATCTGTAGGTGCCTTCCTTTCCCATTATACACGTATTGTAAAATGCTCCAAGCTCCAAAAACCCCCTGACTTAAAATGATTCTTTTTTCCCGTTCTCCCTCTTCCCTTTCCTCTTTCCCCTTTTGGGGTTTTTCTTTCTTCTGCTTGGGTATTTATCCTTTTTTTTTTTTCCCCTCTGTGTTTTGCCCCACCTTCTGTGGGCCCTAGCTCCCTTGCAGTGCTCCTCTTTTTTGATCTGAATCCAAATATACTACTACTACCCCACTACTACCTCTCTTGCTCCCTTTCCTGTTGCTGGCTATATTTACTCCCTCCTTCTTCCTTTTTTTTTGTGCTTTGTAAATGGCCCAAATCAGACCAAAACGTCGTTGAACTCCTCTCTTCATGTTTGGGGTTATTTGCGTATTGTTCCAGTCATGGTATTGTGCCTTTTTTGTTAACTTCATTTAAGTTTACATGGATTTCAAGAAATAAAGTATGCAAAGTAATGTATTGTAATGAGAAAGAGGAGGAGGCTAATACTAAGTCATTTGCACTTTTTTTTTTTTTTTTTTTTTTTACAAAATTTAAAAAGGGTTGAACCCTAAGGGAAAGGTTCCTTGATGTTGGTGAGGGGTTTGATTTAGGGAATTGGATCTGTGCTCCAGTTCCTCGAATTAAGCCTGAATGCCTTCCAAATCCCCCCCAGGCGCTGTATAATCCTCCGGGTTTAGTGCTTCCCCCTTGATTATAATAATAATAAAAAGGGGTTAAAATATACTGATGAATTAATTTTTTGAGTTTGTCTCCATGTGGGTTATTACTGAGCATTGACAAATGTTCATTACACTTTTGTTATTCATTAAAGAAAAAGAGACCAAAACCCCTTTATTTTATCCCCTTCTAAAGTATTTTTGCCACAATTCATTAGCATTAACTTTCCATACAAATGTTGTGCCTCTATCAAAACCACATAAGATTACCCTTTTCCTCTTGTTCCTATTATTTTTTATACTCGCAATATCCCCTGTCATTCACCTATAAAACTGTAAACACAAAAAAGACACGTCTCAATGGTTCCAACTCTACAAAGTTCACACAAATTTTAACTGGCACAATTTTTTTTTTCAATCATCTGGCAAAGTTTACTTTCCAGGCCCTTGGAAGAATGCTCCAGATTTATTTTTTTACTTTTCCTTTAAAAACTGGTTCAAAACAATAAATTTTTCAAAGTTTCAGCTCTAAACATGTAGAATTTGTACCCCCCTTTACAATATGGTCCCCCATCCCTTTACCAAAATTCTGAAATTTAAAAAGTTCGAAAAAATGAAGTTTTTTTGTGGAGTTTGGGTGTCGTCATTCTACATAACTCCAACACCGCCTGTGGGAGTGTGACCCAAAGCTGACGCAGAGGGCAGGCGTCAGTTGTCTCTCAGAGCTTGTGTGTTACCGCGTGGTTGCTGTTGGTGATGTTTTTTTTTTGCTTTTTTTTTTTGTGGCTGTGAAAAAAGTCAAGGAAAAGTGCAGATACCCCCCATGGGCAACAGTGAGAAAAAAAAAAAGGAAGCATCTGACTTATCAATAATGCAGAAAGAGAGTTACACAGAAGCTGATCGTGGTGTGTCTGTGCGGTGTCTTAGTGAAAAAGTCCCCATGATATGGGAAAATGTGTGATCAGTTAATTGTGGCCTTGAACAACGTGCATTTATAGTTAGCAAAAATTTTGGTAATTTTTCAGTTTGGAGAGATGCTTGACAAAACCTTGTTAATAAGAGAGATGAACTTTTAAGAAAATTTTAAAAACGCAGTTGTCAAATTTTCTTTGGAAACACGTTCCCGGTCTATAATTATCCCAATATTTCATTTATCAATATATTACTTTATAAATAAACTGCAGCAGTATTTGTAGTTTTTATTTATCCTACTTAGTGTTAGTATTCATATGTTTGTGCTGCAGTGTTATTGTTGGATTATGAGGTGCTGCCCTAGACCCCACCTTCATTCTGAAATTCAAAACACTACTGGCCCCTAGGGATTTGGATAAAGAGATGTGGACCTGTATATATTTAAATTTTCAAAAATTTCTTCAGAAAGTCTGTGCTTCATAACTCCCATTTTAGTATTCTAGAAAATTAATTGGTAGACGGTATAAAATAAATTCTCCATGGGGAAGTGTGTGTCATAAAAGGCAACTAAAATGCTAGGAGGAAGGGGGTAGTAACCCCTTCATCTGTATACAATACAGGTTGACCATTACTAATCTGGCATCACTGGGACCTGCAGGGTGCCAGATTACAGAATGGTTAGGTTAGAATACACTTAACCCAACAGCAATATTTACGCATCGGCGATTTCACCCACTTCACGCCCTATATTTGGCCCATTCCATTGTTCCATAGTATTCCTTCTATTCTTTCAAGCGAGTACAAGAAACCGCACATTTACCTATTTCAACTACCCAATAAAGTGGTCAGAAATTGGTAATTTGGCCAATTTCACACAAATTTCAAGAGATGCCAGTTTCAAAATAGGGTTCAGAATAATCAATGTAGATATTCCTAGCACTAAAATAACATTTTCTCTGTTCATTAGTCTTGTCTCCAGGCCCCTCTTTGAATTTTTATTCACACAAAAAATAGAAGATTTGCTGTTATTCAGACTTCTGCATTATTGTAATAATTGTATAAATAATATCAACCCATTCGTGACTGTGTAGACCAGCCAGTTGGACATGTATTGGATGGTGACATCACTTGTTTACTCTTGAACATTGGCAAAAATCAAACATTTACACTACTTCGAGCTCAGTTTTAAGGTACAGTGGAACCTCAGTTTTCATATGCCCTAGTTTGTATATAAAACTATAGTTATTCTCTCTAAAATGTATTTTTTGTTAATATTTCCCATAAGAAATAATGTAAATCCAATTAATCCGTTCCAAACACCCAAAAATACTATTATCCAAAAATACATTTTATAGAAAATAACAATAGTTTTCCTAGGTAGTAGGTTGGTAGACAGCAACCACCCAGGGAGGTACTACCGTCTTGCCAAGTGAGTGTAAAACGAAAGCCTGTAATTGTTTTACATGATGGTAGGATTGTTGGTGTCCTTTTTTCTGTCTCAAAAACATGCAAGATTTCAGGCACGTCTTGCTACTTCTACTTACACTTAGGTCACACTACACATACATTTTTTTTTTTTTTTTTTCAACAAGTTGGTCGTCTCCCACCGAGGCAGGGTGACCCAAAAAAGAAAGAAAATCCCCAAAAAGAAAATACTTTCATCATCATTCAACACTTTCACCACACTCACACATTATCACTGCTTTTGCAGAGGTGCTCAGAATACAACAGTTTAGAAGCATATACGTATAAAGATACACAACATATCCCTCCAAACTGCCAATATACAAGCATATATATACACACACCCCTCTGGGTTTTCTGCTATTTTCTTTCTAGTTCTTGTTCTTGTTTATTTCCTCTTATCTCCATGGGGAAGTGGAACAGAATTCTTCCTCCGTAAGCCATGCGTGCTGTAAGAGGCAACTAAAATGCCGGAAGCAAGGGGCTAGTAACCCCTTCTCCTGTTTATATTACTAAATGTAAAAGGAGAAACTTTCGTTTTTCCTTTTGGGCCACCCCGCCTCGGTGGGATACGGCCGGTGTGTTGAAAGAAGAACTATAGTTTTAGTAGGATGACATGGAGAGCGTATAAATCTGTAGGGAAAGGAAGGCGGGGTAGGGGTCGTCCTCGAAAAGGTTGGAGGGAGGGGGTAAAGGAGGTTTTGTGGGCGAGGGGCTTGGACTTTCAGCAAGCATGTATGAGCATGTTAGATAGGAGTGAATGGAGACGAATGGTATTTGGGACCTGACGATCTGTTGGTGTGTGAGCAGGGTAATATTTAGCGAAGAGTTTCAGGGAAACTGTTATTTTTATATAGCCGGACTTGAGTACTGGAAATGGGAAGTACAATGCCTGCACTTTAAAGGAGGGGTTTGGGATACTGGCAGTTTGGAGGGATATGTTGTGTATCTTTATATGTATATGCATCTAAACTGTTGTGTTCTGGGCACCTCTGCAAAAGCAGTGATTATGTATGAGTGAGGTGAAAGTGTTGAATGATGATGAAAGTATTTTCTTTTTTTTTTGGGTCACCCTGCCTCGGTGGGAGACTTCCGACTTGTTTAAAAAAAAAAAAAAAAACTATTTTTAAACATACAAATTAGGCATACAAAAACCAGGTTCCACTGTACTTTCCAGTGTGAACCCAATCAAAATTACATCTATTTCTGGTAATATATCTTCCATTCTATCAAATGATACCAAAAAGACGAGAATACAACCATAAAAACCATACGAAAATACACCAGTCGTTTTCACACCAAAAGCAGTCACCGTTTTTTCTCATTAAGCACTGCATGGTGCAGAATTTTTTTTATGTAGTGCACACTTACCACACAGGCCTATTCTCTCATATGTAGGCCCAAATTTACGGTCACAGCTTATCTGAGTGAGCCGAGCTCATGGCGACCGACAGCGGCTTCAAAGCCACCTTATCTTTTATGGACAATGTACGGTGTATGTACTTTACACAATGAAAAGCATTTCTTTTATTTGTTGGAACCATGGCTAGGGTTAAAAGTGAGCAGATTATAACAATAAATGGAGAAAAAGAAATTGGAATGACTTATGCAGCAAGTAGTATCACCAAACAGTAGCGGCAGTTTGGTGTGGCGACCCTAGAAATTTGAAATTATGCTAGCTGAAATTTGTGCTGGATTACGATGGAACCAGATTACCAATTGCCAGATTATGATGACCAACTGTACTAAATTTAAAAGAGACACTTTGTTTTTTTTTAGATCACCCTGCCTCGGTGGGATGCAGCCGGTTCGTTGAAAAAATAAAAAACTAAATACAGTGTATCATTGGGTGTCTGCTGGAAGAGGGTAGGGTAAGGGGGGGGTCAGTTGTCCCTATGCTAGATTAGGCCTGTTTTAAGGGAAAATAACCACAGTGATGGCTTGCCTATCCCCTTGCTCCTTCTTGGAAACCCTTGCTCCTCCTGGAAATCCTTGCTCCTCCTGGAAAGGTTCCAAGGAATACCCATGCATACCTACCTTCAACCATCTGCAAGCGATGCTGTAAAGAACAGGAGGAGAGAGCATTCCACATGTACAGAAGCTCATAGGCACGTAGAAGACAGCAGTTCTTGGTTAAAGTTTCACTTTTGGCCTGGAATATGTAAACAAAATTAAAATGTGCTGTGTATAGATAGAAAAAAGTATACACTTGGGTATTCAACCTAGGTGAACCTCGTATAATTAGGCCATATTATCAAAGTAAATAAAAAACAAGCATAGTACTTATTAAGTTCCCCTCCCTTTTCTGTTTGCCTTTATGGAGGTAAAAGAGGAAATGTATTAGAGTGCAGAGGTAACAATGCTTTTATGTTGGTGTGAAGTATGGACTGTAAAACACTAATGAGACAAAGACGGGAGGCAATGTATGGTGTGAGTACTGTGCAGACTTTGGAGTGTACAAATTAAAAGAAAGTGTAGGGGTTCAAAATATAATTCAGAGGGCTGATGATGGATTGCTGAGGCATCTAGAGGCTGGAGAAGAGTAAGATGACCAGGGTGTATAAATACATACTGAGTGGAAGGAGGGATGAGGGTCATCCAAAGAAAGGTTGGAGAGATGAGTAAAGATAAAAGAGGGTTATCCAAAAAAGGGTTGGGGGGATGGGGGTTTCATCTAAAGAAAGGTTGGAGAGATGAGAGTCATCCAAAGGGTTGGAGGAATGAGGGTTATCCAAAGAAGGGTTGGAGGGATGAGGGTCATCCAAAGAAGGGTTGGAGGGATGAGGGTCATCCAAAGAAGGGTTGGAGAGATGAGGGTCATCCAAAGAAGGGTTGGAGGGAAGAGGGTCATCCAAAAAAGGGTTGGAGGGAAGGGGTAAAAGAGGTTTCGAGTGCTTGGGGCATGAGCATCCAACAGGCTTGGGTAAGCATGTTAGATCGATGGAGACAAGCAGGTTTTATGTTTGACATGCTGTTGGAGAGTGAGCAAGATAACACTTACATAAGAAGGGATTCAGAGAAATTAATTAGCCAGACTTGAGCTCTGGAGGTGAAAAGTATAGTGCCTGAACTGTGAAGAGTTGTGGAGATACTACGGTTTGGAGTGTTTCTTGAATTACTTTGTCTGTGCTCTTCTGGTAAGATAGCTATTGAGTGAATGATGTTGAATGTGTGTCCTTTTTGGGGGTCACCCTACCCTGGGGGAGACAGCTGGTATGTTAAAAAATGTACAAATTTACATAAATACACTCACAAACACTGCCAATCACCCCTCCCCCAATTATACTAATTATACATGCTACTTGTCAACACCCCCATCATGTTACCTTCCACTCATGCTAACACACCAGCTAGATCTTTCAATCACTACTCATTATGTATCAAAGACAAACTACACCTCAGAGCTATAGCTCTGTTACCTACCTACTACTACTCACACACCACTACAAAATATTACAAGCATCAGTCCAGATGCTTGTAATATTAGCCATATTAACCCTTAAACTATCCAAATGTAGATCTACGTTTGCTCGTGTAGTGCTTTGAACACAGATCTAAGTTTTTTTACATGCTTTCTTATGGAGAAAAATCAAGGTCGGAGCACTACGCGCAAAAATGTAGATCTACGTTTGGACAGTTTAAGGTTTAAAAAAAAAAGCAATTCTATACACTCATACCAACAAAGTAGTACAAACCTGAACTATAAACCCAAGGCTCAATTTGACATTCTTTATTCCTTTGCCCTCACCTTCCATCCCACAACCCATAGCCCACCTTTCCTCTCATCCTTCTCGCTCTCCCATATTCCTCACACATCTATCCATTCTGCAAAAATGTGCTTTGATGGTTATGAAAGGTTTAAAGTAACTAGAGCTGCCCTTACTTCTGACCAGATCAAATTATACCCTAAACCCAACTCCTTTCATTACTCAGGCACCTTTATGAGTTAGCACTTTTTAATATAATAATCATAAAAGTGAATGAATGATGGTGAGTGTACATCATTCTTTGGGTTATCTTCCATTAGTGGGAATTGGCCAGCGTGTTAAGACAATAGTAATGTTTTTTTAACTATTTAATTTTTCATGTGTCGAGGATAGAAACATTGAGGTCAGTGCTTTCTCAAACAGTTGTTGACAGCCCCTATGAGGACCCTGAGTGGGGGGGTAACCATTATATTGGCTGGTTGTATGGCAGGTAGAATGAGAAACACTGATCTATCTTACTGACATAAATTCCAAATAATTTACAGTTCTTTACATTATTACTTTTTGCCTCTTGTTTGCTGGTCATACCTTGAGTGCCCGACGCATCAAGAATGCCTCTAGAGCGTGACTGGAGCGGCGGACGAGGGTTGGAACTTCCATCATCCCTTTCACACACTCTTCTAATTTACCTGATGCTCCTAGACACACTGAGGGAAATACAGTGTTAAGGTGTTACACTAAGCTATACTGCACAGTAGATCGCAATACATTAAAAAGCTTAACCATCAAATACGGTAAACAATAAGCTTAAAAACTAGTTGTATTCCAGATGTTTAAACTTACAAACAAGTTGTTGCCATAGAAACCTGGTATAAATAATGGCTGTTTCATACAACTGTACTGCATATTGGCAGTTGTAAAAATTTAATTAGTTCCTAAGTGTACAGTTTGCAAGTGCAGAGTTTTGTAGCTTAGGCAGCTATTGTACACACAGTTCTTGTCAGCTAAAATGTATAAAAACTGAGTAACAGAATTTAATCAATTTGTTTCATTAATCATTCCTTATTCCTTCTTTATAATTTAATAAAGACAAATTAAATCTGAGATGCACTCAAGACTTTTATGATGACTCGCGAAATTGTATAAACACGATTACAAAAAAAACAAAAAACAGAATGGGTGGGGTTAGAACCCATGGCAAGTGAGTGGTTAAACTCCAGGCCAGTGTGTAAACCACTGGGCCAGCTGGCCACAGTAAGATTCATTCAACTAGGTATATTTATACACCTACTATATTGTAAAAATGCCCGCATAGTTTCAAGGGTTGTTCCCTAGAGTGTAACTTTTGAATACCTGATCTTTGATCAACTTCTCAAGTAATGTACATCACTGTTTTTCATGACGTAAAATTTTTTCATGAAAAATAGCAGAGCACTTTCGGAGTTTTTTTTTTTTTTTAAACAAGTCGGCCGTCTCCCACCGAGGCAGGGTGACCCAAAAAGAAAGAAAATACTTTCATCATCATTCAACACTTTCACCTCACTCACACATAATCAATGTTTTTGCAGAGGTGCTCAGAATACAACAGTTTAGAAGCATATACATATAAAGATACATAACATATCCCTCCAAACTGCCAATATCCCAAAACCCTCCTTTAAAGTGCAGGCATTGTACTTCCCATTTCCAGGACTCAAGTCCGGCTATATAAAAATAACCAGTTATCCTGAATCCCTTCACTAAATATTACCCTGCTTACACTCCAACAGCTCGTCAGGTCCCAAATACCATTCGTCTCCATTCACTCCTATCTAACATGCTCACGCACGCTTGCTGGAAGTCCAAGCCCCTCACCCACAAAACCTCCTTTACCCCCTCCCTCCAACCTTTTTGAGAACGACCCCTTACCCCGCCTTCCTTCCCCTACAGATTTAAATACCTCGAAATGCATTCAACTTTGACCCAAATTCTCTCTAAATGACCAAACCCCCTAAACAACCCCTCTTCACCCTCTGACAAAACCCTTTTTTAAAAACTCCACACCTTCTCCTAATTTCCCCCACCCCCCCCTCCAAATTTTTTCGCATAATTTTTTACACCGCACACTGCCTCCTCACTGCAGCTTTTTACCCCCAAAGGGCTTAAACCCATATAAAAAAGTGTTATTACTCCCAAAATTTTTTCAAACATTCCCTTTTTTTGCCTCCACATTTTTCCTAAATGCCCCCATCGCCTTTTTTTTCTTCATCTTTTCCCTATTTTTAACCCCAATTTCATAAATCCATCCCTGACACGCCCAACTCCCAAATATCGGAAAACATTCACTTTTTCCTTTTTTTTTTTAAACTCCCCCCCCCAAATTTTGAATCCTTTTTTTCTTATCTAAACTTTATACCCTCATCCACCTTCCCCTTTTTCTATGTTCACTTTAAATTTTTCTCCCTTTTCCACACCCCCCAAAATCGTCCCCAAACCCTTTTTTGCAATTTTTTTTTAAATCCCCATAAGCCTATAAATCAAAAAAAGTCTTCTTTTTCAAACACCCCTTTGGGGTATCCCACCGGGGTTGGGGGGCCCAAAAAGGGAAAAACAAATTTTCTTTTTTACATTTAGAAATTTTAACAGGAAAGGTTACTGGGCCCCTTGCCCCCGGGCATTTTAGTCGCCCTCTTCCCAACACGCAGGGCTTACGGAGGAAGAATTCGTTCCACTTTCCCATGGAAATCAGCAAAAATTAATTTTGTGAAATTTCCCATTTTGAAATTTGTTTTTCCCCATAATTTAATCCCCCCCCCTCTCCCAACACCCAGCATTTATTTCCCTTTTACAACCCCTTTTATAAATATATTAAACAACCTTTGGTTGGATCTATGGTTTTTTAGAAATTTTTTAAATTTGCTTTTTGCTCGAAATGCACTGCATGCTAGTACTTTCTTTTGTGCTTAACAATTTTTTTATTACATGTAAACTAATTAATTGTATACGGGCATCAAAGAAATAAAGTTTCTGAATTCAAAACAAAAAAAATTACTCATGTAATTAGCCCCTTCCCCATATGTTTAACTTTAAAATCTTTTTACCCAACCACCACTGCGCCTGAAGTAAGTAAATTAAAAACGAAAAAGTTTTTAAAACATAAGCTTTTGCCACACCTTACTTTAAAATTTTAAATTTATATTATGCATCCACTTCATCCAACTCTGTCGTGTCCATTTAAATGAAGCTACGTCCCCACATAACCAACATACCACAGTTTAAAAGGCATAAAAAGCTTTTGGGAACCAATCTAGATTCCTCTGGGGTTAGAAAAGGGCCCAATTTGGGGCAGACCCATTTAACTGTAAAGGTGGCCCCCGGCTACCTCATGTAGGGCCACCCAGCTGCACCCTCTCTCTGGGGAGACCCCTTGTGGGGCCCCCGGGTAAGAATCGGGGCCCCACGATGTCACCCTGAGGAAATACACTTCCCGTTTTACTGAATTACAGTAGTTCATCTCCAAACAAAAAAAGCAACAAACAGAACTCTCATATCTATACTCGAATGACAAAGAGTTTCTGCTCTCCATTTTATTATCTTTGCAAAAAAATTAATCATTATCGGCTCTCTGTATGTGATTTTTTTAACCTGTCCCAAATTTCTAACTCTTTTTACTCTATATGTTTAAAGGGCAATTTCTCAACATACCCCTTAAAAAGGCTGGGTTAACATCTTTCACAAAATTCAACATCTACCAAAAAAATGCATAAAAACCCCAAAGTCAATACTGTTTTCCCGATGAAAAAAAACAAGGCAGAGGAAGAACAGAAAAAACCCGGGAGTTAAAAATTTGGGTGACAATGAATTTAATGGTGATTCTAAATTAAAAAATAAAAAGACCAACAACTGTTAAGGGGGGCTAGCTGAGTTTTTTGGAAAATTATCCCTCAAACAACAAATACAGGATAATAGACATGCAAGAGATCTCCCACCAAGTGTCAGGCACTGCATAAACATAGGAAAAAAATGTAAAAAAAAAACTTTTGTAACCTTTCGGGGTCACCCTGCCTTGGGGGGAGATGGCCAGGGGTTTTTAAAAAATATTATCTTTTTTTAAATGTCATAACAGAGCCCCTCTGACATTTTTAAAATTCACTTTGAATCAAAGACAATAAGGGCAAATCGTGATAACACAGCTGAAGGACTTGCTTCCCAAAAAAATCTAAATCCGGGCCCGTTCCTAAAACTCATACACATTCTTACAACTATGAATTTTTACTCCTTTTTTAGTTTTCTTAAACGTCACATTCCTTGAATAATTTGTCTGAAGACCTGCCTCTATTTTTGTTAGGGATCCTTTAGATTTTTTACAGATTCTTTTTTTTCTTGCTACATATACACTGCCAGTGTCTTATTATTTGGCTTTTAATAGTAATTTTTTGGAATTTTGTGTATAGCAGGACAAGCTTTTTTAACCAAAGAAAACATGGTCATGAATCATTTAATCTTTTGGGGTAAACGGGGGTTTTAAAGAGGACTCACCTAAAAGTCTCTGGACTCTACCACGGAAAAAGAGGAAAGGCAGACTGTGCATATTTTTGCTGGTTTTCCTGCAGCAGGAGGGGAGCAGCCTCGACCCCTGCTCTCACCTTGCTCCCAAACCAGGGCAAAAAATGGCCCCGGGCCCCTTTTGGTACCAGAGCATGTTAAGCGGGGGTGCAGGAAAAATCCCCAAATCCCTTTGTTAGTTTTAAAAATGATACCAAGAAAAAATGGCTATTAATTTGAAATTTCAATTAAAATTAATTTTTAAAATTTTTAAAATTTTAAATAATACTTTTTTACATTTTAAAAAAGATTAAAAAAAAACTGTCCAACATATTTTTTTTAAATTTTATATTGTTAGTATTAATTCTACTTTAAACTGCCCCCAAACCTTTTAAAAACTAAGGGCTTTTCCTTGTAAGGAATACACACCGTTTTTTAAACCCCTATTGGGAATGTGACCTCTGACGGGGGGTTTTAAAATTTTTCCCCACTTTCCCCACAGCCTGGCCCGGGGGCCCCCCTTTTCGGGGGCTTTCCTGATGAAAACCCGGGTGTTGGGTTGCTGATGGCCCCCCCATAACTTAATTTAAATTTTTCTTGGGAAACCCGCCCCTTAAACTCAAATTTTAAAAACCTTATACATACTTTTAAAATGGGGCTTTAAAAAATTTAATTTTTGATTTTTTGAGCTTGTTTCACAGCTTTTCATCTCTCTACTATCCACCACTTACCAAAAGCAAACTTCCAAAAAGGCAAAACACTTTTGATACAGGGTTTTTAATAAACGGGTAAGTTTAAACCCTTTTTCCCAATTCAAAAAATTGCCCTGGACTTCTGCCTCACATTATGAACTGTTAAAAATTCACAAAAGAATGTGTAAAATTTCTGTCACTTTCCCGAAAAAAGTACCCCGATGCAGTTATTTAAACCAAAGGGTTAACCCAATCAATTGGTTCATAAGATCTGTAAATACAGTAGTGGAAAAACTACTGGACCTGGTCTGAACCAGGTCATAGGGGGCACTGGGCCCCCAGAACACCTTTCCAAAAAAGATAAAAAGGGGTATTGGACTGGCACACTCCCTTTCAGTGGTGGGGCCCTTTAACCCGAATTTTAAACAAAAAAAGCCCGTAGCAACCCCGTGGCATGCAATACCACCATTCCCGTTTTCTCTTAGATTGGGAAGAGGCATGGTTAAAAATTTTCCCGTTTGTTAGGGGAAAGGCCTTTTTTACTTGCCCAAAAGGGAAAATTTTGCCGCTTTTCCCCCTATTTTTTAAAAAACTAACTTTGCAAGGGAAAACTCAAAACCTAAAAGGGTACTCTAATACCAAAAAAGAGAAGGGAAAAATAAAATC
The DNA here is from genome assembly GCF_026875155.1 of Cherax quadricarinatus. Lineage (NCBI taxonomy): Eukaryota > Metazoa > Arthropoda > Malacostraca > Decapoda > Parastacidae > Cherax > Cherax quadricarinatus. Next base: position 23,557,582 of record NC_069453.1, read on the forward strand.
TCAAGGGTTTTTAAAAAACAAATAAGTAAAATATGCTTTTTCCCCTGGGCCCAAATAGCCTTCAAACTCTCTCTCAATCCCTTTGCATGGTATTAAACCTATAAACAGTATTTTACTGAAAAAATAAACAAGTCCCAATCACAATTACACACTTTAAAAAAAAAGGGTTTTCAACCAACAAAAACAAAGGGGAAGAATGGCTGCCACAATGTCTTTTTATCTACTTACTTTCTATTTTGGGGCTCTCCCTGCATGTGGGGTTTTTCGTGCGAAAAAGAAGCTGAGAGGCCACCCCAAACTGTCACCCCTTTCAGTCCAAAACCAAAGAACAAGTCGGAGGGAAAGAATTGGGGGTAGGAGGGGCATGCACAACTGGAACAGGCCCCTACCCCAAAAATAACAGAAGCCCCGCCTAGTACCAGTCAGGTTGGGGGAAATGGGCCCACTGAAATGCAGACTTTAAAATTTTATAATTATACAGTTTCATAAAAATACAGCAAAAAATAATGTTTTTAAATCAGCAAATATCAAAAAAATGTGTTAAGCAATGATGCAAATCTTTCAAAAAATTCACTCACTGTCGGGGGCAAAAAAGAAAATTTAAAAAAATTTCTTAAAAATAGAGTCAGAGAGTTTGGGGAAAAAAAGGGAATGCGATCCCAGACCCCTGACAGAAGTTTCCCCTGGAAAAACAAAAAACCCCAATAAATTTTTCCCAGTGGCCAAAAAAAGCACAAGTACGGTTATCACATAAAAAAATGTACTTTCACATCATTCATTCATGGTGGGGGGGCTAAGATAAAATTTTACCAAAACCGTTTAACGTGAGCAAGTGCATTTAATTTTTTTCCCGAATAAATGAAAAGAGACTCTGAAACTATGAACAAAACCCAAAAGAGAGGGGGGAAAATTTTTTTTGAATATAAATTTTGGTTTTGAAAAGGACATTTTTTCTTTACGAAAAAGCCCAGTGCATATTTTCTTCACTGTAAAGGGAATACAGCATCTAGGGGTTTTGGGTGGGTGCTTTACAGCAAAAATTTACTGGAAAGTGGGAAACATACCCTTTTTTCCCTTTTAAAGCAAAATTTAAGGGTTGTAATATTTTTTTTTCTAGTTAGTAAGGTTTTGGGAGAAAACCCCAAACCCCCAGGGAGGTTTCTACCGTCCTTGGGGAGTAGGTTGGTCGACAGCAACCCCCAGGGGAGGTACTACCGTCCTTGGTATAGGGTTTTTAGACAGCAACCACCCAGGGAGGTACTACCGTCCGTGGATAGGTTGGTAGACAGCAACCACCCGGAGGTACTACCCCCTGTGGTAGTAGTTGGTAGACACCAACCACCGGGAGGTACACCTCCGTGGGGAGTAGTTGGGAACACAACCACCCAGGGAGGTACACCTCCTGTGGGATAGGTTGGGGAGACACCAACCACCAGGGGGGTACACCCTCCTGTGGTATAGGTTGGTAGAAAACCCAAACCCCCAGGGGGGGTACTACCTCCTGTGGTAGTAGGTTGGAGACACCCAACCCCCCAGGGGGTACTACCACCTTGGTAGTAGTTGTAACACCCAAACCCCCAGGGAGGTACACCTCCTGTGGGAGTAGGTTTGGGGAGACACCCAAACCCCCCAGGGAGGTAACCTCCTGTGGGAGATTTTTAGACAAAACCACCCGGGAGGTACACCTCCTGTGGTATTTGGGTTGGGAGACACCAACCACCAGGGGGGTACACCATCCGTGGATAGGGTTTGGGAGACACCAAAACCCCCCAGGGGGGTACTACCTCCTGGTAGGGTTGGTAGACACCCAAACCCCCAGGGAGGTACCCTCCGTGGATAGGTTTGGGGAACCCAACCACCCAGGGGGGTCTACCTCCTGTGGTTAGGTTGGTAGACACCCAAACCCCCCAGGGGGTATACCTCCTTGGGGGAGTAGGTTTGGAGACACCCAAACCCCCCAGGGAGGTACTACCTCCTGTGGGGATAGGTTTGGGGCACCCAACCACCGGGAGGTACTACCTCCTGTGGGATAGGTTTAACACCCAAACCCCAGGGGGGTATACCTCCTGTGGGATAGGTTGGTAACACCCAAACCCCCAGGGAGGGGACTCCCCTGTGGGAGAGTTGGTAGACAAAAACCACCCAGGGAGGGGACACCACCTTGGTAGTAGGGGGGGAGACAACCCAACCACCAGGAGGTACTACCTCCTTGGGATAGGTTGGGAGACACCCAACCACCCAGGGAGGGACTACCGTCCTGTGGAGTAGGTTTGGGAGACAACAAAACCCAGGAGGTACTACCGTCCCCCCCTGGTAGTAGTTGGTAGACAACAACCACCCAGGAGGTACTCCGTCCTGTGGGATAGGGTTTTGGTAAACACAACCACCCCAGGGAGGTACACCCCCGTGGTAGTAGGTTGGGAGCACAACCACCCCGGGGGGACTACCGTCCGTGGTAGTAGGTTGGGAACACAACCCCCCCCAGGGGGGTACTACCCCTTGGGGTAGGTTGTAACCCAAACCCCCCAGGGGGTAAATACCGTCCCGTGGGATAGGGTTTGGGAGACACAAACCCCCCCAGGGAGGTACTACCTCCTGTGGTATAGGTTGTAGACACAACCACCCCGGGGGGACAACCCCCCCGTGGTAAAGGGGTTGGGAACAACAACCCCCCCAGGAGGGGCTACCGCCGTGGTATAGGTTGGTAGACAACAACACCCAGGGAGGTACACCCCTGTGGGAGTAGTTTGGGAGACAACAACCACCCGGGGGGTACTACCTCCCTTTGGGGTAGTGGTTTGGGTGACAGCAACCACCCGGGGAGGTAAAAACCGTCCTGCCAAGTATTTAAAACAAAGCCTGAAATTGTTTTTACATGATGGTGGGATTGTTGGTGTCCTTTTTCTTCTCATAAACAGCAGATTTCAGGTACGTCTTCTACTTCTACTTACACTTAGGTCACACTACACATACATGACAAGCATAAATAACACCCCTCTGGGTTTTTTTGCTAATTTTTTTTTCTAGTTATTGTTTTGTTTTTTCCTCTTATCTCCATGGGAAAGTGGGGCAAATTCTTTTCCCCCGTAAGCCATGCGTGTCAAGGGCGACTAAAAGCCGGGGGCAAGGGCTAGTAAACCCTTTTTCCTGTAATATTAAAAAGGGGAAACCCTTTTAATGGGCCTTTTTGGGGCCCCCCAACCTCATGGGATAACTCGTGCTTTAAAAAAAAATATGTTTTGTTTTTATTAATACATTCGCTTTTTCTGGAGGGGAAAAATTCAATATAGGAGTATGGAAATTAAAGAATTAGGGTATGGTTGTTTGTTGGCAGTCTGCAGTTAAGGCCGTGGAGTGTCTACTCCTCTATTCCCCCCCCCCCCCCCTTTCCCCCTTTTTTTACCCATGGGATGAGGGGTTAACTCTAACCTGGAAAATCACTTGAGACTGCTTCCACAAACCTGTAATAGCTTCCACTCCCGTACCATATATATTTTTTTTTTGCTTTTCTTAAAAGCTTACTCTTGAGGAAAAGGTATAGTGATACCGACAAGATTTGGAAAAGACACTTATGTACAGTTCAGGACATTTATTAAATGAAACGTTTTGCCATGAGTGGCTTCTTCAGTATAGGACTGAAGAAGCACTCGTGGTGAAACGTTTCATTTAATAAATGTCCTGAACTGTACATAAGTGTCTTTTTCCACGGCTTCACTTTTACTTAGTGCTGTACACTTGTGTTTATTCCTGCCTTGCTTTGAATTTAATGTCACTTTTTAATCCTCACCATTTTTTTAAAGGCTGTGTGTGTGTGTGTGTGTGTGTGTGTGTGTGTGGGTGTGTGTGTGTGTGTGTGTGTGTGTGTGTGTGTGTGTGTGTGTGTGTGTGTGTGTGTGTGTGTGTGTGTGTGTGTGTACTCACCTATTTGTACTCACCTATTTGTGGTTGCAGGGGTCGAGTCATAGCTCTGGCCCCGCCTCTTCACTGATTGCTACTAGGTCTCTCTCTCCCTGCTCCATGAGTTTTATCATACCTCGCCTTAAAAACTATGTATGGTTCCCCCCTCCACTACTTCACTTTCTTAGACTATTCCACGACTTGACTACTCTATGACTGAAGAAATACTTCCTAACATCCTTTGATTCATCTGAGTCTTCAACTTCCAATTGTGACCTCTTGTGTATGTGTCCCATCTCTGGAACATCCTGTCTTTGTCCACCGTGTCTATTCTGCGCAGTATTTTATATGTCGTTATCATGTCTCCCTGACCCTCCTGGCCTCAGTGTCGTCAGGCCGATTTCCTCAACCTTTCTTCGTACGACAATCCCCGTAGCTCTGGGACTAGTCTTGTTGCAAACCTTTGCACTTTCTCTAATTTCTTGACGTGCTTGACTAGGTGTGGATTCCAAACTGGTGCTGCATACTCCAGTATGGGCCTGACGTAAATGGTATACAGTGTCTTGAACGACTCCTTATTGAGGTATCGGAACGCTATCCGTAGGTTTGCCAGGCGCCCGTATGCTGCAGCAGTTATCTGATTTATGTGCGCCTCAGGAGATATGCTCGGTGTTATACTCACCCCAGATCTTTTTTCCTTTAGTGAGGTTTGCAGTCTTTGGCCATCTAAACTATATTGTGTCTGCGGTCTTCTTTGCCCTTCCCCAATCTTCATGACTTTGCATTTGGCAGGGTTAAACTCAAGGAGCCAGTTTCTGGACCAGGCTTGTAGCCTGTCCAGGTCTCTTTGTAGTCCTGCCTGATCCTCATCCGATTTGATTCTTCTCATTAACTTCACATCATCTGCAAACAAGGACACTTCTGAGTCTATCCCTTCCATTATGTCGTTCACATATACCAAGAACAGCACAGGTCCTAGGACTGACCCCTGTGGAACCCCGCTTGTCACAAGCGCCCACTCTGACACCTCGTCACGTACCATGACTCGTTGCCTCCCTGTCAGGTATTCTCTGATCCATTGCAGTGCCTTTCCTGTTATGTGTGCCTGATCTTCTAGCTTTTTCAGTAACCTCTTGTGAGGAACTGTGTCGAAGGCCTTTTTGCAGTCCAAAAAAATGCAGTCGATCCATCCCTCTCTCTCTTGTCTTACTTCTGTCACCTTGTCATAAAACTCTAGTAGGTTTGTGACACAGGATTTTCCTTCCCTGAAACCGTGCTGGTTGTCAATTATACACTTGTTTCTTTCCAGGTGCCCCACCACTCTCCTCCTGATGATCTTCTCCATGACCTTGCATACTATACACGTTAGTGATACAGGTCTGTAGTTTAGTGCCTCATGTCTGTCTCCCTTTTAAAAATTGGGACTACATTTGCCATTTTCCATACCTCAGGGAGTTGCCCAGTTTCAAATGATGTGTTGAAGATCTTTGTTAATGGCTCACACAATATCTCTGCTCCCTCTTTAAGGACCCATGGAGAGATGTTGTCTGGTCCCACCGCCTTTGAGGTGTCAAGTTCGCATAGCAGCTTCTTCACCTCCTCCTTGGTTATATGTACCTCATCCAGCACTTGCTGGTGTGCCCCCTGTTCTGATTTCTTGGAGTCCTACTGGTTTCCACTGTAAATACCTCTTTAAATTTGTGTTGAGCTCCTGACATACCTCTCGGTCGTTTCTTGTGAATTCCCCATCACCCTTCCTCAGTTTGATTACCTGGTCCTTGACTGTTGTTTTCCTCCTGATGTGGCTGTACAACAGCTTCGGGTCAGTCTTTACTTTTGATGCTATGTCATTTTCATATTGTCTCTGAGCCTCCCTTCTTATCTGTGCATATTCGTTTCTGGCTCTTCGGCTGATTTCTTTATTTTCCTGAGTTCTCTGTCCTTCTGTACCTTTTCCATTCTCTAGTACACCTAGTTTTTGCCTCCCTACACCTTTGGGTGAACCAAGGACTCGTTCTGTTCTTCCCATTATTTCTGTTTCCCTTGGGAACAAACCTCTCCTCTGCCTCCTTGCATTTTGTTGCTACATAGTCCATCATTTCTTGTACTGGTTTTCCTGTCAGTTCCCTCTCCCACTGAATGTCTTGAAGGAAGTTCCTCATGCCTGAGTAGTTCCCCCTTTTGTAGTTTGGTTTTTCCATGCCTATTCCTGCTACTCTCTCCACTTGGAGCTCAACTATGTAGTCGAAGCACAGAACCACATGATCATTAGCTCCCAGGGGCCTTTCATACGTGATACCCTCGATGTCCGAACTACTCATGGTGAATACAAGGTCCAACCTTGCTGGTTCCTCT
>NC_069453.1:23566333-23658833 GCF_026875155.1 Cherax quadricarinatus
GAAATGCGTAGGGAGACACTGGTCAGAGAAATAGCAAACATCAAACTAAAGCTAAAGGAATCTTATAGGAGTCAGGAATTGCGGGAAGAACTAAAAGCCATAAATGAAATCGAAAGAAATTCAAAGTATTTCTTTTCTTATGCCAAATCAAAGTCAAGAACAACATCCAGTATTGGGCCCCTACTTAAACAAGATGGGTCCTACACAGATGACAGCAAGGAAATGAGTGAGCTACTTAAGTCCCAATATGACTCAGTTTTTTGCAAGCCGCTAACCAGACTGAGAGTCGAAGTCTAAATGAGTTTTTTATGAGAGAGCCACAGAATTTGGTAAACACAAGCCTATCTGATGTTATCCTGATGCCAAATGACTTCGAACAGGCGATAAATGACATGCCTATGCACTATGCCCCAGGGCCAGACTCGTGGAACTCCGTGTTCATCAAGAACTGCAAGAAGTCCCTATCACGTGCTTTTACCATCCTATGTAGAGGGAGCATGGACACGGGGGTCGTCCCACAGTTACTAAAAACAACAGACATAGCCCCACTCCACAAAGGGGGCAGTAAAGCAATAGCAAAGAACTACAGACTGATAGCACTAACATCCCATATCATAAAAATCTTTGAAAGGGTCCTAAGAAGCAAGATCGCCACCCATCTAGATACCCATCAATTACACAACCCAGGGCAACATGGATTTAGAGCAGGTCGCTCCTGTCTGTTCCAACTACTGGATCACTACGACAAGGTCCTAGATGCACTAGAAGACAAAAAGAATGCAGATGTAATATATACAGACTTTGCAAAAGTCTTCGACAAGTGTGACCATGGCATAATAGCGCGCAAAATGTGTCCTAAAGGAATAACAGGAAAAGTTGGCAGATGGATCTAAAATTTCCTCACAAACAGAACACAAAGTGTAGTAGTCAACAGAGTAAAGTCTGAGGCAGCTACGGTGAAAAGCTCTGTTCCACAAGGCACAGTACTCACTCCCATCTTGTTTCTCATCCTCATATCTGACATAGACAAGGACGTCAGCCACAGCACCGTGTCTTCCTTTGCAGATGACACCCAAATCTGCATGACAGTGTCTTCCATTGCAGACTCTGCAAGGCTCCAGGCGGACATCAACCAAATCTTTCAATGGGCTGCAGAAAACAATATGAAGTTCAACGATGAGAAATTTCAATTACTCCAATATGGTAAACATGAGGAAATTAAAACTTCATCCGAGTACAAAACAAATTCCGGCCACAAAATAGAGCGAAAAACCAACGTCAAAGACCTGGGAGTGATCATGTCGGAGGATCTCACCTTCAAGGACCATAACATTGTATCAATCGCATCTGCTAGAAAAATGACAGGATGGTTAATGAGAACCTTCAAAACTAGGGATGCCAAGCCCATGATGACACTCTTCAGGTCGCTTGTTCTATCTAGGCTGGAATATTGCTGCACACTAACAGCACCTTTCAAGGCAGGTGAAATTGCTGACCTAGAAAATGTACAGAGAACCTTCACGGCGCGCATAATGGAGATAAAACACCTCAATTACTAGGAGCGCTTGAAGTTCCTGAACTTGTACTCCCTGGAACGCAGGTGGAAGAGATATATGATTATATACACCTGGAAAATCCTAGAGGGACTAGTACCAAATTTGCACACGAAAATCACTCAACGAAAGCAAAAGACTCGGCAGACGATGCAACATCCCCCCAATGAAAAGCAGGGGTATCACTAGCACGTTAAGAGACAATACAATAAGTGTCAGGGGCCCGAGACTGTTCAACTGCCTCCCAGCATACATAAGGGGGATTACCAATAGACCCCTGGCTGTCTTCAAGCAGGCACTGGACAAGCACCTACAGTTGGTACCTGACCAGCCAGGCTGTGGCTCGTACGTTGGATTGCATGCAGCCAGCAGTAACAGCCTGGTTGATCAGGCTCTGATCCACCATGAGGCCTGGTCACAGACTGGGCCGCAGGGGCATTGACCCCCTGGAACTCTCTCCAGGTACTCTCCAGGTAAATACTACAGTTATAAAACTGCAACATCAACACACCTCCTTCAGAGTACAGACACTGTACTTCCCACCTCCAGGACTCAAATCTAGCCTGGAGTTTACCTGGAGAGGGTTTCGGGGGTCAACGCCCAAGCAGCTCAGTCTGAGACCAGGCCTCATGGTGGATCAGGGTCTGATCAACCAGGCTGTTACTGCCAGCCTCACACTAACGTACAAACCACAGCCCGGTTGGTCAGGTACCGACTTTAGGTGCCTGTCCAGTGCCTTCTTGAAGACAGCCAGAGGTCTATTGGTAATCCTCCTTATGTATGTTGGGAGGCAGTTGAACAGTCATGGGCCCTGGACACTTATTGTGTTCTCTCAATGTACTCGTGGCGCCCCTGCTTTTCATCGGGGGAATGTTACATTTCCTGCCGAGTCTTTTGCTTTCATAGGGAGTGATTTTTGTGTGCAGGTTTGGTACTAATCCCTCCAGGACCTTCCAAGTCTGTATTATCATGCATCTCTCTCACCTGCAGTCCAGGGAATACAGATCAAGGACCTTCAAACTCCAGGTCAACCGTTCCCAGCAATTTAGATGCCTTATCGTATTTATGTGTGCTGTGAAAGTTCTTTGTATGCTCTCCAGGTCTGCAACATTGCCAGCCCTGAAGAGGGCCGTTAGTGTACAGCAGTATTCCAGCCTAGAGAGAACAAGCAATCTGAAGAGTGTCATCATAAACTTGGTGTCCCTAGTTCTGAAGGTTCTCATTATCCATCCTATCATTTTCCTAGCTGATGAGGTAGATTCATTGTTGTGGTCTTCGAAGATGAGATCCTTTGGCATTATCACTCCCAGTTCCTTCACATTTCTTTTTTGCTCTATTGTATGGTTAGAATTTGTTGCATACCTTGATACATTTTTAATTTTCTCAAGTTTTCCATATCTGAGTAGTTGAAATTTCTCCTCGTTGAACTTCATACATTTTTGAGTGGCCCAATTAAGATTTGGTTGATATCCGCTTGGAGTCTTGCAGTGTCTTTGATGGAGGTCACTGCCGGGTTCCCCAAATCACTTCATAAATGTTTCCTTGCTCACACTCCAACAGCACATCAACACATGTTTATACTATCATATATTAAGCAATATAGCTAGGCCTAAAAAATGCATATACAGTACACACATTACTTACCTTAAAATATTTTAATCCTTAGCTTATAGTGAGTGGTGAATATATGTACTGTACGAAGTCTGAATAAATAAACACTGGGTATAATTGAAAACCACTGTAAAGTAAAGCACTGTAATGCAGGGCTTGCCTGTACTGGTGACACCTAAACTACTCAATGGGAAGTGGAGAAAACGTTTTCTTCCATAAGCCATGTGTATCATAAGAGGCAACTGAAATGCTGGGAGCAACGGGCTAGTAACCCCTTCTGTATACGTACATTACTAAATGTAAGAAAAATTAACACTTTCATTTCTTCCTTTAAAAGCCACCCTGCTTCGATGAGTGATGGCTGTTGTGTTATAAAAAATAAGTACTGTAAGGTATGAAGGGTGTCATGTCAACACTGGAAGCCACAACAACCATTCATGTTGTCAAACTTAGCTAACCAAATGTAGTTGTCTTCATCATCAACACTTCTGCCTGCATGAGATGCTGAAGGAAGTACACCTACCATCCGACTTATGACCTGCTCGACTTACGATGACTCGACTTACGACCGTGTTTTTTATGCCAAATTTCTGGGAAATAAACAAGTGTTTGTGTTGTACACAGTGTTTATCCTAAACCTTACAGTATAAAATACAGTACAAACAGCATAAAAAGTAAAGTAAAACATGAAATACCAAAATAAAACAATAAAATAAAGTCATTACAAAAATGTTATGTTGATATTCAGTAGTAAAGTTCGACTTACGACCGGTTTCTCGGAACCGAGCTCGGTCGTAAGTCGGATGGTAGGTGTACTTGACTTTCAGTGGGAAGATAGAAACAATGTATCCTCAGCAATGTCACCCACCCATTATTTACCAGGCTATTTTTACCATTGACAGGTGAGTGGTGGGGCTGTCATACTCACTGAGCTAACACTTGTGTTGCTATTACCTTCAAATCTCTGAATCATCACAAGAATCCTACATCATGCTTCATCATGTCTTAACACACAACATAGCCTTTGTTTAAACTTTTCTAATCACACACAGTTTCATTAATTTTGCTGTATCAGGACAGTAGATGAGGAATGATGTAGGTGACAAGTGGTTAAAAGATACTAATTACGGTATCCTTTTGATCTGTGTATCTTTTTTATTCCCTAATTAACTTTATTATATTTGTGGGGAAGTGCTTAACCCATAAGGGTCATAGTGCCAGGGGAATGGAATGTTATCTCGTGTTATCTAAGGTAAGGGAAGGGTGGCTCTACTGCCTTGGTTCAAAAGCCTTTCACTGCACCTGTAAGGTACACAGTTATATGCAAGAAGCTGAGCTTGTGTCTTTATATTCATCATCACAAAAATAGGGATAGGAACTTGTAGAATCACAGTCACACACAAACATACACATTTAAACATTGCTAAGTAAAACATTCTAAATCTTTAAAAGATAATCTTACTTCTTGGACTGTTGTTGGTGTTTGTTGTTTGAGTAAAGGAATCCCTTCAAGTTGGGTACAGATTTGGAGAGAGGAATGCGAATACCCAGAGCTGAAGTTGAAGAAGATAATGGAGCCGAGTGGTGACCCGACTCTGAGAAATCTGCAGCTGGACCGGGAACCCCAGTGGAGCCAACAGACCAGGACCCTGGACTCTGCAGTTCATCTGTGCTAGTGTTGAGAGAGCCAATATACTCCTCTGTCAGATTTGCTGCAATATTAACATAAAGATTAGTACATTAAGAAAATTTTTGGCAAATGCATGTTTCTGTACAAAAAATTATACAAGCCAAAACTGGCATTCAAGTGCTTGAAGCTTCACAGCATTTGTGAATTACAATTACCATACATAATGCAAAAAATCACTACAGTTATAAAACTGCAACATTAACACAGGTGTATTAATGTTGCAGTTTTATAATTGTAGTGTGAGCGAGCCTCTGGTAAGACAGTGATGGAGTGAATGATAATAAAAGTTTTTCTTTTTTGGGCCACCCTGCCTTGGTGGGAAACGGCCGATGTGTTAATAAAATAAAATAAAAGCTATATCTTTAGTAACTTATGTCCTCTGATAAGTACATGTAGAACTACTGTCGTATGTTTTGAGGTACCATTGACACCAAAAGATATATCCACCTAGGTTGAGTCATTTCAACCCCTCCCCCCCAAAAAAAAGAGAGGAAAAGCATTTACCATCATTGATTCAGTCACTGTCTTGCCAGTAGCGTACTGACATCACAGTTCAGATGGGTCTCCAAACTGCAACATCCTTTAGCAGAATCCCTTATTGATGCCATATTGCTTTTATCAAATCACAGACATCTGTTCATGACTTGATAAAAACCATTCCATTGGCAAAATATTGTCAATAAAGGATTCCATAAAGTGCATTTGTCTCACCATCATGTGAGTATCTTATACTATTACCTATCCATAACTTTACAATACCTAGGTAGTAGGTTGGTAGACAGCAACCGCCCAGGGAGGTACTACCGTCCTGCCAAGTGAGTGTAAAACAAAAGCCTGTAATTGTTTTACATGATGGTAGGATTGCTGGTGTCTGTTTGTCTGTCTCATAAATATGCAAGATTACAGGTACATCTTGCTACTTCTACTTACACTTAGGTCACACTACACATACATATACAAGCATATATATACACACCCCTCTGGGTTTTCTGCTATTTTCTTTCTAGTTCTTGTGTTCTTGTTTATTTCCTCTTATCTCCATGAGGAAGTGGAACAGAATTCTTCCTCCGTAAGCCATGCGTGTTGTAAGAGGCAACTAAAATGCTGGGAGCAAGGGGTTAGTAACCCCTTCTCCGTACAAATTACTGGAAGGACCTGCAGATACTTAATGAGCAGGGATGGCAAGCAACAATCAACTGGATTCCAAGCCACATCGACCTCGCTGGGAATGATGCGGCGGATGGCGCGGCGAAGTCAGCAACCCTTGAACCCCAGCCAGTGACCACCATCGCCATCAGCCGCAGGCAGGTGGACCTGTGGGCAGCCGCTGCAGCCAGGCGCCCGCTACCAGGGCCAGGCACATCGCAGAGCCGGATCTGGTACGACAGGGCGACCCGAGGGGAGCCCCCGCCGAGCATGCGGAGGCTAGACAGGAAGTTGCAGGTTGGGATCCACCGGCTGCAACTTGGCTACCCTACTGCCAGAAGACTCATCGACCGTGTGCGAGAGGAGTGCTGCTGCCATTGCAACCAGATGGTCCCCAAGCCACTAGTGCACTACCTCCTCGACTGCCCCGCGACGGTGCCACTCCGACGGAGGCACTTCCCAATGGCGCCTGGGGACCCGAACCGAGAAGACACCGCAGCCCGGCTAGTGTACCTGGCCGTCCGTGACCTGGGAACTCTCATCCCCATCCTGGCTGCCCACTCACCGCCTTGATGACGACGCCACATACAATGAAGAGTCGCCACGACCTCTCCATCTATTAACTCTCCTACTCTTCCTTCTTTCACTCCCCTACCTCCCCTCCCCCACCACTTATAAAAAAAAAAAAAAAATCCAACGGAGCCTGTACCTGTTTTCTAGGTAAAAGTCTGAACTCGCCTAGAACCCATGCCACACTACCAACAACTTGACGGGGCAACAAGTGCCCGAAGACCCTCAACCCTGGCGATGCCTGCCAATGAAGCCCAAGTGGACGCCTGCTGATGAAGACCAAGTGACGCCTGCTGATGAAGATGAGAAGCGAGATGACACTCCCCTCTGGGGAGTCGCCGCAAGAGAGAAGAAGAGGTTACCCTCCAGCCGGAGGGCCCAAGAAAGAAGACAGAAGAAAGAAGAAGATGAACGACACCCCCAACCGGGGGCCACAGCCGGGTCACCATATGGAGAAGACCTGGGACGGAAGTACCGGCAAACCTCTAATGAATGAATGAATGTACAAATTACTAAATTTAAAAAGAGAAACTTTCGTTTTTCTTTTTGGGCCACCCTGCCTTGGTGGGATACGGCCAGTTTGTTGAAAAAAAAAAAAAAAAACTTTACAATATTTTACACCTTACTCTTAATTTTAGACCACCCATAACATAATGATGGGGAGGCAGAGAAAAGTTCTAGCGAATTTCCTATATCTCTGCCTATTCATTATTCTTCAGGAAGACTGGATGACATTCCTAAAAGTGATTCTACAACTGGCAAATAAGAAGCTACAAAGAGTTACAACTTAACACCATCAAATACTAATAGTCTCAAGGCCAACTGCTGGAAAGGCAGCATCGTACTGCTCTAACAGCGCTATAAGACCCTTGTGGGTTTAGCGCATAGTTTTGATGATAATAATAATGTATTATTCTAAATCAGTTCAAGCTAATTTCCAGACAATACCTACTATATCTTCCAGCATATGCAGCACACGAGTATATAAGACATATGAGACAATATTTCCAGGTAGTTGTAATGTAATGGTAAACAACTACTCAAGCCTAACCCAAAGCACAGGGTGATTTTCCAAGACTTTCTGTGGTGGGAAACAAAAAGCATACCTTACATGCCAGAAAATATGGTATATCTCTCCCAGCCTCTCATAGTACTCAAACTTGCTTAGCTGAATTAGTTTTTGACAGTGGAATGAGACCTTTAAAAAGGTTGACTATTAAATAGTTTATGCAGTACTAGATTTATCCCAGTAATAAAAATAAAAATATCATGGGATTTAAAACATATATAAACGAATACAACTTATAACTTCTGATAATTCAGAAACAGCTGCAGAGACATGAAAATGCAGATAATACAACACATTTTAATAAACAGAATTATTTTATTCATGGGAAAGCACTAAATATATAAGGGTCATCAAGTACCTGGAGAATGTGAAGTACTGTACTATAATCAGGATAAGTAACAGGAAGAGATAGCTCAAATTTCTTGGAAGAAAAGCCCTTCAATGGCCAAAGAAAAGCATTCACATTGCTAAACTCACAAACTAGTATTTAGTCACTTAGCCATAATACCAACTTACCTCATAATTTTGTAATATTTTAAACTTAAGATTTAATTTAAGTCTGCCTGAAATGCCTAGCCATGCTAAGTGTTCTAGTGGTACACTCTGTAATTATTATTTTACTACATGTAAACCACACAATAACCAAATTCTATAAACTCAGCATTGTAATCCTTATAGAGAATAAACTTTGAATTTGAATTTGAATCAAGTGTGGATAAGCATACAACCCTATAGCAAAGTCAACAATAAATATGAAGTTGTACAACAAAGTTAGTAGTAAATATGGACTCACTAGGCACATCTTGGGCTTCACCAAAAGTTTGCTTGTACAGTCTCTTAACCTTAGTGTAAGCATGCTCGTAGACCTTCCAAGCCTTGCGCAACACCCAACCCCCCTTCACGTAGGAACCAATCTCTTGCTGGAGGAATGTGAGAATGGCTAGGAGAACCTGACAGTCAGCCAGAATCACTTGCTGCTCAAGCTGAGAGCCTGGCTCGTCCCCCTGATTGAGGAAGAGCACAGAGATATCAGTGCCACAGAACATTGTTAAAGCAAGATAAAATACTATTGGTGTTCATTATTCTTTTAATGAACTTAGGTTTTTGTACTGTAATTTTTATTTCATACCAATTGCTGAAATTATAAAAGTGAATAATTAGAGATTATTATCGCAGTGTTATATTCCTAGGGAAGCACTGCACTCCCCGGGAATGGGCAGTAATCATGTGTGCTCCAAGAAAGGGAAAAGTACCTCTAGTTTCTTAGATCAAGAACCCCTTATCAGTATCAATGCACACCCTCCTTGAGGGGAATTTGCAAGAGAAAAGGGACAAAATTCTTCCCTAGCACTTGACTCTCAAGTTCTAAACTATTTCTGATATGTAATCGAGCCCTAACTCTCTTAGCCTCGTGGGAGTTATCGCTTCTCTTCTTAAAACTATTTATGGAGCCAGTCTCCACCACTTTCTCACTTAGATCATTCTACTTCCCAACCACTCTGAGACTGAAGAAATACAGTGCTTACTAACAGCCCTCTAATTCACCTGTCCCTTCACCTGTTTCCCACCGCATGTCCCTGGATGCATATGTGCACCATGACTTGAATAATGTCAAAAATGCAGTAATGTCAAAAATTATTTATCTAATATGAATGAATGTCACATCAGTAGCAAATTAACCCTACAGTTCTAGTGATTTGTAAATAAAGTACAATAAACTCTAGGATATAGTTTAATGTGTACACTTTAGCATGTAGTCGAATGTGGACTAGGACATGGTTTCTTTTACACCCAAACTGGTACACATTCTTATAGCATGACTGGTTAAAGTTTACCCTATGTATCTCCTTGAAGCAAATTTATTGACAGTGTCAAGACTACAGTACATTTAAGAGGCAAGACCACAATCTGAGAGTTGACCCCTGCAACCACAAATTGGCAAGTACACACACACATAAATACTTACTTGTTCTTGGCCATTCCTTGAGCCCAGAACAATACTTTTAACAGAGGAGAACCACCCATTCTCACCCCCGCCACATCTCCTCTCCATGCTACGCAGTGTTTCCATGCTGTGAGTCACCTTCTCTTCTTCAAATGACATGACAGCATTCTAGAATACATAGAAAATATATTTAATGCACTACTGTCATATCCTACTTTCTATATGAAGTAAATAACTAACATTCTAGCAGGGTACTCTACATGCCTTTCATTGACAACTGCTCTATTGACATACAGTGCAGTATTATATAATTCTGCAATATGCCATTTTTACGGCACAATTTTTTGAGCACGAGTTACCAGGAACATATGTCGCACAATGTACAAAAACTTAATCTATAATAAAAGAGATACAATACTGTGTACCAGAATAACAAAACCTTGCTAAAACTGGAACAAAAAACTTGTATAATACAGTATAATAGTTACAGTTCTCAAATTATTATTATTTTTTTTATTATCACACTGGCCGATTCCCACCAAGGCAGGGTGGCCTGAAAAAGAAAAACTTTCACCATCATTCACTCCATCACTGTCTCGCCAGAAGGGTGCTTTACACTACAGTTTTTAAACTGCAACATTAACACCCGTCCTTCAGAGTGCAGGCACTGTACTTCCCATCTCCAGGACTCAAGTCCGGCCTGCCGGTTTCCCTGAATCCCTTCATAAATGTTACTTTGCTCACACTCCAACAGCACGTCAAATATTAAAAACCATTTGTCTCCATTCACTCCAATCAAACACGCTCACGCATGCCTGCTGGAAGTCCAAGCCCCTTTTTGTGTGCGAGGGGCTTGGACTTCCAGCAGGCATGCGTGAGTGTGTTTGATAGGAGTGAATGGAGACAAATGGTTTTTAATACTTGACGTGCTGTTGGAGTGTGAACAAAGTAACATTTATGAAGGGATTCAGGGAAACCGGCAGGCCGGACTTGAGTCCTGGAGATGGGAAGTACAGTGCCTGCACTCTGAAGGAGGGGTGTTAATGATGCAGTTTAAAAACTGTAGTGTAAAGCACCCTTCTGGCAAGACAGTGATGGAGTGAATGATGGTGAAAGTTTTTCTTTTTTGGGCCACCCTGCCTTGGTGGGATGCGGCCGATGTGTGATAATAAAAAAAATAATAATAATTTGAGAACTGTAACTATTGTACTGTATTATACAAGTTTTTTGTTCCAGTTTTAGCAAGGTTTTGTTATTCTGGTACACAGTATTGTGTACACAGTATTGTATCTCTTTTATTATAGATTAAGTTTTTGTACATCGTGCGACATATGTTCCTGGTAACTCGTGCTCAAAAAATTACCATCACAAAACATGAGGAAAAAATCAGAAAATTCATAAGGTACATTATCCCATTGAAATACTGTACCTGATAATGTAACTGACCATAATGATATATTTACTCTACTTACATTTACATTCATCAAATACTTATATACATATGATGAATAGGCTTAAGCTTGACTGAAATGCTCTGCATAACCATAGACTTTCTGCATGCAGTCAAATGTCACTCATTTCTGTATAAATATTGTATCATGTGGGAATAAAGTTTGACTTTGATAATAAGTCCAGATGCTAACTGACAACTGCACAAGATGCTTGAATTGAGGTATCAGAAACATTAATCATTGAAAAGTGAGTACACATTTGGACAGCAAAATGAAATGAGTAAAAAAAAAAAAATTGTACATTTTGGCCAAAATAAACAGATCTCATATACCTGTATTTTATTTTTCTATGCTAGTAGTTTCTCATTTTTTAACAGCACACAACTTGACCCCCATAATTTACCATAAAGGTGAGGTAACAGTAGCCCATTGCCATGTGGAGATTGTCCTGCGTGTGATGACGGAAGAGTTCCTCTGCCTCGGTGAATCTGTTGTTAAGCATCAGCTGAATACCATCACGAGCCAATTTTGTGTACTCCTCTGGTCCCAGGCTCTGTCCACTCCCTCCCTCTCTTACTCCTACCCCTCCTTCTCCTCCTCCTCCTCCATCTCCTTTTGGTCCTCCTCCACCTCCGGTATTACTGCTTCCTCCTGCTGAACACATCTTGAAGCTGCTTTTCAAAAGTCGTCAACCCATTACTCATCCTGAAACAAGATAGTTAAACTGATGACTCTGAAAGTTTGAATCACAAGACTCATAACATGAGACAACTTACTCCAAGAACCATAGAACATCTACAGTGGAGAAAAAGGAACTAGTTCTTAAAGAGTCCAATTTAGGGTCTAGGCAGAGTGAGGTGTCTGTACCTCACCAGACTGAAACAATACAACAGATTTAAATATCCTGTATGCCTGATTTTTGCTTGCTTATTTTTTAATCAACTTACTACACTAAGTACTGTATATATACATTGTACTTTATAACTAAAAATATATAACCTTTATTTTCTAAAGTATATGGTATCTATGGCATAAAGGCTTTCAGGATTACCAGATAACCGAATACAAGTTCTGGAGGTGGAATGTACAGTGCTTGTACGCTGAAGAATATGTGTGGATGTTACAGTTCAGTGGATCATTTGAACTGAAATGTCAGTGCCAATGGTAGTGCCAAGAGGAGGGCAAGGGGGACTCTGAAGTCTCCTAAATGAAAATAACAATAAACAATGGAACTTCAAAACAAGCCTTCTAGGCTGCCTCTTCCAATCAGACTGCTACCCCTAAGCTCCTCCTAGATAGAAATTCTGGAGCTGCCCCTAGCACATCCAAAAATGCAGTCAGGGAATGAGTGATAGCAAATATTTTCATAATTTGGATCTCACTACCTTGGTGGAATAATAACAGTGTTCATGGACAAGCACTAAACCTGTCAGGGTAGTAGAGAGCTTGTGGAATGGGAGGGAAGGTGGGGATGAGGAAATAAAGTTTTATCTAAAAAAGAGGAGGATATCTAATATTCATTATTATTATTATTATTACAATCAAACTAAAGTGCTAAACCCACAAGGTCCTATTCACAGGATCAAGGTATCCCTCTGACTGTGAGGTTAACGGTTAACGCTCTCGCTTCACACGGTGAGGGCCTGGGTTCGATTCCCAGCCAGAGTAGAAACATTGGACGTGTTTCTTTCCACCTGTTGTCTATGTTCCCCATCAGTAAAATGGGTACCTGGGTGTTAGTCGACTGGTGTGGGTCGCATCCTGGGACACTGACCTAAGGAGGCCTGGTCACAGACCGGGCCGCGGGGGCGTTGACCCCCGGAACTCTCTCCAGATAAACTCCAGATAAACTCGGCAAAACTCTAGCATTAGTTTAATTTTTACAATACATACATGCAACCTACGTACATCACTGAGTACGCATTTCTTGTTCAAATTGCTATTTTGGGAGACTTAAATAAAACTCTTACATTCATTTTAGTTGAGCAGCACATCTGAGCCATCAATACTTAGTATCAAGTTGTCACATGCCTGGCAGTGTAAATCAAGATGCACATCTACCAACGGCAGATTAAGGTTAGGTTGCATCAGGTTAAATTAAGGTTTGTTCAGTGGGTTTTATACCACCTATACAATATATATCAACCGTAAATCTAACTTAACGCTGCACAATTCAAACTAAAATTAACGAAAGAGATCACTGGTCAAGCAGCTGTCTACTATTATCAATTATTAAATCGTGTAACTCCACGAGGCAGGTTTATAGCGCCAGCCCGACACATCTAGTGGAAAATTATGCACTGCATGTTAGTGGCTTTCTTTTGTGCTTAATAATATTTTAATACATGTAAACTACATTCAGTATACTGCAGAAAAGAAATAAAGCTGTACTGTGTTATATGAATAAGTTGATTTAGGTACAGGTATACAAATACAGTTACACAAATTATACATAGCAACATATGTAGATTACTTAGGATAACCTAAAAAAAAAAAAAAGTCACAGTGACTCATTTCCTTTGAGTTCCTTGTAATAACTTATTTAAGCCTTAAAAGATAAAACGGCAAAGTAAATCGTCCAAGTGAAAATCAGTCACAATAAGAGAGATACCTCGAGTATACCTGGAAAGGGTTTTGGGGGTCAACGCCCCCGTGGCCCAGTCTAAGACCAGGCTTTGATATACAAGGAATAAGGTAAACCGAGTTACTGACATTAACATTAAACAGAGGATCCACTCGCTGCTAAAAATGACGACTTGGTAGCGAAGTAAGCGCTCTAGGGAGAGTAAAGTCTATTATAAAATTTGATTGTCTATTACAAGTGAGAAAGCTCAATATTAGAGGTGGAAAAATATTATGCTGGGCATAATCACATTTCATTATGGTGAGGTGTGGCAGAAGTGACCTGTGGCAGGTGTGGGTGACCCCCCTCTGGCCTAGTAGGTGACCCCCTGGTCTGGTATGTGACCCCTGGCCTGGTGGGTGACCCCCTGACCTGGCAGGTGACCCCTGATCTGGTGGGTAACCCCCTGGCCTGGCAGGTGACCCCCCCTGGCCTGGCAGGTGACCCCCCTGGCCTGGCAGGTGACCCCCTGACCTGGCAGGTGACCCCTGATCTGGTGGGTAACCCCCTGGCCTGGCAGGTGACCCCCCTGGCCTGGCAGGTGACCCCCCTGGCCTGGCAGGTGACCCCCCCTGGCCTGGTAGGTGATCCCTGGCCTGGTAGGTGATCCCTGGCCTGGTAGGCGAGGCAGGTGACCTCAAGCCAGGGAGGCGAGGCACGTGACCTCAGGCCTGGCAGGTGACCTCAAGCCAGGCAGGTGACCTCAAGCCAGGCAGGTGACCTCAAGCCAGGCATGTGACCTCAGGCCTGGCAGGTGACCTCAAGCCAGGCAGGTGACCTCAGGCCTGGCAGGTGACCTCAAGCCAGGCAGGTGACCTCAAGCCAGGGAGACGAAGCACGTGACCTGAAGCCAGGCTGGTGACCTCAAGCCAGGGAGGCGAGGCACGTGACCTCAGGCCTGGCAGGTGACCTCAAGCCAGGGAGACGAGGCAGGTGACCTCAAGCCAGGGAGACGAGGCAGGTGACCTAGCCAGGACGCAGGTGACTCAGCGGGAGACGAGGCAGGTGACCTCAAGCCAGGGGCGAGGCAGGTGACCTCAGCAGGCAGGTGACCAAGCGGAGGCGAGGCACGTGACCTCAGGCCTGGCAGGTGACCTCAAGCCAGGGAGACGAGGCAGGTGACCTCAAGCCAGGGAGACGAGGCAGGTGACCTCAAGCCAGGCAGGTGACCTCAAGCCAGGGAGACGAGGCACGTGACCTCAAGCCAGGGAGACGAGGCACGTGACCTCAAGTCAGGTGACCTGAAGTCAGGAAGGCGAGGGGGTTGAGGTGACCTGAGGTGAGTGAGCCTGGCAGGTGGTGTCAGGTGATGGCAGCAGGTGGTGGTGGCAGCAGGTGGTGGTGTCAGGTGGTGGCAGCCACTCTGCCTGCTGGACGGAGGTCGTCTGCTCTGTTCCCCAAAATCAAAAACAAACTGGGTTGGGGTTCTAGTTTTTTTGGTTTTTTTCAATATAATCTCTGCCCTTAGAGCGAAGTAAAGACTTGGCTGGTTAACAGTCGGGTTAATAGACCCGAAGGGAATTACCCCTTACCTTCATATGGAACCCAACCTGGGGACGCTGGTGGAATGCAGGTACCCCCCTGGCCGGGAGTGACCCCTGGCTGTAGTGTACCTGGCCTTAGTATGTTCGTGGTAGGCTAGCAGGTGACCTCAACCGGCCATGGGCAGTGACACAGGTGGCCAGGTGACCTAAGCTGGCAGGTGAGTCAAGCCAGGAGGGACCCAGCCAGGAACTTGACTCAGACAGGCATGAACTAAATCAAGGAGGTAGACCTCAGGCCGGCAGGTGACTCAAGCCAGCAGTGTGACCTGCAAGCCAGGAGACGACAGATGACCTGAGAGCCAGCATGGTGACCTCACAGCCAGGGAGGCGAGTTACGTACTCAGCCTGGCAGGTGACCTCATAGCCAGGTACGAGGCAAGGTGACCTCAGATCCAGGAGACGAGGCAGGTGACCTCAAGCCAGGAACGAGGCGGTGACCTCAAGCCAGGAGTGACCCACCAGGATGCGAGGCACGTACCTATGGCTGGCAGTGACTCAACCAGGGAGACAGGCAGGTGACCTCAAGCCAAGACGAGCAGGACTCAAGCCAGGCAGGTGACCTCAACCAGGGAGAGAGCACGTGACCTCAAGCCAGGGACGAGGCACGTACCTCAAGTCAGGTGACCTGAATCAGAAGGCGAGGGGGTGAGGTGACCTGCAGGGATGACCTGGCGGTGTGTCAGGATGGCAGCAGTGTGGTGGCAGCAGGATGGTGGTGTGCAGGTGGTGGCACACATGCTGCTGAGAGGTCGTCTGCTGCTGTGATTCACATCAAATAACTGGATGATGGTCAGTATTGTTTTTTTTCATATTAGATCTTACCCTTAGGCCAAAGTAAAGACTCGTGATGGTATAACAGTCGGGTAATAACGAAGGGTCAAATTACCCATATATCCTTCATAGGAAACACCTGGGAACGCTGTGAACAGATCACAATGACAAAGTACGCTCTTATGTCTACTGATATTATGTCTACTCTGTTAAGTTGACTGCATATATTTGTACAGGATGTCTACTCTCTATAAACACGGCGATGAGCAAAAAACAGTGGTGCCAGATGGTAAGTTGACAATGGGGTCCCACAAGGTCAGTACCTGTACCGACTTTCTGTGCACAGACAACATAAAACTAATGGAGAATGCAAAAAAGCAGACCAGGAAATACTACAGATGGATCTGAACAATCTACAGAATTACTCTAGATTCAGATTTAGATTTAATCACAGCAGTGGCTAGTTTATTGTTCCCCCCATAACCATCCTGTGGACGGTAGAGCAAGAGCATATGGATACACAAAAGGCCCAGGAGCTAGGCCCAAAAGGGTTAACAGGTGTACATATGGATTTATATCTATATATCTCCAGCTCACTTATATCTTACAAGAGCAGATGTAGCCCTGCCAGAAGACTCCTGCTGGATGTGGCAACAAGAGCAGATGTAGCCCTGCCAGAAGACTCCTGCTGGATGTGGCAACAAGAGCAGATGTAGCCCTGCCAGAAGATTCCTGCTGGAGGTGGCAACAAGAGCAGATGTAGCCCTGCCAGAAGATTCCTGCTGGAGGTGGCAACAAGAGCAGATGTAGCCCTGCCAGAAGACTCCTGCTGGAAGTGGCAACAAGAGCAGATGCAGCCCTGCCAGAAGACTCCTGCTGGAGGTGGCAACAAGAACAGATGCAGCCCTGCCAGAAGACTCCTGCTGGAGGTGGCAACAAGAGCAGATGTAGCCCTGCCAGAAGACTCCTGCTGGAGGTGGCAACAAGAGCAGATGTAGCCCTGCCAGAAGACTCCTGCTGGAGGTGGCAACAAGAGCAGATGTAGCCCTGCCAGAAGACTCCTGCTGGAGGTGGCAACAAGAGCAGATGTAGCCCTGCCAGAAGACTCCTGCTGGAGGTGGTAACAAGAGCAGATGTAGCCCTGCCAGAAGACTCCTGCTGGAGGTGGTAACAAGAGCAGATGTAGCCCTGCCAGAAGACTCCTGCTGGAGGTGGTAACAAGAGCAGATGCAGCCCTGCCAGAAGACTCCTGTTTAGATCCATCAGTGTATATAACTTGTGATAACTTATTACTACCAGCTAGGTGAGAAATTTCTTCTTGAGCAGTTGCTCTAACAAGAGATTTAAGGAAGGGATTACTAGCAATGAGCTTCTTGGAAGGGACTTGCAGGTATGTGATATTAAATGAACATATCTTCCACGGAGGGGTGAAATGCTCTTGTTGCCTACAGTGATACAGTTCATGCAGGTTATAAAACTTAATGCAACTGCACGGTTTCACAATCCATTTAGATCTGTGTGTATTTACCTCTAGACACTTGGTAAGATTCATTGTGACAGTGTCTGGTTCAATTCTCAACATTCTAATACCGAGTACAGTGTTAATCTCAACAATCCTATCACTGATACTAGAAATACCAAGCTCCTTCCTCATGTTAAGATCCTTTGTAGATTTGGGACACCCAAGAATAATTCTGAGAGCTTCATTTTGCATTAACTTTCTCTAGTTAATATCAACATGGGAGCAGCATAATCAATTAAGGACCTAACATAGGTTATGTACATCATTCTCACGATTCTCACATTAGCACCATAGTTGGGGTTGTAGCCAGTAACATTACCACCATAGTTGGGGTTGTAGCCAGCAACATTAGCACCATAGTTGGGGTTGTAGCCAGTAACATTAGCACCATAGTTGGTGTTGTACCAGTAACATTAGCACCATAGTTGGTGTTGTAGCAGTAACATTAGCACCATAGTTGGTGTTGTAGCCAGTAACATTAGCACCATAGTTGGTGTTGTAGCCAGTAACATTAGCACCATAGTTGGGGTTGTAGCCAGTAACATTAGCACCATAGTTGGGGTTGTAGCCAGTAACATTAGCACCATAGTTGGTGTTGTAGCCAGTAACATTAGCACCATAGTTGGGGTTGTAGCCAGTAACATTACCACCATAGTTGGGGGTTGTAGCCAGTAACATTAGCACCATAGTTGGGGTTGTAGCCAGCAACATTAGCACCATAGTTGGGGTTGTAGCCAGCAACATTAGCACCATAGTTGGGGTTGTAGCCAGCAACATTAGCACCATAGTTGGGCTTGTAGCCAGCAACATTAGCACCATAGTTGTGGTTGTAGCCAGCAACATTAGCACCATAGTTGGGGTTGTAGCCAGCAACATTAGCACCATAGTTGGGGTTGTAGCCCGCAACATTAGCACCATAGTTGGGCTTGTAGCCAGCAACATTACCACCATAGTTGGGGGTTGTAGCCAGTAACATTAGCACCATAGTTGGGGTTGTAGCCAGCAACATTAGCACCATAGTTGGGGTTGTAGCCAGTAACATTAGCACCATAGTTGGGGGTTGTAGCCAGCAACATTACCACCATAGTTGGGGTTGTAGCCAGTAACATTAGCACCATAGTTGGGGGTTGTAGCCAGCAACATTACCACCATAGTTGGGGTTGTAGCCAGTAACATTAGCACCATAGTTGTGGTTGTAGCCAGCAACATTAGCACCATAGTTGGGGGTTGTAGCCAGTAACATTACCACCATAGTTGGGGGTTGTAGCCAGTAACATTAGCACCATAGTTGGGGGTTGTAGCCAGTAACATTAGCACCATAGTTGGGGTTGTAGCCAGTAACATTAGCACCATAGTTGGGGTTGTAGCCAGTAACATTAGCACCATAGTTGGGGTTGTAGCCAGTAACATTAGCACCATAGTTGTGGTTGTAGTCAGCAACATTAGCACCATAGTTGGGGTTGTAGCCAGCAACATTAGCACCATAGTTGGGGTTGTAGCCAGCAACATTAGCACCATAGTTGGGGTTGTAGCCAGCAACATTAGCACCATAGTTGGGCTTGTAGCCAGCAACATTAGCACCATAGTTGTGGTTGTAGCCAGCAACATTAGCACCATAGTTGGGGTTGTAGCCAGCAACATTAGCACCATAGTTGGGGTTGTAGCCCGCAACATTAGCACCATAGTTGGGCTTGTAGCCAGCAACATTACCACCATAGTTGGGGGTTGTAGCCAGTAACATTAGCACCATAGTTGGGGTTGTAGCCAGCAACATTAGCACCATAGTTGGGGTTGTAGCCAGTAACATTAGCACCATAGTTGGGGGTTGTAGCCAGCAACATTACCACCATAGTTGGGGTTGTAGCCAGTAACATTAGCACCATAGTTGTGGTTGTAGCCAGCAACATTAGCACCATAGTTGGGGGTTGTAGCCAGTAACATTACCACCATAGTTGGGGGTTGTAGCCAGTAACATTAGCACCATAGTTGGGGTTGTAGCCAGTAACATTAGCACCATAGTTGGGGTTGTAGCCAGTAACATTAGCACCATAGTTGGGGTTGTAGCCAGTAACATTAGTACCATAGTTGGGGTTGTAGCCAGCAACATTAGCACCATAGTTGGGGTTGTAGCCAGTAACATTAGCACCATAGTTGGGGTTGTAGCCAGTAACATTACCACCATAGTTGGGGTTGTAGCCAGCAACATTAGCACCATAGTTGGGGTTGTAGCCAGCAACATTAGCATCATAGTTGGGGTTGTAGCCAGCAACATTAGCACCATAGTTGGGGGTTGTAGCCAACAACATTAGCACCATAGTTGGGGGTTGTAGCCAGCAACATTAGCACCATAGTTGGGCTTGTAGCCAGCAACATTACCACCATAGTTGTGGTTGTAGCCAGCAACATTAGCACCATAGTTGGGGTTGTAGCCAGCAATATTAGCATCATAGTTGGGGGTTGTAGCCAGCAACATTAGGACCATAGTTGGGGTTGTAGCCAGCAACATTACCACCATAGTTGGGGTTGTAGCCAGCAACATTAGCACCATAGTTGGGGTTGTAGCCAGCAACATTAGCACCATAGTTGGGGGTTGTAGCCAGCAACATTACCACCATAGTTGGGGTTGTAGCCAGCAACATTAGCACCATAGTTGGGGTTGTAGCCAGCAACATTAGCACCATAGTTGTGGTTATAGCCAGTAACATTAGCACCATAGTTGTGGTTATAGCCAGTAACATTAGCACCATAGTTGGGCTTGTAGCCAGCAACATTACCACCATAGTTGTGGTTGTAGCCAGCAACATTAGCACCATAGTTGGGGTTGTAGCCAGTAACATTAGCACCATAGTTGGGCTTGTAGCCAGCAACATTACCACCATAGTTGTGGTTGTAGCCAGCAACATTAGCACCATAGTTGGGGTTGTAGCCAGCAACATTAGCACCATAGTTGGGGGTTGTAGCCAGTAACATTACCACCATAGTTGTGGTTGTAGCCAGCAACATTAGCACCATAGTTGGGGTTGTAGCCAGCAACGTTAGCACGATAGTTGGGGTTGTAGCCAGCAACATTAGCACCGTAGTTGGGGTTGTAGCCAGTAACATTACCACCATAGTTGTGGTTGTAGCCACCAACATTAGCACCATAGTTGTGGTTGTAGCCAGCAACATTAGCACCATAGTTGGGGTTGTAGCCAGCAACATTACCACCATAGTTGTGGTTGTAGCCAGTAACATTAGCACCATAGTTGGGGTTGTAGCCAGCAACATTAGCACCATAGTTGGGGTTGTAGCCAGCAACATTAGCACCATAGTTGGGGGTTGTAGCCAGCAACATTACCACCATAGTTGTGGTTGTAGCCAGCAACATTGCCACCATAGTTGTGGTTATAGCCAGTAACATTAGCACCATAGTTGTGGTTATAGCCAGTAACATTAGCACCATAGTTGTGGTTGTAGCCAGTAACATTAGCACCATATTTGGGGTTGTAGCCAGCAACATTAGCACCATAGTTTGGGTTGTAGCCAGCAACATTAGCACCATAGTTGGGGTTGTAGCCAGCAACATTAGCACCATAGTTGTGGTTATAGCCAGTAACATTAGCACCGTAGTTGGGGGTTGTAGCCAGCAACATTACCACCATAGTTGTGGTTATAGCCAGCAACATTATCACCATAGTTGGGGGTTGTAGCCAGTAACATTAGCACCGTAGTTGGGGGTTGTAGCCAGCAACATTAGCACCATAGTTGGGGTTGTAGCCAGCAACATTAGCACCATAGTTGTGGTTATAGCCAGTAACATTAGCACCGTAGTTGGGGTTGTAGCCAGCAACATTAGCACCATAGTTGGGGTTGTAGCCAGCAACATTACCACCATAGTTGGGGTTGTAGCCAGCAACATTAGCACCATAGTTGGGGTTGTAGCCAGTAACATTACCACCATAGTTGTGGTTATAGCCAGTAACATTAGCACCATAGTTGGGGTTGTAGCCAGTAACATTAGCACCATAGTTGGGGTTGTAGCCAGCAACATTACCACCATAGTTGGGGTTGTAGCCAGCAACATTACCACCATAGTTGGGGTTGTAGCCAGCAACATTAGCACCATAGTTGGGGTTGTAGCCAGTAACATTACCACCATAGTTGGGGGTTGTAGCCAGTAACATTAGCACCATAGTTGGGGTTGTAGCCAGTAACATTACCACCATAGTTGGGGTTGTAGCCAGCAACATTACCACCATTGTTGGGGTTGTAGCCAGCAACATTAGCACCATAGTTGTGGTTATAGCCATTAACATTAGCACCGTAGTTGGGGGTTGTAGCCAGCAACATTACCACCATAGTTGTGGTTATAGCCAGCAACATTAGCACCATAGTTGGGGGTTGTAGCCAGTAACATTAGCACCGTTGTTGGGGGTTGTAGCCAGCAACATTAGCACCATAGTTGGGGTTGTAGCCAGCAACATTAGCACCATAGTTGTGGTTATAGCCAGTAACATTAGCACCGTAGTTGGGGTTGTAGCCAGCAACATTACCACCATAGTTGGGGGTTGTAGCCAGCAACATTACCACCATAGTTGGGGTTGTAGCCAGCAACATTAGCACCATAGTTGTGGTTATAGCCAGCAACATTACCACCATAGTTGGGGTTGTAGCCAGCAACATTAGCACCATAGTTGTGGTTATAGCCAGTAACATTAGCACCGTAGTTGGGGGTTGTAGCCAGCAACATTAGCACCATAGTTGGGGTTGTAGCCAGCAACATTAGCACCATAGTTGTGGTTATAGCCAGTAACATTAGCACCGTAGTTGGGGTTGTAGCCAGCAACATTACCACCATAGTTGGGGGTTGTAGCCAGCAACATTACCACCATAGTTGGGGTTGTAGCCAGCAACATTAGCACCATAGTTGTGGTTATAGCCAGCAGCATTACCACCATAGTTGGGGTTGTAGCCAGCAACATTAGCACCATAGTTGTGGTTATAGCAGTAACATTACCACCATAGTTGGGGTTGTAGCAGCAACATTACCACCATAGTTGGGGTTGTAGCAGCAACATTACCACCATAGTTGGGGTTGTAGCCAGCAACATTAGCACCATAGTTGTGGTTATAGCCAGTAACATTAGCACCATAGTTGTGGTTGTAGCCAGTAACATTAGCACCATAGTTGGGGTTGTAGCCAGCAACATTACCACCATAGTTGGGGTTATAGCCAGCAACATTAGCACCATAGTTGTGGTTATAGCCAGCAACATTAGCACCATAGTTGTGGTTATAGCCAGTAACATTAGCACCATAGTTGTGGTTGTAGCCAGTAACATTAGCACCATAGTTGGGGTTGTAGCCAGCAACATTACCACCATAGTTGGGGTTATAGCCAGCAACATTAGCACCATAGTTGTGGTTATAGCCAGCAACATTAGCACCATAGTTGTGGTTATAGCCAGCAACATTAGCACCATAGTTGTGGTTATAGTCAGTAACATTAGCACCATAGTTGGGGGTTGTAGCCAGCAACATTAGCACCATAGTTGTGGTTATAGCCAGTAACATTAGCACCGTAGTTGGGGTTGTAGCCAGCAACATTAGCACCATAGTTGTGGTTATAGCCAGCAACATTACCACCATAGTTGGGGTTGTAGCCAGCAACATTAGCACCATAGTTGTGGTTATAGCCAGTAACATTAGCACCGTAGTTGGGGGTTGTAGCCAGCAACATTAGCACCATAGTTGGGGTTGTAGCCAGCAACATTAGCACCATAGTTGTGGTTATAGCCAGTAACATTAGCACCGTAGTTGGGGTTGTAGCCAGCAACATTACCACCATAGTTGGGGGTTGTAGCCAGCAACATTACCACCATAGTTGGGGTTGTAGCCAGCAACATTAGCACCATAGTTGTGGTTATAGCCAGCAGCATTACCACCATAGTTGGGGTTGTAGCCAGCAACATTAGCACCATAGTTGTGGTTATAGCCAGTAACATTACCACCATAGTTGGGGTTGTAGCCAGCAACATTACCACCATAGTTGGGGGTTGTAGCCAGCAACATTACCACCATAGTTGGGGTTGTAGCCAGCAACATTAGCACCATAGTTGTGGTTATAGCCAGTAACATTAGCACCATAGTTGTGGTTGTAGCCAGTAACATTAGCACCATAGTTGGGGTTGTAGCCAGCAACATTACCACCATAGTTGGGGTTATAGCCAGCAACATTAGCACCATAGTTGTGGTTATAGCCAGCAACATTAGCACCATAGTTGTGGTTATAGCCAGTAACATTAGCACCATAGTTGTGGTTGTAGCCAGTAACATTAGCACCATAGTTGGGGTTGTAGCCAGCAACATTACCACCATAGTTGGGGTTATAGCCAGCAACATTAGCACCATAGTTGTGGTTATAGCCAGCAACATTAGCACCATAGTTGTGGTTATAGCCAGCAACATTAGCACCATAGTTGTGGTTATAGTCAGTAACATTAGCACCATAGTTGGGGGTTGTAGCCAGCAACATTAGCACCATAGTTGTGGTTATAGCCAGTAACATTAGCACCGTAGTTGGGGTTGTAGCCAGCAACATTAGCACCATAGTTGTGGTTATAGCCAGTAACATTAGCACCGTAGTTGGGGTTGTAGCCAGCAACATTAGCACCATAGTTGTGGTTATAGCCAGTAACATTAGCACCATAGTTGGGGGTTGTAGCCAGCAACATTAGCACCATAGTTGTGGTTATAGCCAGTAACATTAGCACCGTAGTTGGGGTTGTAGCCAGCAACATTAGCACCATAGTTGTGGTTATAGCCAGTAACATTAGCACCATAGTTGGGGGTTGTAGCCAGTAACATTAGCACCATAGTTGTGGTTATAGCCAGTAACATTAGCACCATAGTTGGGGTTGTAGCCAGCAACATTAGCACCATAGTTGTGGTTGTAGCCAGCAACATTAGCACCATAGTTGGGGTTGTAGCCAGTAACATTAGTACCATAGTTGGGGTTGTAGCCAGTAACATTACCACCATAGTTGGGGTTGTAGCCAGCAACATTAGTACCATAGTTGGGGTTGTAGCCAGCAACATTAGCACCATAGTTGGGGTTGTAGCCAGCAACATTAGCACCATAGTTGGGGTTGTAGCCAGCAACATTAGCACCATAGTTGGGGTTGTAGCCAGCAACATTAGCACCATAGTTGGGGTTGTAGCCAGCAACATTAGCACCATAGTTGGGGTTGTAGCCAGTAACATTAGCACCATAGTTGGGGTTGTAGCCAGTAACATTAGCACCATAGTTGGGGTTGTAGCCAGTAACATTACCACCATAGTTGGGGTTGTAGCCAGTAACATTACCACCATAGTTGGGGTTGTAGCCAGTAACATTACCACCATAGTTGGGGTTGTAGCCAGTAACATTACCACCATAGTTGGGGTTGTAGCCAGTAACATTACCACCATAGTTGGGGTTGTAGCCAGCAACATTACCACCATAGTTGGGGTTGTAAATAACAAAAAAAGGCACAATATCGTGACTGGAACAATATACAAGTAACCCGCACATGGAAGAGAGGAACTTACAACTGGAACCACTTACACAGCAAAATGATAAGAGGCAGGATAAGTAAGTAAGTAAGTAAGTAAGTTTATTCAGATATACACAAATACAGTTACATAGAATTATCATACATAGCAGCATATGTGTAGAGAACCTAGGATAACCCAAAAAAGTCAGACAGAGTGACTTATTTCTATTTATTTATTTATTTATTTCCATTAAGGATATGTCTTGCTTATTTTACTTATTACTTATAACATCCATAACTACTTGTAAGAGTATGTATGATGAATCTCACGTTTATGTATATATATAATATATATATATATATATTATATATAAATTTAATATATATATATATATATATATATATATATTATATATATATAATATATATATAATGTAAAATTGTGCTATAATTTTAATTATTTAAATTTGAAGTACGTGTAGTATGTTAAGGCCGGTAAGTATAAGTTAGTTAAGTGTTGATTATAGTGAGCTTAGTAAGACTACTAGACCATCTACATTAATAACTTCCCTAATGAACACACCAGTCATCACCAAGACTAAATAAAAGTCTAAATAAGACTAGTGTTTGATGGTGAGAGTTGAGTGAGGGTTTAGAGCACACAGTTGCAGCTGCTGGACCACCACACGTGCACCTCCAGCCTCACTCTGGTAATTGTTACATTTTGGTCTCCAGTTTGGTCTCCAGTTTGGTCTTTATCACTACAATAATGATGTGTTGATGATGGTGATTATGTGTGCTCATTAATATTGATGTTAGTAATGTAGTCACACCTGAGATATACAATACTTGAGTCTTCTACAACAACCACATGCAACACTAACATGATTTACCTATAAATATACTATATAATTATCATACATAGTGTAAATTACCTAGGATAACCCCCCCCCCAGGTCAAAGTTATTTATTTCCATTTGGGTCCTTGAATTTCTTTGGGGTCCTCAATTGGGGACCCCAAAGTTACTAACTTTTATTTGGGTTATCCTAAGTAATCTACACATATGTTACTATATATGGTGATTTATGTAACTATTTATGTATACCTGTACCTGAGTAAACTTAATTGACTTTTTTTGGTGGTTATCCTGGGTAATTTACACATATGTAAGACCATTGTCAATATTGAAAGCTTGATGTACCTAAATTAACTTATTGTTTTATCAAGGGTGAGGGAACTTATTCACCTAGCAGTAAGTAGGTACCTGGGTGTTAGTCAGCTGGTGAGGGTTGCATCCTGGGGGAGACAACTTAAAAGCTTAACATGAACAAAATCTTCTACCCAGGATAGCTCAAGAAAGTCAAGCAGTGTGGCATATTTTACACTGAGGTCTTATGGTCCTCTTACTTAGTATGTGACGTGCAGTCGTCACCTAATATTCAGTTACCTACTTATGGTTAGGTGAAGGGGGGCACCAGGCAGCATAAGGAAATATACCTAACTTTCCACTCACTCCAGAATTAATCCCAGATTGACCAAGGTTTCTGACCCTCTGGGAATTATAAACTAAATAATCTCAATGGAAATAAGTCACTTTGAATTGTGGAGTTATTTCCTAGGTAATTTACATTATGTTTGATAATTATTAAGTTTATTCAGGTACAGGTACACACAAATAGTTACATAAGTTATCATACATAGCAGTATATGTGTAGATACGTAGGATAACAAAAAAAAAGTCAAAGTGACTTATTTCCGTTGGAGTCCTAATGTGTACCTGTGCCTAAATAAACTTACTTATTCTGTGGAAGGCCTATGAAGAATAAAAGTCTATAACCTAGCTGGAATAATTATGATCAGTCCAGTATTTGGAGTGGAAACTTTAGATGATGTCTGTCTTGGACCGTCAAAGTCATGACCAAACGAGAAAATTGGAGACAATAAGAAGTTATGTGAAGAGGTGAGGAGAAAGTCAGAAAACAGGTCAGGTGAAGCAAAAACCAGAAAATAGGGTATTGAAAAGAAATACTGTACATTAAGGTACTGTATGGTTATTATTGATAAGATTCCCTGGTCCTAATTCAGCACTATTTCTTTTCAAAATCTTGCAAAATTGGTGTGCCTGTCCAGGAAACATTTATTTGTTATGGAAACTGTTATTTATTGACATGTCTGTCATAACTACAAAAGTAATTTTACTAATAAATAATCATAATAATAATGATGTGACCTGGCAGTGGTTGGTCACTAGTTGCAGCCTCACCACCACCAACCAACACTAGGACACACCTCACTGTCTTTTATCATTTAACCTGATTTAACCTAGAATGGTAAATATTGATGGAAAGATCGATGGCAGACTGGGTAGTAGTGTCAGCCAGGCAACAACCAGTTACCCCAATGGAAATAAGTCACTCTGACATTTTTGGGTTATCCCAGGTTCTCTACACATGTGCTGCTATGTATGATAATTCTATGCAACTGTATTTGTGTATACCTGAATAAACTTACTTACTTACAATGTCTCAGTCACTCACTCTCACCTTGTCATTCACTGAGTCATTACTATTCTTTTTATTGCATTATTGTGGCTGATGTGATGATAATTTCTACAGCAAAAAAGTGTTTGCTGCCCAACCACATCAATTTCAGACAATTTCATTTGTGGCCTGGTGGTTAAAGCTCTCGCTTCACATGGCAAGGGTCTGGGTTTGATTCCCAGCGAGGTTAGAAACATTGGGTGTGTTTCCACTGGTTGTCTATATTCACCCATCAGTAAAATGGGTACCTGGGTGTTAGTTGACTGGTGTGGGTTGCATCCTGGGACAAAACTGACCTAATTTGCCCAAAATGCTCTGCATAACAAGCAGCTTTCTATATAGTAGTACAGTGGACCCGGTTAACGATATTTTTTCACTCCATAAGTATGTTCAGTGTGCCAGTACTGACTGAATTTATTCCATAAGGATTATTGTGAAGTAATTGTCCATTTCAGACCCCGCAAACATTACAGTACAAACGCACTTACATAATTGGGTCGCAATCGGTAGGTAATCGTTATGCGGGGGTCCATGTTCACGATTCAGCTATGGTGTGTATACCTTGTACATGGGCTTGCTTGTAAAATTTTATTACTTATTTATATTTTATTATAAGAAGTATTGCTTAATTGACCCTTTGTCGTATTAATCTGCTTTGTATTTATATTAAGAAGATTCTTAGGCTGCAGTATAAAAACCTGGTTGACAGGCCAGTTGCCAATGTGTCAGGGCCTGGCTGTCATGGGACCAGGCAAAAAGGGCGTTGACCCCGGAACACGCCCTCTAGATATACAGTGTTAGCTTTCAATTGGAGACCATAAATTTTTTAAAAACTTAATTATCCCTTGGGTTTAAGACCTTATTTTATAATGGATACATAATTCTCACAGACTCTTATATTCCACCAAGAAAGCAGGGGTGTCACTAGCACGTTAAGAGACCATACAATAAGTGTCAGGGGGCCGAACTGTTCAACTGCCCCCCAGCATACATACGGGAATTACAACAGGACCTTGGCAGTTTCAAAGCTGGCACTGGACAAGGCCTAAAGTCAGTTTTCCCGACCAGCCGGCTGTGGCTCGTACGTTGGGTTTGCGTGCAAGCCAACATTAAAGCCTGGTTGATCAGGGTCTGATCCACCAGAGGCCTGTCACAGACGGCGTGGGGGGCTTGACTCCGAAACTCTCTCCAGGTAAACTCCAGGTATACCATGTGAGGCTTGTTATACAAAATGTCCATGAGAACTGCTGGAAGAGGAAATAATGGGTGCATTTCCTCTTCCAGCATTAACCCGTTCACTGTTGCAACTCTCAAAATTAAGAGTGTTGACAGTGTCACAATATAAAAAAAAAAAATCTGAAATGGTAGAAAATCTTTTTCTGAAGTAATGATACCAAAAACACAAAATTTGATGGAAAACTTATGGAATGACGCAAGAATAAAGTTAGCAGTTTGGGTACAATTTATGCATCGGGGATTTCGTTGCCCGAGTCCTATTTTAAGCCAGTTGCAATGTTCACTTCAGCTAGCTATTTTGGTATTATAACTTTTGTTCTTTAGAGTGATCATCAGAAACAGCCCATTCATCTATCAGAACTACACTACCCTTCTTTAGGAAAATTGCTAAAAAGTCAAATATTTCTACCAGTTTGTGGCCCTTTTCAAGCTGCTTCCAGTCTGAAACCAAACAAAATCATCTGTACTTCAACAGTATGTCTTCTATTTTATTAGTTTTTACCAAGAAACAGTCAATGAAACTATAAAAACAAACATCCTATAAAATACCTCAAAATTACTATTTGAAACTAAATACAGTGGACCCCCGCATAACGATGGCATCGCATAGCGATTTTTCCGCATAACGATTACTTTTATCGCAAAATTTTTGCCGCGCATACCGATTAAAAACCCGCATACCGATTTTCGTCCGAGACGCGTCCAATGTGCCCTCAGCCAGCCTCACATGTGCCGCTCCGTCCCATTGTTTACCAGCCAGCCTCCGCGGTAACATCCAAGCATACACTCGGAATATTTCGTATTATTACAGTATTTTCGGTGCTGTTTCTGGAAAATAAGTGACCATGGGCCCCAAGAAAGCTTCTAGTGCCAACCCTGTGGTAAAAAGGGTGAGAATTAGTATGGAAATTAAGAAAGATTTTGAAGGGTTTGGGGCTAACCCTGAGAAGCCTATGCCAGTTGTGGAATCCATTGTGCCTACTTCAAAGATTAAGGAAATGTGTGCAGAGTGGGTTGAACTGCAAACCTTTATAGATGAAAATCACCCTGACACAGCGTTGTTGTCAAGCCGTGCTTGTGACTATTTCAATGACAATGTTATGGCCCATTTTAGGAAAGTCTTGAAGGAACGGGAGGGTACAGAGCTCTATGGACAGATTTGTTGTGCGACAGAGGTCCAGTGACTCTCAAGCTGGTCCTAGTGGCATAAAAGAAGAAGGGAAGTAACCCCAGAAAAGGACTTGCTACCTCAAGTCCTAATGGAAGGGGATTCCCCTTCTAAACAGTAAGAAGATAATGCTCTCCCCTCCTCCCATCCCATCAATCATCACCAGATCTTCAATAAAAGTAAGTGTCATGTAATTGTGCATGCCTTTTTCAGTTTGTGTGTATTAAAATTAACATTTCATGTGGTAAAAAAAAATTTTTTTCATACTTTTGGGCGTCTTGCACGGATTAATTTTATTTCCATTATTTCTTATGGGGAAAATTCATTCGCATAACGATTATTTCGCATAACGATGAGCCCTCTTGCACGGATTAAAATCGTTAACCGGGGGTCCACTGTACAAGTTCATGCACTGCATGAAGCAGGATTTTTTATACATTGCACACTCACTGCACAGACCTGTTCTCTCATGTCTAGGCCAAAATTTACCACTCTCGGCTTATTTGAAGGAGCCGAGCTCAAAATATAGACCTACCATGAGCAATACTGATGTCGGTGATGTAGATCTACGTGAGAGACAGTGAAAGGGTTAACTAGTGTGGGTAGAAATAAGATCTTTTTTGCAGTTTTTTAAATGGCATCCCACAGTTTTGCTTTATGTATATGACAGCATTTTACTTGTATGGGTTAGAGCATAGCCCTTGAATGAGTTCGTATATTCACTCATCTTTATTCACACCATTAATACCAAGAATATATTTCAGATTGGACAGTGTTGGAGAACATGGTGGTCTTTGTGTGTGACTCATGTGGAGCATGTCTGAAGAAGAACCAAGTGGATACTCACTGGAATAGAAGATGCTTCAGTAGAACCGTCTCATGTATGGACTGTGGCAAAACATTTAGGTTAGTAATGCTAATCATACATGGGGTGTTTAATGTTTATTTTAATAGTGTTCAAATAGTTTTATATTGACAGCTTTTAATGTGGTGTAGCATAGCTAACCTGCCTTAAGTGTGTATAAGTATTTATTTTGGGTATATGTACTGTATTGCTGAGTGACTTTTTCATTTTATTGTAATTAAAATGTTGTTGGTTAGTTTTAGGTTTTATGTTTATGATACATGATATTGTATTGCATCTATTTGCAGCTTTTACATGCTAGGCAGTTAACAAGTGATCATATCTCATGTTGCACTACAAGGATAGAGTTAATCCAAGATATCATCTTTATTCCAAGATGCCCGGGATATCCCTGAGATTTTGAAATAGAAATGAAACCTAGAATCAACATGTATTGTTTTCTTGTGAGAATTTATACACTACATATACTGTATAATATATTTGTATATGCTTCATAGTGGCATGCTTTCCAGCCTTCTTATGTTTGCCCTTTATTATATTTGTCCTTATTCCATTGACTAGGTGTTTAGAAGGGTCAGTTGTCCAGAAAATTAGTACACTATAAACAGTGAACATTAAAATGGTATAAAATACCGACAGGTTGTTAGGTAAGACACATATGCAACAGTTAGGTATCTTTATTATGAAACGTTTCGCCTACACAGTAGGCTTCTTCAGTCAAGTACAGAAAAGTTGATAGAAGCAGTATTCCATAGTATGAAACTATGGAACAATGCTCTTCTCCAGACTGAGGGACTGACCACCTCAAAACTTTAAGGGTGATGGACTGATTACATCGTCTTCAAGTATCTTCTGCTTCTATCAACTTTTCTGTACTTGACTGAAGAAGCCTACTGTGTAGGCGAAACGTTTCATAATAAAGATACCTAACTGTTGCATGTGTCTTACCTAACAACCTGTCGGTATTTTATACCATTTTAATGTTCAATCTGTCAGACACTGCAACACAAGGGTATCTTGGTACAGACCTGCAATCAACTTCGACAACTTCCACTAGTGAGAGGGGCTGGATTTGAGAGGGACCTGACTTCTCAACATCTGAGTTCTTACCTCTCCTAGTGGCCTACGTCTCACCTCTTGGTGCTATAAAAAGCTCCATCCTGTCACTTCTTCTCCATATTGTTTCATACTATGGAACAATGCTCTTCTCCAGACTGAGGGACTGACCACCTCAAAACTTTAAGGGTGATGGACTGATTACATCGTCTTCAAGTATCTTCTGCTTCTATCAACTTTTCTGTACTTGACTAAAGAAGCCTACTGTGTAGGCGAAACGTTTCATAATAAAGATACCTAACTGTTGCATATGTGTCTTACCTAACAACACTATAAACAGTAATCTGGTAAATGATCAGCTCTTTAAATTTCCTTTCACTCTTTAAACAACTGAGTCTTCTGTCTAGTGTCCACTTTTGTATATTGTACATAGAAAGTGCAGATAACCAGCATTACTTGTTAAACGAATCTTGCACTGTATTTATTGTTTAGATACAGTGCTTATCTGTACTGCTGTGGTGCTACTACATGTATTGTATATTAGTGATGATTAATAGAAGGGAATATGCTGTTATATGTAAAAAGAAGAGGGACTGTATAATGGTGGCAACATTTTTGTAAAGTGTGAAGCATAAGTGGAGGCCGGAGGTAGTGGAAATGTTATGTCTGAGATCAGTGTGTAATGTGAATATTGTGCAGAGAATAAATAGAGATTAGAAGATTTGTGGTAGTATACGAGATATAATTCAGAGAGCATAGAAAGGGTTGCTAAGAAAGTTTGGTCATTTATATAGACTGGGATAAGTAGGTTGATTAAGATGATGTGTAAACCTGGAATGACTGTAAAGTAGTGTAGGGGACATGCAGGGAAGGACTGGAAGGAGTTACAATATTAAATATCCAACATGCACATGGGTGTACTTGATTGAAGTGAGTATTTTTTTTATTTGACATGCTGTAGAGCAGGGGTCCGCAACCTTTTGGAGAGAGAGGGAGAGACAGCTGTGCAATCTCTCGGAGGAAGACCTTGTTATTAAATGTAATATAAATTTTTTTTCTTGAACTCAGGGTTGCCATTAGTTTTTTAAACCAATTTTGGCCTAATTCTAGTAATACTTAACACAGTTTATGACAAATAATTAAATAAACATTACATGTGTATTACTGAATGCAGATACCTACTGTACAGTTATTTTACCACCAGACAACAAACTCAAATGAAAAACTCTAAGGAGGGAGGATACAAAGTAACTTTTGTAGGGACTGCTTAACCTTGAAGTGAACTACTGCATATATATTCCATACTAATTAGATAATTAGTAGTTAAGTTGGCGGGCCGGACAGAAACCTCACGCGGGCCAAATGTGCCCTGTGGATCAGGGATTGCTGACTCATGCTATAGAGTATAATTTGTGTGAAGGGATCTAGGAAAACTGGTTGTCCAGACTTGAGTTTTGGGAGTGATTACAGAGCCTATACTCTGAAAGATGGGTGGGAATAGAGCAGTTCAAAGGTTCATATGAATTGTGATGTCTACATATTTGTGGACAGGCAGCTTTTGATTGAACACTGGTGAACGTGTTTCCTTTTTTGGCTCTTCCTTTCCTGGTGGGAAATGGCTGATATTCTAAACAAGAATTAGTCAGCAAATTTTTGCCATTGTCTTCATTTAAAATGCCATACATTTATGCCCATAGGGAACAGGAGTATGCAAGTCATTTGAAATGTATAACTGAAGCTGAGAAGTATGGTGGGAGCCAGTATGTGGCCAAAGAGTTGAAGGGCGAGAAGAAACAGGAAGCATGGATAGCAAAAGTCAGAGAGCAAGTGGCCAAGACACACAACATGGAGCCACGTCTCAAGGAACTCCTTGACCACATCACTACCTTTACAAACATTCCTCGCAAGAAGTCAAAATTTGAGGTAAGAAAGGGATGAAAGTTTCTCCATTATAAACCATGGAAGGAGTATACCTGAAGGGTGTTCCAGGGGTCAACGCCCCAGCGGCCCGGTCCATGACCAGCTCTACAGTATTTCTATTGATGACTCTTAAACACTCATCAGCACAGTCAAAAGTCCTACTTGTATGAGACAGTATGTATGAGAAGTGACTCATGAAATCATAAAAACAAGATTGTAAACAAACCACGGTACAGGTGGGGTTAGAATCCATGGCGAGTGAGTCATAAATCTCCAGGCCAATGCATAAGCAACTGGGCCGGCTGGTTACAGTAAGATTCATCAAACTGGGGAGGTTAGCATTTCCTGCCAATGTGACCACAAATAAGGAATAAATTTATTGTGTATATACACTGATAAATCCATTTTGGTTTAGATTTACCATCTTTATACATGTAGTTTGCAACAAATGAAGATAGAGATGAATAGTACAAAATACCAACAAGATGGAAAAGTGAACACAAATACAGTATAATGCAATTTGTTATTGACGCTGTTTTACCCCACATAGTGGGTTTTATCAAGTCACAAACAGTCTGTTTGTGACTTGATAAAACCCACTGTGTGGGGTGAAACATCGTCAATAAAGATTCATGTTATACTGGATTTATGTCTATGAAAAAAGATAAATAAGTAATGAAACAATTTAAGCCATTTATATTAGGAAAATGTGACCAGTACAAATGGCTAAATATTATATTTAAAGCTGCTTTATAGTGAAGACTGTAAATGAAAAATAAAAATATTCTTGATATTTTTTAGTTAACATTGAATTATTTTTTCAGCATCTAACATTAGAGCTTTGATTCACGAAATTATAATGACACTATTGTAAAGAGCTCACTGAATGGACAAGATTCAAATCCATGGCAAGCTAGTCCTAAAATTGACAGGCTAGTGCCCTAAAGACTCCACTGTGCTGGCCTAATAAGATTCATCCTAGGTCGCTTGAGTGCTAATTTTAGGTCTAGCCTGCCATGGGTTAGAATCCTGTCCACTTCATTCGTTAGAGCTTGATATTATTCTTTGCATGCGCTTCACAGCTACAGGATAAATTAGTGCTCCTCCACTGTCTTAAATTTAGTGAGATAAAAAAGTATGTACACCTACCATCCGACTTACGACCTGCTCGACTTACGACCACTCGACTTACGACCACTCGACTTACGACCATGTTTTTTATGCCAAATTTCTGGGAAATAAACAACTATTTGTGTTGTACACAGTGTTTATCCTAAACCTTACAGTATAAAATACAGTACTAACAGCATAAAAAGTAAAGTAAAACATGAAATACCAAAACAAAACAATAAAATAAAGTCATTACAAAAATCTTTTGTTGATATTCAGTAGTAAAGTTCGACTTACGACCATTTCGACTTATGACCGGTTTCTCGGAACTGAACTTGGTCGTACGTCGGATGGTAGGTGTATTACTTTTGTAGATATAAAATTACATAAAACCTATACTATTAAGTAATTCTGCATGTTTATTTTAGTGTTCGTCGTAATTTAATACGGAACTTTGTTTTTGTTTCACCTACCAGCTACAGTTTACAGGATTAATATTTTCCAAAGTATGTTTTAATGTACATATGTAGATATATCCTAGGTAGTAGGTTGGTAGACAGCAACCATCCAGGGAGGTACTACTGTCCTGCCAAGTGAGTGTAAAACGAAAGCCTGTAATTGTTTTACATGATGGTAGGATTGCTGGTGTCCTTTTTTCTGTCTCATACACATGCAAGATTTCAAGTACATCTTGCTACTTCTACATACACTTAGGTCACACTACACATACATGTACAAGCATATATATACACACCCCTTCGGGTTTTCTTCTATTTTCTTTCTAGTTCTTGTTCTTGTTTATTTCCTCTTACTTCCATGGGGAAGTGGAACAGAATTCTTCCTCCGTAAGCCATGCATGTTGTAAGAGGCGACTAAAATGCCAGGAGCAAGGGGCTTGTAACCCCTTCTCCTGTATATATTACTAAATGTAAAAGGAGAAACTTTCGTTTTTCCTTTTGGGCCACCCTGCCTCGGTGGGATACGGGCAGTGTGTTGAAAGAAAGAAAGAAAGATGTAGATATATACAGTGGACCCCCGGTTAACGATATTTTTTCACTCCAGAAGTATGTTCAGGTGCCAGTACTGACTGAATTTGTTCCCATAAGGAATATTGTGAAGAATTAGTCCCCTTTTAGACCCCCCAAACTACGGTACAAACACACTTACTAAATACACTTCATAATTGGGGGGGATTTGGGGGTGTCGTTATGTGGGGGTCCATTTTTTTTTTTTTTTTTTTTTTTTTCAACAGTCGGCTGTCTCCCCCCGAGGGGGGTGAACCAAAGAGAAGAAAATCCCAAAAAGAAAAAACTTTCATCATCATTCAAAAATTTTCACCCAAACCCACCAATCACTGTTTTTGCAGAGGTGCCCCGAATACAACAGTTTAGAAGTATATACGTATAAAAATACACAATATATCTCTCCAAGCTGCCAATATCCCAAACCCCTCCTTTAGAGTGTGGGCATTGTACTTCCCATTTCCAGGACTCAAGTCCGGTTATATAAAATAACCGGTTTCCCTGAATCCCTTCACTAAATATTACGCTGCTCACACTGCAACAGATCGTCAGGTCCCAAATACCATTTGTCTCCATTCACTCCTATCTAACACGCTCGCGCATGCTTGCTGGAAGTCCAAACCCCTCGTCCACAACACCTCCTTTACCCCCTCTCTCCAACCTTTTCGAGGACGCCCCCTACCTCGCCTTCCTTTCCCTACAGATTTATATGCTCTCCATGTCAATCTACTTTGATCCATTCTCTCTAAATGACCAAACCACCTCAACAACCCCTCTTCAGCCCTCTGACTAATACTTTTATTAACTCCACACCTTCAACTAATTTCCACACTCTGAATTTTCTGCATAATATTTACACCACACATTGCTCTTAGACAGGACATCTCCACTGTCTCCAACTACTGCCTCGCTGCAGCATTTACAACCCAAGCTTCATGTCCACATAAGAGTGTTGGTACTACTTTACTTTCATACATTCCCTTCTTTGCCTCAGTAGATAACATTATTTGCCTCCACATATACCTCAATGCACCACTCACCTTTTTTCCTTCATCAATTCTATGATTAACCTCATCCTTCATAAATCCATCTGCTGACATGTCAACTCCCAAATATCTGAAAACATTCACTTCTTCCATACTCCTCCTTTCTAATTTGATATCCAATTTTTCTTTATCTAAGCCATTTGATACTCTCATCACCTTACTTTTTTCTATGTTCGCTTTCAACTCTCTACCTTTACACACATTCCCAAATTCGTCCACTAACCTTTGCAATTTTTCTTTAGAATCTCCCATTAGCACAGTATCATCAGCAAGAAGTAACTGTGTCACTTTCCATTTTGTATTTAATTCCCCGTAATTTAATCCCACCCCTCTCCCGAACACCCTAGCATTTACTTCTTTTACAAGCCCATCTATAAATATATTAAACAACCATGGTGACATTACACATCCCTGTCTAAGACAGTGATAATATGTTCAATTTTGGTGTTTCAGAAGTTCCTGTTCAACAGCGCCAAGATCCGTAGTGGCATCCTCGTGGATAAAGCTTGGGAAGTATTCCAGTCTGCGAACAACATCCAGAGTCACAATGGTAAGGACCAGGAAGTTGAGGAACCTTCTACAACTGCACCACAGAACAATGATAACCCTGATCCCTCTACAGTGGATTGCAATGGTAACAGCAAGCTAAACAAAAGAGAGAAAAAGATGGAAAGACAAAAAAAGCAGAAAAAGAAACAAAAGAAGGATAAATCTGTAGAGAGTACCGAAGAAGCGAGTAAACCATCGAAAAGGAAATCTGAGGATGATGAAGCTTTGGAAGAAGGAGAAGGCAGAAAAAGAAAAAAGGCAATGGATTCAGCATCTCAAGATACTCAAGAAAAGAAGAAGAAAAAAAGGAAACAAGCAGATAATGATGAAAATGAAGTTTCCACACTCAATGGAGATCACATTCAAAATGGAGAAGATGAAAATTCTAATAAACTAGAGAGTATAGCAAAGCCTTCAGGTATTTTCAAGTGGAAGATGGCAATCTCTCAGATATTGGAAGATGCCCCAGAAAAGGGCATGAAAATCACCAAACTGCAGAGGAAAGTACTCTCTCTCTATTATACAGCCAACAG
Source organism: Cherax quadricarinatus (assembly GCF_026875155.1). Taxonomy (NCBI): domain Eukaryota; kingdom Metazoa; phylum Arthropoda; class Malacostraca; order Decapoda; family Parastacidae; genus Cherax; species Cherax quadricarinatus. Next base: position 23,604,389 of record NC_069453.1, read on the forward strand.
TGACACAACTCATGTGAAATCGGAAAATGAAGTAGCTGCTATCCTGAAAAAAAAATTGGAAACACGAAATGACAAATATATAGTTTGTAATGATCGAGTCAAGCTAAGGACTCTGAATTAAAGCATTGTCTTGATGTTTTTATAATGAAATGCATAATATTACTCTGACTAATGTTATACAGTAGTCAATTTAACCATTTCAGGGTCCAGAGGCCAAATTTCAAAGTGTACACCAAAGTCTAAGAATTAAACAAAAAAAAAATTTGTTATTTTTCTTATGAAATGGTAGAGAATCTTTTTCTGAAGGTAATAAAGCAAAAAGTACGAAATTTGATGGAAAATTGACAAAACTATGCTCGCAAATTTTGATGTGTCAGCGATATTTACAAATCAGCGATTTTGCCAACTTTGACTCCCATTTTAGGCCAATTACATTATTCCTGTCGACCAAATTCTTAGCTATTTCACTAGTATTACTTCTATCGATTGAGGACAAGAAATCGCCAAGTCAACTGTTTCAACTACAAAATAAAGTGATTGGAAATTGGTAATTTGGCCAATTTAACACAAAGTTCAAAATACGTATTCTGATTTCAAAATAGGGTCCAGAATAAACAATGTAGGTTTTCCTGGCACTAAACTAACATTTCCTCTGTTCATTAGTTATGTTTTGAGGCTTTACAAATGAATTCCATTTGGATTTTTTATTCACATAATGAATTTTTATTCAAGCCAAAAAAATGGAAGATTTACTGTTATGCAGTATTGTAATAATTGTATAAATATCATCACCACATTTGTGAATGTATATTAGACCCACCAGCTGGCGTGTATTAGACGTGTGAGGTCGTTTGTTTACTCTTGAACATCGGCAAAAATTTAACATTCTGCTACTTTGAGCTCAGTTTCAAGGCATTTCTAGTGCTAAAATCAATCAAAATCATCTGTATTTCTGTAATATGTCTTCCATTCTATCAAATGAGACCAAGAAATCGCAAATACAACTATAAAAAACATGAAAAAACACTGCAAAGTCAGTTTTAATCGAAAATCACGGTCTCGGCTTTTTTCTCTCATTATACACTGTGCTGCAGGATTTGTTTTATGTGGTGCACACATACCACAGATGTATTCTCTCATATCTAGGCCCAGATTTACCACTCACAGCTTATCAGAGTGAGCTGAGCTTATGGCGTAGATCTACGGTTTGGACCCTGAACGTAAAGCCGTAGATCTTCGGCACGGACCCTGAAAGGGTTAAGGACTACCATCAAGGACATTGCAGTCCTCCTGCAATAGATGATGACTACGCATTTTCAAAAAACTTATCTAAATTAAACAAGTTATTGGTTTTGAGTGTTCAAATAATAGCTTCTATAAATTTACACAATTTGTGAGTCTTTTTTAAGATGAATTTATTTGCTTTTGAATATGGTATTGTATCTTTTTTTAATCCTTAAAACTTTACAGGTTTCACAGTTAATAATTTGGGTAGGGTCACAATCACTCCTGGGTGAATGAGTATATCCATATATATCATAAGGTATATATAGGTTTTTGATTACATGTATATACATCTCTGCTATATAATGGATCCAGGGATGGCTATTCTCCCCGATAGTCTGGTCTTAGACAAAATTTCCTAAATTTGAAAGGAAATTTTACAAGAATAAGAATTTCCTTTTAACACACTGGCCAACTTCTACCAAGGTAGGGCAACCTGAAAATGAAGAAACACTTACCATGTCTCACTCCATTACCATCGTCTTGCCAGAGGCGCATCGACATCACAGCTCTGATAACCCTCCAGATTGCAATATCTCCACCCTTCCTTCAGAGTACAAGCACTGCTTCCCACCTCCATCACTCAGGTCTGGTTAGCCGGTTTCCCTGAATCTCTTAATACACTAACCCAAAAATTTGGAATGGAAGGTAGGTGACATTTCAGGTTCATTCTGGGTCATTGTCCAGAGGCGAGTGAAAAAGATATGGGAAAAGAGCAAATAATTCAGGTCTGGATAGAAAGATGAGACGGTTAAGATAAGTAAAATCACACATTTTTAAGAAGAGAGCATTTTACAATGTATTTTACTGGCAGTGGTAAGCATCTACAGAAACAAAATTGGGGCCAAAATTCAGAGATATGTTGTGTATAAGGACTGATTCAACAAGACAGTATCTGTGAAGGCTTGGGAGGGATAGCTAATTTTGGAGAAAGGTCAGCTGTTGTATGACATTGGCCACTAACATGACAAAAAACTGTTCCAGTCATGGTATTGCAACCTGTCTTGATGCTAATAAATAAATGGGCCAGTACATAAAGGCATAAGAGATTACCTGTTTGAATAGAGGATCTACCAAGTGAGCCATATAAGGTACAGTATCAGATAATCATGTCTACATTTTAGTGTACAGTGTTTACCTTAGAGGATAGGCTGGGTATCGAGGTTTTGCTGTCATGTTACTAAATTGGCTAATTTAGTAGTCATTCATATTCAAGACGACATCATGTGAACATTTATTTATAACACACAATAAACTTGTGATTTACTGCCTGTCATGTGGTGAACTGCACCTTTATACCAGAAAGAATGTGAAAGCCTACATTAGCTTTGGTATGTGTCTGTTTTGTTGGAGCTGAGTATGAAGTCTGTTAGTGGTGAGTACCAGTGCAGGGCTGGCAGGAAAAACATATACAGTGTTCACAGCAAAGGAAGCCTTTTTATTTAATACAACTTGCCTATAAGGAGGCCTGTTATAGATGGAATATTGCATTTAATAAAAGGTCTGCTTTTCCTGTGTATGTGTGTTTATTTTTTTTTCAGCACTTGTCAGTGCACTGCCTTACTATAACTACCCACGGCTGCACAGTGCTGTCTCATAATTATATATACAGTGGACCCACGGTTTACGATATTATTTCATTCCAGAAGCATGTTCAGGTGCCATTACTGAACGAATTTGTTCCCATAAGGAATATTGTGAATTAGATAAGTCCATTTCAGACCCCCAAACATACACATACAAATGCACTTACATAAATACACTTACATAATTGGTCGCAGTGGGAGCTGATCGTAAACCGGGGGTCCACTGTATTTGCAAAGTATCCACCAGTGTATACACCTATGAATAATTATCCATCCATACATCACCTGCCTTAAGCTACATTTATTATCAACATGTGATAAAATAATTATAGTCACTTAAAATTTAATAATGTTTGCTACAGATACAACTGTGTTCTGTTTTTTATTACTTTTAAATTTGTGGGAAAGTGTGAGACCCATAGCGACCATACTGCACCTCGGGAATGGGAGGTGATCAGGTTTGATTTGAGGAGAGTAGCTCCAAGTCCTTGGATCAATAGCCATTTACTCCCCCTCCTTGAAGGGATTATGTATATAAAAAAATATGTGACATGTTATCATGACAACCTGGAATATTCCTGCTGAGAACTAACTGCTTGTTGTCTTCACTTGGTGTACTAGTGAAGAGCTCTTGATCCAAGGAATTTGTGCTCATCCTCCTATTCACAGATTTAATCTAATTACCTTCAATTCTGCAAGCACTGTTTGACCCATACAGATTTATCACTTCCTTGTGAATATGTATAACTATTGTTATTATTATTATACTACATATTCATGTTAAATCTACAGGGGTGATACAGCACCTGTAAATGGGAAGTAATCAGATGTATTCTGAGGTAAGGAGGAGTAGATCCAAATCTTTGGATCAGGAGCCTTTCACCAGCATGAAGGCACCTAATTTGAAAGGAATGTTTCTGTTGGTTCCAAGTCTTTTTGCTTCCTGGCATAAACCCTTCATTTTTATCCCTCAAAATTGTTTAGTAACATAGAATATTAAATTTGGCTTACCATCTTGCTAATTACATCTAACAACACAAGCAATAACCATTGTACTGGTCTAGAAAGATGAGAGAACTCTCTCACACACACACATATGCAGTATGTATATACATGGCTGTTAAAGCAGCTCCACATCCATTATATCCAACAGGTAACCTGTGACGTCAAATGCAAAACCTCGATTGACATTTAGTCTCTTTAGCCTTATCACCTGATCCCAGAGTTTAGAAATTTAAAATTGACTTGGTAAGCAAACTTAGTTTTGCTTATTAGTGTAGGCATTCACAGGACTGAACGTGTGTCGTAATGCTGTATAGCCCTTGTGGCTTAGCGCTTCTTTTTTATTATAATAATAATAATAATGGTGTGTCGTAAGAGATGAATTGGTTGCGAGAATTTACCGGCATTAATTTTTGTCCTTGCCGGTACCCAATACCTTGGTATTGTCTTTGTTGGTTTAAGGTTTAAAAATTACCGTTATTTCCATGAATAATTCTGCATTTTATTTGCAAAAATCTCTAGAAATTAAAGAAAATTAATGTTTGATATCCTTTGTACAATTGTATAGTGTATCAAAAATAATATAACATCAATCAGTGTTGTATAAAAAGAATAGTATTAGGATTTCTTTTTGATGTTATTTGAATATTCCACTTCTACCACCCTATCTTTTATATTTTCACAAATATTATGTAATATGGCACATAAGGCTTGAAAGATAGATATGGAGTATACAGTACATGAAGTCTGAGGGATACACTACAAGTACATAGTTCCAGTGCACATACCCAGAATACAACAATTACCCCTCTGACCTGTAGCATTGAGTTGCTCGAACAGAAAACTAGCTGTCCTGGGATCCTTAGTTACCCTGGAGTATATTTGGAGAGGGTTTCAGGGGTCAACGCCCCTGCGGTGTGGTCTGTGACCAGGTCTCACTGGATCGGCCTGATCAACCAGGCTTTTTCTGTTAGCTTAACACAAACTGACGTACGAACCACAGCCCAGCTGGTTAGTACTGACTTTGGGTACCTGTCCAGCACCTTCTTGAATACAACCAGGAGTTTGAAGAGTCTTTTTGCCTGGCTCCTCGAGGAACTTGGATACGTACAGGCTTTCTCCATGGGCTGAGGGTATCTGAACCTGTAGAAACAAACATATGATCTGAAAGTTCACCATATTTTCTAGACTTTTGTGACTGAAGCAGAGAGTTGCCCTTCCTTCCTCCCTGCTGCATTCGAGTGTACATTTTGTTTTGTATAACTGTTTTGTATTTCTGTTGATTGCACTTTTCTGGATCCAACTATAATAGATTTGTGGTTAATACTGTAATATGTACCTTATTCTAATATGAATGCAATTCTCATTTTCTTTGAGATTTTAGATAAAATTTTGTGAAATAGATAATTGTATAATGATTTGGTTAATGCTGAGGTTATTCAGCCTTCATTTTTAATTACAACATAAGGAAAAGTAGTTACGTATTTATTGCCCATGTACGTATGCAGAATTACGCTTAGACAGTACAATGTTGATCCTTAGTCATGCAGCGTGAGGCATGATAAAGTTATTTGTTAAAAAGAAATATAAAAGGTTAAAAAATATCCAGAAATCTGCCTCCATCTTCCGAGTATTGTTGCAGTTGGAGTGGTAACTGATATTTGTATCTGTTAAAAAGCTCCACAGATTACTGCCCCTGCTCTAAATCCATTTGGGTCATGAGAGTACCTGTTTATTTTGATACAGTACTGTCATAATGGAAGGCTTGTGGGGGTAAGTGGTGCATGCTGACCAGTTTTACTGGTACTGTGCTCTTCATATGGTATATATGATATATATTTATTACTGGTATAGTACTTTCATAAGATATACTTAGTGTGATGTAATACATCTTTGCATACTAATTTATATTTCATTCTGAGTGGTAACTGAAAATGCTGTATGTGGACAATAAACATTTTAATTAAATGGTAAACCTATTTAATTTACTGTTCCTGGAGAATGAGGTAATAAGGTTAGATCCAAAGGGAAGGATAGCTCCAGTTCCTTGGATCAAGAGACCCCTCTTCAGAGGCTGATCCCTCAAGGGAGGTTCCTTGATGCTGGTGAGGGGCTCTTGATCTAGGGAATTGGATCTGTGCTCCAGTTCCCTTAGCGCTTCTTTTTTGATTATAATAATAATAATCCTGAATTGAGCCTAATACCTTCCACCCCCCTCATATGTGCTGTATAATCCTATGGGTTTAGTGCTTCCCTGTGATTATTATAATAATTCAAAGGCTGAAGAATCAGTTAAGATCTCATTCCCCAAGTGCTATACGATCATTGTAAGTCATTTTTCCAGATGCTGTATAACCCCTGTGGGTTTAGTGCCTACTATGAATGTTTAATGCTATATAGGTTAAGCATTGATCCCTCTGGGTTTACCCCTCAAGGGAGGTTCATTGACGCTGGTGAGGGGCTCTTGATCTAGGGAATTGGATTTGTGCTCCAGTTCCCTGAATTGAGCCTGAATACCTTCCATCCCTCCCCCCCCACATGCGTTGTATAATCCTAAGGGTTTAGCGCTCCCACATGATTATAATAATAACCCTCTGGGTTTAGAGCTTTTCCATCAATATTGTTATATGCCAGCCATATTTTGTATTACCAGACACAAACAGTGCTTTCTGCCTGAGATTTTATTATCATGAGTTACTCTCATTAACCCTTACAGGTTTAGTACTTATATGAATTATATTATTGTTCAACCCTTGTGGGTTTAGTGCTCAGTTTTGATTATAATATTACTCATCAATTGAGGTCCTTTGATGCAAAGAATTGAACCTATGATCTATGTGATGCAACCTGATTGCCTCACAGGTGTTGGATGACTCCTACGGGCTTAGCGCTTCTCCCCACCCTCTATGTGTGTCATAATTACTTTCTTGACTGGGTGTAACATGGCGGCCCATTCATGGGAAGTGCCACACCCCTGTGAGTTGTAAAGTACCTGAGGAAACAATGGCTGTTCCATGGAAGGGGAGGATGGCTTCAATTTCTTGGATCAAAAGCTGTTTAGTATCAGGGGACCTGCTCTCTCCCCTTCCTTGGATCTAACTAGATTGCCTCCCATTCTCTAGGTGCTAAATGAAGTCTTCGGATTTAACACTTCCTAAATAATATAACTGATGTAAGTGAAGAGCTGTTGTGCCAAGGAACTGACGCTATCCTCCCTCTCCTTGGATCATACCTGATTATAACACATTTGCTAGGCACTAAATGACCTCTATAGCTTGCTGATAGTATCAAAATAGATGTACTAAACACTTAGGGGTCATCTAGTACTTAAGGAATAGAATTCAGTTCACAGAGGGAAAGGCTTGCACCAAATTATGAAATCAAGAGCACTTCCTGGCACCAAGGCACAGCTCGTAGATCTTTAAAAAAGGTTATTGCCTTGATGCTGAAGGGCTCTTTGTCCCCTCAAGGGAGGTACCTTGACGCTGGTGAGGGGCTCTTGATCTAGGAAATTGGATCTGTGCTCCGGTTCCTGAATTGAGTTTGAATACCTTCCATTCCCCTCCCCCCGACAGGCGCTGTATAATCCCTATGGGTTTAGCGCTCCCCCATGATTATAATAATAATGAAGGGCTTTTGATGAAAAAAGTGAAATATCTAATAGATTATTTACTCTTATTGGTTGATCGTCTTTTATTTATTTATTTATTTATTTATTTAGTAATTTGAGCATACATACAGAGGTACAAAAAAATACAGGTAAGAGCAGCATGCCAAAGCCACTTATATGCATAGCATTACGGGCTGGCTTAAAATTAACTTAAGATTAACTAAGCAATGATGTAATCAGTGATAAAACATTATTGTAAACAGATAACTATAAAGCACAAATGAGTATTACAAAGACAGGTCATATGGTTGCTTGCATTGCTGTACATTCAGTAGAATGGAGTATTCTGTTAGGTAGTGTATTTAAAAAATAATAAAGTTAGATTGGGTTTTAGGTTTAACATTTATGTGATATAATATAGCAAAAGTTATGATGATAATCTCCGCCGCCCTTAATACCCCATTTTCCAAAACAACCAATCAGCAGTCACGTTCCAAAGCTTTCAGGTATTCACGCGACTGTCATACTTTACAATCACCGTGATTGGCTCTTCTGCCTCATGTAAATACATAGTTTCTACCAATGAACTGAGAGATCTTGAGTGACGTCACTTGGGAGTTGGTCACCATAGCAACCTGCACTTATGACTTGCTGTTGACAATTTGTTGTTATATTAATGCCAATAGATGGCGTTGAATATTTTGTATACAGAAATATTTTATTGACTTGCTGTTTGACATTTTCTGTATACAATAAATAAATATTCAACGCCATCTATTGGCATCAATATAACTAACAAGTTGTCAACAGCAAGTCATAAGAACAGGTTGCTATGGTGACCAACTCCCAAGTGACGTCACTCAAGATCTCGTAGTTTATTGGTAGAAACTATTTATATACATCAAGTAGAACAACCAATCATAGTGGTCGTAAAGTATGAGTCTCGTGAATACCTGAAAGACTTGTAACGTGGTTGTTAATTGGTTACTCACTTTAGCTCTTTGCTAACTAAATGAAGATATGAAAAATCGTGTTCATTTGTATTTATCATGAACCAAAAATGCTAAGAATAGTTTGTGGGACAACATTCAATAAATTATAGAATAAAGATCATGCCTAATGGCATTATTATTATTATTGTATTATTATTATTATTATTATTATTATTATTATTATTATTTTATTATTATTATTATTATTATTATTATCTCTGAAAAGCTTAATTCATATGGGTCATACAGAACCTCGAGAATAATAAGTCATAATCAGATTCAATCCAAGGTAGGGGAGGATTGGAAGAATTCCTTGGATCAAGATCCCTTCCCTGCCTAAAAGGCATCCATTTTAAGGCCGTTTAACAAGGGGGTTGTCTTGATAATGTTGAAGGGCTCGTGATCCAAAGAATTCGAGCTGCCCTTCTCTACCTTGAAACAAACCTCATTACTTCCCGATATTCTGTTCTTTACTAATCTTTCTATATTTCTTACTTCATAATTAACATAAAGGAAAACTCACTTGAAATACATTATTTATTCTTATTGATTAACAAGATTCAGTAATTTATTAGTTGATTGTTGAAAAGAATAAATTTAAAAGCAATATATAAAGAAATTTTGTGATAATCTTTCTTGTTCATATACTACACTTGTTTCTGATGTTTACATTACTAAAAACAACCAATTAGCAGTCACGTTACAAGTCCTTCAGGTATTCAAGGGACTGTCATACTGTACGATCACTGTGATTGGTTGTTTTACTTGATGTTTATAAATAGTTTCTACCAATGAACTACGAGATCTTGAGTGACATCACTTAGGAGTTGGTCACCATAGCAACCTGCTCTTATGACTTGCTGTTGACAACTTGTAGTTATATTGATGCCAATAGATGGCGTTGAATATTTTATTGTGTACAGAAAATGTGAAACACAAAGTTTACACACCAAATACTAAATTATTCACCTCAGTAACCCTCTCTTATTTACTGACTTGCTGTTTGACATTTTCTGTATACAATAAATATTCAACGCCATCTATTGGCATCAATATAACTAACAAGTTGTCAACAGCAAGACTTAAGAGCAGGTTGCTATGGTGACCAACTCCCAAGTGACATCACTCAAGATCTCTCAGTTTATTTATAGAAACTGTTTATAAACATCAAGTAGAACAACCAGTCACAGTGATCGTATAGTATGACAGTCGCGTGAACACCTGAAAGGCTTGTAACGTGACTGCTAATTGGCTTCTCAAATTAAATCCTGATTTACAGCTTTCCTAAATGCCTTACCAGTTAAATAATAATTATTATAAAGCGTCAAGAATAATTTTTGAAATTAAACTATTTGTTAGAGAATTAAGATTATGTTAGTGGTTATGATTATTATTATTTCCTGGAAATTATTATGGGGAGCGCTAAACCCATAGGGAGGGGGTAATTATAATTATTATTATAATCAAAGAGAAGCGCTAAACCTACGGAGGGGAATAATGGAAGGCAATCAAGCTTAATTCAGGGAACTGGAGCACAGATCCAATTTCCTAGATCAAGAGCCCCTCACCAGCATCAAGGAACCTCCCTTGATGGGATATTTCCTGGAAAGGGAATCAGGTCGGGTACAAGGGAAGGATTGCTTCAATTCCCTGGACCATGAGCCCTTCCCCGGCACTCCTTGGCAAAAGTAGCGCCTGCAAAGGAAAGCGCTAAACTCTTAGGATCATACAGCACCTTAATAATGGGAGGTAACCGGGTTTGATTCAAGTAGAGGACACCTCCAATTGCTTGGATCAAGAGCCTGTCACCAGATGATACATCATTAGGTATACTCAACGGTTACTTTTGTCTTTTTGGTTTATTATAATTTTATTTTTTAATTTCTCTGAATCCCTTCATTATTATTATAATCATAACTAATCGCTAAACCCACAAGGGTCATACAGTGCTGCCTGAATCCCTGCAAAGGAGGTTCCTTGATGCCACAGAGGCTCTTGATCTGTGGAATTGGACCTGTCCTCCTCTTCCTTGGATGGAATTTGAATACTTGCCATTTTCCAGATGCTGTGACCCCTACAGGTTTAGCATCCCCTTCCCATGAATGTAAACTAACAATCATTTCTCCAAAGTTTAACAATTCTTTTTTTTTATATATCTTGAAAAGGCTTCATGTGATCAGCTTCAGAATTTTCAGTGCTGGTGCACTGTAATGATTGTAGGCCATTAATATTTTTACATTATGGAAATTATTATAATCAAAACTAAGCATTAAACCCATAATCAGAGCACTAAACCTACAAGGGTCATACAGTGCAGCAGGGGACAGGGAACAGTGCAGAATTATAAAGTAGCAAGGGTGAAAATAAGGGTCATCCAGTGCTGACATTCACGGTGAAGCTGCCGAACCCATAAGGCCCATACAGCACCTAGGGAAATGGAAGGCATGCAGGACTGATGGAAGGAATTGGAGTATTGGCCCAATTCTTGAGGCAAAAAGCCCCCTCACCAGTATCAAGGAACTTCCCTTGAGGGGTACAGTAGGACAAGACTCGTGCAGCTATTGGTACGTCCTCAATTATTATTATTATAATCAAAAAGAAGCGCTAAGCCACAAGGGCTATACAGCACGTCCTCAATGGTTGTCATAAAACCCACTCCAAGATTTGGAATGGGTCCATTAATTTTCAGAAGTCAAATCTGCTTGGCTTCAAACATTAAGATTAGGGCATCCAACCAAGATGGGGAGTAACTGAAATATGTAGCTGCACATCTGCCAATTTTATGTGAAACTCTTTTTTCCTGTTGTTATATTCATGAAGGGGATAATTATTATTATTACAATCGAAATTAAGTACTAAACCCACAAGGGTCATTAAGCGCTACTCATGAGGGAGAGCTAAACATACAGCACCAGAGAGACTGAGAGGCACTAAGGTTCACTTCAAGAAGGGAAGTATAGATGCAATCCTTTACCTCAAAAGCATCAAGAGACGTCCTGTGAGGAGTTTAAATCATTAAATATACTTAAGTGTACCTCTTTTGAATGTTTCAATACTGAATGGCTGATGCACCATATGTACAGGATAATACCCTAGTACGTAGTTTAGTCTGTCAATGCCAAGGCAGTGTGACCCCAAAAAAAGAAACACTTTCACAATCATTCATACTATCATTGTCTTGCCAGAAACAGATACAACAGTTCAGATGTCCCTCCAAAACAGCAAATATTAAACCCCCTCCTTTTGAGTGCAGGCACTATACTACCCATCACCTCTAGCTAAAGAACACTGCTTTTGTCTGGCTTCAAACTTTTAACACTGATGCATTTGATAAGAATGATACCCTCTAAGTTTATGCTATATAGGTGTAAATTTACTGATATTAAAATTGTTAAAAGTTTGGACTCGTTGAATTCAGTGATAACTGGAAAATTATTTCTGATTTGCATTTCAACTTGTAACATTAATATACTTACTGGCTATCAAGCTAAAAAATTCAGCAAGCCTTTTTTTTTTTTCCCCAACAAGTCAGCTATCTCCCACCGAGGCAGGAGACCCAAAAAGAAAATACTTTCATCATTCAACACTTTCACCTCACTCACACATAATCACCGTCTTTGCAGAGGCACTCAGATACAACAGTTTAGAAGCATATATAACATACCCCTCCAAACTGCTAATATCCCAAACCTCTCCTTTTATTACTAAATGCATCAGGCAGAAGGGAAAGGGGGCACTAAACCCATACAGGTCATACAGCACTTGGGGAAAATGGAAAGCAATCAGGCTTAATTCAAGGAATTGGAGCATAGGTCACTGTCTTAGAGAAAGAGCATCTGACCAGTATCAAGGAACCTCCATTGATCTGTTAATAAACTTTTAACCCTTTCAGAATCCACAGGCCCTCTCAGAGACTTGTTCTCAGGGTCCCCAAATTTCAAATAAAAAGATAGAGAATCTTTTCCCGAGCATAATGACACCAAAAGTATGAAATATGATGGAAAACTTACGGAGTTATACTCTCGCGAAGTTAGCGGTCTCGACAATGTTCATGCTTCGGCGATTTTGCCCACTTTGAGCCCTATTTTCGGCCAATTCCAGTGTACTAGTCGACAAAAATTATACCTATTTCGCTAGAACTCCATTTTTTCTATCAAATGAGTACAAGAAAACACCCATTTACCGATTTCAACTATCCAATACAGTGGTCAGAATTAATAATTTTGCCAATTTCACACAAATTTCAAAAGATGCCAATTTCCAAATAGGGTCCAGAATAATCAAGAAAGACATTCCTGGCACTAAAATAACATTTCCTCTGTTTATTAGTCACATCCTCATGCCCCTCTTACATTCTTTTGCTTTCCATTTCGAATTTTTATTCTCACAAAAAATAGAAGATTTACTGTTATGCAGACTACTGCATTAGTGTAGAAATGGTATAAATAATATCGGCGCACTTGTGAAAGAATATTAGACTCACCAGTTGACGTGTATTGGACGCTTAGCATGATTTGTTTACTTTTGAACTTTGGTAAAAATCGAACATTTCTGCTACTTTGAGCTCAATTTCAAGGTACTTTTCATTGTAAAACCAATCAAAATCATCTCAATTTCTGTAATATGTCTTCCATTCTGCCAAATGAGACCAGGAAAACTAGAATACAACAATAAATACCATACGAAAATACAGTGCAAAGTTGCTCTTTTAATCCAAAAAAACGGTCAAAGTTTTTTTTTTCTCATTACGCACTGTGTGCTGCAGGATTTTTTTTATACTGCGCACACTGACCACATAGACCCATTCTTTCATATGTAGGCCTACCAGCTTTCTCTCACTAGATTTGAAGGCGCTAGAATTTATGAGTACTAGTACGTCAAGGACCCTGGCACGTAAGCCATACTAGTACGGCCGAAACACTGAAAGGGTTAAATAATAATAATAATACAATCAGAAACAAGCATTAAACCCACAAGGATCATAGACTGCTGCACAAACCTTGAAAACATTTTACACTATGTAATTTTTTTACACAATTCCATTAAGCCATTTAGGGAATTTTTTATGTAAAATCTACAAGTACTGTACCATATTAAGTTGAATTAAAAATGCCAGTATTATATTTCCATGCTATGGTCTATTGTTGGTCTTTCTGTAGTAAAGCAACTTACGTGTTTTATTAGGATCAGTACGTATTAGTTTCCATGACAAACGGGAAAGTAAACCCCTGAAAAATGTTTTTATTAACAATATTATATGCAACACTATGGGATATGCCTGTCATATACAGCTGAATAATTCTCATTAAACTTCATAGACTGAAATGTACACATATTTTTTACACATTGGCCGTCTCACATGCATGTTTACCTAAGCGTGCACGTGTGTACATAAGTGTACATACTGCCATCAAGGTACAGAAATGTAAGAAGTTCAAATAGGAAAATAAAAATAAAACCTTCAAAACTTTATACTGTATTCTATATCTGTATCACATAAATAAATTTCACAAATATTTTATTTAGCTTAAAAATTAATATACTGTACACAAAATATATTAGGATATTAGGAACAAGTAACTTAAACCTTGCACGAATGCTAAAGAAAGAGTACATTCTATGTCTGGTAACCTTATGCCATTTTATAAAGTACATGTTATATATAGTCTCTCAAAATCGGAAATACAGTACAGTACCAAAAAAATACCCTGATTAACATTTCATATAATTTGTACATTGTTTTATGACCTGTGACATGATCAGAAAAATTGCACAAGACAAAACCTTTCAGCCAGTGCACACAATGTAAAAAATTACAATGATTTACGTTGTCCTGAAGAACAAGTCAGAAAACAGCGGCTGGAACAATTCACAAGTAACCCACACTCTGGAAAGGAAATTTTCGATTTATCCTTTGTTGTATCCTGGGAAATGATGATGGGCCAAGATAGACCAAAATGTTGTCTAAAGTTTCCTTTCCAAGTGCGGGTTAGAGAAAATTGATATAAAATACCAACACGATGGCACAGTGAGAGACAATATAATGTGATCTTTTACTGGTGATGTTTTACCCACATAGTGGGTTTTGTCACAAATACACAAATAACCCGCACATAAAAGACAGAAGCTTACGACGACGTAAGCTTCTGTCTTTTATGTGCGGGTTATTTGTGTATCGTTCCAGTCACGGTATTGTGCCTTTTTGTTATTTGTCACAAATATTATTATTATAATGACCCATAACAGTCATACAGCCAATTCACAAACAGAGGATTGTTTATGACCTGATAAAGCCCACTGTGTACAAAATATCAAGAAAGGATCACTTAATACTGCATGTCTCTCTCTCTTTTCTAAAGTGTGGGGGTTACTTGTGAATTTTGGATCTTAAAAATTGCTCTGAACCTACCCCCTACATGACAGGCACATATAAAAAAAAAAAAAAAAAAAAAAAAAAAGCTGAAGACACCTAACTGCCCTACTTTAATTCTTTAATTTTGCATAAAGAATCAAAATAGGCTGAGGATGTCTTGAAATCATTTATGAAGGCTTGTATCTTTACTCTGCTAGACTATTTTTTCTAAAACAGTTAACATATTGATAAAAACTGGTATACTCCTATCAGTTTGCGTATGATGTACAAATGAATAAAAAGGTATGGTAATATGTATAAGATATTAAATTAATCACAGTATAGGCCAGATATTCGCCAACTGCACTTTTATGTGCATTATCCTGAAAGTACTGCAATCACTGTATATCTTACATAATGATACACAAAATTTAATGCAATGAATTTGATTAAGCTTCACTTCGTACTGTAGTAAAAATACAATGGGGTACTAATAAAAATATTCTAACAGGTTGATGCTGCACCTGAAACAGGCAATACACAAGGAGAGAAATACAGTGCATGTACTGTGTAATGTGATTCCCGTACTTGGAAGTGACAATGTGCTTCTAAAGATGCAGGAAATGATCAGCCTTCATTTTAGTAACTCTCTATAGGATGGAAAGGAGTGGGGAGGGGGGGGGGACCTGATGCAAATGGTTCTTGAGCCAAGGTACTAGAGCTACACTCCCTTTCCCTGAATCAATCTTGATTGCTTCCCATTCCCAAGGTGATGTATGACCTTCACAGATTCAGAACTTCCCCACGAACAGTGATTATGTGTGAGTGAGGTGAAAGTGTTGAATGATGATGGAAGTATTTTCTTTTGGGGGATTTTCTTTCTCTTTGGGTCACCCTGCCTCGGTGGGAGACGGCCGACTTGTTGGGAAAAAAAAAAATAATAATAATTTGTACACAAGTAACGAAGATGATGCAAGACACCTAACACACTAAGCCATTTGTACTGTCCACAGTCACCAGGGATACAGAATCTCTATACTTGGTTATGCTCATTAAGGCAGAATGGGAGACAGCCCCATAAAAATTACTGGTAAGTGGTGCAAAATTCTTGTAAGCAATTAAAATTACCTCAGACGAGATCTGGAGTTAAACACAGCACTATTTTTCAAGCAATATCTAGTACAGTATATGTAGTTATCTAAAATTAAGGTAGTGTGTACAAAAAGACTAAATGGATGCAGTGACTGTATCCCAGTACTCAGAGATTATATTTAGGGAAAACACCAAATCCTTAAGGGTCACACAGTACTACATGGCAGAGGTAAGAGATGCTAGAAGTGATGAGGTAAGGATATTAGCAGAAACGAGGCAGTAAAGGAGGAAAAGTGGCTATTAGTTAATGTAAATGAAAGGAAAGGAAAGGAAAGGAAAAATAAAAAAGTGTCCAAATAATGTAGGAATTATTTTACTAAACAAAAGGCAAAAGACTTATTCAAAGGGGGTTGAGGGAGAAAAAATGAACAATACTGATAAATGGTAAAAAAATAGAAAGTAGAAATGATGGCTTAGCAGACTGGATGCTAAGATAATGGTTGTGTGTGTGAACTGGGTGCAGAATTATCACCTCTATGATGGAACAAAGAGTGCAGATGTGGTTGGACACTGTGCAGAATGACGTGTAGAATGGGGCATGGAGAGGATGACTGGGTATGGAGAATTACTATGTTAGTGAACTAGGCATGAATTGGATGATAATGTAAGTGATGAAAGTGTGGACACATGGGAATGACAACTGCATGAGGATCTGGGTGTGGAAAGAAGAATGCAAGTGGTAGGTAACAGAATATGTTGATCTTTTCCTTCCATAAATATCATATGACTTTAATATATAGACTGGTACTACAGTATATTTCCACTTAAGTTGTCAGTTCTTGCTTCACACTGCCATAAAAAAGAGCTATGAACTTTCTAAGTACTGTCATGTACAGTACAGCATTTACAGGATCAGAAGACTGTAGTTAATGGTATAATAAAAAAAAACATTAAAGTACTTGGGAGCATCTTGTTTCTTTTCCCTGTAGCGACATGTTTACATACAACTATCATTGCATTCATTGGGAAACATTAAACTCAAATCAGTTGTACACTGCATGAGGAATGGAAGAAAAACAGGTTTGATACAAAAGGAAATTAGCTCAAATTTCTTGGATCAAGAGTCCTTCCCCAGCATCAGGGCCCTACCCTAGAAGGGTGTTTACATAAGATAAAATACACTGTTATAGACCCAGACCACTACTGTTATGCAGTAAGATGAGGCTGGTCTAAACCTTATATACAGTAGTGTTCTTTCTCATCATTTGCTAATGTTAGTACTGTACAAAGATTTCAAGACTGACATATAATGTGATTGTGTGATTACCTGTTATAGTCACAGTCCTGAGCAGAGCTATGCTCAGGGTATCCTGCCTTCAATTTTTAATTTCCAGTGGTTGCATCACACATTACTTCCTCTTGGATCACATTCCAGCAAATACATTGACCATGTCCCACCAGCATAAGGTGACCCCACAGAATAAAAATTTCACCATCATCAATCTTTCCAGTAGAGTTTAACATCACACTTCAAACAAGCTGCAGAAACAAAAATATCCGCACACATACCTCGCACAGCAACTGCCATAATTCCTACCTCCAAGACACCAAATCCCACAACATGGTTACCCTGAATCCTTACATGAATAAAAAAATTATATAATTATATTCACAGGGAGAGCTTTCAACCCATAGAGGTCATACAGTATCAAGAAAATGGAAGGGAATTACTTCTGATCCAAAGGGAGGGCAGTTACAATTCTTTGGATCAAAAGCCCCTAACTGGACTAAAAATTAATAGAAATTTTTTTAATCAGAGTCAAGTGGTACCAACTCTTACGTAGGTATTAAATGGTCTTTAAACATTGCAGCAAGAAGCTGGCTGGAGACAGTGAAGATGCCATGTTTGAGAGAGGTGTGTATATTATGTAGAAAATTTGGAACACAGAAATTAATAGATGGGGTGGGATTGTGAAAGTATAATTTTGAGGACAGGAGGGGGTATTGAAGTAGCTTGGCAATTTAGAAAGGAAGGAGCAGAAGAGGATGGCAAATAGGGTGTACAAATCCAGGTTGGAAGGAGAAGGGGCAGGGGTTGTTCCAGGGTGTGAAGGATGTTTTATGTGGCAGGGGTATGTGAGTGTGTGTTAGATCACAGCAAATGGTTTTTAAGTTTGATGTGCTTGAGAGTGTGAGGAAGGTAACCTCACAGGGAAAGGGGGGACAAATTAGTCAGAGTCGAGTCCTGAAAAACAGGGTAATGATGTCACAGTTCTGAGAGTCATTTGAACTGTGATGTCTATGTACTTCTGGCAAAGCAGCTACTGAATAAATGATGGTAAATGTGTTTCCTTTGTGTCACCATACCTTAGTGGGAGATGGTTTAAAAAAATTTTTAATTCTCATTCCTAAATTTCAAAAATTATAATTCATATAATTATAATTTATATAATTCACGTGCACCAATGAATTATATAAAAAAATAAACGTATTTGATTAAAAACTACAAAGAAACAACAAATAAGCGTAAATTTCAACCTAATTACCAACATCCAAAACTGACAATGGTCTTAGTACTCTGTTCTTACATTAAAGTTGCACAAGCCATCCTGTAAACTGAATGAATTCAAAACATGTTAATACACAATAGTTATATTACATACAATATCCTTGACTCCTCTCTCATCAACCATAAAAGCAATCATGCCACAGTTTGTACAAATCATTGTACATAGTCTAAAGGCAGATAACACACTGTGAAAAAAAAAAACAAGAATAATGTCACTGTTGGTAGCAACTCTTTAGTGTTGCAACATGTTAAGTAGGCTTCCCAGACTCATGATGAGATATGACTGATTTTTAATAGGGAAGGCACTGTATATACAAGTTATTATAGCCTCAAGCAGTTCATATATGTACACTTGTTACTCCAGACAATGGATATGCAATGAAAAGCACAAACATGGCCCAAGACTGTTATTTCAAGGGAGTATGAGTTATTACTACTACCATAATTATGGCGAGGGGCTAAACCCGCAGGGAGTCATGCAGCTCCTGGAAAATGGGACGTAATCATGTTTGATCTGAAGGGAGGGGTAGCTCTAATTCCAGAGATCAAGGCCCCCTTGAAGGGTAAGTGTGACAAGCAGCTCTCCTTAACAGGCAAGTGGGCGATTCCAGTTTTGAAATGTCATCTTCCCTCCACCCCAAATTAGACATTCCCCACCCCCATCCCTACCATGTCAGACCAAATACTGTAGTTTTATTTATTGTTGTTGCTTGTATTGTAATCGTTCATGTACAATTACTTATTCAATTTAAATAATTCCTGTAAACTGTTCTATGCTGAATTTTGGTTGGGAAATGTCAGCTCAGACATAGCTATCCATATATGACTAGGAATGATCATGTGCAAATAGAGGCTCCATTGTAAAAATATATTCATGCATGTATGTATATGCACATATGTATGTACACCTAAGTAGTAGGTTGGTAGACAGCAACCACCCAGGGAGGTACTGCCGTCCTGCCAAGCAAGTGTAAAACGAAAGCCTGTAATTGTTTTACATGATGGTAGGATTGCTGATGTCCTTTTTTCTGTCTCATGAACATGCAAGGTTTCAGGTACGTCTTGCTACCTCTACTTACACTTAGGTCACACTACACATACATGTACAAGCATATATATACACACCCCTTTGGGTTTTCTTCTATTTTCTTTCTAGTTCTTGTTCTTGTTTATTTCCTCTTACCTCCATGGGGAAGTGGAACAGAATTCTTCCTCCGTAAGCCATGCGTATCGTAAGAGGCGACTAAAATGCCGGGAGCAAGGGGCTAGTGACCCCTTCTCCTGTATAAATTACTAAATTTAAAAAGAGAAACTTTTGTTTTTCTTTTTGGGCCACCCTGCCTTGGTGGGATACGGCCGGTGTGTTGAAAGAAGAAGATGTACACATGTGTGCACATGCATGCATGCCCACATACACACACTAGACAGCCTACTATAGCAGTTGGTCAGTAAATGTTGACTCATTTAGAATACTGTGTGGCTTCAATACTTTAGATGCGATGGCTCTTACCAATGGTTTATCCTCATACTATTTTCTCTAAGAAAGAGAGGGCAATGCAGTCCACTCCAAATATTCCAGTCATTAGTATTCATCTCTAAAACTGCAATAAGATTATATATATAGACACACTGGTCTAAAGAAAACCAGAGGACTAACATAACAGTGAAGTTTCAGCTGTAAACTGGCCACAGTAATCAAGCCTCTAATTTCCAACATAAGTACATTACTGTAGCTATTGGCAAAATCAATTTACAATCTTATTTCAACATAGGTTTGTAATCTGTCGAATTGACAGATTACAAATCATGGTAGTAAGTAGGTTAAAAATTCCTCATAAATGCTGTATAAAGTGAACCTTATTACAAATCAGTTATATAACTTAAACAAATATTGGAATACCTTCATAAATTTTAATCAATTTAAAAGATGTCCTGCAACTGCAAACTTTGGTTAAATTATGATTTATGAACTATAGGGTTTATTCTATGTTTCTAAATAAATCTATGTATAAATATATAACGATTAAATTTTTTTATTTTTTTTTTATAACACACTGGCCGATTCCCACCAAGGCAGGGTGGCCCGAAAAAGAAAAACTTTCACCATCATTCATTCCATCACTGTCTTGCCAGAAAGGTGCTTTACACTACAGTTTTTAAACTGCAACATTAACACCCGTCCTTCAGAGTGCAGGCACTGTACTTCCCATCTCCAGGACTCAAGTCCGACCTGCCGGTTTCCCTGAATCCCTTCATAAATGTTACTTTGCTCACACTCCAACAGCACATCAAGCATTAAAAACCATTTGTCTCCATTCACTCCTATCAAACATGCTCACGCATGCCTGCTGGAAGTCCAAGCCCCTAGCACACAAAACCTCCTTTACCTTTACAATTAAATATTTTCTGTATTCTAGAATTCGAAGGGGCAAACATAGGTACTATTCATGAGAACACAAGATTTCACCTTCAAATGATAATTTAAGTCACTGTACAAAAAGAAAATTTTCATTCATAAGCTACAATACTCTCCTTATAAAAAGAAAAGGATGAAAATGGTCACTGGCCATTGGGAATAATTCTGAAGCTTTTTATCATTAAATATTAATGAATGGGTAAAATCAAAACAAGCACTTCAAAATATGAAATGCACAAACATAATGAAATCTGGCAGTGAGGTTTTGACAGCATTGTGAAGAACAATTTAGAGAGTACAATCGTGAAGGCCAAGAGATGTAGGAGAGGGAAGCGGATCAGGTTCCGAGTCGGCCAGGCGCTCAGAGAGTGAATCAGCGCAGCAGTCACCGTCATCGTCCCAACTGACGCTTGGCACTGGAGGACGATACGCTGTTCCTGAAATATTGTTTTTCCCAATTAAAGTACACAATGTTTTTTGCATTTTCAAAACTCATCGCTGCTTGCTTTGCACTTGATACTCCCTGACTAAATATACTAAAATTGCTCCATCCAAAAGCACAACCTCTCCTTCTAATACCAATATTGTTTTTTTTTTACTTTTCAATAATTATTATTTAGGAAAGGCTAGGTTAATGCTAATTGACCAAATTCAACCAATTACAACATATGCTAAGTTAATACCAATAAATACAATAAGGTGTAAAGATTAGACAGTATTTTGATGCACAAATAAAAAATGGGTCACCAGCAAGAAGACTGAGGAAGCCAACAGTTAAATCCTAAGGTTCACACTTTGGCAACAATCATTATACTCAGGAGCTCTAGCCACAGCAAAATACTGTCTGCTTAGGAGGATGGATTAAAAAGCATGCCAACTCCTCAAAAATATTCTGAAAACTTAATTAACATTCATATAGTCACCCTCTCTCGGTGAGAACTCATATTTTTCAAAAAAGTATGTATGCATAACACACATCGTATTTACAATGCAATCATTGTTAGAGAGGCCATTCACATTTGTTTAAAGTATTACAACTACTATACAGCAAATATATAAAGGGAAAAGAAACAAGTATATATAGCATTCTGCTCACTTTTTCAGATAAATGAAATGCCTGACTAATGGAAAGACATTTACATTAAAATAATTATAGCAATATATATATATATATATATATATATATATATATATATATATATATATATATATATATACAGTATGGCCCCACTTATACGGCTGGTTAGGTTCCAGGCTACCACTGGAAAGCAGACATTGCCGGAAAGCGGACGCCATTTGTTTCCACTTATAAATATCAGATAAGAAGTTTACACTAACATATATTAAGTTAGTATTAGAACTAGGCATTAAACAACAATAAAAAGTAAAATACACACACAGTACACTCATTACTTATCTCAAAATATTTGTAGTCCTAATGGTCTTAATATAGGATGCAAGGTGAATATTTATTTGTAGAAAGTCAGGTGTGGTAGGTATCGTAGTCCATCTAGCCACCCAGAGCGGCAATGTAAACAAACAGACGAACGCGGCTGGTGGGTTGATACATGTTCATTTCCATATTTGATATTTGTAAAGTTTATATCATAATACAAACACTTTACATTGTGTATAAGTTGTCTCCACATTGGTACAGTAGAATAAATAAAGAGAAACACTCCAATTCTCATGCAACACACCATTTTTAAAAGGAATGACGCTCTGAGTGAAGGTATACGAAAGAATAATCTAATACAGTTACCCCCCAGTAATACTAGTGTACACATTTTCTTTGGTGTTGGACTAGAGAAAACGTTGTTCTTTCCGACACTCTGACAACTGCAAAAACATCTCATACTTGTTAGTTTATTCTACTGTGGGTGTAATTATCATGGTGATATGTTATGTAGCGTGTTTATTATATAAGTTTGAAAAAATATCATAGATGGATTAAGCAAAATGTCTATATTAACATTTTATACACTTAATGTGCCTCAGAGTGATTATTACTGTGTTATTATTATTAATAGGCATCTTCAAGACTAATAAGACACTCTTAGTGATTTTAATGTGTACCTGCACGACAGCATAGTGTGTAAGTTTACTTAGGTACAGGTACACATAAGTATAATTATCAGAGTATATATAAAATATAATATACGTAACTTTAAAACACTTGAAATTTTGGAAAGTTTCCAAACATAATGAAGAGACGTGGTGCTTACGGAGAATGTAAACAAATGGGTGGGGGCACGGTGACTGTACCAGAAAGACAGGGGGAGCCATATTATGAGTTTTGGTCATAATTTGAAATGTCCATATTAGTGGAACGCCGTAAAGCGAAACACCGTAAAGCAGGGCCCTGCTGTATCTGGCAAAATGATCAACATGTCTAATAGTAACCAGAAAAATAAATATGTGCATTTTTTCATTCTTGATGGATAAAGTGAATGTTATAAGTTTTTAACATTTAGTAAATAACTTCAGTGTTCATAAATTGACAAATTAAAATTTAAAAAAAATATTCTAGTACAGGTACAACATCAAATTTTCGGACAAGGATGGTCTAGAAACTCCTATAATCCTTACACATTTACGAGCAGGAACTTGAAATTCCCACGGCAGTGCATTTACCACCCAACGGTACGCCATTTATCCAACCCCAAGACCAAGAAAAACTGCGCTCTCTAAAGGTGGAAAACTCAGTAATCCGGAAAGGCTTTGGAACCAAAGGGTCCGGAAAATTGATGTTGTACCTCTATCATAATTGTGGTCATGACCCTTCAGTGAAATACAGGTCTCCCTCAACATTCGTGAGGGTTAGGGGATCAAGAGCCTTGCGAATGTTGAAAAACCGTGAATGTTTGGTGCCCCAATATATTGTAGGGAAATATAATACAATACTGCTTCCTTAACTTGTTGAACCATGAACAATCATAAAATACATGAAAACGTCGTAAATTGTACTAAATACGTACGTTATGCCTTAACAACATGTATGTTATTAAATACTACTGCCTCCACCACTGCGAGTCCCTACTACCCTCCCTCCGACCCCCCACAACTGGCAGCCAGCCCTCCCACCACTCAGTGTGGTGAGTGTTTTGTTTGTTCATTATTTGCTATTAACCCTTTGACTGTCGCGGCCGTATATATACGTCTTACGAGGTACCGTGTTTGACGTATATATACTCATAAATTCTAGCGGCTTCAAATCAAGCAGGAGAAAGCTGGTAGGCCCACATGTGAGAGAATGGGTCTGTGTGGTCAGTGTGTACCATATAAAAAAATCCTGGAGCACGCAGTGCATAATGGGAAAAAAAAAAATCTGACCGTTTTTTTTAATTAAAATGCCGACTTTGTGGTCTATTTTCGTATAGTATTTATGGTTGTATTCTCGTTTTCTTGGTCTCATTTGATAGAATGGAAAACATATTATAGAAATAGAGGTGATTTTGATTGATTTTACTATAAAAAGAACCTAGAAATGGAGCTCAAAGTAGGGGAAATGTTTGATTTTTGCCAATGTTCAAAAGTAAACAAATGATGCCATTGTCCAATAAATGTCCAACTAGCCATTCTAATATGCAGTCATGAATGGGTTGATGTTATTTATACAATTAATTACAGTATTGCAGTAGTCTGCATAATAGTAAGTCTTCAATTTTTTGTTTGAATAAAAATTCAAAATAGAAAGCAAGAGTAATATCAGAGGGGCCTGGAGACGTGACTGATGAACAAAGAAAATGTAATTTTAGAGCCAGGAATGTCGCATTGTTCATTCTGGACCTTATTTTGAAATAGTCATATTTTTTAGTTTTGTGAAACTGGCCAAATTGCAAATTTCTGACCACATTATTAGGTAGTTGAAATCGGTAAATGGGCAGTTTCTTATACTCAATCGATAGAAAAAATGGAGTTTCTAAAGAAATAGCAAATGAGTTTGGTGGGACTGGAACAAGGGAAATTTACCGAAAATA
This sequence comes from Cherax quadricarinatus, assembly GCF_026875155.1. Classification (NCBI taxonomy): domain Eukaryota; kingdom Metazoa; phylum Arthropoda; class Malacostraca; order Decapoda; family Parastacidae; genus Cherax; species Cherax quadricarinatus. The sequence goes on from NC_069453.1 coordinate 23,629,272, forward strand.
GGGTCAAAGTGGGCGAAATCGCCGATTTGTAAACAGAGCCGAGGTCGCTAACTTCGCGAGAGCGTAATTCCGTCAGTTTTCCATCAAATTTCGTTTTTTTTGGTGTCATTACAATCCGGAAAAGATTCTCTATCATTTCATAAGAAAAAATAATTTTTTTTTTTAAATTTTGCGACACCAGGAGACACCTCAGGATTGGGGGTTGCGACAGTCAAAGGGTTAAACTACAGTATAAATAATGTACACCCATTTATGATTACATATTGGAATGGCTATTCGGACAGGTATTTGAAGGTGACATCATGTGTTTACTCTTGAACACAGCAAAGAATCAAACATTTCTGCTACTGCTAATAATAATAAATAATAATAATAATAATAATAATAATAATAATAATGTAAAAATAATAATATAATAAAAATAATAATATAATAAAAATAATAATACATATTAATAATAATAATAAATACGATAGAATTGAAGAAGGAAATTGTACAAAAATGCGAGGGCTGAAGCAGTGGTGGAGGAAATGGTTGATGCAGCGTCAGTGTGGCTTTGTTTATGCTGGAGTGAGTATTAGTCTCCGTGCTCTTCCAAACATTTCATAATAATTCATTGTATTTGGTGCTTGTAGATTGAGTGTGACTGAGTGGTTGAGGCAGTGGGTGAGGCAGTGGTATTTACTAACATATATGTTATAAATAATAATAGTACATGTTAATATTAATAACATTTATAATAATAATAATAATATTAAATGTTATTCATAATGTACTATTATTATTTATAACATTTTTGTTTTTGTTTTTTCAACAAGTCGGCCGTCTCCCACCGAGGCAGGGTGACCCAAAAAGAAAGAAAATCCCCAAAAAGAAAATACTTTCATCATCATTCAACACTTTCACCACACTCACACATTATCACTGCTTTTGCAGAGGTGCTCAGAATACAACAGTTTAGAAGCATATACATATAAAGATACACAACATATCCCTCCAAACCGCCAATATCCCAAACCCCTCCTTTAACCCTTTCAAGGTCCAAGGCCCAAATCTGAAGTGGTGCCCCAGTGTCCAAGAATTTTAAAAAAAAAAATTTGTTATTTTTTCTTATGAAATGGTAGAGAATCTTTTTGCGAAGGTAATAAAACAAAAAGTACGAAATTTGATGGAAAATTGATGAAATTATGCTCTCACGAATTTTGATGTGTCAGCGATATTTACGAATCGGCGATTTTGCTGACTTTGACTTCCATTTTAGGCCAATTACATCATTCCAGTCGACCAAATTCTTAGCTATTTCACTAGTATTACTTCTATTCTATCGATTGAGCACAAGAAATCGCCAAGTCAACTGTTTCAACTACAAAATAAAGTGATCGGAAATTGGTAATTTGGCCAATTTAACACAAAGTTCAAAATATTCCAATTTCAAAATAGCATCCAGAATAAACAATGTAGGCATTCCTGGCACTAAACTAACATTTCCTCGGTTCATTAGTTACGTTTTGGGGCTTTACAAATAAATCCCATTTTTATTTTTTATTTACATAGTGAATTTTTATTCACACCAAAAAAAAGAAGATTTACTGTTATGCAATATTGTAATAATTGTATAAAATATCATCCCCAACATTTGTGAATGTGTATTAGATCCACCACTGGCGTGTATTAGAGTGTGGGGTCGTTTGTTTACTCTTGAACACGACAAAAATTTAACTTTTCCGCTACTTTGAGCTCAGTTTCAAGCCATTTCCGATGCTAAAACCAATCAAAATCATCTCTATTTCTGTAAATGTCTTCCATTCTATCAAATGAGACCAAGAAATTGCAAATACAACTATAAAAAACATACGAAAAAACAGCAAAGTTCTGTTTTAATCGAAAATCTTGGGTTTTAGTTTTTTTCTCTTCCCTTATACACAGTGTGCTGCAGATTTTTTTAATGTGGTTCACACAACCACAAGATGTATTCCTCCCTATCTAGCCCAAGTGGGACCATCACAGTTTATCAGAGTGGCTGACTCATTTACGTAGATCTACGGTTGGACACTGAACGCAAAGCCCTAGAACTACGGATGACCCGAAGGTTAAAGTGCAGGCATTTTACTTCCCTTTCCGGGCTCAAGTCAGACATAGAACATAACCGGGTTTTTCCCGAATCCCTTCATAAATATTACCCTCTCACACTTCCAAAAAGATGTCAGTCCCGGAATCATTCGCCTCCTTCACCCCATTAACACGCTCATGCACGCTTGCGAAATCCAAGCCCCTAGCCCACAAAACCTCCTTTACCACCTCTTTCCAACCCTTTCGAGGACGACCCCTACCCCTCCCCCTTTCCCTTCCCTATAGATTTATATGCTTTTTCCTTTTCATTCTACTTTGATCCATTCTCCCTAATGACCAAACCACCTCAACAACCCCTCTTCTGCCCTCTACTAATCTTTATTAACTCCACACTTCTCCTAATTTCCACACTCCAAATTTTCTGCAAAATTTACACCACACATTGCCCTAGACAGACATCTCCCCCCTTTTTTCCCCAACCTCCCCCTGTGTTTACACCCCAAGCTTCAATCTATAAGAATGGTGGGTAAAAATAATTTATACATTCCTTTTTCATCATAGATAACTTTTTTTGATCCACATATACCTAGACACACTTTTTTCCCTCATCATTTTTATATTAATATATTAAAATCATTTGAACGAACACTCAATTCTAAAGTATTGAAAACATTCTTTCTTCCATACTCTCCTCCCCAATTTGATATAATTTTTCTTTTCTAAATCATTTGTATCATCAATTATTTTTTATGTTTCCTTAAACTTTTTACTTTACACACATTTTCAAAACTCATCCATAATTTTTCAATTTTTTTAAATCTCCATAAGCACTACATCACAAAAAGTTACTGTCATTTTCCCCTTTGAATTTGATTCCCCATAATTTAATCCACCCCTCTCCAACACCCTACCTTTTCTTCTTTTACAAACCCATCTATAAATATATTAAACAAAACCATGTACATTAACATCCCTTCTAAGACCTACTTTTACTAGAATATTTCCCTTCTCTACACACCCTAACCAGACCCCACTATCCTCAAAAACTCTTTACAGCATTAGTAACTTACCCCTATTCCTATACTTGCAACATCTGACATTGCTCACTATCCACTCTATCATATGCCTTTTCTAAATCCATAAATCATAAAACTTCCCTACCTTTATCTAAATATGTTTCCCTTATGCTTTAATGTAAACACTTGATCCCACACTCCCCTACCCACTTGAAGCTCCCTGCTCATCCGCAATCCTACATTCTTCTTACCTCTAATTCTTTCAATTAAAAACCCTACCAATTCTTTCCTGTTTTACCAGTAAACTTATTCCTCTAAAATTTTACAATCTCTTTTGCCCCTTTTCCCCTTTTTATAAAGGACTAACATGCTCTCCCCAATCCCTAGGTACCTTTCCCCTCTTTCATACATTATTAATAAAAGACCACCACTCCCACAAATATATCCCCCCTGCTTTTAACTTTCTGTCATGATCCATCATTTTCCCGCTCTTAACCCCCTTCATTCTACGTAATTTATAACATATATGTTAGTAAATATCACTGCCTCTATCACTCTCACCCACTGCCTCTACCACTGCCTCAACTGCTGCCTCACCCACTGCCTCTATCACTGCCTCTCCCACTGCCTCACCCACTGCCTTTACCACTGCCTCTACCACTGCCTCTACCACTGCCTCACCCACTGCCTCACCCACTGCCTCAACCACTCCAGTCACACTCAATCTACAAGCACCAAATACAATGAATTATTGTGAAATGTTTGGAAGAGCACGGAGACTAATACTCACTCCAGCATAAACAAAGCCACACTGAGGCTGCGTCAACCACTTCCTCCACTACTGCTTCAGCCCTCGTATCTTTGTACAATTTCCTTCTTCAATTCTATGGTATTTATTATTATTATTATATTAATATTATTATTATTATTAGCAGTAGTAGAAATGTTTGATTCTTTGCTGTGTTCAAGAGTAAACACATGATGTCACCTTCCAATACCTGTCCGAATAGCCATTCCAATATGCAGTCATAAATGGGTTTACATTATTTATAATGTAGTTTAATAGCAAATAATGAACAAACAAAACACTCACCACACAGTGGTGGGAGGGCTGGCTGCCAGTTGCAGGGTTCGGAGGGAGGGTAGTAAGGACTCGTGGCGGTAAACTTAAATATGATTTGGCAACTGGGAATTTGGCGGTTGGGAATTCGTGAATGTGTGAAGCCCGCGAAAGATGAAAACACGAATGTTGAGGGAGACCTGTACCACACCTCTTTGCTCCTCATTTAACCCTCTGAGGGTTTTGGTCGTACTAGTACATCTTACGCGTAGGGGTTTTTGACGTACTAGTACGCATAAATTCTAGCGCCGTCAAATCTCGCGGGAAGAGGCTGGTAGGCCTCCATATGAAAGAATGGGTCTATGTGGTCAGTGTGCACAGTATAAAAAAAATCCTGCAGCACACAGTGCATAAGGAGAAAAAAAAAACTTTCACGTTTTTTTGGCATAAAACAGCGTCTTTGCACTGGATTTTCGTATGGTATTTATTGTTGTATTCTAGTTTTCTTGGTCTCATTTTATAGAATGGAATGCATATCACAGAAATTGAGATGATTTTTACTGTTTTACAATGAAAAGATACCTTGAAATTGAGCTCAAAGTAGCAGAAATGTTCGATTTTTACCAAAGTTCAAAAGTAAACAAATCATGCCAAGCGTCCAATACACGTCAACTGGTGAGTCTAACATTCTTTTGCAATTGCGCCAATATGATTTATATCATTTTTTACACTAATGCAGTAGTCTGCATAACAGTAAATCTTCTATTTTTCGTGAGAATAAAAAATTCAAAGTGGAAAGCAAAAGAATGTAAGAGGGGCCTTGAGACGTGACTAATGAGCAGAAGAAAATGTCATTTTAGTGCCAGGAATGTATTTCTTGTTTGTTCTGGACACTATTCGGAAATGGCATTTTTTGAAATTTGTGTGAAATTGGCAAAGATAAATTCTGACCACTGACATGAATAGTTAACTAAAAGGGGGTTTTTTGTACTGCAATTTCGTAATAAAATGAATTTCCGAAATATTCATGTTGATTTTATAGTACAGAGGAATTGGCAAAATTTGGGCTCAAATTTGGCAAAATCGCATGCGTAACACACGAACAGCAAATCTGCGAGAAGTAATTCCATAAGTTTTCCATCAAATTCATATTTCTTATTATGATCGGGAAAAGATACTATCTTTTCATAAGAAAAAATATTTTTTTTTAAATTAGGCGACCCTGAGAACGAGTTTCTGAGAGGGCCTGTGACCCTCAGAAGGTTACATCCTCTAAAATTACAACTGAAACCTTAAAAAAGAATTGCTTGTTTTTGTGATAACTCCACTGGTTTCATCATTCACTAATTAAAATTTTCTGCATTTCTCACCAGATCACCTGAGACAATTAGCTCTGGTAACTTGACGAATCGTTGACTCCCTGTTAGGTTTGTTGGGGGCAGCGGTGTCGTCTAGACGCTTAAGTATCAAGGGCACGCAACCAAATGGGTACAGCAGCCAACGTTTCACCATCTGCCGAGTCTCTGCTGGTGAGGTATTCCTGAGGGCAACGCACAGTTAAAATAACATTACAATTTTTTTTATTTACTCAGAGCATAGAGAGTCCAGAGCACTCAATTCCAAGAAGAGAGTCTACTTGTTAACAAATTTCAAATTTCCTTCAAGAGCAAAAACTCTTTCCAAGGGGTAAGGAGGCCAACACCAAGTTCGCAGACGTGTTATCCCATCTCACATTCGACTACACAATAATATGACCACGGGACACATTAAAATTTATGCTTAACAGTTCATCAACAGTAAAGCGTAGTGTAGTGCTCACATCCAACAGCTTCTGATTTATTACACACACAAATAAAATATGTACTGTAATTATAATTAAGGCAAATTAATTTATTAATGGGAAGCAAGAGATGGGTTCTGTCAATATAGGATCAGGAATGATTGATTACTCACGGCCAACACTAGAAATATAGGTGAGAAATTCATCAGATAATGTTATGGTAGCTTCACAGCTGTCAAGGCTCAGTGCCAGAGGTAGAAAGAAGAAAAACTATACTGAATTATCAAAAATGAAATGATAGGTTATGAAGAAAAAAGGCTCCTGAAGGAGCCTGATACATGAAAGGCAATGAGACTGGGCAAAATACTGCTATGGATATTGAGAACGAGGAGCTGCATGCAGGTGGCTCACCAAGACTTGGACTGCTAGACAGAAATTGCCAGATGCTTGTTAGATGGTAACAGAAATACCAACATTAAAAAAGGAAGCCAAAAAGAAGTCCTAAACTACAGATTATTATCGTTTCCATGCAAAGCATCAGAAAGGATAAGGAAGAAGGACTGTTTGAAAACATAGAAAAAACAATTCCTCACAAACCATCAGCACACTTTCTTGAATGGACAATCATTTTTCTAAAACCTAATAAAATAACTTATAACAGAATGAGAGAGGCTAGGCAGGAAAGAGGATAGGGTGAAGGAATAAAAGAAGGAGAGAAGGCCAACTGTCCCAGTGAGGGGTGAAATATCTGGATGGGAAGAACAAGAAGAGTCCACAAGGGCTAATACAAGGTCCAAGATACGTATAGTTTAATGACCTGTCCATGAGGGTAATTTCCTACATATTTATCATGATGGATGATGCCAAATTTATGAAGACAGGCACACAATAGGTCATAAGGAATATGTAACAAGTTCTGAACATGTTCCAGTGTTACATGACTGATCATAAGAGTGATTTTTCAAGTTTAACCTAAGAAATAAAATTGGTAATACTGTGTGCTAGGGAAAGTATATTACCAGGAGGGACAACTATGGAATCAGTCGAAGATAGTTCTAAATGTGAACATCATGTTAATCCTGTTTCTTTAAATATTAACCTCAGTAACATCAGAGGCATATGCAAGACTGGCAATGTAACATACTCTTGCAAATCCCTTACCATATGTGACCAGTATTGCAGCACAAAGTTGTAGCATAAACCCCCCTGTCTAGCCAAAACACAAAGCAAAGTTTGAGAATGTTTAAAGCTATACCTCCAGACTGGTGTCAAAGATGTGAGGCTCAAGATACAAGAAAAGATGGCACAAGCTGGATCTTATCACAGGAGGAACATAAAACTTTAATGGAAAAAGAGGTGCAAAATACTTGAGAGCAAATTATTATGTTCAATGGAAAGTGCTGAATCTGCAAAGTTCATTAAGTGTTGCATGGTAAAAGTAAAAGAGATGGAGGTATTGAGGAGGAGGACTGGCATCTCCAGGGCATATACACTGACAGATGAACACTGGATGGTGATGTTAAATGCACACCCAACCTAAGAGCCCCAGAGACATCTGGAAACATTACTTCAGCATTAAAGCAGTGGAAGAAGCCAGGTATACATTGGCAGAAACCACACACAAGTCATTAAGAATTAATAAGAAATAATTCACATCAGTTAGTAGAAAGTGGAGATTGGAGTAAGAGCCAGTACTCATCCCTAACACATTCAAAAGAACTCTTTCCATATCCTCTAACTTCCAATTTCAGTCTCATCTCTCTCACTGGCCTAAAAAAATCTTGTACACACTCATTATTTTTACATCAGTCCTCTATTAGTCTTTCTATATGTATTCCTACTCCTTTTCTAACCAGTTCAAGTGATCTATTCCTTGAACTCTCCAACAAAACCTCTAAATATTAATGCTCATCTGCTAACACTTTTGTAAGTGGTCTCTTATTGCTGCACACCCACATTAAATGCTTGACACACTATGCTACTGATCTTATGAAAGACATGAAACATAATGCATCTATGGCCTAATATTTACCGTGTGGAACTCCTACGCTGAGCCACACACCTGGTCTTGGCGAGTATTGGACCAGTTTGGTCATCACTGCTACGGATGGTCAGAGAATACAAGTCAGCCAGATGATTCAGCTGGTCTCGATCTTTATCTGTCATAGGTCTCAGGCGAAGCTCAGATTGCCTCGGATCCTGGATCGTAAAATTTAATATCTTCAGAATTTGGAATAATAAAAAAAAATCTTTTGTATACAAAAAATTCTTAAAAATGCAAATGGGAAGGATGAGATGATAATATATAGGGGCTAAATTTTTTTTTATCATGCAGATGGTGCAGATTTAGAGTAGCATAAGGAAATGCCTAGCTGCAGATTTTTGACAACATATTGGGTAACGAAATGTTACAATAATTATATAACATTAAAAAGACAAGAGCTTGCAAAAAAGTGTCACAATAGATAGCTCCAGTCAACCGGGGCAAACAATATGGAAATGTTCGAATTTTTCTAAATGGCAGCATGGAGCAAATTCTTTGACGTTCTCTAACACACGGGCCAATCTGGTGGCACAAACTCAGGGACAATGTCCCTTTCTTTAGTGAAGATACATGGATAGGGTAAAAGAATTTCATATAAAACGCCTTCTTCAACACACCGGCCAGGATTCCCACCCATGGGGTAAAGGAAAAAACAAAAGTTTTCCTTTATACATTTAGTAATATATACAGAAAAAGGGGTTAATACCCTAGCTCCTGGCATTTTAGTCGCTCTGACACACGCATGAGCTACGAGGAAGATTCCTGCTTCCATTCATGGTAAGAGGAAAAAAACAAAAACAAGAACTGTAAAAAATGAGTAAGAAAACCCAGGGGCGTGTGTTTTACACTATTGCAATAGTATGTATGTGAGGTGTGCCTGTCTAAGCAGACTACAAGACTATACCTGTAACTTTGCATGTTCATGAGACTAAAAAAAAACAAAAACACTCAGCAATCTACCAATCGTGTTAAAAAATTACAGGTTCTGTTTTACCACCACTTGGCAGATGGTAGACATCCCTGGGCGGTTGCCGCAAATTTTTTCCCATCATACCAGCCGACTACCACCAAAGCAGGATGACCCGAAAAAGAAAAAACTATGAAGTTTATCTTCTCTTAATATTGAACAATTTATACAGAAGGTGTTACTAGTCCTTTGCTCTCGGTATTTTAGTTGCCTCTTACAACACACACAGCTTACTAAGGAAAGATTATGCCATAAGATTTGAAATTTTATAACTTTTAGAACAACATGCACTTCTGGAAATACAGCTAAAAAATGAGTAATGGTGAATGTTTATCCCTCTGTTGATCACCCCTCTTTGTTCAGATATACATCTTGCTAAAAAAAGAGGAATATATAGATGAAATGGCAGGAGCAAGGAGCTAGTAACCCCTTTCTCCTGTATACATTACTAAAGTTAAAAAGAGAAACTTTTGTTTTTCTTTTTGGGCCACCTTGCCTCGGTGGGATACGGCAGGTGTGTTGAAAGATGACGACGACTCATAACAATTTATAACATGATCAAAGCTGTCAAGTGGCATTTCAAAATTGTAAGGCAGTTGCAACTAACAAAAGTGAAAACAACAGGGTAACATTTTGTGAAGGGATTCAGGGAAACTGGTTAGCTGGGCCTGAGTCCTAGAGGTGGGAAGTACAATGCCTGCACTTTAAAGGAGGAGACTTGGGATATTGGCTGTTTGGAGTGACATCTGAGCTGTCATATCTGTGTAACTCTGCAAAGACAGTGATTGTGTGTGAATGATGGTGAAAGTGTCTTTCTTTTTCGGGTCACCATGCCTTGGTGGGAGACAGCCAGCATGTTAAAAAATAATAATAATAATAAGGGTCACCCTGACTCATTGGGAATGCCCAAAGTATTAAAAAAATAATAATAGTAATACTAATAAAAAAAAGCCATAAAGTTAATGCAGATATACAGTATGGTAATGTACAGTGTTCAATATTCACAATTTTGCAAGCACATTCTTGAAGGGAAAAAAATCAGTGAGAAAATAAATTATGGGTTAGCGGCATGCTAGATATAACCCTAAGAAGTACAGATGGGTTGCTGTATACTATATCATAATACACAAAGTATGGTTACTGTATTCTATGTCACAATACATAAAGTATGGTTGCTGTATACCATGTCATAATATACAAAGTATAGTTGCTGTATACTATGTCATAATATACAAAGTATAGTTGCTGTATACTATGTCATAATATACAAAGTATGGATACTGTAGATTGTCATAATACACAAAGTATGGTTGTTGTAGACTAGATGTAACACAGGAGGAAACAATGAGATACACTCCTAGAATCCCAAACATAAGCACTGCAATAACTCAAACTGCAACACACAAGACATATAATAACAACATAGCCCAGGTCTTCAAATGGGGTCTACAAGGCAAGCATACACAAGACAGCATAAACTGGAATCAATTCTAGACAATTCTATACCCAGTGTGTGTCCACTGAACAATTGACAAGTTCAGTGTCATCTTCATTTCCTTGACTGGGTTTCTTCAATGTTTAAAAAGGCCTCAGACTAACTCATGTTCTCCTTTTGGCAGAGTCAATATTTTAATAATAATCATCACTTACAATACAGTAACTAATTTTTTTTTCTCACATACAAAAAATCTGAGGTGCAGTATTTCAATTGAAATATTACCAGAAATGCCAACATTATTACAGTTGTATCATAACAAGACAGATATATATTATCTCTCTCTCTCTCTCTCACACACACACACATGGGCGACTTCAATCACAGGGAGATTGATTGGGAAAACCTGGAGCCACATGGGGGTCCCGAAAAATGGAGAGCAAAGATGATGGATGTGGTGCTGGCAAATCTCGTGCACCAACATGTTAGGGATACTACCAGAGAGGGGAGGATGAACCAGCAAGACTGGACCTCGTGTTCACCCTGAGTAGCTCAGACATTGAGCACATCACGTATGAAAGGCCCCTTGGAGCTAGTGACTGCGTAGTTATGAGCTCTGAATACATCGTTGAGCTAAAAGTGGAGAGGGTAACAGGAGTAGAAAGGGAAAAGCTAAACTATAAAAGGGGGACTACACAGGAATGAGGACCTTCCTGCAGGAGGTTCAGTGGGGACAGGAGTTGGTAGGAAAATCAGTAAATGAAAGGATGGACTTTGTAACAACAAAATGCAAGGAGGCAGAGGAAAGGTTTGTTCCCAAGGGTAACAGAAATAATGAGAATGACAGAACGAGCCCTTGGTTTACCCGAAGGTGCAGGGAGGCAAAAACTAAGTGCTCTAAAGAATGGAAAAAGTACAGAAGGCAAAGGACTCAGGAGAATAAAGAGATTAGTCGACGAGCCAGAAACGAGTATGCACAGATAAGGAGGGAGGCGCAGCGGCAGTATGAAAATGACATAGCATCGAAAGTCAAGTCTGACCCGAAACTACTCTACAGCCACATCAGGAGGAAGACAACAGTCAAGAACCAGGTAATCAGGCTGAGGAAAGAAGGTGGGGAGCTCACAAGAAACGACCAGGAGGTATGTGAGGAGCTCAACATGAGATTTCAGGAAGTATTTACAGTGGAGGCTGAAGGGTTAACGGGAAGACAAAACAGTGGCGTACAGCAACAAGGGATATACCAACAAGTGTTAGATGAATTACACACAACTGAGGAGGAGGTGGAGAAGCTCCTAAGTGACCTTGATACCTCAAAGGCGGTGGGACCGGACAACATCTCTCCGTGGGTCCTTAGAGAGGGAGCAGGGACACTACGTGTGCCACTAACCAAAATCTTCATCACATCCCTTGAAACTGGGCAACTACCTGAAGTATGGAAGAAGGCAAATGTAGTCTCCATCTTTAAGAAGGGAGACTGAAATGAAGCACTAAATTATAGACCAGTGTCACTCACATGTATAGTATGCAAAGTCTTGGAAAAGATTATCAGGAGGAGAGTGGTGGAGCACCTGGAGCAGAACAAGATTATAAACGACAGCCAGCATGGATTCATGGAAGGCAAATCCTACTAGAGTTTTATGACAAGGTAACTGAAGTAAGAAATGAGAGGGAGGGGTGGGTTGATTGCATTTTCTTGGACTGCAAGAAGGCCTTTGACACAGTTCCTCATAAGAGATTAGTACAGAAGCTAAAGGAACAGGCACATATAACAGGAAGGGCACTGCAATGGATCAGAGAATACCTAACAGGGAGGCAACAGCGAGTCATGGTCTGTGATGAGGTATCACAGTGGGCGCCAGTGACGAGCGGGGTCCCACAGGGGTCAGTCCTGGGACCAGTGCTATTCTTGGTATATGTGAACGACATGACGGAAGAGATAGACTCAGAAGTGTCCCTGTTTGCAGATGATGTGAAGTTAATGAGGAGAATTAAATCGGACGTGGACCAGACAGGTCTACAAAGAGACCTGGACAGGCTGGATGTGTGGTCCAGAAACTGGCTCCTAGAATTTAACCCCGCCAAATGCAAAGTCATGAAGATCGGAGGAGGGCAAAAAAGACTGCAGACAGAGTATAGGCTAGGTGGCCAAAGGCTGCAAACCTCACTCAAGGAGAAAGACCTAGGAGTGAGTATAATACCGAGTACATCGCCAGAAGCACACATTAACCAGATAACTGCTGCGGCATATGGGCGCTTGGCAAACCTGAGAATAGTGTTCCGGTACCTCAGTAAGGAATCGTTCAAGACTTTATACACTGTGTACGTCAGGCCAATACTGGAGTACGCAGCACCAGTTTGGAACCCACACCTGGTCAAACACGTCAAGAAATTAGAGAAAATGCAAAGGTTTGCAACAAGGCTAGTTCCAGAGCTAAGGGGAATGTCCTATGAAGAAAGGTTAAGGGAAATCGGTCTGACAACACTGGAGGACAGGAGGGTCAGGGGAGACATGATAACAACATACAAAATACTGCGTGGAATAGACAAGGTGGACAGAGACAGGATGTTCCAGAGATGGGACACAGAAACAAGGGGTCACAATTGGAAGCTGAAGACTCAGATGAGTCAATGGGATGTTAGGAAGTATTTCTTCAGTCAGAGAGTAGTTAGGAAGTGGAATAGTCTGGCTAGCGATGTAGTGGAGGCAGGAACTACACATAGTTTTAAGACAAGGTATGATAAAGCTCGTGGAGCAGGGGAGAGAGGACCTAGTAGCAGTCGGTGAAGAGGCGGGGCCAGGAGCTGAGTCTCGGCCCCTGCAACCACAATTAGGTGAGTAAAATTAGGTGAGTACACACACACACACACACACACCACACACACACACACACACACACACAGTCTGTCTCCCAACCCATCTGTCATTCTCTCTCAGTCTGTTAATCTCAAATTCTCTGTCTGTCTCTCAGCCAGTCAGATGCACACATTCTCTCGTATGAGATCACTGGGGCAGACAACTTGTCAAGAGTATATTGCATGAATACTTTCAATCCTACAAGATGCATTCTTGGACTGTGGATTAGTCGTGCTACTGCAAGGTCTGCCCTACCTAACCAGCCATCAGACATGCAAATGGTTAGACAAGAACAGCTGTCAACTCTTCTATAAAAAATACAACTGTCTTCTGAACCTATCCATAATTCATACAGCATGGGATTTTTTTTTTTTTTTCAACAAGTCGGCCGTCTCCCACCGAGGCAGGGTGACCCAAAAAAGAAAGAAAATCCCCAAAAAGAAAATACTTTCATCATCATTCAACACTTTCACCACACTCACACATTATCACTGTTTTTGCAGAGGTGCTCAGAATACAACAGTTCAGAAGCATACACATATAAAGATACACAACATATCCCTCCAAACTGCCAATATCCCAAACCCCTCCTTTAAAGTGCAGGCATTATACTTCCCATTTCCAGGACTCGAGTCCGACTATATGAAAATAACCGGTTTCCCTTAATCCCTTCACTAAATATTACCCTGCTCATACTCCAACAGATCGTCAGGTCTCAAGTACCATTCGTCTCCATTCACTCCTATCTAACACGCTCACATACGCTTGCTGGAAGTCCAAGCCCCTTGCCCACAAAACCTCCTTTACCCCCTCTCTCCAACCCTTTCGAGGACGACCCCTACCCCGCCTTCCTTCCCCTATAGATTTATATGCTTTCCATGTCATTCTACTTTGATCCATTTTCTCTAAATGACCAAACCACCTCAACAACCCCTCTTCTGCCCTCTGACTAATACTTTTATTAACTCCACACCTTTTCCTAATTTCCACACTCCGAATTTTCTGCATAATATTTACACCACACATTGCCCTTAAACAGGACATCTCCATCCAACCGTCTTCCTCGCTGCTGCATTTACCACCCAAGCTTCACACCCATATAAGAGTGTTGGTACTACTATACTTTCATACATTCCCTTCTTTGCCTCCATAGATAACGTTTTTTGACTCCACATATACCTCAACGCACCACTCACCTTTTTTCCCTCATCAATTCTATGATTAACCTCATCCTTCATAAATCCATCCGCCGACACGTCAACTCCCAAGTATCTGAAAACATTCACTTCTTCCATACTCCTCCTCCCCAATTTGATATCCAATTTTTCTTTATCTAAATCATTTGACACCCTTATCACCTTACTCTTTTCTATGTTCACTTTCAACTTTCTACCTTTACACACATTCCCAAACTCATCCACTAACCTTTGCAATTTTTCTTTAGAATCTCCCATAAGCACAGTATCATCAGCAAAAAGTAACTGTGTCAATTCCCATTTTGAATTTGATTCCCCAAAATTTAATCCCACCCCTCTCCCGAACACCCTAGCATTTACTTCCTTTACAACCCCATCTATAAATATATTAAACAACCATGGTGACATTGCACATCCCTGTCTAAGACCTACTTTTACCGGGAAGTATTCTCCCTCTCTTCTACACACCCTAACCTGAGCCTCACTATCCTCATAAAAACTCTTTACATCATTTAATAACTTACCACCTATTCCATATACTTGTAACATTTGCCACATTGCTCCTCTATCCACTCTATCATAGCATGGGAATATCTGAAATTTTTCACATACGTATATACATATGAAGCCTGAAATCTTTACATGTAACGGAACACACTACAAAATGCACATTAAATGCATTATTATTATTTCTAGTCAACATTCACCCCTCTTCTAAATCTGAGTTAAGATCTCTATAAATAAATGGCCTTGTGAAAATAAAGTCAAAACTGGTATACAGTGGACCCCCGCATAACGATTACCTCCGAATGCGACCAATTATGTAAGTGTATTTATGTAAGTGCGTTTGTACATGTATGTTTGGGGGTCTGAAATGGACTAATCTACTTCACAATATTCCTTATGGGAACAAATTCGGTCAGTACTGGCACCTGAACATACTTCCGGAGTGAAAAAATATCGTTAACCGGGGGTCCACTGTAGTAGTTTTTTACACCCTAAGAGCCTAGAAATATGGAAAATATCTGCAATACACACGCTTGCCCAATAATCAAGAGATCATTACAACTTTAACAATGATATGTAGCAGACTGGTTTCCTTGCATTACCACCAAAGAAAGAAAACTTAGATACTCCTTCTGTTACTGCTGGATCTTTGGCTATTAGAAGCTTGAAAAACCTTGACAAAAGAGTAAATACTGAAGACAGAGTGCCATGAGCTTAGCTCTGCTGCTGTTGCTACAACTAGGTAATATTGCACTGCAGTGCCACTAGCTGCTTTACTCCACTTTCACCACCATCATATTTCCCTTTTGAATAAAAAAAAAATATGTAAATATGCCTTTCATCTTTTCACATTTCTTCCATTCTGGTGAGGCTATCATTCTTGCTATATAAATGTTTCACACAAAACAGGTGTTGACTGTTTACCATATTCTTTCTTTCAACACACCGGCCGTATCCCACCAAGACAGGGTGGCCCAAAAAGAAAAACGAAAGTTTCTCTTTTAAATTTTGTAATTTATACGGGAGAAGGGGTTACTAGCCCCTTACTCCCGGCATTTTAGTCGCCTCTTACAACACGCATGGCTTACGGAGGAAGAATTCTGTTCCACTTCCCCATGGAGATAGGAAATAAACAAGAACTAGAAAGAAAATAGAAGAATACGCAGAGGGGTGTGTATATATATGCTTGAACATGTATGTGTAGTGTGACCTAAGTGCAAGTAGAAGTAGCAAGACATACCTGAAATCTTGCATGTTCATGAGACAGACAAAAGACACCAGCAATCCTACCATCGTGTAAAACAATTACAGGTTTTCGTTGTACGCTCACTTGGCAGGACGGTAGTACCTCCCTGGGTGGTTGCTGTTTACCAACCTACTACCTATGTTTACCATATACAATAGACAAAGTGGAATGCAAAATTCTTTGACAAATAGTTGAAGTGTTCCTTTAAATGTTTAATGCTTGAAGGCATCTGAAATGTCTGGTTAAAATTTTCCTCATGGCCACTTACTGAAGGAAAGAGACTAGATGCCAAAATATTGGTAAATGGATGAAAGATTTTGAAGGTTACATGTACGTATAACATCAAGTAGCAACAAAGGTCATTTTTCAGTCATCTACCTACCTGCAGGAATCTTGAGACTTTATCATTCACTGACGACACTATACTAAACCCAGGCTTCCGATCTCGTATTCGTCTCCGGCCGGCACGAATTTCACGTCTCTGAAAGTTTACTCTTTATTCAGTATGTATATACATTGATCGTTTGTTTCCTACCTCAGCACCTGTTAATACAATGTACTGTACTATGAACTGATCTGAATCTCACTCATTCATCTTATTTATATAAGGTACCGTATAGTAAACACAAGTTCATAAAAAATGATTTTAAAATAAATTTTGTTTGTACTATTTTCATTTTTTTTATTATTAAGATCAAATGCATATGTCGTCTAATTTAGATTTTAATGATTTAGCTGGTCAGAATTTGCGAGATTCAGTTCTCCTCCTCCTCCTCCTTTATCTGAAAAAACTGTAAATTCAACCCTCAAAGTGTCAGTAAGCCTAGTGTTCCATCTTCATTTTGTAGTTAAACATAAAAAATCTTACTATACTGTAACACTGTTTTTGTAAGCTATAAAGTTTGGCCTATGGTATCACGGTACTCAGATTTCATGCTGTTGAAGTGCAATCACTCTACAGATATTGTTACTCTCTCCTGATCTGACACTTTGAGAGCACAACGGAGCTGTTAGATTAGCCTTCACCAACTACAGGCCCGGACACGAGTCGACAAACTATCCACCTCGTCTGAAAATAACAGGATGCATAATACGCCAATACTCACCAAAAGCCTCTCTCTCAGCTTTTGGAATCTGAGTCTGCAGGCTTGTTGGTTCTCCATGGACATTGTCTCATACCTCTCTTTGAACAGAGCCTGGAAAGGAAAGAGGGAAGCAACTCACGCCACCCGTCGAAAGACATTTACCGAGACGTGGTCTATAGGTCACAGTCACTGGTATAATGTTCTCATTTACTAAGTGCTTAATTGTAACTTTATAATTTATGTCTTATATTAATTAGTTTCAATATGAGTTTATGTGCCATCATCTTATCTTGCAAAAATTAACAAAGGTGGATGAACTGACCATCACTGTCTCCTATAGACACGACAAGAAATAAATCTCTCTTTGACGTGCCTCGAGTGCAACAATATTTGAAGGAACTTCATTCAAATAAAGGTGCCTAAAATTATGGAATAGCTTACCAGTAGCAGTTAGATTGCATAATTTCATTGAATGCAAGTAATTCTAGAAGGTTGCCTACACTCCAAGTATCATAACTGAGTATATCCAGTAGTAAAAGCATAATAAATGTACAGTACGTATCACATCCCTCTATCAATATACAGCCTCTCCTCACTTAGCGATGTACTCGTTTACCGATATCTCGGACATACGATGGGATCTCTGACCAGTATGCATACCTAAATTATGTATATTAGAGCTGATTTTCTTTATTCTATATATTAAAGTATACAGTATACTACTGTATAAACATTTAAAAATATACCACAAATGTTATAAATGGAGCAAAGGGGACATTAAAACAATATCAAAGATGGTTAACACAAACCCACTACTACTATAATATGCTCCTTGCTTAACAACGAATTCATTTACTGATGTGGTCTTAGGAACAGAACTCCATTGTTAAGTGAGGAGAGGCTGTATTATCTCCATATATGCAAATGCATTTCCAACACCAACTATTATATTTTTTATCATATCGGTGGTTTCCCGCCAAAGAAGGGTGACCCAGAGAAGGATGCACATTCACCATCACTCATTCAGTAGCTGTCTTATCAGAAATGCATGAACATCACAACTCAAATGACGCTCCGAATCACAACATCCCCACCTGCCTTTGAATGTAAGTATAGCTTGAAATACACACTACAGCAAAACAACTTTTATTGAGACAACTCTTCACTAGTGCAACACTTTTCAATCAATAAAAAATGCCGAATAACAATCATGATATAAGTATAAAGACAAGTGCAGGCAAGTGACATGTGAGGTAAGTGAGGTATCAGGGTGTAGGTGGTGAACCTACTGGTCTACTGTGTCTTGTGTGCTTATGTGATAGAAGGGCGAACTTATGGTTTTGCCAAACTGAAACCTCCATGATTCTGTTGAATGGTATTTTTCATGCAGATTAAGGCAGATTCCACATGTCTGTCCTGTATCATGTCGCTTTCCTTAATGAGAAGACAAAACACAGATGCCTGGAATCGGTCATAATCTTCTCACAAATACCATTCAGCAGAATGGTATTTGTGTGAAGTAGGGTAGAGTTTTTTTTTTTTTTAGCAAAAAACCTCTACCCTACTCCTATTACAAAACATAATAGTTCAGATATTATTCATATCAGCACATAAGACGCAGCAGACCATCAGTGCTCCCTGGATGCTCACCGCGCACACTGACTTCACTTACCCGATTTATCACCTACTCACACTTGACATTATATCCCCCCCTGCTTTTAAGATTTCTGTCATGATCCTGTCAGTTCCAGCTACTTTACCCCCTTTCATTCTACATAATGCCTCATGCACTTCCCCCACACTCACATCCTGCTCTTCTTCACCCTAAAAGATGGTATACCTCCCTGGCCAATGCATGAAATTACCGCCTCCCTTTCTTTATTGACATTTAAAAGTTCCTCAAAATACTCCCGCCATCTACCCAATACCTCCATCTCCCCATCTACTAACTCCCCTACTCTGTTTTTAACTGACAAATCCATACGTTCCCTAGGCTTTCTGAACTTGTTTAACTCACTCCAAATTTTTTTCTTATTTTCATTAAAATTTCTTGACAGTGCCTCTCCCACTCTATCATCTGCTCTCCTTTTGCACTCTCTCACCACTCTCTTCACCTTTCTTTTACTCTCAATATACTCTGCTCTTCTTATAACACTTCTGCTTGGTAAAAACCTCTCATAAGCTACCTTTTTTTCTTTTATCACACCCTTTGCTTCATCATTCTACCAATCACTCCTCTTTCCTCCTGCACCCACCCTCCTATAACCATAAACTTCTGCCCCACATTCTAATACTGCATTTTTAAAACTATTCCAACCCTCTTCAACCCTCCCCCCCACTATTCATACTTGCACTAGCCCACCTTTCTGCCAATAGTTCCTTATATCTCAACCGAATTTCCTCCTCCCTTAGTTTATACACTTTCACCTCTCACTTAGTTTATACACTTTCACCTCTCACACTTTCACCTCTCTCTTACTTCTTGTTGCCATTTTCCACTTGTCCCCTCTACCTCTTACTCTAACTGTAGCTACAACTAAATAATGATCCAATATATCAGTTGCCCCTCTATAAGCATGTACATCCTGGAGCCTACCCATCAACCTTTTATCCACCAATACATAATCTAGCAAACTACTTTCATTACATGCTTTATCATATCTTGTATATTTATATATCCTTTTTTTTCATAAAATATGTATTACTTATTACCAAATCTCTTTCTACACATAGCTCAATTAAAGGCTCCCCATTTTCATTTACCCCTGGCACCCCAAATTTACCTACTACTCCCTCCACAACATTTTTACCCACTTTAGCACTGAAATCCCCAACCACAAGTACTCTCACACTTGGTTCAAAACTCCCCACGCATTCACTCAACATTTCCCAAAATCTCTCTCTCTCCTCTACACTTCTCTCTTCTCCAAGTGCATATATGCTTACTATAACCCACTTTTCACATCCAACCTTTATCTTACTCCACATAATCCTTGAATTAATACATTTATACTCCCTCTTTTCCTGCCATAGCTTATCCTTCAACATTATTGCTACTACTCCTTTAGCTCTAACTCTATTTGAAATCCCTGACCCCCTTCAGCTTTGTTTCACTTAAAGCCAGGACATCCAGCTTCTTCTCATTCATAACATCCACAATCATCTCTTTCTTATCATTCGCACAACATCCACGCACATTCAGACATCCCACTTCGACATTCTTCTTCTTCTTTTTTTTAGTAATCATTACAGGAAAAGGGGTTACTAGCCCATTGTTCCCGGCATTTTAGTTGACTTTTACAACACGGATGGCTTACGGAGGAAAGATTCTTATTCTACTTCCCCATGGATATAAAAGGAAAAGAAATAAGAACAAGAAATATCAAGATAAAATCAAAGAAAACTCAGATGAGTGTGTATAAATAAACGTGTACATGTATGTGTAGTGTGACCTAAGTGTACATGTATGTGTAGTGTGACCTAAGTGTAAGTAGAAGTAAATATGGTTGGTAATTCCATTATAACTCTTACCTCACTAAATCACAATAAACTGTCATGTCTTGGGCACTGTTTCCTCCACTATAACTTTCCTCTGCAAAGGGAGTTCCTTCTCATAGTATCTTTTCCACACATTCCACATACTTTCAAATGTTCAAAACTTGAAGCACATAATATGTCAAAGAATTTTACATTCTAATTTGGCTATCATACGACTGAAACATGCATCACTTTCTATACTGACAGTGAAAAAGTAGAGGAAATTCTGAAAAAAAATTGGGCAAGAAAGGGAGCAAGAAAATGGCATAAATATTTTTGCAATACAGTGGGAGAAAGTTGCAGACCACCAGCTGTCACTGCTGAGGGTAAACACACATGAACCATCAATGATAGAAAGGCCACTGTCCTTTCACTGTCGTGATAATGGTGATTTCATGGACTAATGAGGCTAACAGACCTATTACCAAATATTACCTAGACTACAGAGTGGAAATACAAAGCAGATCATGGTTTGGTTCATTCTGAACCAATACTCAAGTCATGGCCATTTGCAACCTGTGGGACAGTTATGAATGGTTCCAGCCATAATAATGTAACATGTATTATTCTTTATTACCATTAAGGATGGCCCAAAAATTAAGTTGGAAAATGTCTCTCTACACAAGGATGTTCAAGTTATGTGTTGTAATGTAAATATACATGCAAAACTAGATGGACTGGAGAGCATTTAGAAGTACATACTATTCATATATAACCTGGCCATGGAAAGCAACTTTATGACAACGTATAGCTTCGACTGGACCATTAACTAGTCACATGTGTGACAAGTTAATGTTGTACGTTTTAGTCTCCTATGTGCGGGTTATTTATGTACTGTTCCAGTCATGCTAGTGTTTGTACATTAGTGCATGTAATCATGGAATGTGCAAATGGAAGATTTTCTGATCTAATTTATTGCACACATACTTGCATTTGAACAGTTAATATGAACAACCTCGAGAAGAGCATTTTAAACTTTTAATTTTAGAGATAATGAACTGAATGAGAGTAGCATATTAGTCAATGGTGAATCTGTGCAGTATTACAACAAGGTTGCAATAGATAAAACATCTCCCACCAAGGCAGGGTGACCCGAAAAAGAAGAAAACTACTGCATAAAGTTTTTCCTTTTTACATTTAGTAGTAATTTATGCAGAAGGGGTTACTAGCCCCTTGGTCCAGACATGTTAGTCGCATTCAATAAAACATTTATTTATGGTAAAAAAGGTGGATAGAAAAGTGAAGACGGTGATGCCCAGGATTTATTTAGGCGAGAGACGCCTGACGTGTTGTAAAGAAAAGACCTCTACTGTGTATGTGGCAGGCTGTTGTGGCAACTCAAAAGAGGAAAGACAATGTGAAATACATGGAGAAGAGTATATAAACTCTTTCCAACACTTAAAAAAAATAGCAGATTACAGGAATACAGAATTAATACTAGACATGTCTGATCAGCAGGAACAAGGGGCTAATAACCCTTTCTCCTGTATAAAAAAAAAAAAAAACTTGACAAAAGCATTTCTTCTTTTTTGGGTCACCCTACCTCAGTGGGAGACAGCTAATGTTGAAAAAAGAAGTCTGAGCAGTGCAAGTACATTGTAACTACGATTCATAGAGTTTTATAAAAGCATACAGGATTTGCTGCAATTAGAAAATGGTAATCTGTAAAAGTAATGATACTTGTAGATACTCAGACTCTTACTTGTAAAGGTAGTGATACTTGTATACTGTAACAACCAAGAATGAAGCTGACATCATCAATAGTGTCATCTGCTTTAGCTGTATTCTGCATTTATGGTGATATGTTCACTCACTGATGTGTACCACTGCCCAATAAACTTGCCCATCAGGAAAAAATCTAAATCTGGGCCACCATTACATATCTTTTACACAAGATACAAAGATTTTACATAAAAAGTCCTTTTACCCCACACCCAACAAGTATAGGAGTAATATCAACATCACAAACACAGATGAACATATCTCAAGTCATCAATACTCAAGTTTGTCTTTCAATACTAAGCTTGTCTTCCAATACTATCATTCAATACAAAAATTTCTTTCACTTCAGTTGAATTATACACAAGGATACTATTAACATTAAATATTGTTTCCTTAACAACTCTGGAATATTATTGTGCTTTATAACAACTCACTACCAATGATTATTATTGAGCACATTCATCTAAAACTATACAAAATTAATAAGCCTGTGGATAAAATATCAGTAATATGTTGTCATTGGAATATGGATATGACGCACCCTGCCATGAAACTACAGTTCTCATACGTGAGGTTAATTCTAAACTTCAGTTATGAGAAAAATAGTTTCAACTACCAAGGTTGATAACAATAGACAAAAGACACCAAATCCTGTGCAAACACGTTCAAATTAGTAGTCCTGAGTTATCTCAACACAGATTTGCCCAAAGCCTATACAGCATACTCTCAAAGCCTACAATGAAAAATCAAATTAACCAAGGTATGGCAATTCCACTTTTTTTTTTTTTTTTAACACATCAGCCATCTTTCACCAAGGCAGGATGACCCAAAAAAGAAGAAACAAAGTTTTTCTTTTTGCATTTTGTAATTTATACAGAAGGGGTTGTTAGTCCCTTGCTCCCGGCATATTGGTCGCTTCTTACGACACTCATAGCTTACGGAGGAAAGATTCTTCACCTCCACATGGATAAACAATTCTCTTTACAATCATATTTCTACAGTAAGAACTGTCAGTAAACAGGTTGCCATGGAAATTCATAAACCACATTTTAGATAAGTGAAAAAAAAATGGAGCTAGATATAAAAAATCTTAAGTTATCATTTTGTACTAAAGTAATTTACATTTACAACTGCAAGAATTAACTCTCAGAAGCTAACAATTTTCAATCTTACGATATAAAAGGATTAGTTTAGTAGCTTCCATTAACCTCACTGAAAACACACACAATACTATTTCATCCTTAACACAATATATTAATTGAGAGGTACTAACACCTGTGATGTACCTTTAATGAGTTCAGAGTTTTTCTACTCCCAGAGCCCAGCTATAGGCCCATATAACACCTGGGAAATGTGAGGCAATCAGACATAATCTAAAGGTAGAATAGCTCCAATTCCCTAGATCATCAGCCTTTCACTAGCATCAAGGCATACTCTATGAAAAGACATTTTATCCTTAAATTTAAAAAATAAAAGCATTTAAAACTAGATGTCAACTCTTAAATTTTGCACAACATGCATGTATTGACACCTAGAAAATTAGGTGCAAAACACCACTGTATAGTGCACACAAATTAATAAAGGTTCAAATTTAGTGCACTGTAAAGTGATTTACATTGGGCAAACATCTTGGATCTTATGTAACAACACATGTTGTTGTATAAGAGCATTCTAGAGAGCAGTGACGGTTATACCAGTAGTACAGCTACATACTGTACTTGGTGGGTCATTTGAACAGCAATGTGTGCACTAGAGAGACTGCATCATGAGATATGACACCTTTTGGGCAGAGAACATTGGTGTTTTAGTAGAATTATGCTAATCAGCAATGAGACTGATATCAATGGTGATATATACGATGTGTGTTATGGTCTAACGAAACTGTAAAGAAAAAGAGGGGGAAGTAAGAACATGTGACAGGACTTCCAGTGTTGTACTAGCAGGCAAAATAATGTCTATTTGCATGATAAACAATACTCTAACAATCAAACAAATCATTTGAATTAACCAAATTTTTTGAGGAAAGTGTTGCTGATACAGCACCTACAAACATGCTGCAACAGTGATCATTCCACAGCTATGATAGAGAACTCCAGGTGCTACAAGTTCACTGCAAATGAACTATGTTTTTGTGTTACTTTGCTTCAAGGAATACTACACACTGAAACCCACAGAAAATATTAAATGATTTTGTATGGTGCATAATTATTATATTCACTGGGATTATACAGCATCTGGGAACTAAGACAGGGATAAGCAGCTCAAATTCCTTGGAGCAAGAGCCTATGGACTGCATCAAAGCACCTCCTTGAAAGGTGTAAACAGTTCAACGTTTTAGAGTATATTAATAAAGATTTTGGTGGTACGAGATTACATCAACCTGTGAGGGAAAAAAAAAAGTTCGAAATTTTTTTCTTCAAGAAGTCGACCGTCTCCCAGCGAGGCAGAGTGACCCAAAAAGAAAGAAAATCCCCGAAAAGAAAATACTTTCATCATCATTCAACACTTTCACCTCACTTGTACATAGTAACTGTTTCTGCAGAGGCACCCACATACAACAGTTTAGAAGCATATGTAAGGATATACATATGTTCCAAGTGTACACTTATATTTGACCTTGAATAATGCAATAAGCATTGTTGGATGTTTGTCACTCATAATCAAAACTAATAATTAACTTTTAAATTATTTATGTTTATTTTCACTATTAAATTTTTCCTTTTATTAGCATCTCTCTCTCCTTTCCATCACACAGCCCTATTCAAACAGCAAATATACAAATTACAGGAAGGCTCAGTGTGTTCGGAACCTTCTTTTCGGTGTTCTGTATTTTTGTTGGCTGTCAAACGAGTCACTGTCTATTATATTCGGGGCTTTTACCGCTTTTCTGCTGTTTTCGTGCAACAGCTGCATAAGGAAGACTGACGCCACATTTTAAAGTAAGTATTGTATGTACTGTGTATTTATTTCACTCTATCTGTTTTTTAGGCCTGGCTGTATCGAGCACTGAACACAGTACATGTATATGATAGAGTAAACATGTTATCAGGCGTTATATGTAGATGCATTTGATAATGATAAAACTGCTCTTTTCCATGCACTGATGATTTTCCCCTATCACACAAGGTCAGGAACTTAAAAGCAGTACAAATGGGACCCTCCTGTATATTCATTCATTCATATCCGGTGCACACACACAAAAAATATCTGAAACAAGGTCCCTTATACTAATTCTTACACTCTCCTCTATCCCCTGTTTCCTTGTACCACAGAACCATGTGTGCTCTCTGCCAAGCCCTAGGTACTTTCCCTTCTTTCATGTATATACTAAACCATTGCAAATATAAACAATTACAAGAGATTTCTATTTTCTGATTAAATATTAAACTTAAGGAAATTTGTACTGCATATCTTTTGCTTCAATGATTACAGTACACTACCAGTCTTCATAATTTAGCATGCCTTTAGGAAATTAAATTTCAAAGTTAATTTCTGCCTATATCCATTAAGATGTTAGAAAATTTAATTAAAATTCACTTGTTATGAATGGCCCAGTAGTGTACAGTATAGTGAAAAAAAATCATAGAATGGAATAAACAATATTACCCCATCTTTTAAAAAACACAGAAAAAGGACTGAAATTGAGTTTTCATGTGCAATACCTTAGCAGAGGATGAAAGGCCAAATTCATTGTCATTCCACCAGGAGAGGCGGTTTGAAGCACTTCTCTGCCGAGGTGCATTTGTTGAGCCTGGAACCCCATACACAGGATCGGCCTCAGCAAACCAGTCACTCTGTTCGTCATCTGCTTCTCGTCCCTCATCGCAGGTGTATATGCCAGTCTCACTGTCACTACTGCTCTCACTGCTGCTGTGTTCCCTGCAGGTTTAAAACAATGCCCTACATAAAGATGAGAAAAGTTTACACACACTATTTCTTCTTTCAACAAACTGGCTGTATCCCTCTGAGGCAGGGTGGCCCAAAAATAAAAACAAAAGTTCTCTTTTTAAATTTAGTAATTTATAAAGTATAATTACTAGCCCTTTGCTCCTGGCATTTTAGCATTTTAATCGCCTCTTACAATAGATGTGGCTTATGGAAGAAGAATTCTGTTCCACTTCCCCATGGAGATAAGAGGAAATAAACAAGAACAAGAACTAGAAAGAAAATAGAAGAAAACCCAGAGGGGTGTGTATATATATGCCTGTACATGTACGTGTAGTGTGACCTAAGTGTAAGTAGAGGTAGCAAGATGTACCTGAAACCTTGCATGTTTATGAGACAGAAAAACGGACACCAGCAATACTACCATCATGTAAAACAATTACAGGCTTTCATTTTACACTCACTTGGCAGGACGGTAGTACCTCCCTGGGCAGTTGCTGTCTACCAACCTACTACCTTATATATATATATTTTTTTTTCAACAAGTCGGCCGTCTCCCACCGAGGCAGGGTGACCCAAAAAAGAAAGAAAATCCCCAAAAAGAAAATACTTTCATCATCATTCAACACTTTCACCACACTCACACATTATCACTGCTTTTGCAGAGGTGCTCAGAATACAACAGTTCAGACTGATGAAGCCACTGTGTGGCGAAACGTTTCCTGAATAAAGATTCCCATATGCTGCATAAGTGTCTCAATCTTCAACTTGTCGGTTTTCCAAACCATTCATCACACACGTATAAAGATACACAACATATTCCTCCAAACTGCCAATATCCCAAACCCCTCCTTTAAAGTGCAGGCATTGTACTTCCCATTTCCAGGACTCAAGTCCGACTATATGAAAATAACCGGTTTCCCTGAATCCCTTCACTAAATATTACCCTGCTCACACTCCAACAGATCGTCAGGTCCCAAGTATCATTCGCCTCCATTCACTCCTATCTAATACGCTCATGCACGCTTGCTGGAAGTCCAAGCCCCTAGCCCACAAAACCTCCTTTACCCCCTCTTTCCAACCCTTTCGAGGACGACCCCTACCCCTCCTTCCTTCCCCTATAGATTTATATGCTTTCCATGTCATTCTACTTTGATCCATTCTCTCTAAATGACCATACCACCTCAACAACCCCTCTTCTGCCCCCTGACTAATGCTTTTATTAACTCCACACCTTCTCCTAATTTCCACACTCCGAATTTTCTGCATAATATTTACACCACACATTGCCCCTTAGGACAGGACATCTCCACTGCCTCCAACCGTCTCCTCGCTGCTGCATTTACCACCCAAGCTTCACATCCATATAAGAGTGTTGGTACTACTATACTTTCATACATTCCTTCTTTGCCTCCATAGATTAACGTTTTTTGACTCCACATATACCTCAACGCACCACTCACCTTTTTTCCCTCATCAATTCTATGATTAACCTCATCCTTCATAAATCCATCCGCCGACACGTCAACTCCCAAGTATCTGAAAACATTCACTTCTTCCATACTCCTCCTCCCCAATTTGATATCCAATTTTTCTTTATCTAAATCATTTGATACCCTCATCACCTTACTCTTTTCTATGTTCACTTTCAACTTTCTACCTTTACACACATTCTCAAACTCATCCACTAACCTTTGCAATTTTTCTTTAGAATCTCCCATAAGCACAGTATCATCAGCAAAAAGTAACTGTGTCAATTCCCATTTTGAATTTGATTCCCATAATTTAATCCCACCCCCCTCCGAACACCTAGCATTTACTTCTTTTACAACCCCATCTATAAATATATTAAACAACCATGGTGACATTACACATCCCTGTCTAAGACCTACTTTTACCCGGGGAAGTATTCTCCTCTCTTCTACACACCCTAACCTGAGCCTCCCCTATCCTCATAAAAACTCTTTACAGCATTTAGTAACTTACCACCTATTCCATATACTTGCAAAAATCTGCCACATTGCTCCTCTATCCACTCTATCATATGCCTTTTCTAAATCCATAAATGCAATAAAAATTTCCCTACCTTTATCTAAATACTGTTCACATATATGCTTCAATGTAAACACTTGATCTACACATCCCCTACCCACTCTGAAGCCTCCCTGCTCATCCACAATCCTACATTCTGTCTTACCTCTAATTCTTTCAATTATAACCCTACCGTATACTTTTCCTGGTATACTCAGTAAACTTATTCCTCTATAATTTTTACAATCTCTTTTGTCCCCTTTCCCTTTATATAAAGGGACTATACATGCTCTCCACCAATCCCTAGGTACCTTCCCCTCTTTCATACATTTATTAAACAAAAGTACCAACCACTCCAACACTATATCCCCCCTGCTTTTAACATTTCTGTCATGATCCCATCAGTTCCAGCTGCTTTACCCCTTTCATTCTACGTAATGCCTCACGTACCTCCACCACACTTACATTCTGCTCTTCTTCACTCCTAAAAGATGGTATACCTCCCTGGCCAGTGCATGAAATTACCGCCTCCCTTTCTTCCTTAACATTTAAAAGTTCCTCAAAATATTCTCGCCATCTACCTAATACCTCCCTCTCCCCATCTACTAACTCCCCTACTCTGTTTTTAACTGACAAATCCATACTTTCCCTAGGCTTTCTTAACTTGTTTAACTCACTCCAAAATTTTTTCTTATTTTCATTAAAATTTCTTGACAGTGCCTCTCCCACTCTATCATCTGCTCTCCTTTTGCACTCTCTCACCACTCTCTTCACCTTTCTTTTACTCTCCATATACTCATTACGTGCTACATCATACATATACATCTTTCTTTCTTTCAACACACCGGCCGTATCCCACCGAGGCGGGGTGGCCCAAAAGGAAAAACGAAAGTTTCTCCTTTTTACATTTAGTAATATATACAGGAGAAGAGGTTACTAGCCCCTTGCTCCCGGCATTTTAGTTGCCTCTTACAACACGCATGGCTTACGGAGAAAGAATTCTGTCCACTTCCTCACTGAGATAAAGGAATTATTAACTATGAATTAAGATACTAGAAGAAATAGCAGAAAACCCGAGGGGTGTGTATATATGTCTTTTCTTATGTGTAGCTGTGACCTAAATG
>NC_069453.1:23661333-23694158 GCF_026875155.1 Cherax quadricarinatus
ATGAAAGATTAACATGGAAATTGCCGAACATACGAGATAATAGGAAACTTTCATTGTGGATGAAAGACTTTGAAGGGAAAATATAAGTAGTGATTGAAGTTAAAATACCCTTATGGGGTAATATCAGCAGCAGAGTGCCACAAGGATATATGTACTTGCCCTGATGATATTCTAATTCATATAATGACTTGTCAAAATGAATAAAATATAGAACTACAGTATGTTTGTGGATAATGCAAAAGCCCTAAGCAAAGTACAGTAATAAAAGCGACTAATGAGTAGGGAAATATTATACAGCTGTTCACACACAGTGATGTATATACTATACTTAAACAAAACGTGTAGATAAAACAAAATACGCAACTAAAAAGATGTGTCACAAAATGGCCGAACCAAAAATAAGAACAAGAAAAAAATTTAAAAACAATAAAAATATCCCGGGTGACTGAAGTGTGGAATAAAAAAAATATGGTAATCACATAAAAGATCATAAAGATTCAAGAGAAGAGGGCCATCACCAGGCAGAACAAGAGGCCACAAACGTAAATAGCGAAAAAAGTGGTGCCCAAAGCATACACGAAACATTTTCTTCATAAACAGTGGTAGAATATTGAAATGCAATCCAAGAACACATGGGAGCTACAACCACCCGAAAATTTAAAAATGTATACAAAATAACACTGAAGACGGGACACCACGTGCAAAAATGCTACTATAACTAAAGAAAAGCAATAACAGAGTGGTAATTAATCCCACAGACGAAATAATGGAAAAAAGAACGATGCCTCCTCTTATGCAGGCTGATGGTGCCTAAATAATTTCCATAAAAGATGGAGCTTAATAATAAAATACAGTACACTGGAAAAAATCTGTCCATGCACAGTTAAGAAGTTCCTCACCGGTACTCAACATCAGGTGATGGTCTTAAAGATTTCTTTTTGCGACTGTTGGAAGCCCCCGATAAAATGGCCGAGGCAATGGCAGTGGGTTTAGCCATAGGCAGGCCAGATGACATAACAGCTGAGGCTTGTGTTGTGGAGGTGGAAGGTGCATCAGGATCTAAGGCTAACCTCTTGCATTTCCTTTTCCTACATAAAAAAGGGTTGACACTGAAAGCCATTAGTGTACTTCTGGTTATTTTAATGATAAGATGTAATTGTACATTATAAAAAGTGTAATGAAAACAAAAGTCAAAAACAAAATGCTATAAAAAAATTGTGGCACACAAGTAGCTTTAAATTTTAAAACTCATATGAACTAACTAAAGTACTATATACTATTACTAACATTAATCCCCTATTACAACTTGTGTCAATTATCCCACCTTAGGCACAAAAGTTTACCATAGTAAATAATATACAACTCAATACTGTGCAGAGATAACAAAAAATTACTGTACTGTAATTTCTAATTTAATTTTTAAGTGCCAGTTTTAGTACGGTACACACAATATTGTAAGGTAATTGGCATATGTATACGTACATATATGTGAATGTATGTGAGTAAGAGTGTGAATGTGTGTGTGTGTGTACTCACCTAATTGTACTGACCTAATTGGTGTGTGTGTGTGTGTGTGTGTGTGTGTACACATACACACACACACATATATACATGTATTTATATTTTAACACAATGGCTGTCTCCTACCAAGTCAAGGTGACCCAAAAAAGAAACTTTCACCACCATTCACACTATCATTGTCCTGCCAGAGGCAACATTTCCAACATGTAACATACAATAATATTATAAGAAGCAAAGAACGTTAAGGAAAAACAGGGTTACATTCCATACACCTCAAAATATGCCCCTCCCCCCAAAGTATAAATTGACTACAGTATAATATAACTCTCAATTCCCAAATAGAAGTGTGGGGAGAGATATACACAAACAACCTGCACACAGGAGAGACCAAAGCTTATGATGACATTTCAGTCCGCCTTGGACCGAAACGTCGTTATAAGCTTTTCCCTCTCCTATGTGCAAGCTATTTGTGTACTGTTCCAGTCACAGTATTGTGTGATTTTGTTCTTAGTGGGGAGAAGGTTGATGTGTCCTATTGAGTTGAGATGGATGGCTAAGATTCTTGTACAAGTTCTTGTTTTTTCTCATCATTTCTAATTTTACAATTGGACGATCCATTTACACGTAACTCTCAGGCACCTTCCATCACACTCGCACCATGGCTATGTATATCTAACACTTATATCTTCTTCAACAAAGCAACCTGTATTCCTCCTGCCATGGTTAATATCCAGAAAACAGAAATAGTGATAAAAATATTTAAAATAGCTTGATAAACAGAGTATGCCACAAGATGCTTCCAAAATACAACTGTAGGTGGCTGTTGCTGTTAGTGAAAGGGAAGGAATTATATACTATGGCATGTTGTACCCAAATTTTTCACTAATGTAATGTTATAGCATGCAGTACCAGCATTTGGCACTTAAGCAAGTTCTTTAATGCATTACAATAATAGGTCATTATCCAGGATTCTGCATATGTACTATCAAATTTCTTAGTTTCTGTTCTTATTGTTTTTTTTCTGGTCACTGACAGCATGTGCCATATCAAGCCCTGCATTCCAGTATCCGGAGAAGAAACCAAAGTGGAAACTGACTAGTGGGGGTACGTGTTATATGTCCCTGATGCTCCCAAAGGTCAGTGGGAAGGCGCAAGTATAGGCCTGAATCTCCCGATGGTTTGGAGGACTGAACGCCTCCCCATTGAGTAGGAGTGGTAGGGTCAAGAGCTGCACCCCAAATGGGCATAAAGCCGCACAGAGAAGTCTCTGCAGAGTGGTAACAGGGGCATCACAGCAGGAAGTGCCCCACTGTCTCTGGCTGAGAGGGACACCACAGGCAGGATGCGGAATCAGTCATAAGGCGGTGGTGCAGATGAGCTACCAGCCGTTGTGATTTTTGAATAGCAATTCAAGGCAATCATGCAACAAAGTTGTTTTGTATAAGTGTTTACTGTGTATACTGTACATTTTTATTTTTTAGTATCTGTCTTGCACAAAACTGCCATATACACAAAGGAATCATTAATGTCACTGACCTATCAACTGGAATTACTAATTATTTATTGACTCTGCGTACATACTGACTTATGTGAAAAAATCCCATTATCCATTTTTTCTCCATACAAAACATTACCCTGCACACATCTTACATACAATGTACACCTATCAAAATACTTTCTAGTTATTATGCAAAAATTCTTTTGCTCCAACACTGGCCAATACACTTCAAGCAAATTAAATATATTTCAATTTACAGAAAACTAATATCCCCTGTAAAATGCCACAAATCTTTCAGTTCTGACAAAATTCAATACCTACCTGCGATTATGAGGCCGAGCAGGTGAAAAATTCTCGTTGACCGAATCAGATTCGGCAAGGTTTGAAGGCGCTCTGTGATGTGTCAGAAGTTGAGTGCGGTGGCGGGGCTCAGGAGGAGGGCTCATGTCATCTGAATCTGTCAGAGGTATTGAGGATTTGTTGTCTTGGGAGAGTAGAACCTCACCCACACTGCTTGATGAATCTTCACTGAGTGCACGACTGCTTGATAAACCTGAATTATAAACATTTTACTGTAGATACAGTTGCTGAAATTATCAGTAGCATTAACCAGTTTCTAAAACAACAGTAATACAGGTCCATATCCCTTTATCTGAAATTCTGAAATTCGAAAAGTTCTGAAAACTTAAGTTTTTTCGTGGAGTGTGGAGAGTCAGTCATCTCCGTGCTACGTCACACCGCCACATGGCGTGACCCAGCATGGAGATGAAATTCAAGAATTTCATTCTGAAATTCAAGAAAGTCTGAAATTTGAAACAATACAGGCCCCAAAGGTTTTGGATAAAGGGATGTGCACCTGTAATAATAAAAATAAATTTGATAATACAGGTACAACACTAAAGAACAAAAAGACAATACCATGACTGGAACAATGCGCAACTTGGACCATTAACTACTTAATTGTCAAAGTTAGACCGAAACATCATAAGTTTCTTTATCCTACGTGCAGATTTCCTGCATAATGTACAACATTGATTTTTGTGCATCGGTGGGTTCAGCGCCTCTTTTAGCCTGGATAAAATTATGAGGATGGCCATAGATTGCACTGTGTAGGGTGCACTCACCTATATTATTTACATTGCAACTGTTGGTAGTAATCCCTTGATTCTATGCAATTCTCAACCTATTTTGCTGACACTGAACCTTAACCATAGCTAGGGTTAATAACTATATTAACTTGTCAATAGCTATGGCTATTGTCAGGTGAATTAATCAAAGAACTAGAACAATGTTCCTTCGTGATGGAAGAAGAGCTGACAAATTTTTATTTGATGCATTAAAAATTACACAGGAAAAGATCAGAGCATATGAAATAGCTTTGCTTGGATGGAATGTTTAAACAATGGCTAAGAACAATATACTATATCACCAGCAAAGAGCACACATGCATGTATTTTGTATACACACATGCGTGTGTATACAAAATACAGTGTAGCTATATATATATGTCATACTGTGATATCACAATATGCAAAACCACCACTGTGAAAAAATAGTGAAATTCCAAGTGCTTTCATGATTTCTCATATTATCAAGGACCTTGATAATGTGAGAAATCACCAAAGTACTTGGAATTTCACTATTTTTTCACATTGGTTGTGTTGCAAGTATTACTCTACATAACATAACAGTCCAAATGTTTGCCCTTTCTTAAAAAACATACCCAGCCAGTATGGGGAATAATTTTCAGATAATAATACAAGCATGTAGTCCATTTTATATTAAAACAACTATGCCCAATACGTGGTTATGCGACAAATGCTGAACTTACTCAGGTTATTGACTAACTTGACCCGGCGTTTGAAGCCTCGTCTCTTGCGGTGGTACTGAGGGAGCTGAGACTCATCTAAGGCATGTGAGAGGTCAGATACTAGAGCGTCCATCTTGTGCCGCAGGGTCACCGCCGTCACCACTCTCAGCCTGTCCCCACCGCCACTCGCCATACCACTGTCCACAGAAATTGAACTGTCACACAGCTGAGTTACTTAGCACTTTTAGATTTTAAAGTTATAATCATGACTGATTTCTTCTGTAACTTACTGCTAGGTTTTAAATAATAAGATATTACAAGGACCACAATGGAAACAAGTCACTGACTTTTTTGGGGGGTTATCTTGGGTAATTTATACATACATTATGTTACTATGTACGATAACTGTACTTTGTGTATCTGAACCTAAATAATCTTATTTAAATATTCACTGTTTACCCTTTCCCCAGGACAGAAAGCTCCGAATCTTTTACATTATAAATATTTTCCACGTTATCCATTCCATGGATAAAATATTTATTGTGGAAATTATTTAGCGACAATAGACAAAACTAAGAATATCATTAATTTTATTATGTAAATTATTGACTATTAAATAGGTTTTGCAATGGAAACAGTTATATTTTGGATAAGTAGAAAGGTAGTTTTATTTCAATGAATAATGTAACCCTACTGAGACTAGCCATATCACTGTTGGTTAGGTTAGGTTGGGTTACATTACATTACATTATATAATTATATAAGCAAAAAACTAAAAGTGTCTTTTCTTACAGGCACTAAATATATGCATCTTCATTACACAATGACTTAATACTGGAGAATATGTATGTAATAATAATAATAATTAATAATAAATAATAAATTAATAATAATTAATAAATAATTAATAATAATAATAATAGTAATTCACATTAAGTGCTAAACCCACATGGGTCATTCAGCTTAAGATGTGGCATAGGCTTGATCCGCCGTCTGCTGAACGCAAGAGAGATGCGCTTCCTATTTGTACCTCTACCACTTAATACCAGATAATTTACACAATAAAAATACATCTGGACGTAAAGTCAACAATGACCACTGAATATCGAGTTAACACTACTTTCGTCTACTCCCACTCAAACCCAGCTATACTCAGAGACAATGTAAACAACTAGCTGCTCAAAATAGTATATACCTGGATGATGACCAACAAACTCAACTCTCAACATAGACAAAACATACTTCATGCTGTTTGGAAACAGAGCCTTAAATATCCAATATATCGATAAATGAAGATTGAGACACTTATGCAGTTTATGGGAATCTTTATTCAGGAAACGTTTCGCCACACAGTGGCTTCATCAGTCCAATACAAAGAGGAAGGCGTAAGGAGAGGAGGAGTATGAGGTAATCAGTCCCTCAGCCTGGAGTCGATGTGTTCAGTCCATCAATCTTGTAGAATGTACAGCATAGGGCCGTAGACGTGGCTTATATACTGTAGTGAGGTGAGGTGAAGCAGGCGGAGGCGAGGTCATAGTGGTACCATCCACTAGTCGAAGTAGGTCCTCGTCCAAAGGTTGAACAAGTGTTGAAGAATTCTTTGTAACAAGATCCCATGATGCTGCAGTGTCTGACAGTTGTGATGAATGGTTTGAAAAACCGACAAGTTGAAGAATGAGACACTTATGCAGTTTATGGGAATCTTTATTCAGGAAATGTTTCGCCACACAGTGGCTTCATCAGTCCAATACAAAGAGGAAGGCGCAAGGAGAGGAGGAGTATGTGGTAATCAGCCCCTCAGCCTTGGTGGGATGCGGCCGATGTGTTAATAAAAAAAAATAATAAAATAAAGATTTATTAAAAAGTGAAGTACTGTTATCTTGTCTAGACTTAAGTAGGTATTATGTACTAGGATAAGTCTGCCTGAAATGCCTCGGCACGACAGCGACTTTCTTTGTACTTAACAAATCAAAACTGTAATTATATATTGTACTGTTTACTAAGAAATATAATGTTTATCCTTTATTCTTTTAGGTGATACAAAACAAGACTTCAGAAAACAATAAAAATATCTTTCGTTAAACCTTGTACGCAATTTTAAAGTTATTATAATGAGTTTTATATAGTAAATTACACAGAAACTGAAGCAAGTCCCTGAGGGACTGACCACCTCAATACTACGTCTTCAAGGCTGATGGACTGATTACGTCGTCTTTACGTCTCTACCGCTTCTGCTGTCTCCACAGTACTCGACTGAAGAAGCCTACCATGTAGGTAAAACGTTTCGCCATAGATACATAACTGCTACACATGGGACACAAGGGCTTGATGGCTAGTGCACTGTTCACACACCAAGGTCCGGAGTTCGAATCTCCGGTACGGCTGGAAAACGTTAGGACGCATTTCCATAAGACACCTGCTGTCCATGTTCACCCATCAGTAAAAAATAGGTACCTGGGTGTTAGTGGACTGGTGTGGGTTGCATCCTGGGTGTTAGTGGACTGGTGTGGGTCACATCCTGGGTGTTAGTGGACTGGTGTGGGTCGCATCCTGGGTGTTAGTGGACTGGTGTGGGTCGCATCCTGGGTGTTTAGTGGACTGGTGTGGGTCGCATCCTGGGTGTTAGTGGACTGGTGTGGGTCACATCCTGGGTGTTAGTGGACTGGTGTGGGTCGCATCCTGGGTGTTAGTGGACTGGTGTGGGTCACATCCTGGGTGTTAGTGGACTGGTGTGGGTCACATCCTGGGTGTTAGTGGACTGGTGTGGGTCACATCCTGGGTGTTTAGTGGACTGGTGTGGGTCGCATCCTGGGTGTTAGTGGACTGGTGTGGGTCACATCCTGGGTGTTAGTGGACTGGTGTGGGTCGCATCCTGGGTGTTAGTGGACTGGTGTGGGTCACATCCTGGGTGTTAGTGGACTGGTGTGGGTCGCATCCTGGGTGTTAGTGGACTGGTGTGGGTCACATCCTGGGTGTTAGTGGACTGGTTGGTCGCATCCTGGGTGTTAGTGGACTGGTGTGGGTCACATCCTGGGTGTTAGTGGACTGGTGTGGGTCGCATCCTGGGTGTTAGTGGACTGGTGTGGGTCGCATCCTGGGACAAAACTGACCTAATTTACGGGAAATGTTCAACATAACAAGCAACTTTCTATACAGTAGTATATCAATAATGTCAGCTATGGTGTGTATACCTTGTACATGTACTGGTAGTAAATAAAGATATTATTATTATTGAAGAGTCAGTCTACTAGCTGAACAAAATGGAAGTGTGTGTAGTTGTGTGAGTTATGGCGCTACATACACCTCCTCCATCACTTTATCATTACCTCCATGCACTGTGAGTCTCTATTCCAGCATGTAACACCTGCCACCGTGAAATAGCGGCTTTATTAACACTGGAATAAGAGGTCGCTGGTTGGTCTCCTCATTGATCCTTCTCTCTCCTCAAGTTCCAATATTTTGTTCTCCTGCCTTAAGTAAAACATCACTTTTCAATATTTTCCTTGTTTTTCTCTCAACTTTCTTATGTAGTAAAATAATTTATTGATTTGCTAGCTGGGAGTAATTTTTAAATGAGACTTTCAAGCGAAATTGATAAGATTTCTTAGATATTGTAATTTTAAAAGTATATTCCACGTACTTTAAGAATCTCAAAATCAGCTGATTAATTATTTTTTGTTTTAAATAATATATAATATCATATTATTCCTTCAAGGAGACTCTTTTATGCTGGTGAAAGGCTTTTGATCCATGGAAGTGAAGTTACCCTCTCCTTCCTTGGATCAAAAATGATTACATCCCGTTCCCCAGTACCTGTATGACCTTTATGGGTTTAGCGCTTCATGAATATTATAATGTGCCAACTTATTTGAGATGCCAGACTCGTCCATTATTACCATAAAATTATTGTTCATTGTCTTCCTGCAATTATTACTACTTACTATTATATTCAGGGAAAGTGCTCAACCTGTAGGGGTCATACATTATTATTATTATAATCAAAAAGAAGCGCTAAGCCACAAGGGCTATACAGCGCTGTAGGGGTCATACAGCACTTTAGGAATGGGAGGTAGTCGAGTTTGATCCAAGGATGGGGAGGACAGGTCTAATTCAAAAGGGTATCAGGCCAAATTAAACTCTTTGAATTTAAAGTGGCACACACTACCAGAATTTGAAGGGAAGTGTTGATGAGTGTCAACACACCAACCTGCCTTACATTACCATTTTATTCTGGCAGCAACACTGATCTGCTGACCTTGTCTGCCCTCTCCTACCATCCCATTTTCCTGTAGAGTCTTTGCTGTCTTATCTGAAGCCATACACAAATAACCCACACATACACAAATAACCCACACATACACAAATAACCCACACATACACAAATAACCCACACATACACAAATAACCCACACATACACAAATAACCCACACATACACAAATAACCCACACATACACAAATAACCCACACATACAAGAGAGAAGCTTATGATGTTTCACTCCAACTTGGACCAGTTGCATTATTATTATAATCAAAACTAAGTGCTAAACCCACCAGGGTCATGCAGCTCTGGGGATCATTTACATCTGTTAGTGTAACTTGTAAACGGACCATTTACATCTTTGTTAGTGTGATTTGTAAATGGTCCAAGTCAGACCAAAATGTCGCCGTAAGCTCTCTCTCCTGTGTGCGGGTTATTTGTGTATTGTTCCAGTCATGATATTGTGCCTTTTTGTTATTTATCTGAAGCCACTTTGTTTTATCAACAACAATCGTAACTCTGGTGATCTTATGTTTCCCCTGCCTCTTCATACACAAGCATCTAAATGTTTTTTTCAACACATCAGCTGCCATCTCCCACCGAGGTACGGTGATCCACAAAAGAAGAAATACTTCCACTATCACTCACTCCATCAGTCTTGCCAGAGATGGTGGGAGGTCTCGGTCAGGTGACCAAAAGCTCCAGTGGTGGGTCATCAGGTGACTAAGACCCATGTCAGGAAACAATTGTCCTGTTTCCTGATGAATCTTGTCTAACCTAACCTAACCTAGCAGTCCCCTCCATCTCTTCCTCTTTGTTGCTCACTGTTGCATGACCTTGTGTTTACTGCTTTCCAAATGTAATAATAATCCGCCCTGCATGAAAAAAAAAAAAAAAAAAAAAAAAAAAAAAAAAAAAGAGCCCACAGAAAAAAATAAAAAGTACAAGATGTAAATGGGAAACAGGAAGCTAGGCATAAAAAACATTTAAGATAAAAAACAACTCATTACAAAAATTATTAAAACAGCAACTGCATTAAAATCAGTGTTGCATTAGCCATACAGGTTTAGAGTTTGCTTTTTCTTAATGATGCTGGTGTGTTTTCAGAGAAGGACATTATTATTATAATCAAGGGGGAAGCGCTAAACCCAGAGGATTATACAGCGCCTGGGGGGGGATGTGGAAGGCATTCAGGCTTAATTCGGGGAACTGGAGCACAAATCCAATTCCCTAAATCAAGAGCCCCTCACCAACATCAAGGAACCTTCCTTGAGGGGCAGAGAAGGACAAATAATACAAAGGGCATATGGATTAAAAGAACCTGTTTCTTTTATGCTCCACTAAAGATGAATCTTCATGTCACAACACTTCAAGCTTCAGTTTAACAAACTTTGGAAATCCAGGGCAAAATTTGCTGGGTCAGCTGACTGAGGAACAATGGACAATGGCTGCTGGTTACAGGGTTGTCCATTGTTATAATGACAGGAAAACAACATTGTCTCTGCCACAATAACCATTGCTAATCACTCTCCCATATTTAGTTTATAGTGATTGTGATATGCAGCCCAGTAGTTATGCTTAAATTACAATTACCATAAATGAACAAATGTTTAATCAATATCACCTTACCCCTAAACGATCCAAATGTATATATACGTTTTTTCAACATTTGAATGTAAAAAAAGTAGATCTTCTTTTTGTTTTTTTACATTTGAAAATGTGTAAAAAAAAACGTACATCTGCTTTTGAAGCACTACACATGTGAGCGTAGATTTGCTTGGACCGTTTATGGGTTAATTGTTTAAACAATTTTGTCGTGTTATATACTCATTCCAAAAGGTTTAATAAAAATACTACAATTGTTTGAAACTTACTTTTATTATCACATTTAGAGTACGAGACAGATCTTGGTAAAAAAGAGAAAAGGCATGCATTTAAATTAAAAATATAATTAAAATAGATAATATCTACAATTAAATTTATTAATACCCCTTCCATAATATGGTCACTTATTCCTTTTTGGACTTTTTTTCCCAATACTGTCTTTGCAATCCAAGGATATCCAACTGTTTTTTATGATACTCCTCCAAGTATGCCAGTTGCATCTCCACTAAACGCATCTGTTGCTCATGTAGGGCTTGGTCCATCTCCATTCGCTTCTTGTTACGCTCATCTGCCGACCTTAATGCTGTGTCATAGGCATCTTCTTTGGATCTTGATGAGGACCATGATTTTCTTTTCCTGGTGGACCTCACCCTCTGCACAGGAACAACTTGTGCTGGACTATCATCAGTTACAGTTGCAAAACTTTCATGCGGCCCCTCAGGTTCACTAGATGGAGGTGCAGGAGGCTTGGGTTCTGTTGAGGAACCCACAAGGCACTCAGGTTCTGAGGATGGTACATCAAGTGATTCAGGTACAGCTAATGTATCCATCAGATGCTCTCGTTCTGCAGTCGGACCTGAATGGCACTGGGGTTCCCCTGATGAGCCAGCAATAGACTCTGGTTCTACTGACGGATCCGCAAGACAAAGGAGAGGCTCTGGTGTAGTAATAGCATAGGAAACTGGGCCATCACTAGCATCTGCACAAGGAAAGTTGACAGATTAATAAAATAGCGCTGTTTTAATTGCACAAACTGAAGGGTTAAAGCAAATATACAGTTAAAAAGAAGGAAAACGCTATGCCAGATTATCATTTATTCTTCAATTAAAATATATTTTAGCCATATTTTGCAGGAACTATATATCTTTATCAAGCTTTATGCATATTCTGAACTCTGAAACACAGAAAACAACAGATTTTCTATGAAAATAAATATAACTTAGGGGAAGTGGAAAAGAATCCTTCCTCCATAAGCCACGTGTGTTGTAAGAGGCAGTTAAAATACTGGGAGGAAGGGGCTAGTAACCGCTTCTGTATAAATTACTGAATGTAAAAAGAAAAATAACTTTTGTTCTTAATTTTCAGGTCACCCTGCCTCAGTGGGAGATGGCCGGTGTGTTCAAAGAAAAATAAGAAAAATTTACAAAAATTTAGTGCATATTTCCAGTTTTGCTCAAAATAAATTTTAAAAAATTATAAAAAGAACAAGAAAAAATGTAACAGCCAGAATGTCAATGAATACTGGAGATAAAAAGAGAGAATCAGTTACCAATGCAGGTTCTGGGAAGAAAGGATAATTAGAACATTAGCAAGAAATGATGGTGTATGAACACATGCAATGGATGAAAATATAATACAGTATACATATACACACAAGATAAAGTAATAAAAACAGAGAAAGACTGAAACTAGTGAGGAGAGCGAAGTAGTCGGCAAGATCATTATTTGGAATGCATAAAAATAAATTACTTACCAGACTCTTCAAGAATGCTTTGATTATGCACATCAGAATCACAATCCCATGGATTCTCTAGAGGCTCCAGTTCTCTCTCTATTAAAGGAAGCACTTGACAACTCAGGGCATCTACTGGAATGGGTGGGGGTCCCCCAGTTTTATTCTGTTCTTGCATGACTCGTATATATTCTTTCTTGGCTCTGTATGAAATAAGACAGGTAGGTAGTCTTGAGATTTGAAGAGTATTTTGACCTAAGTGATCATTCAGTACTCTTGGCAATTTAAAAATATAAATACAACATACATAAGAACATCCAAGGTATTAGTATACAAAAGCAACTAGCATGATTAAAATACACCACATAAATAAATACTTTCACACCAAGTTAAAATAGACAGCATCAATTAAAAAGTCCCATTAAATGCTTAGTATCAAAAGACTTTCTAAAAGTTTCAGATTCTGGAAGGTATACTAGTAATTATGGACACCACATTGAAAGTGAAAAGGCTTAAGTTGTGGGCAAACAGTTAAAAAGTGTTCCACAGTCAGTTGAATGTCACAAGCTACATGAATAGGAGAAGCACCTGCAAACACATGGCTATGAGTAAGATGTGTATGCCTGATCCTCAGTCGACAAAGATTCATCTCTAATGACGATTCCTGTCAAAGGAAGAAGTCCAAGTATTCACGTCCTGCCAAACCCTGTATAACTTTCTTCTGGTCTGTATGGTCCACTGGTCCT
Source organism: Cherax quadricarinatus (assembly GCF_026875155.1). Lineage (NCBI taxonomy): Eukaryota > Metazoa > Arthropoda > Malacostraca > Decapoda > Parastacidae > Cherax > Cherax quadricarinatus. Next base: position 23,674,506 of record NC_069453.1, read on the forward strand.
GCCACTTTCCAAGACATTATATATGTATGTGGCCCATAAAGGCCACATACATATATAATGTTCCATAGCAGACATCTGCTATGGAACAAGCTGCTTACAGCAGTCTTCACCTCATTCTCTGTCTGTTTATTTTCCATGATGCCATCATGGCCTGGGTATCAACAGAACTCCATATCCTGGTGCCACACATGGAGACAGGCTAACCACTCCTGGATCTTTTGGACCACGGGATGGACAGAAGAATACTGAGCCAGAGCAAACAGAGCACACTGGGAATCTGAGTAGATAGTCAATTGAGATCCAACTAAGCTATCAGGACGAGAGCAGTGAGGATGCATGGAGCTCCGCAGTGAACACAGAGGATTTGTTTGCTAACTGTGCACTATAATCCTCACTGGCAATCACTACAAAGGCAATACCACCCTTGCTCTTTAACCCATTAGTAAAGACCTTTATCCTTGAAGAATGAACAAAGTCACACTCCAAGAAATTAGCTAAGATCATCACTGGGGCTCGGCACTTAGGGGTCCCCATCCACTGCCTACAAAGACGTACCTCAGGCACTGTCCAAGGATGGCATGGAGAGAAGCCAACCTCTCTGACTGCAAACACACTGAGGCCACAATCCAGGAGAGCAGCCCACATCCAGACACCACACAGGACAAAGCCTTGCACGAGGAGCAAAGGACTTCCCAGTTTCTCCTCCATGAAGACTGCAGCATAAGGTGTGTTGTCAAGTGTATGCCATGCAAAGCAAACAAAAAACAGGTTAATAACACCAAAGAACAGCTACGTGTTATGAAGAGAAGCAAACTGATCATGACACTAAAACTACTATTAACCAAGACTTTGGTCCAGTATAATTACACTATATCACATAACCTCTTTAACTAGAAGAGGCTCTGTTATTATGCATATGCTACTGTCCCTTAAGTTGAGGGATCTCATGGAGATTTTACTAAAGTCTTACTCACTGCTCTCCTCTCCAATTATGTACACTGTACCTGATCTTTCTCATTATTCTTATTTCTCCTTATATAGAATCTCCAGTCATGTTTCATCTCCTCTGAATGTCGTCTTGTGTTGACCATCCAAAATACCCTGACCTCAGTCATAGCCTTACTATTGTTTTCTTAAACATTATTCAGTACATTAAATTACATTACACCATTGAGACTTCCTCATCTTTCGTAACCAATAATTTTAACTACATGTAATATACACCACAAATACAAAAGGACTATTATATATGAATTTACCAAAATTCATACACAGTACTGTAGTGCTGGAAATATGTTAGAATAAAAGTAGGCCTTAGACAAGGATGTGTGATGTCACCGTGGTTGTTTAATATATTTTAAGATGGGTTGTAAGAGAAGTAAAATGCGAGGTTTGGCAAGAGGGGTGGAGTTAAAAGATAAAGTACACACAAAGTGGGAGTTGTCACAGCTGCTCTTTGCTGATGACACTGTGCTCTTGGGAGATTCTGAAGAGAAGTTGCAGAGATTGGTGGATGAATTTGGTAGGGTTGCAAAGAAAAAATTAAAGGTGAATACAGGAAAGAGTAAGGTTATGAGGATAACAAAAAGATTAGGTGATGAAAGATTGAATATCAGATTTGGGAGAGAATGGAGGAGGTGAACGATTCAGATATTTGGGCAGTAGTGTAAGCGGATGGGTCTATGAAAATGAGTGATCATAGAATTGATGAGGAAAAAGAGTGAGTGGTGCACTTAGAGTCTTGGAGACAAAGAACTTTTGTCCTTGGAGGCAAAGAGGGGAATGTATGAGAGTATAGTTTTACCAACGCTCTTATATGGTGGTGAAGCGTGGGTGAATGAATGTTGCAGCGAGGAGAAGGCTGGACAGGCAGTGAGATGTCATGTCTGAGGGCAATGTGTGGTGTGAATATAATGCAGAAATTCGTAGTTTGGAAGTTAGGAGGAGGTGCGGGATTACCAAAACTGTTGTCCAGAGGCTGAGGAAGGTTGTTGAGGTGGTTCGAACATGTAGAGAGAATGGAGCGAAACAGAATGACTTCAAGATGTATCAGTCTGTATGGAAGGAAGGCGTGTAGGTCGGCCTAGGAAAGGTTGAGGGAGGGTAAAGGGTTTTGTGTGCGAGGGACTTGGACTTCCAGCAGGCATGCGTGAGCGTGTTTGATAGGATGAATGGAGACAAATGGTTTTTAATACTTGACGTGCTGTTGGAGTGTAGCAAAGTAACATTTACACTCTGAAGGAGGGGTGTTAATGTTGCAGTTTAAAAACTGTAGTGTAAGCACCCTTCTCTGGCAAGACAGTGATGGAGTGAATGATGGTGAAAGTTTTTCTTTTTCGGGCCACCCTGCCTTGGTGGGAATCGGCCGGTGTGATAATAAAAAAAAAATAAAAATTAATCACAAAATTCTTATAAGCAAATGAATTCTGACCACTGCAAAAGGTATTTCAGCCATTACCATGCATTAAATAGTAGAACAGTCATTACTGTAAAAAAATGTAAAATATGGAGAGCAGTAACAGGCTCAATATAAGTAAGGTGACAGCTTGTTTAATTTACACTCTTTAAAGTGAGTGAAGTTTAAAGCAGATTTTCTTACCCCTTAATACTAAGTAACAAGCTTTCAAGATCTACCATTTAGCTATCACATTCCATCACCACTTACCATAAGAATAAAGCATGTGATCTCTCTTGTAGTTGTACCTATTTAAAATTAAAACTGCAAGACACACACACCTATTGCGCATATTTTCCCAGATCTTCCGAACTTGTTGGGACGATTTGCTATATCCAGTGGCAGCATTGAAGCGTGCTGCAACATCCTGCCACACTGTCGCCTTTCTGGATGTAGCAACAAAACTAGTAGACTTGTCAGCTATTATATCCATGAAGTCCTTAACAATTCCCAACAAGCATTCCTTTTCAAATTGGCTAACAGGAGATGATCTTGACAGACACTTAGGAGGCGCTGGCATTTCTAAGGCGAAGGCTGCAATATGAAGGATAATATTTTGAAGAAGTCTGTACATTCTCCTTCCAATCACTGTAATATATCCATATTAATTTAGTGCTTTTTATCATGCTTAACACATAGCCGGATTCCTGCTAAGCTGTCCAACTGAGAGAATTATTTAATGAGGTTTGATCCATTTCAGTGATGCAAGCTGCAAAGATAATTGCTTTATGCCCATTCTGGTACGAACTGTACCACCCTGTTTCTGTATGACTCATCCAGATTTAGTATATATTTTGATTAATGTATATTATTATTACACCCTACCCTCACACAGACTGCTATAACCCACTGTCACTCAGCCTCATACACCTACACAGCCTAATGAAATCCTCATCTACAGCAACTACATACCTTATGGGCACTCATTCTACACAAACTAAATTAATCTACCACCATTAAGCACATTTTTACCAAACCTACAGTATCTATATAATCCCACAATTGCCAAGCCCAAAGCAACCCAGCTACACCTGGCAGACCACAAGGCAGCTTGATCTCTTGCCTAAACACCATTCTAAATTTTATTTACCAAAACAGAAAGTGTTTGGGTGATCACAGTCATTACTTTTCCTTGGATAGAAGGATTCAGTTCAGTCTCATAACTCCAGCTTTGCTTTTTGTTTTCTTTTTTCCCCCCATCAGAAAGTATGAGTAACCCTGGTTCAGAACCACTGTTTTAGAGGTTGACCTCAAAGTAACTCCTTCAGATTTTCAAAAGCCATCAAGACTTGCTCAAATACTTCTGAAGGAGTTCTTATACTGAAACAGTAGATGACGAATTCCACATGCTGATTTGGTAGTTATTATTTGTTGTGGTGAAAAAGTGGTGTAAAAAGACTGAAAACACCCTCAGTAAGAATAAAAGAATAAAGATTTTATTTCTTTGTAAAGGTTATAATACGTAATTACAATTTTGGTTTGCTAAGTACAAAGAAAGCCACTATCATGCCGAGGCATTTTCGGGCAGACTAATCCTAGTATACCTAATAACTACTTAAATCTAGACAAGATAAGAGTGGTTAACTTGCATTAAAATCTTTATTTAATCTTGATACTGATGCAAAGTAGTCAAGGTGGAGATTTCTAAGAATAATTATCTTGAAGTTGAACATAATAAAAACAATAATACAATTAATGGTTCAAGCAGTAATATTTCATGCTCTGGCAGAAGTTTAATAGACTAGAGGTCATATAATAAAAAACTAATTACAAGTTGTTTTGTTTGGTTTGGTTAGTACTGAGAGATGAGATGATTTTTAAGCAAAGTCCTAAATTTATAAATACAGTGGTCCCTCGTTTTTCGTAATTAATCCGTTCCTGGAGGAGCTACTATAAACGAAATTTACGATTTGCGAATCAATTTTCCCCATAAGAAATAATGTAAATACAATAATCCGTTCCTGACACCCAGAAGTATTAAAACAAAAAATTTTTTTACATGAAATATACATGTAGTACATAAACACTATAATGGGAAATGATGAATGAAACATTAACAGCATAACACTTACCTTTATTGGAGATTCTTCTTAGTGTATGGGAGACTGGAGGAGGAGAGAGATTGGATTGTTTACAGTTTGGAAGGGGAATCCCCTTCCAGCAACACCTCAGGTACCAATTGCTTCTCTGGGGTTGCTTCTCTTCTCTGTTTCTTAATGCCACTAGGACCACCTTGAGAGTCACTCTAGTCCTGTCTCGCAAAGTAACTGTGGAGAGAGCTCTGTTTCTGGCGTCTCTTTAACACTTCCCTAAAATGGCCCAAGACTTTGTCACTGTACATATTTCTCACCTTCTTTACTACAGGCTTGGCACTAGGAGCTTTCTTTGGAGCCATGGTAGCTTATTTAGTAATTGCAAGCACTAAAATGAGTGGAATATTAGTAAATATTTCGTAGGAGCACTTGAGGGGACCTTCACTCACTGGTAAACAATGCCAGACTGGCTGGGTAGGGAGGCCGCCTTGGCTCACACCGTGCGTACGCGTCCCGGACGAACTACTATTCGCGAGTCAACCTATGAAAAGCGAGTCCATGTTTATACGAAAATACCCCTATGATTGGCGAAATTTACGATTGCCGAGAACTACGAAAAGCGAGGGACCACTGTATGGAATACCAAAGTTAAAAAAGTAGAAAAGAAGAATTAAAAAAAGAGTAAAGGTCCATCTAAGAAAGGGAACAAACAGCTTCTATTGACAAAGTGATAACACTGAAGAAATGCAGCAGGCAACAATATGTACAATAATTTAATTTGCAGCTAGCCAAAATCAAAGGATAAAAACATTAATGAAAGGGAAAGAAAAAAAAACCTTACTTCCCACACAACTGTGTTTGCATAGGAAAATTATCCCAACCTCTGTTCCCTACATTTTTTAATATTATAATATTATGACTAATATTATAATATTTTGATTAAAAAACATTTCTTTATCTTCACTACATATTACAAAATAACTAGGAAATCCCTTGTAGAATAAAGCTTTTCTGTCTTGTTCAATGACCTCTCATGACAGATGACCATCACCAACAAACAGGGTATATATACATGCTGCTGGTTCAATGGAACATGTCTCTGAGAATAAGTATATTAACACTAAAAACCTATAGAAAAAATATGAAAAATTTTCGGAAATGTAATTTTAAAAAAACTCCTTCATGAACAAATTGTACCAAACAATGCCAAAACAGCAACACCAAATGACTATACCAAAGGTAAATGCATTTGATAAAAGTAACAACTTGTAAAAAGATAAGTTAGAGGCAGTGTGTGTGATGGAGTGTACACTGCTCACTTCATCAAGGGCTGCTGTATGTCTAACACAGTTTTCCCTGCGCTTAACACATCATAAAAGTTTCACAGACAATTCGTATGTGAAATCTGCCAGGTCTTTCATTGCTGCTGGGACAGAAGGCAAAGGGAGCAACAGTTTGTCCACAAAGACCCACAATTTCAAAATGAGAAAAAACAGGGGCATTAAAAACATATCAGCATCTTTTTCCTTCAGAAAAGGGAGACGTGATGGAATGGATTAAAAAATGTGCTAGCAAGTACATATTATAACCAAAATTTTTACTTGCCAAACAACTTTTTAGGTTCCTATCCTGCTCAGTAAGAAGAGATAGATAAAGGTGTCCCATAGATCGATTGCTAGTGCACTCAGCTCACACACTGAGGTCTGGAGGATGATCCCCAGTACCGCTGGAAACATTAAGACGTGTTTCCACGAGACGTCTTCTGTCCATGTTCAGCCATCAGTACAATGGGTACCTGGGTGTCAGTCGACTGGTGTGGGTAACATCCTGGGAGAAAATTGACCTAATTTGCCCAAAATTTTCTGCATAAGTGGCTTTCTGTACAGTAGTATGTCATTGATGTTACGTAGGCCTGCATACCTCGTACAGGTTGGTCATCGCTAATCTGGCATCATTGGGACCCGTAGTGTGCCGGATTACAGAGTGGTTAGGTTAGAATACGCTTAATTAACCTGTCAATAGAGACTCTTTCTGCTACATCTTCCACATTTTCATCACTGCTTTCTCTTCCACTGGCTTGCTGCTGTGGATTTACAACCATTTGCACAATTTCTGAGTCAGTATAGTAATGAAATTTGAAATTATGCTAGCCGAAATTAGTGCCGGATTACTGATGGAACCGGATAACTGATTGCCGGATTAGTGATGGTCAACCTGTACATGTACTTGTAGAAATGAAGATTTTTTTTTTTTTCAACAAGTTGGCCGTCTCCCACCAAGGCAGGGTGACCCAAAAAAGAATGAAAATCCCCAAAAAGAAAATGCTTTCATCATCATTCAACACTTTCACCTCACTCACAGATAATCACTGTTTTTGCAGAGGTGCTCAGAATACAACAGTTTAGAAGCATATACATATGTATAAAGATACACAACATACCAAACCAACCATACCCCCGGCCGGGATTGAACCCGCGGTCATAGTCTCAAAACTCCAGCCCGTCGCGCTAGCCACTAGACCAGCTAGCCACAATAAGATTCATCCAACTAGGTATATTTCTACACCATAGGAAAGTTAGCACAGGCACCTCTATGACCGCGGGTTCAATCCCGGCTGGGGGTATGGTTTATTTGCAATCGTGTCATTACGATTTCTTAAGTCATACACAACATATCCGTCCAAACTGCCAATATCCCAAACCCCTCCTTTAAAGTGCAGGCATTGTACTTCCCATTTCCAGGACTCAAGTCCGACTATATGAAAATAACCGGTTTCCCTGAATCCCTTCACTAAATATTACCCTGCTCACACTCCAACAGATCGTCAGGTCCCAAATACCATTCGTCTCCATTCACTCCTATCTAACACGTTCACGCACGCTTGCTGGAAGTCCAAGCCCCTTGCCCTCAAAACCTCCTTTACCCCCTCTCTCCAACCTTTTCGAGGACGACCCCTACCTCGCCTTCCTTCCCCAATAGATTTATATGCTTTCCATGTCATTCTACTTTGATCCATTCTCTCTAAATGACCAAACCACCTCAACAACCCCTCTTCTGCCCTCTGACTAATGCTTTTATTAACTCCACACCTTTTCCTAATTTCCACACTCCGAATTTTCTGCATAATATTTACACCACACATTGCCCTTAGACAGGACATCTCCACTGCCTCCAACCGTCTCCTTGCTGCTGCATTTACCACCCAAGCTTCACACCCATATAAGAGTGTTGGTACTACTATACTTTCATACATTCCCTTCTTTGCCTCCATAGATAACGTTTTTTGACTCCATATATACCTCAATGCACCACTCACCTTTTTTCCCTCATCAATTCTACGATTAACCTCATCCTTCATAAATCCATCCGCCGACACGTCAACTCCCAAGTATCTGAAAACATTTACTTCTTCCATACTCCTCCTCCCCAATTTGATATCCAATTTTTCTTTATCTAAATCATTTGATACCCTCATCACTTTACTCTTTTCTATGTTCACTTTCAACTTTCTACCTTTACACACATTCCCAAATTCATCCACTAACCTTTGCAATTTTTCTTTAGAATCTCCCATAAGCACAGTATCATCAGCAAAAAGTAACTGTGTTAATTCCCATTTTGAATTTGATTCCCCATAATTTAATCCCACCCCTCTCCCGAACACCCTAGCATTTACTTCTTTTACAACCCCATCTATAAATACAGTGGACCCCCGGTTAACGATATTTTTTCACTCCAGAAGTATGTTCAGGTGCCAGTACTGACCGAATTTGTTCCCATAAGAAATATTGTGAAGTAGATTAGTCCATTTCAGACCCCCAAACATACACGTACAAACGCACTTACTTAAATACACTTACATAATTGGTCGCATTCGGAGGTAATCGTTATGCGGGGGTCCACTGTATATTAAACAACCATGGTGACGTTACACATCCCTGTCTAAGACCTACTTTTACAATAACTTTTATAATAACAATAAAATAATAATAATAATATATAATAATAAAAATAAAAATAAATAATAAAAATAATAACAATAAAATGAAACCTTTTTTCATATTAAGAATGCTTGCTGAATTTAGTCTTCAATGTTATATGTCATATTCCTAGAGATTATTAAAGCACATATACAGTGGACCCCCGACATTCGATGGCATCGACATTCAATAAATCCGACATTCGATGCATTTTAACGCAAATATTTCGCCTCAACATTCGATGGAAAACCTGACATTCGATACGATTCGTACAAGACGTGTCCACGTGTGGCCTGAACTGCACCGTGTGTGCCCGTGTTAAGAAGCCAGCCAGTGTGCGCGCATCTAAGGATACATTCGATACATTCCATATTATCCATATTATCACTGTTTTTGGTGCTTGTTTCTGCAAAATAAGTAACCATGGGCCCCAAGAAAGCTTCTAGTGCCAACCCTTCAAGAAAAAAGGTGCTAATGACTATTGAAATGAAGAAAGAGATAATTGCAAAGTACGAAAGTGGAGTGCATGTGTCGGAGTGCATGATGATTTGGTAAAGAAATTGCCTGCAACTAGTGGTGATGTGAGTGAATTTAAGGCCAGCAAAGGTTGGTTTGAAAGATTTAAGAATCGTAGTGGCATACACAGTGTGGTAAGGCATGGTGAGGCTCCCAGTTCAAGTCCTAATGGAAGGGAATTCCCCTTCTAAACACTAACACCATCCACACTCTCCCCTCCTCCCATCCCATCAATCATCGCCAGATCTTTATTAAAGGTAAGTGTCAATTATTCTATTGTTATTATTCTATTGTTATTGTAATTATTCTATTGCATTAAACTTAATATTTCATGGGGTAAATTTTTTTTTTCATACTTTTGCGTGTCTTGCATGGATTAATTTGATTTCCATTATTTCTTATGGGGAAAATTAATTCGACTTTCGATATTTTCGACATTCAATAGCTCTCAGGAACAGATTAGTATCGAATGTCGAGGGTCCACTGTATCTTCAGTCCTAAATGTACCATACATGAAAATCTGAAAGCAAACTTTAAAAATAATGTTCAGCAGTGATACTGCAATCAGTGATGGTGCACCTCCATTAAGAATGCAACAGAATTTTCTACAAAATTTTAAGCATCATAACATACATTTCGGGATACAATTTACCGTATATGTACCTGAAATTAATTTTTATTAATTATAATCAGTGTGCACTTTATTCTAATTAAAAAAGACAAAGACTATTTGACTGGCAGCCAGATGCCCAAACTTAAATGACATTTAACCACATTGCCAGACGTATCGTATTCATTCATTTCCAGTTTGCTCGTTTGCTGTTCAAGGAAAGTTTTTATTAATTCGTGTAATCTAACTTAGCTCAATTATAAACTGATGTTTATCTCCTTGTGTTGTAAATACTCTGTAACAAACTGCTGATTATCTCACTGCTTGCCAAAGTCACTTCCATTAAAAACATTCAAAGAGAATTTCGGAAACTGCAACAATGGCAACTAACCACACAAAAATCAACATCAAACTAAATACCGTATACATAATTTCAACAGTTACCTGATCTAACATTAGCTGATGATCTGGATCCTAGTTTAAACTTTCTTCTCAGTTCTTGTGCCCTGTAGCAGGTCTTGTCAAGCGCACTGTGTGAGAACGTTCTCCTCCTCCTCCTTGAATTAGTGCGCGACGTGACGGATAAACCTTTCACCAGTATTCTTCTTTTAAGAGGTCCACTTTCTTGATTTGTTATTCTTTTATACTGTTCACTCTGTTCTCTCACAATAGCCTCATAAATTTTTATTTTCTCATCTGCATCTACTTCCGTTAAATCTACTTCTTGTTTAATATCTATAATCATATCCTCTGCAAGAACACCATTTTCCACCTCTGAGTTCCCAGTCTCTTCCTTAATACAATTTTCACCATTTGGCAGAAAAGCGTCACCGTGTGATGCATTTCCAGGAACAGCTGCGCTAACTGAACCACTGAACAATGAATTCGCCATAACTGTGTTTATATGGCATCCAGGCTTTCTTATTTATCTGTTCAGGTAAACATCGGGGAATTGACGAACACTTCACCATAGCCGACCGCGCACGTTCACCTCTTATTTGCCAAAATCTGAAAATGTAATTAAAATTAGACAACTCTTAACTACATTGTCAATTTTTATTAATAATACTGTATACAATACTGCCATGTTCATGAACATCATACATGTGATATCAGAATGTCATTCTGATTGTTATAGTTCAAACACATGACAATAATTAGGAAGCAGTAAACCCGCTGGGGCCTCACAGCAATCTGGTTTGATCCACAGAAGGGGAGGAAAGTTCCAATTCCCTACAGTTTCAATAACCTTGATCTAATATATTAATTTTTATTGTTAACATTAATAATGATAAATAATAAAGTGATATATACATACAGAAAATAAACGGCTACGTAAGTGTTAATGGATATTCTAGTCACGTAATTTTACAAGTAAAATGATATAGAGTAATCAAATTTCCATGTTAATAATTACAACTGATGCGATAAATCAAAAGCGCTAAACCCGCAGGAGTCATAATAACTCTAAAGTTCTGTAATGAACATAAATAACCCGATTATTATCATATATTCTTATACTTTAGGCATCTAAAACCACAAGCAAGTCTTCCACTGTCTCCAGTATTACTCTCTGTTGGTTTAATAATGCGGCCGGTGGGCGAAACATCGCCACAGTCAAGACCCACAAGTGTAGCACAAACGTCTCGCTCATCCCTGAAGGTCACCGAGGTGGCAGTACATCACATTAAGATACAACACACACACACTGACCTCCATTACTGCATCATTACCTACCTTGTTGTTGGGGTTGTAAAGGGCCACTGTATGTGTGTGTGTGTGTGTGTGTGTGTGTGAGAGAGAGAGAGACTCAGCAATCAACATTTGCACCAATAACTCACTACAGTTGTGACCGGGTGTGGAAGTGTGAATTGCTCATTACTCTAAAATTTGTTCATGATTGCAGCCATGTATAAACGTAAGTAACCATTCTTACAGTATTCATTACCTTTGTAACTTGTGAGTTCATTACCTTTGTAACTTGTGAGTTCATTACCTTGTACCTAGTTCAGCCATCAAAACTTTGGAGCCCGGTCCCTGGACCCATTGTGTACCTCTGTAATCTGTAAATACCTTTGTAACTTGTAATGATTGTGACTAGACCTACCTGGAGTTCATTACCTTTGTAAATTGTGAGTTCATTACCTTTGTAAATTGTGAGTTCATTGCCTCTGTAGCTTGCTCAGCTATCAAAACTTTGAGGCCCAGTCCCTGGACCCATTATGTACCTCTGTAATCTTTTGACTACCGCCCACAGGATGGGTATGGGGTGCATAATAAACATATTAAACTAACTAACACTGATACCTTACTGCTCCTCCAGCCCTGCTACCCGATAACCAAGCAAGCAAGATAAGATAAGATTTCGTTCGGATTTTTAACCCCGGAGGGTTAGCCACCCAGGATAACCCAAGAAAGTCAGTGCGTCATCGAGGACTGTCTAACTTATTTCCATTGGGGTCCTTAATCTTGTCCCCCAGGATGCCACCCACACCAGTCGACTAACACCCAGGTACCTATTTGATGCTAGGTGAACAGGACAACAGGTAAGTAAGTAAGTAAGTAAGTTTATTCAGGTATACACAAATACAGTTACATAGAATTATCATACATAGCAGCATATGTGTAGAGAACCTAGGATAATCCAAAAAAGTCAGACAGAGTGACTTATTTCCATTGGGGTCCTTATATTTCCATTGGGGTGTAAGGAAACGTGTCGAAATGTTTCCACCCGCCGGGAATCGAACCCGGGCCCTCCGTGTGTGAAGCGAGAGCTTTAGCCACCGGGCCACCGGGCCACCTGCCAGGCCTGCAAGTAGGCAAGTAAGCAAGTAGGCAAGGAAGTAAGCAAGCAAGTAGGCAAGTAAGCAAGTAAGCAAGGAAGTAAGTAAGCAAATAGGCAAGAAAGTAAGCAAGCAAGTAGGCAAGTAAGCAAGTAGGCAAGGAAGTAAGCAAGCAAGTAGGCAAGTAAGCAAGTAGGCAAGGAAGTAAGTAAGCAAGTAGGCAAGAAAGTAAGCAAGCAAGTAGGCAAGTAAGCAAGTAGGCAAGGAAGTAAGCAAGCAAGTAGGCAAGTAAGCAAGTAGGCAAGGAAGTAAGCAAGCAAGTAGGCAAGTAAGCAAGTAGGCAAGGAAGTAAGTAAGCAAGTAGGCAAGAAAGTAAGCAAGCAAGTAGGCAAGTAAGCAAGTAGGCAAGGAAGTAAGCAAGCAAGTAGGCAAGTAAGCAAGTAGGCAAGGAAGTAAGCAAGCAAGTAGGCAAGTAAGCAAGTAGGCAAGGAAGTAAGTAAGCAAGTAGGCAAGAAAGTAAGCAAGCAAGTAGGCAAGTAAGCAAGTAGGCAAGGAAGTAAGCAAGCAAGTAGGCAAGGAAGTAAGCAAGCAAGTAGGCAAGTAAGCAAGTAGGCAAGGAAGTAAGCAAGTAGGCAAGAAAGTAAGCAAGCAAGTAGGCAAGTAAGCAAGTAGGCAAGGAAGTAAGCAAGCAAGTAGGCAAGTAAGCAAGTAGGCAAGGAAGTAAGCAGCAAGTAGGCAAGTAAGCAAGTAGGCAAGGAAGTAAGTAAGCAAGTAGGCAAGAAAGTAAGCAAGCAAGTAGGCAAGTAAGCAAGTAGGCAAGGAAGTAAGCAAGCAAGTAGACAAGTAAGCAAGTAGGCAAGGAAGTAAGCAAGCAAGTAGGCAAGTAAGCAAGTAGGCAAGGAAGTAAGTAAGCAAGTAGGCAAGAAAGTAAGCAAGCAAGTAGGCAAGCAAGCAAGTAGGCAAGTAAGCAAGTTAGTTTTATTTAGGTAATTACCCAAATTTAGGTGAATACAATTATCATACATTGTAACACGTGCAAGTGATTTACCTAAGATAACCCAAAAAGGTCAGACGAAGTGACTTATTGTCACTGGAGAAGAAATATTGCCACTGGAGAAGAAATATTGCCAATAGGGAAGAGATATTTCCAGTGGGGAAGAGATGTTTCCAGTGGGGAAGAGATATTTCCAGTGGGGAAGAGATGTTTCCAGTGGGGAAGAGATATTTCCAGTGGGGAAGAGATGTTTCCAGTGGGGAAGAGATATTTCCAGTGGGGAGAAGAGATATTTCCAGTAGGGAAAAGATATTTCCAGTGGGAAGAGATGTTTCCAGTGGGAAGATATTTCCAGAGGAAGAATGTTTCCAGTGGGGAAGAGATATTTCCAGTGGGGAGAAGAGATATTTCCAGTAGGGAAAAGATATTTCCAGTGGGGAAGAGATGTTTCCAGTGGGGAAGAGATGTTTCCAGTGGGAAAGAGATATTTCCAGTGGGGAAGAGATGTTTCCAGTGGGGAAGATTATTTCTCTATAATTACAACAGAACACACAGGCATTATTATTATAAAGGGGGAAGCGCTAAATTCGTAGGGATTATACAGCGCCTGTGGGGGGAGGAGGGGAGGGATGCGGAAGGTATTCAGGCTTAATTCAAGAAAGTGGCACACAGATCCAATTCCCTAGATCAAGAGCCCTCTCACCAGCGTCAAGGAACCTCCCTTGAGGGACACACAGACATAACACAAGGTAGAAATCACCTCATCACCCAAAATTAACCAAACATTGTACTTAACACCTTCAAGTTACTCAAAAAACTCCTAAATAATTGACGACTGCTCAACTATTCGTTCATGATAATTCTATGTATGTATGATAATTCTATGTAACTGTATTTGTGTATACCTGAATAAACTTACTTACTTACTTACTTACTTACTTACTAAAGTTATAATTGTTTCAGTTTCTCTGTTGTATATTGTGCTTGATGGTTGTTCAAATATTTAATCATTACTTTAGACTTATAATTGTTTTAACTGCATTGTTTTCAATTGTGCTAAATTGTAATATATTTTTATATACTATATCAAAACTGAATTCACTGTAACTCACCTGATGACCATAGGTACAATTACAGCCCTGGTATTGTCTTATTAATCTTAAGTTAGTCTTAAGTTTGCCAGAAATGTTCTCCAAATTGTTACATTCCTTTGTACAAACATGTGTCATGCTAAAATTAAATTGTTATTGTTATTGTGGGGAAGAGATGCTCGATTAGGTTTGTTCAGAACTCTATAGTTCAGTTATTATTAATTTGAACATGATACAGAGAAGTACAAGGATTACAATTTTTAAAGTGCAGCATGCCAAAGCTCCTTGTATGTAGAGCATTATGGGCAGGCTTAAATAGTAACAAAGTTTGATTGGGTCACAGGTTGACATTCATGAGATACAATAATGAGATACATATATGAGATACAATTTATGAGAAACAGTTATTCAGTATTCATTATTCAGTATTCAGTGTTAATGTTGCAGTTTAAAAACTGTAGTGTAAAGCATCCTTCTGGCAAGACAGTGATGGAGTGAATGATGGTGAAAGTTTTTCTTTTTCGGGCTACCCTGCCTTGGTGGGAATCAGCCAGTGTGATAATAATAATTATTTAGTTGTGGGTGAGTAAGTGATTTTTGAGAAGAGACTTTAATATATAAACAGACAGTGTTTCTTTTATATTTACAGGTAATGAATTCCAGATTTTAGGGCCTTTTATGTGCATTGAGTTTTTGCATAGCGTGAGATGGACACGAGGAACATCAAAGAGTGATCTGTGTCTTGTGTTATGGTCATGTGTTATGTTGAGGTTGGTAAGGAGATGTTTGAGGGGAGAGTTTATGTCAGAGTGAAGTGTTCTATGTATGTAGTAGGAGCAGTAATAAGTATGGATGTTTTGTATTGTGAGTAGGTTTAGAGTTTTGAATATTGGTGGAGTGTGTTGTCTGTAGTGGGAATTTGTTATCATTCCGACTGCAGCCTTTTGTTGGGTGATTAGTGGTCTGAGAGGGTTTATTGTTGTTGAGCAAAACAAAACAGCAGGTGCTTTACACATATGCTGCTATGCATGATAATTCTATGTAACTGTATTTGTGTATACCTGAATAAACTTACTTACTTACTAAGTAGGACGTTGGTCGGGATTGTCAAGGGTCACCTATTGTTAGGTGGACCTCGGCGCCGCCACACCGCCCCCGGCACATTACCGTCTGAATCAATAACAGGCTTCCTTGAGGCTTAGAAGGAACTGATACGCGAGACACTTCAGTAACACTCAGGTATATTTATTCTGAAACGTTTCGCCAGCCATTGGTTTCATCAGTCTGATACAGAGATTAAACTGTGGGGGACGAGAAGGAGTTTAAGGTAATCAGTCCCTCAACCTGGAGATATGTTCAGTCCGTCAGTCGTAATAGAAGTGAGCTCATGATGTATGCCGACTCTCACAACTGTTGCGCAGTTATGAGGTTGGTTGTCTATTGAGATTGAAAGGCTATCGACTGAACGAGGGTCATCAAGGCTGCAACAATACTTTAATCACTAAAACAGGGATTGAAGAAAGCTCTCAACATGAATATAATAATGGTATACAATACCGGCAAGTTGAAAAGTAGGACATGTCAAACAGAGGAATCTTTTAAAATTCCGAATTTATTATTATTATAATCATGTGGGAGCGCTAAACCCTTAGGATTATACAACGCATGTGGGGGGGGGAGGGATGGAAGGTATTCAGGCTCAATTCAGGGAACTGGAGCACAGATCCAATTCCCTAGATAAAGAGCCCCTCACCAGCGTCAAGGAACCTCCCTTGAGGGGTTAAAATTCCGAAGCATTTCGCCTACACAGTAGGCTTCTTCAGTCGGATACAAAGGGGACAACACAAGCAATGATGTAAAGACGATGGAAACAGCCCCTTACTCTCGAAGCAGTAGTTTTGAGGTGGTCAGTCCCGCAGCCTGGAGAAGAGTTCTGCTCCATAATTTGGAACAATGTGAAGCTGAAGCAACAGAGTAGTGACTTAGGTACTGCCAGAGGTGAGGCGCAGGAAAGCAGGTACAGATTGGCCAGGTCGACCCTGCCACACTGTTGACAAGTGGTAGGATGGCCAGGTTGACCCTGCCACACTGTTGACAAGTGGTAGGATGGCCAGGTCGACCCTGCCACACTGTTGACAAGTGGTAGGATGGCCAGGTCTGACCCTGCCAACTGTTGACAAGTGGTAGGATGGCCAGGTTGACTCTGCCACACTGTTGACAAGTGGCAGGATGGCCAGGTTGACCCTGCCACACTGTTGACAAGTGGTAGGATGGCCAGGTCGACCCTGCCACACTGTTGACAAGTGGTAGGATGGCCAGGTTGACCCTGCCACACTGTTGACAAGTGGTAGGATGGCCAGGTCGACCCTGCCACACTGTTGACAAGTGGTAGGATGGCCAGGTCGACCCTGCCACACTGTTGACAAGTGGTAGGATGGCCAGGTCGACCCTGCCACACTGTTGACAAGTGGTAGGATGGCCAGGTTGACCCTGCCACACTGTTGACAAGTGGTAGGATGGCCAGGTCGACCCTGCCACACTGTTGACAAGTGGTAGGATGGCCAGGTTGATCCTGCCGCAAGACTAGGAAAATTATTTTACTCGCTGGACGGGAAATTCCCTTTAAAGCCTCCAGAGTGTAACCCTTTTGTTCCCTTTAAGGGATGTTGATGAAGGACTCTTGATCTAGGAAATTGGAGCGAACCTGAATACTTCCCTTTCCCCAAGGTTAATTTCAAAGTGGGCGTTGATGTAGTTTACCGATATAACACTAACATAGTAGTTAAAAGTAAAGTCAAGAACAGTGTCTGGGAAAGGTGTGTACTTTCCTCCCTGCAAGCAGTGTCTGGGAAAGGTGTGTACTTTCCTCCCTGCAAGCAGTGTCTGGGAAAGGTGTGTACTTTCCTCCCTGCAAGCAGTGTCTGGGAAAGGCAATAAGATTTCATTGGGAATTTTTTATCCCAGAGGGTTAGTCACCCAGGATAACCCAAGAAAGTCAATGCGTCATCGAGGACTGTCTGTCTATGTCCATTGTGGTCCTTCAGTCTTGTCCCCCAGAATGCCACTCACGCCAGTCCACTAACACCCCAGGCACCTATTTACTTGCTAGATGAACAGCCATAACAGGTGTAAGGAAACACGCAGAATGTTTCCACCTGGCCGGGGATTGAACCATGGACACTCAGTGTGCGAGACGAGATCGTTGCCTACCAAGCCACGGATTTAACTGGAATCAAAATTTTACCCGAAAGTGGCAGAGGTTCACCTTCACACTTTATTGTTACTCTCCACCGGTGTCGAATTAGGCGATATATGTATGTATATAGGATGTTTGAAGCTGTGCTCAGAGGCAGGGCTGGATTATGGCATGGGCTTTAGTGGCTGCAGCCCAGGGTCCTCTGCCAGCTGTAGGGCCTCCAGGGGTTGCAGCCCAGGGTCCTCTGCCAGCTGCAGGGCCTCCAGGGGCTGCAGCCCAGGGTCCTCCGCCAGCTGCAGGGCCTCCAGGGGCTGCAGCCCAGGGTCCTCCGCCAGCTGCAGGGCCTCCAGGGGCTGCAGCCCAGGGTCCTCTGCCAGCTGCAGGGCCTCCAGGGGCTGCAGCCCAGGGTCCTCCGCCAGCTGCAGGGCCTCCAGGGGCTGCAGCACAGGGTCCTCCGCCAGCTGCAGGGCCTCCAGGGGCTGCAGCCCAGGTCCTCGCCAGCTGCAGGGCCTCCAGGGGCTGCAGCCCAGGGTCCTCGCCAGCTGCAGGGCCTCCAGGGGCTGCAGCCCAGGGTCCTCCGCCAGTTGGAGGGCCTCCAGGGGCTGCAGCCCAGGGTCATCCGCCAGTTGGAGGGCCTCCAGGGGCTGCAGCCCAGGGTCATCCGCCAGTTGGAGGGCCTCCAGGGGCTGCAGCCCAGGGTCCCCCGCCAGCTGCAGGGCCTCCAGGGGCTGCAGCCCAGGGTCCTCCGCCATGCATGGCTGACCAGGTCCTCCGCCAGTGGAGGCCTCCAGGGCTGCAGACAGGTCACCAGCATTGGTAAGGCTCTAGAGATTGATGCATAGTGTACCCCGCACTGATGAGCTCAGTGTGATTCATTGTTCTCTCGTCTTAGAAATGGACTCCAGGGGCCTGACAGTAGCTGTACCAGGGTCTCCAACATGTTGAGCTCCGGCTGAGCAGAGGAAATCCGCGCTGACCTCTGGCTAACAGGGAAAAATACCTGGGTGGGGTTGAACTCCGGCGATCAGAGAGTCTCAAACTCGCGGCCGTCCGCGTTAGCCCCGGGCCTGCTAGCCATTGAGGCTCATGGTCGCGGGTTCAATACCCCACGTTAGGTGGTTGTTCTGCACGTGTCATTACAGTTGTGAGCTGTTAGGAGCCTCACATGTGCTGATCCTTGGGTGTTTACCTCACGCCAGCGTGAATAGGCTGAAGCCATATCGCAGCTGCAGGCTCTCGTGGTGACGGCGAATATCGAACAGCTGAGGGCTCAGGAAAAAGAAGACTGAACACCCACTTAAGGTCCCCCTTTGGAATAGAAGCTATAGTGTGCAAATATCATGGTAATAGCAGTTAGGAGGGCCTACCAGAGGGCTGCAGCCCAGGGACATCCGACCAGTTGGAGGGCCACCAGGGATGCAGCCCAGGGTCATCCGCCAGTTGGAGGGCCTCCAGGGGCTGCAGCCCAGGGTCATCCGCCAGTTGGAGGGCCTCCAGGGGCTGCAGCCCAGGGTCATCCGCCAGTTGGAGGGCCTCCAGAGATTAAGTGAAAAGTGATCACAGTTACTATGGTAAGTTAATAATTATAGTATGTTATTACATCACGTACATGATGAGCTGTTGAGATTATATTGTTTTTTATTTTTAAAATATCACTGGGGCCTGACAGTAGATGTATCCCAGGGGTCTACAAAAATGTTGATCCGGCTCTGAGCAGAGGAAATGGGCCTTGTAACTCTGGTTAAAGGGAAAAAAATACCATGGGTGGGGTTTGAACCCGCGATCAGAGAGTCTCAAAACTCCGGACCGTCGCGTTAGCCACCGGGCCTGCTAGCTTTGTGGCTCTGGTCGCGGGTTCAAACCCCACCCGTAGTGTGGTTTGGTTGCAATCGTGTCATTACGAGTTTGTGAGTCTGGTTAAGGGAACCTGCACATACTAGTTGTTCATAGAATCTTGGGATGTTTACCACACACCAGCGTGAAAATCTGAAGCAT
>NC_069453.1:23699658-23757158 GCF_026875155.1 Cherax quadricarinatus
CTAAACCCTATCCTTGAGGCAACCCGCTAGGTGCTCCTTCCCGTCTGTAATCTCTGTACCTTCCCTGTCATCCCTGCCTATATCTCAAGTATCTGTCCCAGCCACTAATGGAGGCACATCATCGACTCCTTTTTGGCAGTCTTAAGAAAATGCAATCCACCCGTCACTCTTTGTCCTGTCTCAATTGACCTCTTGACTGTCGGAACTCCAAATCCTGAAGTGTCTTCTGGTGTCGAAAAATTTTTGAAAAAAAAAAAAAAAAAATTCTTATGAAATGATAGAAAATATTTTCCCGATGGTAATGACACCAACAGAACGAAATTTGATGGAAAACTTACGGAATTACGCTCTCGCGAAGTTAGCGATCTCGGCGATATTTACGAATCGGCGATTTCGTCCACTTTTAGCCCTATTTTCGGGCTAATTCTATTGTTCCAGTCGACCAAACACATAGCTATTTCTTTAGAACTTCATTTGTTCTATCGATTGAGTACAAGAAACTGCCCATTTACTGATTTCGACTACCCAATAACGTGGTCAGAAATTTGCAATTTGGCCAATTTCCCGCAAATTAAAAAAATATGCCAATTTCAAAATAAGGTCCAGAATGAACAATGCAGACATTGCTGGCTCTAAAATAACATTTTCTTTGTTCATCAGTCATGTCTCCAGGCCCCTCTGATATTACTCTTGCTTTCTATTTTGAATTTTTATTCAAACAAAAAATTGAAGACTTACTATTATGCAGACTACTGCAATATTGTAATAATTGTATAAATAACATCAATCCATTCATGACTGCATATTAGAATGGCTAGTTGGACATTTATTCGACAATGACATCATTTGTTTACTTTTGAACATCGGCAAAAATCAAACATTTCCCCTACTTTGAGCTCCATTTCCAGGTTCTTTTCATAGTAAAACCAATTAAAATCACCTCTATTTCTATAATATGTTTTTCATTCTATCAAATGAGACCAAGAAAACGAGAAAACAACCATAAATACTATACGAAAATACACCACAAAGTCGGTGTTTTAATCCAAAAACACGGTTGGAGTCTTTTCTCTCACTATGCACTGCGTGCTGCAGGATTTTTTTATATGGTGCACACTGACCCATTCTCTCACATGTGGGCCTACCAGCTTTCTCCTGCTTGATTTGAAGCCCCTAGAATTTTTGAGTATATATACGCCAAACACAGTGGCTCGTAAGACGTATATATACGACCGAAACAGTCAAAGGGTATTAAGAAAATGCAACCCACCTGTCCATCTTTGTCCTCTCTCACGTGTGTTACTGTGTCATAGAATTTCAATATTTCACTATGACAAGGTTTGCTATCTCTGAGACCTTAATGGTATTATATATGACAGCACTTCTCTCCAGGTGCTCCACTACTCTCCTGATTATTATTATCTTACATAGTGTGTTTGGCGCAAAACAACCACAGGGAGAGTTGAATGAAAATTCTAGGCCTTAAGTGTTGCAATTAACACATCATCAGAAACTTGCAGTGTTACAGAAATGAGTGGGAAGTCCAAGTAGATGTGTACAAAGGAACGACTCTAGCTAGAGTCGTTCCCTTAAACTCCTCTACCTGGACTTTCTAGTCATTTCTGCAACATTGCAAGCTCCTGATGTGTTGATTGCAACACGAAAGGCCTAGAGCTATAGTTCAACTTCCCCTGTGGTTGTTTTGTATCTTATATTACTTGTTCGTGATTTTTATGTAGCTTGTATGTTACTTAAACTGATCAGTAGATCACTATTTCCTCTCTGAGTCATGAAATTGTCATAACACGACTCTAAACAAAGCACAGTACACACTGGCTTGGAGTCTTACCACTCACTTGCCATGGGTTCTAACCCCACCCATACCATGGTCTGTTTCCTGTCTGTCTCCTTTCGTAAATATAGAGACCGATATTCTCTGTCTCCCAGATCTTTGGCAACTGTCTGTATCCATCGACCTGTTGTAGATCGTAGCTAGTGGTTCACACAGTACTTCTGCTCCCTCTCGCAGAATCCGTGGTGACACTGTCACCTCCCATTGACTTCGATGTATCCAGTACCTACCACAGTCATTCTCACCTCTCCCCCTGTTGTGTGGATAGTGTCCAATACCAGTCAGTGCACCTGTTGTGTGGATAGTGTCCAATACCAGTCAGTGCACCTGTTGTGTGGATAGTGTCCAATACCAGTCAGTGCACCTGTTGTGTGGATAGTGTCCAATACCAGTCAGTGCACCTGTTGTGTGGATAGTGTCCAATACCAGTCAGTGCACCTTGTCTCCTAGGCTGTCTGGTATTGCCCTTGTTTCCTCTAAGAACTCTTCACATTGTTCTATCAACACTTCACAGACTTCCTTGTCGTTGTACGTGAGCTCTCCTCCTTCCTTCATCAGCTGAATTATCTAGTTCTTTACCGAGGTCTTCCCATGTGGCTGTGTAGTGGTGATGGTGAGTGTGTAGTGGTGATGGTGAGTGTGTACTGGTGATGGTGAGTGTGTAGTGGTGATGGTGAGTGTGTAGTGGTGATGGTGAGTGTTTAGTGGTGATGGTGAGTGTGTAGTGGTGATGGTGAGTGTGTAGTGGTGATGGTGAGTGTGTAGTGGTGATGGTGAGTGTATAGTGGTGATGGTGAGTGTATAGTGGTGATGGTGAGTGTGTAGTGCTGATGGTGAGTGTGTAGTGGTGATGGTGAGTGTATAGTGGTGAAGGTAAGTGTGTAGGTGATGGTGAGTGTGTAGTGGTGATGGTGAGTGTATAGTGGTGATGGTAAGTGTGCAGTGGTGATGGTGAGTGTGTAGTGATGGTGAGTGTGTAGTGGTGATGGTGAGTGTGTAGTGGTGATGGTGAGTGTGTAGTGATGGTGAGTGTGTAGTGGTGATGGTAAGCGTGTAATAGTGATGTGAGTGTGTAGTGGTGATGGTGAGTGTGTAGTGGTGATGGTGAGCGTGTATGGTGATGGTGAGCGTGTAGTGGTGATGGTGAGCGTGTAGTGGTGATGGTGAGCGTGTAGGGGTGATGGTGAGCGTGTAGGGGTGATGGTGAGTGTGTAGGGGTGATGGTGAGCGTGTAGGGTGATGGGTGAGTGTGTAGTGGTGATGGTGAGCGTGTAGGGGTGATGGTGAGCGTGTAGGGGTGATGGTGAGTGTGTAGGGGTGATGGTGAGCGTGTAGGGGTGATGGTGAGCGTGTAGTGGTGATGGTGAGTGTGTAGGGGTGATGGTGAGCGTGTAGGGGTGATGGTGAGCGTGTAGTGGTGATGGTGAGCGTGTAGGGGTGATGGTGAGCGTTGTAGGGGTGATGGTGAGTGTGTAGTGGTGATGGTGAGTGTATAGTGGTGATGGTGAGTGTGTAGTGGTGATGGTGAGTGTGTAGTGGTGATGGTGAGTGTGTAGTGGGTGATGGTGAGTGTGTAGTGGTGATGGTAAGTGTGTAGTGGTGTGGTGAGTGTATAGTGGTGATGGTGAGTGTGTAGTGATGGTGAGAGTGTGAGTGGTGATATTACAGTGATGATGAGGGGGAGAGTGGCTCGAGGGTGTGCCTAAGGGGGTGTAGCTAAAGGGTGCGCCTAAGGGGTTGCGGCTAAGGGGGTGCGGCTAAGGGGGTGCGGCTAAGGGGGTGTGGCTAAAGGGGTAGTGTTGTATCCTTGGCCCCTACACGTCAAGAGCTAAGCGAGGTTCTTCCTCAGTGTGTACTGCCGCCACTTCCGCTCTTCCTGCCAGGGAGACAACGTGAAGGAAGGAGGGAAGGTGAAGGAAGGGAAGGAAGGAACAAAGGAAGGGAAGGATAAAATAGCAATAGAGCAAGATAAGAGGAAACGGAGAGCCTTATCTACGAACGAGAGACGTAAGAGAGAGAGAATGAAGGAGGCAGTAGACAGATTGCGACGGGTGAGAAGCCAAGGACAAGTTTGAGAAAACTAGACGACATAAATAAAGGTAGACAGAGAAGGGTATAAGGAGGGGAGAGAGAGGGGGAGACAACAGGTAGCCAGGAAGCAGCCTTGGCCTACATTGATGCACCTCAGACGTGTGTGTGTGTAATAGAAGGGGGAGAGGAAGCAGAAAGAGGCAAGAAATAAATGGATGGGAAACAGAGGAGATTTAGAAGAGGATAGAGACGGGAGGGGGGGGGGGAAATGAAGCCGGGGGAGGAAGTAAGGAGAAGTAGAGGATGAGGGAGAAGAGGAGGAGATGGAGGAGGGGGACAGGGAGGTAAGAGAGAGTACACATTAGTTCCACCTTCACTACGACAGATGTCAGTTTGAAGAATGTTTGGAGAATATCTAGGGAATATTTGGAATGACTTTTGGGATACTTGGGGTGATATTTCTCAGAGTATTCACACGGGTAAACTAATATTTCTTGCTCTTGAGAAATGTCATTATTCTTTGTTGAGAACCTAGGACCAGCTGGACCAGGGTATTTGGAACAGTGTAAGAACATAGCCTACACTGAGAGCAGCGGCAGTGTATACGTAATACACCACAGTATAAAACAGCAGTGTTGCAGGCTCTGTATAACTGGAGTGTGTTCCGGGGGTCAACGCCCCCGCGGCTCGCTCTACTTCCCATGTTGGAGACTGTCGAGTACAAGACAGAATGTGTGTACTTTCTCTTTTAACGATTATGTGGCGGTGAATGGTGACCAGACCTCGTAAACACTCACAGGATATATGTACTACTACTACTACTACTACTACTATCACTGGAAGTAGAATCCTGTATGATGTTCCTAGAGGACTAGTAGATAGCAAACTATCACTGCGCACTGGAAAAAACAGTAGGTACACAGAGGACCTAATGGAAATATGTCACTCTGGCTGACCCTTTTCTTGGGGTTATCTTGCCTGGTAATTTGCACTATGTAAGGTAATTGTATATGTGTGTACTTGAGTAACATTACTGCTCTGTGACACCCAAGGAAAGGGGAACTAAAAAGGGTGAACACTTTTAATATTCAGCGGAACGGAAAACCCGTATGGGAAATATCTGGGTTGCCCTGTGACCCAGGCGTGTCAAGAGAGTTAAGTGTGTTTACCTGGAGTTTACCTGGAGTTTACCTGGAGTTTGCCTGGAGTTTGCCTGGAGTTTACCTGGAGTTTGCCTGAAGTTTGCCTGAAGTTTGCCTGGAGTTTACCTGGAGTTTACCTGGAGTTTACCTGAAGTTTGCCTGGAGTTTACCTGGAGTTTGCCTGAAGTTTGCCTGGAGTTTACCTGGAGTTTGCCTGAAGTTTGCCTGGAGTTTACCTGGAGTTTACCTGAAGTTTGCCTGGAGTTTACCTGAAGTTTACCTGGAGTTTAACTGGAGTTTACCTGGAGTTTGCCTGAAGTTTGCCTGGAGTTTACCTGGAGTTTACCTGGAGTTTGCCTGGAGTTTACCTGAAGTTTGCCTGGAGTTTACCTGGAGTTTACCTGGAGTTTACCTGAAGTTTACCTGGAGTTTACCTGGAGTTTACCTGGAGTTTACCTGGAGTTTCAATACTGAAGATAGGGTAAATCACACGACACCAAAATCAATGTTTACAGAAGTCCTCTCCATCAATGTTTACAAAAGTCCTCTCCATCAATGTTTACAGAATACAAAAGTCCTCTCCATCAATGTTTACAGAAGTCCTCTCCATCAATGTTTACAGAATACAAAAGTCCTCTCCATCAATGTTTACAGAAGTCCTCTCCATCAATGTTTACAGAAGTCCTCTCCATCAATGTTTACAGAATACAAAAGTCCTCTCCATCAATGTTTACAAAAGTCCTCTCCATCAATGTTTACAGAATACAAAAGTCCTCTCCATCAATGTTTACAGAAGTCCTCTCCATCAATGTTTACAGAAGTCCTCTCCATCAATGTTTACAGAATACAAAAGTCCTCTCCATCAATGTTTACAAAAGTCCTCTCCATCAATGTTTACAGAATACAAAAGTTCTCTCCATCAATGTTTACAGAAGTCCTCTCCATCAATGTTTACAGAATACAAAAGTCCTCTCCATCAATGTTTACAGAAGTCCTCTCCATCAATGTTACAGAAGTCCTCTCCATCAATGTTTACAGAATACAAAAGTCCTCTCCATCAATGTTTACAAAAGTCCTCTCCATCAATGTTTACAGAATACAAAAGTCCTCTCCATCAATGTTTACAGAAGTCCTCTCCATCAATGTTTACAGAAGTCCTCTCCATCAATGTTTACAGAAGTCCTCTCCATCAATGTTTACAGAATACAAAAGTCCTCTCCATCAATGTTTACAAAAGTCCTCTCCATCAATGTTTACAGAATACAAAAGTCCTCTCCATCAATGTTTACAGAAGTCCTCTCCATCAATGTTTACAGAATACAAAAGTCCTCTCCATCAATGTTTACAGAAGTCCTCTCCATCAATGTTTACAGAAGTCCTCTCCATCTATGTTTACAGAAGTCCTCTCCATCAATGTTTACAGAATACAAAAGTCCTCTCCATCATGTTTACAAAAGTCCTCTCCATCAATGTTTACAGAATACAAAAGTCCTCTCCATCAATGTTTACAAAAGTCCTCTCCATCAATGTTTACAGAAGTCCTCTCCATCAATGTTTACAAAAGTCCTCTCCATCAATGTTTACAGAAGTCCTCTCCATCAATGTTTACAAAAGTCCTCTCCATCAGTGTCCCGAAAATCTCTGTTAATTCTTGCCCGGGTTACGAACCTAAGGTAATGAGGTATCAGTTGAAGGTAACACAGTTTGGCTAGCCAGTAGCGGCCAGTGAAGAGGCGGGACCAGGAGCTATGACTCAACCCCTGCAACCACAACTAGGTGAGTACAACTAGGTGAGTACCTTTAAGTAGGTGGTCACCGGTACCTACTGTAGGCGGTCACTAGCGCCTGCAGTAGGTGGCCAGGCCTCAAACACCTTGTGCTAGGTAGTAATTAGGTGGAACCAGTTACCTGAGCAGGTCAAGGCCAGCCTTAGTATAATCCGGTTTAGGAGGAGAGCTAAGAGGTACCTAATGAATGAAGCTGGGTAAAGAGTACCTAATGAATGAAGCTACGGTAAGAATACCTAATGAATGAAGCTACAGTAAGAGTACCTGATGATTGAGCTATAGTAAGAGTACCTAATGAATGAAGCTATAGTAAGAGTACCTAATGAATGAAGCTATAGTAAGAGTACCTAATGAATGAAACTACAGTAAGAGTACCTGATGATTGAGCTACAGTAAGAGTACCTAATGAATGAAGCTACAGTAAGAGTACCTGATGATTGAGCTACAGTAAGAGTACCTAATGAATGAAGCTTCAGTAAGAGAGCTACTAAACAGGTGTTTGTGAGTGGCAACAGTGTAGGGCAAATGTAATTAGGTGGAGAGAGAGAGAGAGGAAGGAGACACAAGAAAACTTCATATAAATATTAGTTCAACACAGAGGGAGACAGAGTCAGGATGGCCGAGCGGTCCAAGGCGCTGCGTTCAGGTCGCAGTCCGGTCTTCCGGGCGTGGGTTCGAATCCCACTCCTGACATCCATTTTTTCCCCTCATCCTCCTGACTCACCGTCTCTCACATCATCAGTATCATCACATCTTTTCCTCATTCATCACATAACACTGACCGTCAATCATTTTTTGTTATGTATGAATTCAAATTCAATTCAAAGTTTATTCTCTATAAGTATTACAATGCTGAGTTTACATTATTATTATTATTATAATCAAGGGGGAAGCACTAAACCCATAGGATTATACAGTGCTTGGAGGAGGGATGGAAGGTATTCAGGTTTAACTCAGGGAACTGGAGCACAGATCCAGTTCCCTAGATCAAGAGCCCCTCACCAGCATCAAGGAACCTTCCTTGAGGGGCTGAGTTTACAGAATTTGGTTATTGTGTGGTTTACATGTAGTTAAATAATAATTACAGAGTGTACCACTAGAACGCCTAGCATGGCTAGGCATTACAGAGTGTACCACTAGAACGCCTAGCATGGCTAGGCATTACAGAGTGTACCACTAGAACGCCTAGCATGGCTAGGCATTACAGAGTGTACCACTAGAACGCCTAGCATGGCTAGGCATTACAGAGTGTACCACTAGAACACCTAGCATGGCTAGGCATTACAGAGTGTACCACTAGAACACCTAGCATGGCTAGGCATTACAGAGTGTACCACTAGAACACCTAGCATGGCTAGGCATTACAGAGTGTACCACTAGAACACCTAGCATGGCTAGGCATTACAGAGTGTACCACAGAACACCTAGCATGGCTAGGCATTACAGAGTGTACCACTAGAACACCTAGCATGGCTAGGCATTACAGAGTGTACCACTAGAACACCTAGCATGGCTAGGCATTACAGAGTGTACCACTAGAACACCTAGCATGGCTAGGCATTACAGAGTGTACCACTAGAAACACCTAGCATGGCTAGGCATTACAGAGTGTACCACTAGAACGCCTAGCATGGCTAGGCATTACAGAGTGTACCACTAGAACGCCTAGCATGGCTAGGCATTACAGAGTGTACCACTAGAACGCCTAGCATGGCTAGGCATTACAGAGTGTACCACTAGAACACCTAGCATGGCTAGGCATTACAGAGTGTACCACTAGAACGCCTAGCATGGCTAGGCATTACAGAGTGTACCACTAGAACGCCTAGCATGGCTAGGCATTACAGAGTGTACCACTAGAACACCTAGCATGGCTAGGCATTACAGAGTGTGCCACTAGAACACCTAGCATGGCTAGGCATTACAGAGTGTACCACTAGAACACTTAGCATGGCTAGGCATTACAGAGTGTACCACTAGAACACCTAGCATGGCTAGGCATTACAGAGTGTACCACTAGAACACCTAGCATGGCTAGGCATTACAGAGTGTACACTAGAACACCTAGCATGGCTAGGCATTACAGAGTGTACCACTAGAACACCTAGCATGGCTAGGCATTACAGAGTGTACCACTAGAACACCTAGCATGGCTAGGCATTACAGAGTGTACCACTAGAACACCTAGCATGGCTAGGCATTACAGAGTGTACCACTAGAACACCTAGCATGGCTAGGCATTACAGAGTGTTACCACTAGAACACCTAGCATGGCTAGGCATTACAGAGTGTACCACTAGAACACCTAGCATGGCTAGGCATTTCGGGCATACTTAGTTTTATTCTTAATTGTAAAATATTACAAATTATGAGGTAAGTTGGTATTATGGCTAAGTGACTAAATACTAGTTTGTGAGTTTAGCAATGTGAATGCTTTTGTTTTGGCACAGTACATAGTTTCAGTATTGGAGTATCACAGGCCAACTTTTGACTAGTTAAGATTCATTATTTTGAGATTGAGATTGATATTTCTGTTTATGGTCAAATGGGTGAGTGAGTGTAAGTGTGAACCACCAGGTGGTATTCGTGTAGTTAGTTGATGGGGTTTATCAGGGAGATAGAATGTTTTCTAATGGTAGTTTTGAAGGTGATGAATGGTCTGCAGTTCTAGAGTTCTCAGGTAGGGTGTTCCAGATTTTAGGGCCTTTGACATACATTGAATTTTTGTAAAGGGTTTAGGGGGACAGGGGGAAGTCGAGAGAGTTTTGTTTTTTTATCCCTTTGGGGGGTTCGCCCAACAACTATCAAAAAAGCGTTTTGGGTAAAGGTTAAATTGGAATTAAGGTCCGAGATGAGATTGCCAGTAGTAAGTGTGAGTACTGAACGGGGAGTAATTTAGATTAATGAAGAGTGGGGGGTGTTTGCCAGGGATGGGTTTTTGGTTTTTTTACTGCACTTTTTGTTGGGTTTTTATTGGCTTTAGTTTTTGCGCAGTTGAACCCCAAGCACAGATGATAGGAGGTATATAATAAGTGAATGGTATATGTGAGAAGGGCAGTTTGCGGCACGAGTATCGTATCTTGGAGAGGATCCCAACCTTTTGGATACTTTTTTGTTGGGGGAAGGGTTGGGTTTTTTTTTAAAATTTGGAAATTTGCCTCATTTGCCGGGAAAATTGGGTGTTGTCGTCTTAATGTTAATTTGCGCATCTTGCTCTGTACCAAAATAATGTGAGTTTTTGTCAACGTTAAGCGTAATTTTAATTGGCTGTATCCAGCGATATTTTGATCACTCCCTTTTAAAAAATGGGTTGAGGGGGCAAGATTAGGGTGAGAGATGACATGTCGGGTCGCAGAAAAGAGAATGGGTTTCAGGTTTTGGGATACTTTTTGGAAGATCATTGAGATATGAGGAAGAGCGGGGGGCCCAAAGGGATACTCCCTGGGGAACCTCCAGTATAAAGTGGCTGTTTTGTTGATGCTGTGCTTTTAAGGTGACATACTGATACTATATAAGGAAAGTTTTAAAATATCAAGCGCATGGCCTCTTATACCATAATGGTCAAGTTTGGGGAGTAGGATGTCGTGGTTACTGTGTCAAAAGCTTTTCTTAGGTCAAAAAAAATTTCCCTAGGGGGATATTCCCTTTATTTTCCAATGCTGTGAAAAGCAGATTAGCATTTTTATGATTTCATCATTTTTGTTTTATTTTCCTAAAACCAAATTTGGGAGGGTTTTAGTATGTTTTGTGACTTTTTAAATGAATACAGTCTCCTGTACAGTTTCTCAAAAATTTTGGGGCAATGGGAAGTTTGATATTTGGCCTATAGTTTTTTAAACGTGGGTCACCCCTTTATGTATTGGTGTAACCCTTGCCGTCTTGAGTAATTTTTGGAAAAGGGCAGTTTCTAGTGACTTGTTAAAATAATGAGATAATTGCGAGAGGGCATGGGGCCCCTCTCTTTTACAATATGGGGGGGACTGAGCAGATTCCTGAGTTATTTTTAAGTGACTTAAAAACTCGGTGACTTCCCGGGGCTAGTTGGACAAGATAGAAGGAATTTGGGGGAAAATTCCCCTCTAGGGAGTCCCCGCAGGGGATTGGTCGTGGATTTTATTGGCGAGATTAGAAACCCGTGGTTGAGAAAATCGTTTATCTTGTTAGCTGTGTCAGGGGTTGCGTGGTGTTTTATTGGTTTATTAGGACAATATTCTTGTTTTTTTTTGTTTTGGGGGCCCAATTGAGAGGGTTTTCCAGGTTTTTTTATATCTCCCCTAGGGCTGTGAATCTACTGGGATAGTATAGTTGTTTTGCTTTCTTTTTACTTTGGTAAAGGGTGATGAATAGTGTTTTTTGAATATTTTGGATTAAGCCTGTCTATTTGCTTTTTATATTGGTGTTTTTTCAAAGGATTTCAGAATGGACTGTTAGCCTGGGCAAACCCAACCGTTGTTTGTGATCTGTTTCGTTTTTATAGGACAATGTTTGTTGTATAATCTAAGTAGTTTGTTAAGAAAAATGTCTGTCCAGTCATCAATACCATTGGCCTTGGAGAATTCTGTAGGCCAGTCAACAGTCTCTAGGTCAGCTGTGAACTTCCTTATTGAGGCCTCATCATGGAGTCTAAATGAGACTGTTGTATTCAAGTGGTGGTTTACTAATGTTTGTCAAGAGGAAGGTAGGGTAGTGGTCTGTAGTGCAGTGGGTCATCGAGGACTGTCTTATTTCCATTGTTGACCTTGAGCTAGGTCTTAACGACCAGCTGGGTCTTAACGACCAGCTGGGTCTTAACGACCAGCTGGGTCTTAACGACCAGCTGGGTCTTAACGACCAGCTGGGTCTTAACGACCAGCTGGGTCTTAACGACCAGCTGGGTCTTAACGACCAGCTGGGTCTTAACGACCAGCTAGGTCTTAACGAAACCCGCTGGGTCTTAACGACCAGCTGGGTCTTAACGACCAGCTAGGTCTTAACGACCAGCTGGGTCTTAACGACCAGCTGGGTCTTAACGACCAGCTAGGTCTTAACGACCAGCTAGGTCTAACGACCAGCTGGGTCTTAACGGCCAGCTAGGTCTTAACGACCAGCTAGGTCTTAACGACCAGCTAGGTCTTAACGACCAGCTGGGTCTTAACGACCAGCTAGGTCTTAACGACCAGCTGGGTCTTAACGGCCAGCTAGGTCTTAACGACCAGCTGGGTCTTAACGACCAGGTAGGTCTTAACGACCAGCTAGGTCTTAACGACCAGCTAGGTCTTAACGACCAGCTGGGTCTTAACGACCAGCTAGGTCTTAACGACCAGCTAGGTCTTAACGACCAGCTGGGTCTTAACGACCAGCTAGGTCTTAACGACCAGCTAGGTCTTAACGACCAGCTAGGTCTTAACGACCAGCTGGGTCTTAACGACCAGCTAGGTCTTAACGACCAGCTGGGTCTTAACGGCCTTGGCTTTCACTTTTTGCCATAAATTATAAGAGGTGGCCGCTAGTGACGGAGATGAAGACACTTGTACAACACCTGGGTGTCTTTATTGATGAATAAAACACATGTACAACACCTGGGTGTCTTTATTGATGAATAAGACACATGTACAACACCTGGGTGACTTTATTGATCAATAAGACACATGTACAACACCTGGGTGACTTTATTGATGAATAAGACACATGTACAACACCTGGGTGACTTTATTGATCAATAAGACACATGTACAACACCTGGGTGACTTTATTGATGAATAAGACACATGTACAACACCTGGGTGTCTTTATTGATGAATAAGACACATGTACAACACCTAGGTGACTTTATTGATCAATAAGACACATGTACAACACCTAGGTGACTTTATTGATCAATAAGACACATGTACAACACCTAGGTGACTTTATTGATCAATAAGACACATGTACAACACCTGGGTGTCTTTATTGATCAATAAGACACATGTACAACACCTGGGTGTCTTTATTGATCAATAAGACACATGTACAACACCTGGGTGTCTTTATTGATCAATAAGACACATGTACAACACCTGGGTGTCTTTATTGATCAATAAGACACATGTACAACACCTGGGTGACTTTATTGATCAATAAGACACGTACAACACCTGGGTGTCTTTATTGATCAATAAGACACACGTACAACACCTGGGTGTCTTTATTGATCAATAAGACACGTGTACAACACCTACGTATCTTCATGGATGAAATGCTTCGCCCGCTCCACAAGTTCCTACAGTCGACTGCAGGCGATTATCACACTGGAGAGAGTAGGTGTGGGTGGAGGGGGGATTTTGAGATGGTCAGTCCCTCAGCCCTGATAGAAGGTGGTCAGTCTCTCAGCCCTGATAGAAGGTGGTCAGTCCCTCAGCCCTGATAGAAGGTGGTCAGTCTCTCAGCCCTGATAGAAGGTGGTCAGTCCCTCAGCCTTGATAGAAGGTGGTCAGTCTCTCAGCCCTGATAGGTGGTGGTCAGTCCCTCAGCCCTGATAGAAGGTGGTCAGTCTCTCAGCCCTGATAGAAGGTGGTCAGTCCCTCAGCCTTGATAGAAGGTGGTCAGTCTCTCAGCCCTGATAGAAGGTAGTCCCTCAGCCTTGATAGAAGGTGGCCAGTCTCTCAGCCCTGATAGAAAGTGGTCAGTCCCTCAGCCTTGATAGAAGGTGGCCAGTCTCTCAGCCCTGATAGAAAGTGGTCAGTCCCTCAGCCTTGATAGAAGGTGGCCAGTCTCTCAGCCCTGACAGAAAAGTGGTCAGTCCCTCAGCCTTGATAGAAGGTGGCCAGTCTCTCAGCCCTGATAGAAAGTGGTCAGTCCCTCAGCCTTGATAGAAGGTGGCCAGTCTCTCAGCCCTGATAGAAAGTGGTCAGTCCCTCAGCCTTGATAGAAGGTGGCCAGTCTCTCAGCCCTGACAGAAAGTGGTCAGTCCCTCAGCCTTGATAGAAGGTGGCCAGTCTCTCAGCCCTGATAGAAAGTGGTCAGTCCCTCAGCCTTGATAGAAGGTGGCCAGTCTCTCAGCCCTGATAGAAGGTGGTCAATCCCTCAGCCTTGATAGAAGGTGGTCAGTCTCTCAGCCCTGATAGAAGGTAGTCAGTCCCTCAACCCTGATAGAACGTGGTCAGTTCCTCAGCCCTGATAGAACGTGTCAGTCCCTCAGCCCTGATAGAAGATAGTCAGTTCCTCAGCCCTGGTAGAAGGTGTCAGTCCCTCAACCCTGATAGAAGGTGGTCAGTCCCTCAGCCCTGATAGAAGGTGGTCAGTTCCTCAGCCCTGATAGAAGGTGGTCAGTCCCTCAGCCCTGATAGATGATGTCAGTCCCTCAACCCTGATAGAAGGTGTCAGTCCCTCAGCCCTGATAGAAGGTGGTCAGTCCCTCAGCCCTGATAGAAGGTGTCAGTCCCTCAGCCCTGATAGAAGGTGGTCAGTTCCTCAGCCCTGATAGAAGGTGTCAGTCCCTCAGCCCTGATAGAAGGTGGTCAGTTCCTCAGCCCTGATAGTAGGTGTCAGTCCCTCAGCCCTGATAGAAGGTGGTCAGTTCCTCAGCCCTGATAGAAGGTGGTCAATCCCTCAGCCCTGATAGAAGGTGTCAGTCCCTCAGCCCTGATAGAAGGTGGTCAGTTCCTCAGCCCTGATAGAAGGTGGTCAGTTCCTCAGCCCTGATAGAAGGTGTCAGTCCCTCAGCCCTGATATTAGGTGGTCAGTTCCTCAGCCCTGATAGAAGGTGTCAGTCCCTCAGCCCTGATATAAGGTGGTCAGTTCCTCAGCCCTGATAGAAGGTGTCAGTCCCTCAGCCCTGATAGACGGTGGTCAGTCCCTCATTACAAAGAATGGTTTCCCTGTTATACTCTCTCACACAGGCTGGTTCCCCGCGTCATTTTCCTTGAATATAGGAAAAATATCTAGAAGTGCATGGTGGTGTGTCCTCCACACAGGTGTTGGCACCACGCAGGTGTTCCTGGAAGTGCCTGTTTGTCACTCAGCAGATGTTTCAGCTTCTGGGTTGACGTGGCCGTGGTGTTGCACTGCCCTAGTTGACGTGTTACTGGCGGTGCTGGACGTGGCACTTGACGCGTCACTGCTATACACGATCGTATATAAACAAAATCACAACATATGGTATAATTCCTTCACTGCTCCCAACACCTTACATATTCCTTACCCTCTCCACCGCCCACGATGCCGCCCGCAGTGCCGCCCACACCACAGAGATTACCACTAACAATACCTTTAAAACAGGTATACCTGTCTTAAAGGTCTTGTTGTTCAGGTATACTAGAGTATACACAAGCCCTGAGACTGGCTAGACACAAGCCCTGTTTGGGTAGACATGAGCCCTGATAAAATAAATATGAACCCTTATTAGATATATTCAAGCCCTGGTTGGGTACTGGCAAAGGTCTTTTGTTCCAAAGAATCTGAGCTACCCTCATATGTCATATAAATATATATATATATATATATATATATATATATATATATATATATATACACTGTTATATGTGTATCACTCTGGGCATACACAATGAGATGTGTGACTCAGTGTGTATGCACTGAGATGTGGAATATCTTGGTGTATATATACTGTTTACTTAAATCAAATTTTCAGAGTTACTCTTCAACATTTCTATTTTCTCGTTTTCTGTGATGTTCCGTTTTCTCTCATTGTGTGCTTTAAGGGGTAACAAAAATATTTCTGGTAATTATCGATTGATTGATGTCAATAATTTATTTTCATAATATAAGAAAAAGAAAACCTTTATTGTGGTAATAAGGGTTATTAACCTGGATAATCCAGGGAAGTCTATCAGTGTGTCTTATTTCCATTGATCCTCTTCCCCGTTACTTGAGTGGTAGCTCACTCAGCTCACACACTGAGGTCCGTGGTTCGATCCCCGGTACTGGTGAAAATATTAGGACGTGTTTCCTTAAGACACCTGCTGTTTCTGTTCACTTAACAATAACACAGGTACCTGGGTGCTAGTCGACTGGTGTGGTTCGCATCCTGGGGACAGAATTGACCTAATTTGCCCGAAATGTTCAGCATAACAAGGGGCGCTCTATATAGTAGTATGTCATTGATGTCAGCTATGGTCTGTATACCTTGTACATGTACTGGTTGTGGAAAATTTTTTGATTTTCCGAAGCTATAGCGCCTAATAGGTGTTTAATGTGTCGATATGAGTCAAAAATGTATTTGACAATAGGACAGAACCAAGAGTTCCCTTTGCGCATGCGCAGATGTGCGGGGGTAGAGGTCGACTCGGGGCATGGGGGAGGCGGCAGTTTCTTGGAATGTAGTGAGGAGGCTGGGAAAGCATGGAACAAGGAAATTGGCGTTCACGGCGGCCTAAGGATTAATATAGGCCTCATTTCATAATAGGAAGTGTCATAACTGTTCCTGGTGGAGAGTGAGGGAACGTGATTTACGGGACCACCGTAACAAAGTGGTAAAATGAGTGAATAAGGGTAGGACCGGGTGACTGGCGCGTCACCATGGACTGTGTCCCGGGGAAAATTACCCTTGGTTTAATCATCACTCACCGGTCTCAGATCTTAATGGAGTGATCTCTAATGTGTATAATAATTATGAGACATTAAATCGTCTTGTGAATTGTAATGTAATTAATGATACTAATGCTAAGTTAAGAGAATGCGTGAAGTGAAATAAGTCGCCTTGCTCCGAGTGAACACGCTAGACCATGTTGTTCCCGTCACGAGGAAATTGAAGCTTATTGAGTCACGACTTCTAAAGCGGGACAAACCAACGGATACCTCGTCCTGCTGGAATAAGAACCTTTTCGGTGTAGCAGGACATCGAAATGAGATGGTGAATGGAGGAAATAAGGAGTATCAATCACCCACAGTTAAGTAACCCTTCTAGTTATAGCAGACTGATAC
Organism: Cherax quadricarinatus; assembly: GCF_026875155.1. Lineage (NCBI taxonomy): Eukaryota > Metazoa > Arthropoda > Malacostraca > Decapoda > Parastacidae > Cherax > Cherax quadricarinatus. Next base: position 23,716,371 of record NC_069453.1, read on the forward strand.
TGGCCAGTTAGGTATGTTGTAATTGGATAGGTTATGAGTGATCCAGCTACATCAAGTGACCACCACAGAATATCTGGTAAGTAAGTAAGTAAGTAAATTTATTCAGGTATACACAAATACAGTTACATAGAATTATCATACATAGCAGCATATGTGTAGAGAACCTGGGATAACCCAAAAAAGTCAGACAGAGTGACTTATTTCCATTGGGGTCCTTTTACCTTATTATTATAATATAAAGGTTATAATATTTTCTTATTATTCTACAATGAAGATAACATCTTATTATCATACTAAAAAGACTATCTACTACACGAGGGTCATTAAGACTATCTACAATACGAGGGTCATTACTAGGGATAAGGTAAAATTTACACGTATTTTAGCTAAAAAATAGAAAATCATTCCCCTCCCTTTCTGTAGCTACATTCATCAGACACTTTTTGGCAGTCTTCTTGAACTGGTTCATGCTATGACTGGCTTTGACATGTGCGGGTAGTCTGTTCCATTCCTTTATTGCTGTACAATAAAAGGTGTTTGACGCCTGGCCATTGACTGTGGGTACTACAAAGTTGTGCTCTCTCCCCCTAGTACTATGATTGCTTTGGTTCCCAACCTTGACAAAATACAGCAAGATACTCTGGACACTGTTCGTGAACAATTTTATAAACATGATTTAGCTTCAGTTGTTTTACTCTGTCTTCAACATTCAGCATATCCAACTGCTGTAATTCATCCTGGCCTACATGTTCTCTTGGTCCCAGCCCCAGGATGAATCTTACGATTTTGTTCTGGGTGATTTGCAGTCTATCTTTCAGTTTTTTTGTCAAGGCAGAGTACCATGAAGAGCAAGTGTAATCCATATGGCATTGTATAAGGGCTAGACATAGGGTCCTGCGAGCCTCAGTAGGTAGACACTGTGCTTGTCTATACAGGAACTTCAGTCTGGCATTCGCTTTCTTTACTACACTGTTCCCTATCAATTCTCCTGACATGCATGGGTCAAAGGGGATTCCCAGATATTTTACTGATGAAACCAAAGTGATGGGCTCCCCATTACACTGAACATTAAAATTATTTACCCTTCTCAGTTTATGTTTCATGCCAAAGAGAATGGCTTCAGTTTTCCCTAGGTGTAATGATAGTTTGTTGTCTACTAACCATTTGCTGCAGGACTCCAGTTCCAGTGTTAAAACATTAGCAATATCTTGTGGGTCTTTACCTGTCACTAACAGAGCACTGTCATCTGCATACAGTAGGAGTTTGCACTTGACACTGATAGGCATATCATTGACATAACATAAGAATAGTAAGGGACCCAGAATACTACCTTGGGGAACTCCACATGTTATCAGCAGGGGTTCTGATTCTGTTTTGTTGATTTTGACTATTTGTCTCCTGTTGCTAAGGTAGGACTTAATCCATGTGTAACCTACCCCCCCCCACCCCCCTTCATTCAGTTAAACTAATATAATCTATACAGTCCACAATTAATTAGTAGCACCGTACTTGTGGGTGCTATCCAATCCATACTGGTCTCGGATAGATATGGATAAGATTGTTAGGTCGAAGGAACCACTTACCGTGACCAGGGGTGGTTAAGTTTTCTCACATGTCTACACGGGGTGACTAAGGTAAACAATATGGTTGTCTCCCAATGAGATTACTTGTATGTATATAATGTTGAGGTACATACAGGTAATCACCCCTAGAAAATTTTCCACACTGGTAGTAATAAAGATTATGTTTATTATCGTGTGCTAACACCCAGGCACCTACATACTGCTAGATATGGAAGGACATCGGGACATCTTTACACATGCTATGTATTTATTTATTTATTTTATTTATTTATTTAGTAATTTGAGCATACATACAGAGGTACAAAAAAATACAGGTAAGAGCAGCATGCCAAAGCCACTTATATGCATAGCATTACGGGCTGGCTTAAAATTAACTTAAGATTAACTAAGCAATGATGAAGTCAGTGATAAAACATTAATGTAAACAGATTACTATAAAACACAAGTGAGTATTACAAAGACAGGTCATATGGTTGCATTCAGTCATATGAAGGATTCTGTTAGGTAGTGTATTTAAAAAATAATAAAGTTAGATTCGGTTTTAGGTTTAACATTTATGTGATATAATTGTGAGAAACATTTAAGATATACAATTTATAAGGTTCAGTTATTCAGTATTTATTTGGTTTTGAGTGAGTAAGTGATCTTTGAGAAGAGACTTGAATTTATAAACAGGTAGTGTTTCTTTTATATTTACAGGTAATGAATTCCAGATTTTAGGGCCTTTTATGTGCATTGAGTTTTTGCATAGCGTGAGATGGACACGAGGAATATCAAAGAGTGATCTGTGCCTTGTGTTATGATCATGTGTTCTGTTGAGGTTGGCAAGGAGATGTTTGAGGGGAGGGTTAATATCAGAGTTAAGTGTTCTATGTATGTAATAGGTGCAATAATAAGTATGGATGTTTTGTATGGTGAATAGGTTGAGTGTTTTGAATATTGGTGGAGTGTGCTGCCTGTAGTGAGAATTTGTTATCATTCTAACTGCAGCCTTTTGTTGGGTAATTAGTGGTCTGAGATGGTTAATTGTTGTTGAGCCCCATGCACAAATTCCATAGGTGAGATAGGGGTAAATAAGAGAGTGATATAGAACCAGGAGGGCTGACTGTGGAACATAGTACCGTATCTTCGATAGTATGCCTACAGTCTTGGAAATTTTCTTAGAAATTTGTTGTATATGTGTATGAAATTTGAGTCTATTATAAAGGTGGATTCCTAAGAATTTTCCCTCTGTTAGCTTTGTGATAGGTGATCTGTTTATCGTTATGTTAAGAGGTACATCTGTAGCTGTTACCAAACTGAATGAAGTAGGTTTTTGTCAATGTTTAGTGTAAGTTTGTTAGTCCTCATCCAGGTAGATATTTTCTGTAATTCGGTGTTTACAGTATTGGCTAGCGTGACTGGGCTCGGGTGAGAGAAGACGTATGTAGTGTCATCTGCAAATAGTGTGGGTTTGAGTAATTGCGAAACATTTGGTAGGTCATTTATGTATAAGAGAAAGAGAAGAGGGCCAAGGACACTTCCCTGTGGGACACCAACTGTAACTGGTTGTGCGGAAGAGCTTGCCCCATTTGCGTACACATACTGGCTTCTGTTGCTGAGGTAAGACTTGAGGTAGTTGAGGGAGTGCCCTCTTATACCATAGTGTGACAATTTTACGTGGAGCAAGTCATGGTCAACTGTATCAAAAGCTTTACGTAAGTCAATGAAGATCCCCAGTGGGACTTCTTTTTTCTCTATTGCAGTGTATATATGTTCTAGCATGTGTATAATAGCATCATTAGTATTTTTATTAGGCCTGAATCCAAATTGGCAGGGTTGAGAATGTTTTGGGAGATGAGGTAGGAGTAGATTCGTTTATGAATTAATTTTTCGAAGATTTTTGAGAGAGGGTGTAAATTGGATATTGGCCTATAGTTATTCAACTCAGTTTGGTCTCCCTTTATGGATCGGGGTGACCCTTGCTATTTTGAGAGCTGTAGGGAAGGTGGAGGATTCAATGGATTTGTAAAGAGTGTTGCAATGATTGGTGATAGTACTTGTGACACTTTTTTGTATATAAAGGGTGGTAAGGTATTTAAATCTCCTGCCTTGTTTTTTAGTGCGTTGATAATAAGGGAGACTTCGTATGGGTTAGTCGGAGCTAGGAACAGTTGTTTCGGTAGTTGCCAGTGAGGTAGTCATTTGGTGAGGTATCTGAGCTTGGGATATTATTGGCAAGGTTTTGACCTATAGTGGAGAAGAAATTATTGAGTCTGTTTGCTGTTTCTGTTGGTGGGAGTTGGGGTTCATCTGATTTTGCTAATATTATTTCGCTATTTCGTGATATCTTTTTTGTTTCCAGAATTTGTGATAGGGTCTTCCAGGTCTTTTTTATATCAACCTCGTAAGTTGGATAATCTGTTCTCATAATAAAATTTTTTTTTTGCCTTCTTATCAGCTGGTTAGGATTGACGAGTAACGTTTTGTTTGGTCTCTGGTTATGTGACCCATTCTGTACTGTTTTTCATATCGGTGTTTTGTATATTATGGATTTGAGAATGCTGGGTGTTAGCCAGGGACTGTTCAGTCTCTTAGCTGTCAAATGTTTTGTTTTTTTAGGGCATTGCTTGTTATAGAGGTATTGGGCCTTTTTTAGAAAATTATTAAAACATTCGTCAATATCTGTATAGACTTCTAGCTCAGTGTGCCAGTCAATGTTTGTTACTGCTGTTGTGAAGTTATTAATGGCTGCCTCATTGTGAAGTCTGAAGGTGACTTTAGTAGTGTCTTGGGGTATTTTACCAAGAGTTGTTATGAGGAAAGTAGGTAGTGGTCTGTGGTATTATCGTAATTATGCCTGATTTTAAAGGGGATATGGTGTTGGTCCCAGATGTGGTCAAGTAGGGAAACACTAGTCTCTGTAACTCTTGTAGGTTTTGTTACTGTTGGTAAGCAACATGCAGTTACTCATTGTGTTTGTGAATTCAGTAACGTGTGGTCCTGGTCTTGCAGGAGATTTATATTGAAGTCACCTGAGAGTAGCAAGTGATCTTTGTTCATGCGTGCATCAGTTATCATACTTCCTAGGTTTTGACTAAATTGGCTAATGTTTGACTGTGGAACTCTGTAGATGTTTATCAATGTGAGAGGTTTTTGTAGGTATTTGGATTTGAATTTAGCTATTATGTATTCCCCATGTTCATCCCTTGTGCAAGTATTAGTGATACATTCTAGTTGGTCTGAGTAGTATATAGCAGTGCCACCCCCTTGTTGGTCTGGCCTACAGTTTTTGTATGGCTGTGTAACCAGGAATGGCATAGACATCTGTAGTATCAGGCTTTAGCCAGGTTTCAGTTAGTGTAATGATGGACATATTGGCATGCAAGGAATTTAGTAATGCTATGAGGTCATCGTAATGCTTGCTTAAAGATCTGATATTGTAGTTAAAGATAGTTATGTTGTTGTTGGCTCTGAGAAGTGCCTTTGATTGTTCTGCTGTGTAGTTTACCTGAAGTTTACCTGGAGAGAGTTCCGGGGGTCAACGCCCCCGCGGCCCGGTCTGTGACCAGGCCTCCTGGTGGATCAGAGCCTGATCAACCAGGCTGTTGCTGCTGGCTGCACGCAAACCAACGTACGAGCCACAGCCCGGCTGATCAGGAACTGACTTTAGGTGCTTGTCCAGTGCCAGCTTGAAGACTGTCAGGGGTCTGTTGGTAATTACAGTAACTGTTTGAATCATTTAAGTCATTAAATAAGAGGTTGGTAAGAGATAAGAGATAAGATTTCGTTCGGATTTTTAACCCCGGAGGGTTAGCCACCCAGGATAACCCAAGAAAGTCAGTGCGTCATCGAGGACTGTCTAACTTATTTCCATTGGGGTCCTTAATCTTGTCCCCCAGGATGCGACCCACACCAGTCGACTAACACCCAGGTACCTATTTGCTGCTAGGTGAACAGGACAACAGGTGTAAGGAAACGTGTCGAAATGTTTCCACCCGCCGGGAATCGAACCCGGGTCCTCCGTGAGTGAAGCGGGAGCTTTAGCCACCAGGCCACCGAGCCACGCCACCAGGCGTGAATCTATAGTTAGAATTAAGTATAAAACAAAGTAAATATTCTAAAGCTAAAAAAAATAGCACCTGAATTATTTAACAAACGTAACAATAATGAGCTAAGGTAGTTTTTTAAAGCTAAAAAACGGGGGCCGGCCGGCGCTCCCGGCCGATATCTCGGAAGTAACTTATTCACCTAATGTCCAAACTTCTCCCTTTATTACTGAATTAAATGGAATATAATACTCACAAAAGTTGTAGAATAATGATTTCTCTATTTTTCGGTGACCAAATTTTGGAAATATTCCAAATACTTTGGGAGTTATGTGGGAATAAAGGGCAGATTTTTTTTTTGCAATATTCCAGGAACTAACAAACTTTATTTTTTTTTTGTGAAATAAAGATAAGTTTATTTAGAGTAAAGGACTCACCGAAAATTAGTATAAGCATTGTTCTCTCGGCACCAAGTGTCCAAACAACCTTACGTAGTCCCATATAAGAGATCCCTACGAGCGATCGACACCATGCCCAGCCCTTCTAGGGTAGGGTAGGTGCCTGAGCCCGAGCCTTTAGCTCTTAAGACTGTCATTCCTATTTGCCCCCTTGTGGCGGGGATGGCAGACCAGAGAGGCCTAGCTTGTGGCTAGGCCTGGGGACAGTTGGTCCCAAAGATGAGGAGGTACTTGTGCCTCCTCCCATGGGAGACTTAGGTCTCAGACACTCCCTAAAGAGGGAGCCAAGGCCGGGCCACCACTTGGAAAAGGCCCGGACCGGGAGAATACCGGCGAATCTTTAATAATAATAATAATAAATAAACCATTTGAAGAGGCCTGAGCTTGCTACCATCTGCAGCTCATAAGACTGCCATCCCCACGAGCCCCTTTGAGGCGGGGCAGATGGTAGACCAGAGGCCTAGCTTCTCCCTACGAGCCCCGTGAGGGCGGGGAATGTGGCTAGGCCTGGGGACACTTGGTCCCAAAGATGAGGAGGTACTTTTACCTCCTCCCATGGGAGACTTAAGTCTCGAGACACTCCCCAGATAGGGAGCCAAGGCCGGGTCACCACTACTTGGAAAAGACCCGGGCCGGGAGAATACCGGCGAAAAAAAAAAAAAGTTTGGCCACAAGGGCATTTTCAGTAAATCAGTCATTTCTCAGTTGTTGTTTGAGGTATATTTTTGATAAATATTTTCAAGAAAGAGTGAAACCACTTTATCTTGTGTACCAAAACTGGAGAAAATCGGACGGTAAACAACAGAGTTACAGATTTTGCCCTACGGCCCCCTTAGGCTTGGTTATAAGCACTTCTGCTGTATAGTCCTTGTGGCTTAGCACTTCTTTTTGATTATAATAATAATAATATAAGCACTTCTGGCAGTTTGGGAGACACACAGATGATCAAACTAAATGTAAATTATGTGATCAGGCATATGGTCACTCTCTTGAACACTATGTGCTTAATTGTCCACTTATTGAAGAATACAGAGTTAGATTAGTTTAATATGTTTATTATGCACCCCATACCCATCCTGTGGGCGGTAGTCAAAAGATTACAGAGGTACATAATTGGTCCAGGGACTGGACTCCAAAGTTTTGGAGTCCAGTCCCTGGACCAATTATGTATTCCTGTTAACCCTTTGGGGCCTAGTTCCTGGGCCTTTTGTGTATCCATATGCTCTCGCGCTACCGTCCACAGGATGGTTATGGGGGGAACAATAAACTAGCCACTGCGGTGGCAAAATCTAAAAATCTAATAAGATACAGTTTTAACACCTTTGTTTTGCAGTTTTATTTTCTTTCGTCGAAAAAACCCAAGTTATACAATATATCTACCATATTATTATTATTATTATTATTATTATTATTATTAAAATTTACTAATCTTCGTAGCTGCGAGACGCAGGATACACACTGAGAGGTGTATGTCTCTCAGTGAATATATATTCCTATCAGTGTCAAGTACAAACTCCTACTGTATGCAGATGACAGTGCTCTGTTAGTGTCAGGTAGAGACCCACAAGATATTGCTAATGTTTTAACACTGGAACTGGAGTCAAACTATCATTACACCTCGGGAAACATAAACTGAGAAGGGTAAATAATTTTAATGTTCAGTGTAATGGGGAGCCCAGTGTAATGGGGAGCCCATCACTTTGGTTTCATCAGTAAAATATCTGGGAATCCCCTTTGACCCATGCATGTCAGGAGAATTGATAGGGAACAGTGTAGTAAAGAAAGCGAATGCCAGACTGAAGTTCCTGTATAGACAAGCACAGTGTCTACCTACTGAGGCTCGCAGGACCCTATGTCTAGCCCTTATACAATGTCATATGGATTACACTTGCTCTTCATGGTACTCTGCCTTGACAAAAAAACTGAAAGATAGACTGCAAATCACCCAGAACAAAATCGTAAGATTCATCCTGGGGCTGGGACCAAGAGAACATGTAGGCCAGGATGAATTACAGCAGTTGGATATGCTGAATGTTGAAGACAGAGTAAAACAACTGAAGCTAAATCATGTTTATAAAATTGTTCACGAAACAGTGTCCAGAAAATCTTGCTGTATTTTGTCAAGGTTGGGAACCAAAGCAATCATAGTACTAGGGGAGAGAGCACAACTTGTAGTACCCACAGTCAGTGGCTAGGCGTCAAACACCTTTTATTGTACAGCAATAAAGGAATGGAACAGACTACCCGCACATGTCAAAGCCAGTCATAGCAATGAACCAGTTCAAGAAGAGTGCCAAAAAGTGTCTGATGAATGTAGCTACAGAAAGGGAGGGAATGATTTTCTATTTTTTAGTAACATACGTGTAAATTTTGCCTTATTCCTAGTAATGACCCTCGTATTGTAGATAGTCTTAATGACCTTCGTGTAGTAGATAGTCTTAATGACCCTCGTGTAGTAGATAGTCTTTTTTGTATGATAATAAGATGTTATCTTCATTATAGAATAATAATAATATATTATAACCTTTATATTATAATAATAAGGTAAAAAGACCCCAATGGAAATAAGTCACTCTGTCTGACTTTTTTTGAGTTATCCCAGGTTCTCTACACATATGCTGCTATGTATGATAATCTATGCAATTGTATTCGTGTATACCTGAATAAATTTACTTAATTATACCTGGAGAAGGTTTCGGGGGTCAGCGCCCCAGCTGCCCGGTCTGTGACCAGGCAGCGGTGACTAGTGGTGAAAAGGTGACATACAGCCTTAATGACCCTCGTGTAGAACAGCTGACGTGTTGGTAACCTGTCCTTCATCATCCAGTGTATTCATGCAGTTATTCCAGTGTACTCCTGCAGTTGTTCCAGTGTACTCCTGCAGTTGTTCCAGTGTACTCCTGCAGTTGTTCCAGTGTACTCCTGCAGTTGTTCCAGTGATCCTGTGTGTTAGTCTCTCACCATACATTGCTTTACTGCCTGCAGTTATTCTACCGTGCAGCGGGGGCGTTAACCCCTGACACTCTCTCCAAGTATACTCCAGGTATATTTACCAGCAAATCTAGATAAGTTTACCGTTAATATTATCAGTAAAGCAGGAATATAGTGCATGTCTTTGCCTCCTTCAAAGTTACAATATCAGGATAGAAATAATCACTACCGTGTTAACAAATCTTTCTCGACTTGTGTCCTGTTGGACACCTGGATGTCACATATTACCACAGAGATCCTTTTTGAATTTTTGCCACCAACACCTTTGTCACACCAACTTCGACTGTCTTACTTGTAGCCCTCGCTGGTCTAGCACATCCCACCCATCACTGTTGGTCTAGCATATCCCACCCATCACTGCGGGTCTAGCAATCCACCCATCAGCTGTCTAGATATCCCACCCATCACGCTGGTTAGCACATCCCCCCATCATGTAGCTAGCATATCCCCCCCACACTGCTGGTCAGAAACCACCCACCCAAATTTTCCCCCTGCTGTCTAGCAATCCCCCCCCATCACTGCTGGTTACCCCAATCCCACCCATACTGCTGTCTAGCAAATCCCACCCATCACTGTGGTCTAGCACATCCCACCCTCCTGCTAGTCTAGCTTTCCCCACCATCACTGGGGGTTAGCAAATCCCACCCATCACTGCTTCTAGCATACCCCACCATCCTGCTGGCTAGAATCCCACCCATCAGGTTGGCTAGCACACCCCCCCATACTGTGTCTAGCATATCCCACCCATCACGGGGCTCACATCCCCCCATCATGTGTCTAGATTCCCCCCCCATCATGTGGTCTAGCAACCCACCCATCACTGCTGGTCTAGCCATCCCCCCATCACTGCTGGTCCAGCATATCCCACCCATCACTGGTCTAGCACATCCCCCCCACACTGCGGCTAACCCCCCAAATCCCCACCTAAAAATCCTGTTCCCAAACTTTCCCCCATCACGCTGGTCACAATCCCCCAAACCCCTTTTGGCTCACTCCCCCCCACACTGCGGACAAACACATCCCACCCATCACTCCTGACTAAACATCCCCCCCACTGCTGGACTAACAAAACCCACCCATCACGCGGGACTAACACTCCCACCCATCACTCTGGCAAAAAATCCCACCATCACTGGGGACTAACACATCCCCCCCATCATGGGCTAACACATCCCCCCCATCATCGGCTAACACACCAACCATCCTGCTTTTAACACATCCCACCATCATGCTGGACAACACATCCCCCCATCACTCCCGCACAACCATCCCCAACACTGTTTGGGGGACTAACACATCCCAAACACCCCTGGGGGTTAAACCTCCCCACTTCATTGTATAACAATCCCCCCCACATGTGGGTACCCTAGTTGCCGGTTTCTTTTGCCAGGACTTGCAGTAAAAAAGGTGTACCCTTTTTCCGTGAAAACCTGATTTGTTGGTAACCTGTCCTTCATCCTTCCAGTGTATTCTTGCATTTATTCCCAGTGTACTCCTGCGTTGTTCCGTGAAACCCTGCAGTTGTTCCAGTGTTACTCCTGCAGTTGATCAGTTTACTCCTGCAGTTGTTCCAGTGTATTTTCCTGCAGTTTGTTCCATGTACTCCTGCAGTTGTTCCAAAGTTCCTTGGTAGTCTCTCACCTACAGTTATTGCCTCAGTTATTCACCGTGCCCGTTAACCCTGAATTCCCCAAAGTATCTCCCAGTAATTACCTGAAATTAGATAGTTTACCAATAACTGTGCGGAATATTGCTGTCTTGCTTCCTCGTTCAATATCTAGAATAATCCCCCACCTGGGGTTAACAAATCTTCTCACTTGTGTCCGGGTTGACACCAACCATATTCACACAAAATCCTTTTGAAATTTTTCCACCACATTGTCACACCAACCATTTTATTTACCTGCTGGTCTAGCAAATCCCCCCATCACTGCGTCTAGCATTTTCCACCATCACTGCTGTCTAGCACATCCCACCCATCACTGTGTCAGCAATCCCACCCATCACTGCAAGTCTAGCATATCCCCACCCATCACTGCTGGTCTACCCAAACCCAAACATCATGGCTAGATCTCCCACCCATTCATGCTGGTCTAGACATCCCACCCATCACTGTGGTCTAGAAACATCCCACCCATCACTGCTGGTCTAGCAATCCCACCCATAAATGCTAGTCTAGCACACCCCCACCCATCACTGCTGGTCTAGCATATCCCACCCATCACTGCTGGTCTAGCACATCCCACCCATCACTGCTGGTCTAGCACATCCCACCCATCACTGCTAGTCTAGCATATCCCACCCATCACTGCTGGTCTAGCACAACCCACCATCACTGTGGTCTAGCACATCCCACCCATCACTGTGGTCTAGCAAATCCCCCTTTTCACTGCTGGTCTAGCACATCCCACCCTTTCACTGCTGGTCTAGCACATCCCACCCATCACTGCTAGTCTAGCACATCCCACCCATCACTGCTGGTCTAGCATATCCCACCCATCACTGCTGGTCTAGCACATCCCACCCATCACTGTTGGTCTAGCACATCCCACCCATCACTGCTAGTCTAGCATATCCCACCCATCACTGCTGGTCTAGCACAACCCACCCATCACTGCTGGTCTAGCACATCCCACCCTTTCATTTGCTGGTCTAGCACATCCCACCCATCACTGCTGGTCTAGCACATCCCACCCATCACTGCTGGTCTAGCACATCCCACCCATCACTGCTGGTCTAGCATATCCTGCCCATCACTGCTAGTCTAGCACATCCCACCCATCACTGCTGGTCTAGCACATCCCACCCATCACTGCTGGTCTAGCACATCCCACCCATCACTGCTGGTCTAGCACATCCCACCCATCACTGCTGGATAACCAAATCCCCCCATCACTGCTGGTCCTACACATCCCACCATCACTGCTGGACTAACACACCCCACCCATCACTGTGGTTAGCACATCCCACCCATCATGCTGGTCTGCACATCCCCCCCAAATCACTGCTGGTCTACAATCCCACCCATCCTGCTGGTCTAGCACATCCCACCCATCACTGCTGGTCAAAGCACATCCCACCATCACTGCTGTCAAACAAAATCCCCCCCATCACTGCTGGTCTAGCACATCCCACCCATCACTGCTAGTCTAGCATATCCCACCCATCACTGCTGGTCTAGCACATCCCACCCATCACTGCTGGTCTAGCACATCCCACCCATCACTGCTGGTCCAGCATATCTCACCCATCACTGCTGGTCTAGCACATCCCACCCATCACTGCTGGACTAACACATCCCACCCATCACTGCTGATCTAACACATCCCACCCATCACTGCTGGACTAACACATCCCACCCATCACTGCTGGACTAACACATCCCACACATCACTGCTGGACTAACACATCCCACACATCACTGTGACTAAACATCCCCACCCATCACTGCTGGACAAAACACACCCACCCATCACTGCTGGACTAACACATCCCACCCATCACTGCTGGACTAACACATCCCACCCATCACTGCTGGACTAACACATCCCACCCATCACTTGCTGGGACAAACACATCCCGCATCACTGCTGGACTAACACATCCCACCCATCACTGTGGACTAACAATCCCCCAAAATCACTGCTGAACTAACACATCCCACCCATCACTGCGGACTAACACATCCACCCATCACTGCTGGACTAAACACCCCCCAACATCACTGCGGAACTAACACATCCCCCACATCACTGCGAACTAACACATCCCACCCATCATGCTGGGACTAACACATCCCACCCATCATGCTGGCCCTAACACATCCCACATCACTGCTGAACTAACCATCCCCACATCACTGCTGAACTAACACATCCCACCCATCACTGCGGGACTAACACACCCACCATCACGGGCTGGACAACACATCCCCAATTTCACTGCTGAACTAACACATCCCACATCACTGCTGAACTAACACATCCCCCCCATCACTGCTGGACTAACACACCCCACCATCATGCTGGACTAACACATCCCACACATCACTGCTGGGCTAACACATCCCACACATCACTGCTGGACTAACACATCCCACCCATCACTGCTGGATAACACATCCCACACACACTGCTGGACTAACACATCCCACCCTAAATGCGGGACTAACAATCCCACACATCACTGCTGGACTAACACATCCCACACATCCTACTGGACTAACACATCCCACCCATCACTGCTGGACTAACACATCCCACCCATCACTGTTGGTCTAACACATCCCACATATCACTGCTGGACTAACACATCCCACCCATCACTGCTGGACTAACACATCCCACCCATCACTGCTGGACTAACACATCCCACACATCACTGCTGGACTAACACATCCCACACATCACTGCTGGACTAACACATCCCACACATCACTGCTGGCCCAAAACATCCCCAATTCACTGCTGGGACTAACACATCCCCACACATCACTGCTGGACTAACACATCCCACACATCACTGCTGGACTAACACATCCCACACATCACTGCTGGACTAACACATCCCACACATCACTGCTGGACTAACACATCCCACACATCACTGCTGGACTAACACATCCCGCCCATCACTGCTGGACTAACACATCCCACACATCACTGCTGGACTAACACATCCCACACATCACTGCTGGACTAACACATCCCACCCATCACTGCTGGACTAACACATCCCACCATCACTGCTGGGACAACACTTTCCCACACATCATGCTGGACTAACACATCCCACACATCACTGCTGGACCAACACATCCCACACATCACTGCTGGACCAACACATCCCACACATCACTGCTGGACTAACACATCCCACACATCACTGCTGGACTAACACAATCACACACCCATCACTGCTGGTCTAACACTTTCCCACACATCACTGCTGGACTAACACATCCCACACATCACTGTGGACAAAACACATCCCACCATCACTGCTGGGTTAACACATCCCAACATCACTGCTGGACTAACACACCCCACACACCCAACTGTGACTAACACTTTCCACACATCACTGTTTGGGCAAAACACATCCCACACATCACTGCGGGACTAACACATCCCACACATCACTGCTGGACTAACACATCCCACACATCACTGCTGGACTAACACATCCCACACATCACTGCTGGACTAACACATCCCACACATCACTGCTGGACTAACACATCCCACACATCACTGCTGGACTAACACATCCCACACATCACTGCTGGACTAACACATCCCACACATCACTGCTGGACTAACACATCCCACACATCACTGTGGACTAACACATCCCACCCTTTCACTGCTGGACTAACACATCCCACACATCACTGCTGGACTAACACATCCCACACATCACTGCTGGACTAACACATCCCACCCATCACTGCTGGACTAACAACACCCCACCATCACTGCTGGACTAACACATCCCACACTCACTGCTGGACCAACACATCCCACACATCACTGCTGGACTAACACATCCCACACATCACTGCTGGACTAACACATCCCACCCATCACTGCTGGACTAACACATCCCACCCATCACTGCTGGACTAACACATCCCACACATCACTGCTGGACTAACACATCCCACCCATCACTGCTGGACTAACACATCCCACACATCACTGCTGGACTAACACATCCCACACATCACTGCTGGCCAACACTCCCACAACATAAACTGCTGGACCAACACATCCCACACATCACTGCTGGGCTAACACATCCCACACATCACTGCTGGACTAACACATCCCACACATCACTGCTGGACCAACACATCCCACACATCACTGCTGGATGGATTTAGCTCCTAGAATTAATAATAATAATTAATAACTTTACATATTCGTGTACTAGATAACCAGTAAAATTTACATATAACATTGCATTCACCCGCAAGCGCTAAACACGCAGGGGTCACAGCGACTTGGGAAAGAAAGGTAATACTTTATTGGTAATAATAAAACTATAATAATAATAATAAATTTTACTTAATAAAATATTTTTTATTATTAGTTATAAACTTAAGAGAAAATTTAAATATAAATTTTGTGCTTTTAGAATGTATGTAAATATATATTAATTTATATATAAATAATCTGTAATATTTTTAATTATACATATTGTTACATATTAATAAATCACGTGTTGGTATTATTTTTAAAAAGAGAAATGGTTATAAATATGGTGCGGTAAGCCAGTGGAAGGTCTCCGTCAGATGACCAAAAGCTCCGCCGGCGCGTCAGGACACACTTGTACTGTTATCAGACGAACTTTACCTAGCTCAGCCTATTATTTTTAATGGTGACCTTGTGGACACAGAAGCTGGTGGAGAAGTGTTCACAGAAGATACAAACAGAAGAATATTGGTCTCAGACCGGGCCGCGGGGGCGTTGACCCCCGGAACTCTCTCCAGGTAAACTCCAGGTATAGCAGAGAAAAGTCACTTTGACTTTTTTGGGTTATCCCAGGTTCTCTACACATATGCTGCTATGTATGATAATTCTATGTAACTGTATTTGTGTATACCTGAATAAACTTACTAAAAATGTCTATATGAGGTTTTACCAACAGCAGGTGGGTGAAACCTGCAGTGGATGAAACCTGCAGTGGGTGGAACCTGCAGTGGGTGGAACCTGCAGTGGGTGGAATCTGCAGTGGGCAGAACCTGCAGTGGGTGGAATCTGCAGTGGGTGGAACCTGCAGTGGGCGGAACCTGCAGTGGGTTGAACCTGCAGTGGGTTGAACCTGCAGTGGGTGGAATCTGCAGTGGGTGGAACCTGCAGTGGGTGGAACCTGCAGTGGGCACAACCTGCAGTGGGTGGAATCTGCAGTGGGTTGAACCTGCAGTTGGGTGGAATCTGCAGTGGGTGGAAATCCTTAGAAGGAAAGATAATTGTTTGTGTCTTTAAGCTTAATAAACCGTAACTCATTATCACCGATGTAGACCTGTAATTAATGTGTATAAAGCAGCCAGTGAAAACCTGTATGTGAAAAGTAATTTAGAATGAATTTAGCCTCAATTAACATCAGTCAATTAATGTAATCAAACATTAGATCCCGTGACAATGTGTTGAGAAATCTTGGTGAGATACCCATCAAATTCTTCCTTATTGTCAAGTTTTCTGTAACGTCCCGTTTTCTTTGATGTTACTGTTGCAGGGGAAACAAAATGTTTTTGGTAATAGTCGTCATGGAGGGCCATCATTTCCTTCCACATCTGGTGAGGTGTGAGGATGCGATTGCTGGACGTGCTCTCATTCTTGGTCTTCAACAGTTTTAACCTTGTAGATGCTGGGGGGTAAATGTTGGAAGCAATAATAGCAAAGGAGAACTGTAATTAGCAGGAATTATTCATGAACATAATGTGATTCATGTCTTCCTTGGATTTTGGTACGAATGAAATTCTATATATTATGGGTTGACACTAAAACACATAAAGGAGATTGGCTACATGTTTGAACCATTAACTGAGGTCCTCTTCAGAAGATCTTAAAGGTCGAGATAGACATCAGTCGCTTTTTGTTGTCAAAATATGGATTTTTCTCAACATTGACAGGTAACTCATTAAATCTTAAAAAAAAAAATAATGCTTAGCTGCACAAAATATATAAACAGAATTATGGCTTTAACTATTGCTTAATTTTTTGCAAAATACCTAAATATCTGAGTTTCTCAAAAGTGAAACTAAATTAATATGTAAAGTGATTGAGTGTGGACAGAGGTGTACGGGACACTCAAGACAGAGTTGGAAAATGGTGTGAAGGAGGTTTTGAGTGGCAGAGGCTCGAGCATCCAGCATGCATTTACAAGGACGTTAAATCGAAATGCGAGACGAATGCTCTACGAGATTTCTCTATATTCATGGGAAAGCTAAACCCATAGGGGTCATATGGCGCCTGGGGATGGGAGGCATTCAGGAGAATAAAGTCGACCATATAGGATGAAGAACTCCTCACCAGTGTCGATGCACCTCCAGTGGGAGGTCGAGGGTAGAGAGCGTGGGCAGGAATATCTGACTGGATTTGGGAAAAACCTGTTATCAAGACCTGAAGTTTTGAAGATTGGGAAGAACTGTGTTGTGGGAAAGTTTGGGGAAGGGATGAATGTTTTGTGGTGTTGTAGTCAACTTAATTATATAAGGAATTCATTATTATTAATTAACAGTAATAGTAAATTCCTAAATGGAACCTCGGTGTTCGAACGTACCGGATCTCTAACTGGAGTCTGAACAGTTTTGTTCAGAAAAAAAATTGACCTGGTCTTTGAACGTTTCTCTGGAGTGTGAATGCACCGCCTTGTTAACAATTCACTTGTTAAAAAAAGGCTTTACAGGAAAGTCTTGTTTCAAAAATGATTTGAAGTGACCTCTGACCTGACCTTAGTGACCCAACTCTCAGTTCAACCTCCTCCAGTGTGTGTCAGGCTGATTATAGCCTGAGAAATACTATTTCGGGCAACGAACTTTTCACAGTTCCAACACCATCTAGGAAGCAAATAAGTTCAAACACCGAGATTCCACTGTATAAAGATCAACACCTCAATACAAATTTTGACGATAAACCTAACTTAAAATACACACTAACAAAATAACACCAATAAATACATGTTTTAATATCACACTTCATCGTATTTACACACAAATATCTAAAATATTTTAAGAAAATATTCTATACATAAGGAATATTTTATATATACACAGCACAATATATAAATATATATATATATATATAAATATATATATATATATAATATATATATATATATAAATATATATATATATATATATATATATATATATATATATATATATATATATATATATATATAATATATATATATATATATATATATATGCAAAACAACCACTCTGAAAGAATAGAGAAATTCCAAGCGCTTTCGTGACTACTCACATTATCAAGGAACTATGAAAGTAAAGCATCCAAGGAAGCTATATAAGGGGTCTGGCCAGCACCTCACTATCAGATCCCACAACGGTTAAACACGTGACGCGCGCCGACCCAACTGGACAGGTCCTTTGCACAACTCACAAACAAACTATTCTACCCAAGAATATTAATTAAGAAAATTTAAAAATTATTATTTGTCCAGTGTATTATTAAATTCTTCCCAAATTCTATTAATTATAAATGGATCTAATTTATATAAACCAAAGGAAATATTCATATTATTGTCAAAACTGCTTTTTATGAAACAAGATTCAATTATATTCCTGTCGACCATGGACTTGCTTGATACTACTTTCTCAACTTTTTGAAAATCAATTGGATGGTTAAAATCTCTTACATGAATAAATAGAGCATTGGAATCTTGTCCAGTTCTAATGCTATATTTATGTTTTAATCTTAGTTCGAGATTTTTACCAGTTTGACCCTAATAAACTTTATCGCAAATTTTACAAGGAATCTTATAGACACATCCATCAGCATTTTGGGGGGAATTCTTTATCAAAAGTTTTTTTTCCTGTATCAAGATTTTTGAATTTCTCTATTCTTTCTGAAATCACCTGTTTACTGTGATCTTATTGCATATATATATATATATATATATATATATATATATATATATATATATATATATATATATATATATATATATATATATATAATATATATATATTTATTACGTGAGATTAAAGAACATACGAAGAACTACACCATCACCTTACTAACACAATTCATCCAGCCAGAATTTATAATGTACAAGAATGTATATTGTGTGGGGGGGGAGGGGGGCATTTTTTTCACAATACTTAGATTATGTCAGGAGATAAAATTTTGAATATAAATATTGCTTCGTAAAGCAGAATTCTGAGGGTATGTAACGTTCACGGTGAAGCACTAAACCAGTATGGGGTACCCAGTGGTTGTGGAATGGTTGGTACTGAGGGTTGCTGGTGATAGTGTGGTCACATGTGTGGTCACATGTGTGGTCACATGTGTGGTCACATGTGTGGTCACATGTGTGGTCACATGTGTGGTCACATGTGTGGTCACATGTGTGGTCACATGTGTGGTCACATGTGTGGTCACATGTGTGGTCACATGTGTGGTCACATGTGTGGTAATATACACATAGGAGACTGTGTAGGATTTAGTTACTAGATCAGCAGTGGCTGCCACGAGTAATGTTATGTGATGAACACCCAGGGCTGTGATGAACACCCAGGGCTGTGATGAACACCCAGGGCTGTGATGAACACCCAGGGCTGTGATGAACACCCAGGGATCTGATGAACACCCAGGGTTGTGGTGAACACCCAGGGCTGTGATGAACACCCAGGGATCTGATGAACACCCAGGGTTGTGATGAACACCCAGGGCTGTGATGAACACCCAGGGTTGTGATGAACACCCAGGGCTGTGATGAACACCCAGGGATCTGATGAACACCCAGGGTTGCGATGAACACCCAGGGTTGTGATGAACACCCAGAGATCTGATGAACACCCAGGGTTGTGATGAACACCCAGGGCTGTGATGAACACCCAGGGTTATGATGAATACCCAGGGTTGTGATGAACACCCAGGGCTGTGATAAACACCCAGGGATCTGATGAACACCCAGGGTTGTGATGAACACCCAGGGTTGTGATGAACACCCAGGGTTGTGATGAACACTCAGGGTTGTGATGAACACCCAGGGTTGCGATGAACACCCAGGGTTGTGATGAACACTCAGGGTTGTGATGAACGCCCAGGGGTGTGATGAACGCCCAGGGGTGTGATGAACGCCCAGGGTTGTGATGAACGCCCAGGGTTGTGATGAACACCCAGGGTTGCGATGAACACCCAGGGTTGTGATGAACACTCAGGGTTGTGATGAACACCCAGGGTTGTGATGAACACTCAGGGTTGTGATGAACACCCAGGATTGTGATGAACGCCCAGGGTTGTGATGAACACCCAGGGTTGTGATGAACACCCAGGGTTGTGGTGAACACCCAGGGTTGTGATGAACACCCAGGGTTGTGATGAACACCCAGGGCTGTGATGAACACTCAGGGTTGAAATGAACACCCAGGGTTGTGATGAACACCCAGGGTTGTGATGAACACCCAGGGTTGTGATGAACACCCAGGGTTGTGATGAACACCCAGGGTTGTGATGAACACCCAGGGCTGTGATGAACACCCAGGGTTGTGATGAACACCCAGGTCTCTGATGATCTCCCAGGGTTGTGGTGAACATCCAGGGCTGTGATAATCTCCCAGGATTGTGATGATCTCCCAGGGTTGTGATAATCTCCCAGGGTTGTGATGATCCCCCAGAGTTGTGATGATCCCCCAGAGTTGTGATGATCTCCCAGGGTTGTGATGATCTCCCAGGGTTGTGATGATCTCCAAGGGTTGTGATGATCTCCCAGGGTTGTGATGATCTCCCAGGGCCGTGATGAACACCCAGGGTTGTGATGAACACCCAGGTCTCTGATGATCTCCCAGGGTTGTGATGAACATCCAGGGCTGTGATAATCTCCCAGGGCTGTGATAATCTCCCAGGGCTGTGATAATCTCCCAGGGCTGTGATAATCTCCCAGGGCTGTGATAATCTCCCAGGGCTGTGATAATCTCCCAGGGCTGTGTAACACCCAGAGTTCATCCAACAGTTGATATAATGATAGAGATTATGAAGTATTTATATGTGTTTACATATATACTTGTGTTCGAGAAGAAAACACAATTAATGCCCTCAGAAATACAATGTACAGGGTAATATTTACAAAGAATACATTATATATATATATATATATATATATATATATATATATATATATATATATATATATATATATATATATATATATATATATACTGTGGGCGCAACAAGTCACAATACGGGGCTGACACAAATTTCAACTAACCTATAAATCAGCTAGGTTAATTGAAACGAAACTAGACGAGGTTTCAGTCGGTTCTGGAACACAGTATAATCAGTGGGGAGTGAAACATGGTCCAGTTTGAGCCACAGTGTGCGAGTCAGATGATACAGTGGTGCATGTTATCCCTCTACACCGTTATTTTATGAAGACTAGTTTTTAATCACTTATTTACAATGAGATGTTAGTTCAGTACTGCTACAGCTATCGTAGCTTACTGTTATCGCTAATGTAGCTTTCTACCTACAGCTAACGTAGCTTTTACCTACAGCTAACGTAGCTCTACAACACTCACCTAGTCCTACAGAATTACTGATAAAGTTAACCGTGGCGTTGATACCAGTAATCGTCACTTGTGGCACTCTGGCGAAGGTGTGTGTGACACCAAGCTTAATTAATATGTTCCTGGGGAAGCGCTCAAACCATACGAGTCATATAGCGCCTGGGGAATAGAAGGTAATTAGGTTTGATCACCAGAAAGGAAAGTGTACTCTGAGTTCTTCCATCAAAAACCAATCCCCAGCACTAAGACTTCTCTGTGAAGGTAAACTAAGCAAAGCAACGCAGGGATTGTTGATGCAAGTATCCTAATCTCGCATTTGTGGTAGACTCGACGCACCTTCGCCAGATTTCCCTTCGTACAGATTATGTCTTTATGGTAGTGTACTGGCCTTCAAGGTATGGCGAACCTAATGAAAATTCGCCAAAACCCCCACCGTGTAAAGTTACTGGCCTTCTCCAGAGAGTATTCGCCAGAGGCACAACTTGCGAATCACAACATGGACGGGTAGCCTAGAGGAAGAGAGAAGGCAATGATTCCAATAACTAAAGTTTAGGAGACACACCAAGCAACTACTATTTATATCCCACCACCAGTAACAGCAGCCCCAGCACCGCCACCAGCATCACCTCCCCCTGCCTCCCTGCTGCTGACGACGTTCTGTCAGCAGGCCTAGTGTCGTTCTCGCCAGGCAGGGTGTAGGCAGGGCTCTTGGGAGGGAAGGTGTGGGTGAGCATACCAGGGCACAGGTCGTTGGAATCCACGAAGAGAATGCGGTTTTCCAAGCCTTGATAAAGAGGACTCATCTGTTGGATGAACTGCATGAAGACGTCTGTGTCCAGGAGACCTAGGCAGGGATGAAATTTCCTTACTGAAAATGGATGGTAAGCAAATACTCTAAATAAATATGGTGTATAGTAATATATTAAACAAAAGGGCCGAATATACTAATAATATACTGTTTAAACAACAATATATAAAAAAAGAACTTAATAACCTAGCCTCGTTCTCCCCAGCACAGGACATTATCCTCAGTCTTACCAGTCAGGTGGTGATTGATTTTGTTATCTCTGATAACAGAGTAGCCATCGCCGCCGTTGGCCAGGAAGGATGCCATAGCTATCCTGTAGATGAGGTCATCCTTGACATCCTGGAGCTCAGGGATGCGACACTCCTGACAGCGGGCCTGCAGACGTACCACTCTTGAACCCACGGGAAGGTTCACGTCGTACACACCACCACGAAACCTGTGGGTACCAACAGTGATCGATCAGGCCAGCACTCAGGCTTGGTCTGGGACCTGGTCGTGGGGGCGGTGACCCCTGGCAGCGACTATAGGTAACCTTGAACATAACTGGATGAGTATATCGAGTAAAAATTTCTGAGGCGTCTATGTGTACGTGCGTGTGTTTAATAACTTTGTTAAGTTCCCCAGACCCATCCTGTGGAAGGTAGTCAAAAGATTACAGAGGCACATATGGGTCCAGGGAAGTGTGTGCACTCTGCTGTACTCAGTTGTACTCATCCCATCTCTGGTAACAAATTTATATCTTTGCTATAGATTCACACAGGTTTACTGCTTATTACAGCACCCATGTTGGTATGTCTTCACGCCCAATGACTTTTGATATATAAAATTCCTTTAGCAGTCTCAGTGTTTCCTCCTTTGACCTAAATTTTACACGGTATCTGCTAATTTACCATCACATCCTTTCTTCTCTCTCCACATTTCTCATTTATTTTCAGAAATTTTAAGGATAACTTAAGTGGCTCACGAAATCGAAATGACACAGTTGTAAATGTAAACAGACATCAGTCAAACATTAATAAATTAAACCTAAAGTCTGCCAGAAATGCCTAGGCCTGCTAGAGGCCTTCCTTGTAATTAATATTTTACAGTATGTAAACCATACATTGTAAGCATTGCAAGAAAATAGACATTTATTATTATTATTATTATTATTATTATTATTATTATTATTTTTATTATAAAGAAAGCGAAGGATGTATCATCTTACTTTAGTTTACCTTCAAATTCAAACCTATTATAGTACATAGGATTTCGTTTTCTAAAGTATTAGACATTAGAGAAAACTGTAGTCTATGTACCGGAGACTTGCAAAAATCCTCCAGGATGATCCAGCGCCTGAGTGTCGTAATGACTCACTGAATGTTCAAACATTTCCTTCACATGTTTGCCCTTCAGCTCAACGATGTCTATGGTATTTTGGAAAGGCGCCACAGTAAGTATATCTTCCATGGTGATTACACCTGCAAATATTAATAATTTATAAGTTGTTGAAGGAATTTTAGACGAAATTTTATGCATATAAATAAGGAAATTTACTTAAAAAGTATATAAAAAAATCACTCCCAGATCTGCATTTTAATGGAGAAATTGGTCTTAGTGATGACCCACAGCTGGAGCTTTTGGTCACCTGACCGAGGTCCACATCATTAAGATTATGTATAATTAAAATCATTACATGAGCTTCATTACAGTATTTCACACGTACTTATCTATACAGCTCATACGTTTAATTATATATTGCTTGACATGAATGTGCCTCGACTGGCAGAACACACACACTGAGTGTCCGTGGTTCTATCCCCGGCACGGGTGGAAACACTGGGCATGTTTCCTTACATCCGCTGTCCCTATTCACCCAGCAGTAATTAGGTACCTGAGTGTTAGTCGACTGGTGTGGGTGGCATCCTGGGGGATAAGACTAAAGGACGTCAATGAAAATCGGACAGACAGTCCTCGATGACACACTGACTTTCTTGGGTTATACTGGGTGGCTAACCCTCCAGGGTTAAAAATCCGAACAAATATTATTATTACACTAAATATTATTACACTAATATGGCTCGTACAGTCTCTAGAAATGGGAAGTAATAAGATGATTTAATCCAAAGATATGAAGAATAAATAATTTCTGGAGCGTAAGCGCCTTCAAGGAGGTGCTTATCAATGGACTTCCTGAGGTATACGTGAGTTAACATACATTGATGAGCCACTGACCATTAGAGGCACGCTCATCAATGGACGCCCTGATTCCACCACCGTTCTGAACAGCCAGGCTGGTCAGTGCCCACTTGTTGTCGTCTGGATACTTGGCATTCTGAGTAAAGAACACATTATTAAAAGTAGTAGTAGTAGTAGTAGTAGCAATAGTAGTACATAAACATGGGTAGGTTCTCAATCAGTAGGGGTTATAAAACGCCTGTGGATTACACGGCGTATTGTCAAGAAATATGAACCTAAAAAACACAGAATAAGGAGAAGAATGGAGGGTGACTCGCACCATGATCTCTGCAGGGTGACTCGCACCATGATCTCTGCAGGGTGACTCGCACCATGATCTCTACAGGGTGACTCGCACCATGATCTCTGTAGGGTGACTCGCACCATGATCTCTACAGGGTGACTCGCACCATGATCTCTGCAGGGTGACTCGCACCATGATCTCTGCAGGGTGACTCGCACCATGATCTCTGCAGGGTGACTCGCACCATGATCTCTACAGGGTGACTCGCACCATGGTCTCTGCAGGGTGACTCGCACCATGATCTCTACAGGGTGACTCGCACCATGATCTCTGCAGGGTGACTCGCACCATGATCTCTACAGGGTGACTCGCACCATGATCTCTGCAGGGTGACTCGCACCATGATCTCTGCAGAATGACTCGCACCATGATCTCTACAGGGTGACTCGCACCATGATCTCTGCAGAATGACTCGCACCATGGTCTCTGCAGGGTGACTCGCACCATGGTCTCTGCAGGGTGACTCGCACCATGATCTCTGCAGGGTGACTCGCACCATGATCTCTACAGGGTGACTCGCACCATGATCTCTGCAGGGTGACTCGCACCATGATCTCTACAGGGTGACTCGCACCATGATCTCTGCAGGGTGACTCGCACCATGATCTCTGCAGGGTGACTCGCACCATGATCTCTGCAGAATGACTCGCACCATGGTCTCTGCAGGGTGACTCGCACCATGGTCTCTGCAGGGTGACTCGCACCATGGTCTCTGCAGGGTGACTCGCACCATGGTCTCTGCAGGGTGACTCGCACCATGGTCTCTGCAGGGTGACTCGCACCATGGTCTCTGCAGGGTGACTCGCACCATGGTCTCTGCAGGGTGACTCGCACCATGGTCTCTGCAGGGTGACTCGCACCATGGTCTCTGCAGGGTGACTCGCACCATGGTCTCTGCAGGGTGACTCGCACCATGGTCTCTGCAGGGTGACTCGCACCATGGTCCTCTGCAGGGTGACTCGCACCATGATCTCTGCAGGGTGACTCGCACCATGATCTCTGCAGGTGACTCGCACCATGATCTCTGCAGGGTGACTCGCACCATGGCTCTGCAGGGTGACTCGCACCATGGTCTCTGCAGGGTGACTCGCACCATGGTCTCTGCAGGGTGACTCGCACCATGGTCTCTGCAGGGTGACTCGCACCATGGTCTCTGCAGGTAGCAGGGCCAGTCTTTCTCGTTATTAAATATTTTTTACGACTTGGGTTTACAGGAAACAAACATGTTTGCCTTCACTCCATGAGGTTGAGGGAGGTGTGTGTGTATGTAGTAGTAGTAGTTGTAGTAGTAGTTGTAGTAGTAGTTGTTGTAGCTACTAGCTGTCAAAGACACTTGTCGATAGACACTTGGCGTATGTATGTTTTTTTTGTATATGTGTGTACTCACGTGTGGTTCCAGGGGTCGATTCATAAATCGTCTCTGTTTATATATATAAACAGGTTTATAGCTATCATGTATGTACACACAAGTTTGCATCAATAAATATACAAGAAGTTTATATATATCACTATACTGTATATACAGTGAGATTGTACCTTAAATGGCCTTTCAGTATTCGAAAAGCATTAAATTTAACAAACAACAATGGAGTTTAGTTAGCTTATTATCTTTATTATGCACCCTAAACCCATCCTGTGGGCGGTAGTTAAAAGATTACAGAGGTACATAACGGGTCCATGGACTGGGCCCCAAAGTTTTGATAGATGAACAAGTTACAAAGGTAATGAACTCCAGGTAGATCTGGTTAGAATCATGACCAAGTTACAAAGGTAATGAATCATCTGCACGTCAATGAAAACAAGAGAAGGTTACTGTAACATTACAGATATGAGGCGTAAGCTTTAGTGGCCCTAAACAGCACTGCAAACATTAAGGCGTAAGCTTTAGTGGCCCTAAACAACACTGCAAACATTAAGGCGTAAGGTTTAGTGGCCCTAAACAACACTGCAAACATTACGGCGTAAGCTTTAGTGGCCCTTAACAACCTTAACACCAACACAGCAAACAGCCTCAACAGTCCACAACCACCCACCATATGGATGATAGCATCCGTTTGCAGGTTGCCAAGGTTGCACTCTCTCATCCTGCAGGAGAGCCTGTTGCCGTCCTGGAAAACAAAGGACTTGCCCACCTCATGAGTCACCATGTCATCAATCTTCTTCTTGTAAGGTACCAGCGCTGCTAAGATCTCTGGATCTGTAGTGAAACACATATGTATATATACATGTATATATATTGTAAAAGAGAATTCAAATGTATATATATAAATAATATATATAATATATATTATATATATATAATATATAATATATATAATATATATATATATATATATATATATATATATATATATGCAATAAAGATCACAGTAAACAGGTGATTTCAGAATATGCAAAAAAAACCACTATGAAAGAATAGAGAAGTTCCAAGCGCTTTCGTGACTACTCACATTATCAAGGAACAATGATAATGTGAGTAGTCACGAAAGCGCTTGGAACTTCTCTATTCTTTCACAGTGGTTGTTTTGCATATTCTGAAATCACCTGTTTACTGTGATCTTATTGCATATATATATATATATATATATATATATATATATATATTATATATATATATATATATATATATATTATATTTTATATATATATATATATATATAGAATTTACTTTCAACTACATGTATATTACCTGGAGTTTACCTGGAGAGAGTTCCGGGGGTCAACGCCCCCGCGGAACGGTCTGTGACCAGGCCTCCTGGTGGATCAGAGCCTGATCAACCAGACTGTTACTGCTGGCTGCACGCAAACCAACGTACGAGCCACAGCCCGGCTGATCAGGAACCGACTTTAGGTGCTTGTCCAGTGCCAGCTTGAAGACTGCCAGGGGTCTGTTGGTAATCCCCCTTATGTATGCTGGGAGGCAGTTGAACAGTCTCGGGCCCTTGACACTTATTGTATGGTCTCTTAACGTGCTAGTGACACCCCTGCTTTTCATTGGGGGGATGTTGCATCGTCTGCCAAGTCTTTTGCTTTCGTAGTGAGTGATTTTCGTGTGCAAGTTCGGTACTAGTCCCTCTAGGATTTTCCAGGTGTATATAATCATGTATCTCTCCCACCTGCGTTCCAGGGAATACAGGTTCAGGAACCTCAAGCGCTCCCAGTAATTGAGATGTTTTATCTCCGTTATGCGCGCCGTGAAGGTTCTCTGTACATTTTCTATTTCAGCAATTTCACCTGCCTTGAAAGGTGCTGTTAGTGTGCAGCAATATTCCAGCCTAGATAGAACAAGTGACCTGAAGAGTGTCATCATGGGCTTGGCATCCCTATTTTGAAGGTTCTCATTATCCATCCTGTCATTTTTTTAGCAGATCGATCGAACAAATGTTATGGTCCTTGAAGGTGAGATCCTCCGACATGATCACTCCCAGGTCTTTGACGTTGGTGTTTCGCCCCTATTTTGTGGCCAGAATTTTTGTACTCTGATGAAGATTTAATTTCCTCGTGTTTACCATAGCTGAAGTAATTGAAATTCTCATCGTTGAACTTCATATTGTTTTCTGCAGCCCACTGAAAGATTTGGGTTTATGTCCGCCTGGAGCCTTGCAGTGTCTGCAATGGAAACACTGTCATGCAGATTCGGGTGTCATCTGCAAAGGAAGACACGGTGCTGTGGCTGACATCCTTGTCTATGTCAGACATGAATTAGGAACAAGATGGGAGCGAGTACTGTCCCTTTGGGTGGAACAGAGTTTTTTCACCGTCCCCTGCCTGGGCCCTTTACTCTGTGACTACTACTCTCTGTGTTCTTTTAAAGTGAGAAATTATAGATCCATCGACCGACTTTTCCTGTTTTTCCCTTTAGCACGCATTTTGTGCGCAAATTACGCCATGGTCACACTTGTCGAAGGCTTCACAAAAGTCTGTATATATTACATCTGCATTCTTTTTTTGTCTTCTAGTGCATCTAGGACCTTGTCGTAGTGATCCAATAGTTGAGACAGACAGGAGCGACCTGTTCTAAACCCATGTCGCCCGGGGTTTGTGTAACTGATGGGTTTCTAGATGGGTGGTGATCTTGCTTCTTGGGACTCTTTCAAAGATATTTTGATATGGATGTTAGTGCTATGGGTCTGTAGTTCTTTGCTGTTGCTTTACTCCCCCCTTTGGGGAGTGGGGCAATGTCTGTTGTTTTTAGAAAACTGGGGGACGACCCCCGTGTCCATGCTCCCTCTCCATAGGATGGTAAAGGCTCGTGATAGGGCTTCTTGCAGTTCTTGATGAACACGAGTTCCATGAGTCTGGCCCTGGGCAGAGGGGCATGGCATGTCATTTATCGCCTGTTCGAAGTCATTTGGCGTCGGGATAACATCAGATAGGCTTGTGTTAACCAAATTCTGTGGCACTCTCATAAAAAAATTCATTTTGATCTTCGACTCTCAGTCTGGTTAGTGGCTTGCTAAAAACTGAGTCATATTGGGACTTGAGTAGCTCACTCATTTCCTTGCTGTCATCTGGTAGGACCCATCTTTTTTAAGTAGGGGCCCAATACTGGACGTTGTCTCGACTTTGATTTGGCATAGGAGAAGAAATACTTTGGGTTTCTTTCGATTCATTATGGCTTTTATTTTTCTTCCCGCGATTCCTGACTCCTATAAGATTCCTTTAGCTTAAGTTCGATGCTTGCTTTTCTCTGACCAGTGTGTCCCCCACGCATTTCAGATAGATTTACCTCTTTTAGCCGCTCTGTTATTCTTTCCGTCGCCTGTAAAGAGTGCGCCTGTCTCTTTCCCATTTTACATCTACTCCTTTTTCTTAGAGGAATAAGTCTTGTGCATACATCGAGTGCCAAACCCAAATAATCTTTCTAGGATAAGTTTGGGGTCTGTGTTGCTTAGTATATCTTCCCCGCTTATATCGTTTTGGACTTGGTTTACTGGTCCCATTTATGTTTTGTTATTGAAGTTGAATTTGGTGAATGCTCCCTCGTGACTAATCTCATTATGTCGGTCTGGAACTCCGCGCATACATGACTGAACCTCAATTATGTTGTGATCTGAGTATATTGTTTTTGATATGGTGACATTTCTTATCAATCATCATTGTTAGTGAAGATGGGTCTAGTTTCTCCATTCTAGTACTCATTATTTGCGGTTTTTAAATTTAATTTTTTGCGAGATTTAAAAGCTCGTTTAGGTGATTTTCATCAGACTGCCTCCCCGGTTTATTACTGCAACAAATATATTTGCTAATCCCCCATTTTTGGGGCCTTAAGTAAATCCCCCCCGGACAAGATGTTGGGGCAGGAGCGGGAAAATTTTTCCCGACAGGGTCAATTTTTAACGCTGTTCCGGGAAATTTCGGGAGTTGCATCCGGGCTTGTAGACTACCACAAGACAGGTTTTTGGTTCTCGAACCTTTTTTGCTAAAAATTTTCCACATCATTAGGGATTAAGCATTCTAGTAAGGTAGGTAAAGATTTTTCAGAAACAGGACAATGTTTCCTAACGTGGTTTTTAATTAAAACAGACACACAACCGGAGCTTTTGGGGCATCTGACCGAGGCCTTCCGATGGTTTAAAAATGTCCACCCCTTTAAAAATTATGTAATGTTTTTTAACCATTTTGTCCCGTCATTTTTTCATCAAACCACAACAACCTGGTCGTCCCAAAACCACAAACCCAACCCGTCAAACCCCTCCCAGGGCCGTCAACCCACGCACCCTCCCTTCAGGCCCTCTAACATTAAATTCCCAAATAACGGTAACCCAACCCTCGGAAAAGCCGTTGAAGCTGCCGTCAAGTTTGTTCAACTGCCTACACATACATAAGGGGGTTAAAATGGGGCCCCGGGCTGCTTCAAGAAGGAGCGGACAGACCATAAATCATACCGACCAGCCGGGCTGGGTTCTACGCGTTTGCGTGGGGCCAACAAAACAGCTGGTTATCAACCCTGATCCATCGCGAGGCCGGGTCCAGCCGGGGCCGCCTTGCCCCCGAAATCCTCCCAGGTATATCCGGGAACCCATCGTGAATACTTACGATATCCTCATCGCCCTACAAGTGTCTCACTCGGCTGCCCCAATTTCCTTTTACCTCTGTCAAACCGTCCTGTGGCGGATGGCGGGGAAACGGAAGCCTATTTCCCCCTCCACATGACATACTACAACCGTGTGTGTCCCACCCTTAACTCATATAAAACGGGGTACTCCACTGCGTGTGCCCCTCCCCCCCTTGTCTCATAAAAAGGGGGTAGCGCATACGGGGGGTTTTCCCAAATTTGCAAATAAATAAAAAGTCTCACCCCCACACACAAGTGAGAAAGGGAATGGTGCCTTTAAAACGCGCGGGGTATCTCCCCAGGCCCAAACCCCCATAACAGGGGGTCTGGGAGGGGGGGGTCATTCTAACTCCCCCCCTTACCCCTTGGGTTAAAAAGTCGTAAACATGCAGTAACCAACTGATCCACGCTGACCCCCACTGACCCACGCAGTGCGGGGGTGCGACCAGAGCCACGAGCGACACCTTCACAATCACAAAGGGTAGTACATAAAAACTTATTTGTAACCAAACAACCGGAAAATGTGAGATTTAAGCCGACCCAGCGATGGAAAAACAATCTACTTTTAAATAAGTGGTTTAAAAGATTTAAAAAAGAAAATTGGTTTACAAATAACCGCATTAAGGGCTCCATTTTTGCCATGGTTTTTTTTTTCAGCCTTTTGGTTTAATAGTTTTTCCTAGTGGGTTTGCGAGGCTTTTTAAAAGCACAGGGAAAAAGGGAAAGGGGAAAAGGGGAGAAGAGAAAGAGAGGTGTTTTTAAAGAGCGTGAGTTTTTCCCCGTTTCAAAAAACAAGTTTACTTTCCCCTTATAATCAACCTTGTTATAATTACTATCGCATTTGTTTTGTCTGTTTTCGTAAAGTGAAGTCCAGAATCTTTACTTAATTCATGGTATAACTTAACAAATCTTTGAGGACAACTGTGCTGCTCACACCTCTACAACAACAATTGTGATCTAAGATTTGTTAAGTTATACCATGAATTAAGTAAAGATTCTGGACTTCACCTTACGAAACAGACAAAGCAAATGTGATAATAATTATGGACAATTAGATTATAGTAGGAAAATGAACATGTTATTTGAAGAAAGGGGAACAACGTAGCCCTTAAATCTTGGTACCTCCGAGCTACTGTGTAGAACCACTCAACTTAAATCTTGGTACCTCCGAGCTACTGTGTAGAACCACTCAACTTAAATCTTGGTACCTCCGAGCTACTGTGTAGAACCACTCAACTTAAATCTCGGTACCTCCGAGCTACTGTGTAGAACCACTCAACTTAAATCTTGGTACCTCCGAGCTACTGTGTAGAACCACTCAACTTAAATCTTGGTACCTCCGAGCTACTGTGTAGAACCACTCAACTTAAATCTTGGTACCTCCGAGCTACTTTGTAGAACCACTCAACTTAAATCTTGGTACCTCCGAGCTACTGTGTAGAACCACTCAACTTAAATCTTGGTACCTCCGAGCTACTGTGTAGAACCACTCAACTTAAATCTTGGTACCTCCGAGCTACTGTGTAGAACCACTCAACTTAAATCTTGGTACCTCCGAGCTACTGTGTAGAACCACTCAACTTAAATCTTGGTACCTCCGAGCTACTTTGTAGAACCACTCAACTTAAATCTTGGTACCTCCGAGCTACTGTGTAGAACCACTCAACTTAAATCTCGGTACCTCCGAGCTACTGTGTAGAACCACTCAACTTAAATCTTGGTACCTCCGAGCTACTGTGTAGAACCACTCAACTTAAATCTTGGTACCTCCGAGCTACTGTGTAGAACCACTCAACTTAAATCTTGGTACCTCCGAGCTACTGTGTAGAACCACTCAACTTAAATCTCGGTACCTCCGAGCTACTGTGGACCTCACTGTAGGGGAGAGGACTGACTGGTCGTGTACTGTCAGGTTGAGATATCCTTCACTGTGGACCTCACTGTAGGGGAGAGGACTGACTGGTCCTGTACTGCCAACTTGAGATAATCTTCCTCACATTCATTCACTCACTCTCATTCTCACACTTCCTTACACTTACACTTTCTAACACTCATACTCTCACACTCTCCTTCACACTCTTTTACACTCCCTCTTTCACACATCCTCACTCAATACAGGCACAGGTATGTGAGGGTGACAAGATATAATTTGTTATTTAACCAGGGAATAAAAAAAGACCTATTTGAACGAGCATTATTAAAACTAATCCGAGATTAAAGAAATCCCACTTGGTCATATTTAGAAAGGCAGATGCTGCCACGATTAATATAACCACTCTGACCATAGCTTAAAAGAGGACTACTTTCTATAACTGCAAACCTCAGACAATTTAAACTATCCACAATATATAAACATCACTGCAAACATTACGGCGTAAGCTTTAGTGGCCCTTAACAACCTTAACACCAAAACGGCAAACAGTCTGATGAAATATTCCACCCCTTTCTTTTTCCTTTAAAAGATAAGGTTACCTGCTGCCAGCCCAGCCTCCAAATGGTGCCTTGTGTGGCGCACGACTGTAAATGAGTGACCTCACTGGCCTCTGAATGACCTAAGGTGACCCGCCACTTGACACTTGTAACGAGAACCTGACAGTAACCACACCCAAGCTTTCCATAACAAGGCTGCAGAAGAGGTCAGAGGTACGTGCATGATCCGTGAGAGAAATGATAGGAGTTTGACGGAGAGTAAAGAGCCACGTTAGTTCCCCTGTCTTCTAATATCATGTTTATCTTCCCTCTATAATCTACCTTGTCCATAATTACTATCGCATTTGCTTTGTTTGTTACGTAAAGTGAAGTCCAGGATCTTTACTTAATTCATGGTATAACTTAACAAATCTTTGAGGACAACTGTGCTGCTCACACCTCTACAACAACAATTGTGATCTAAGATTTGTTAAGTTATACCATAAATTAAGTAAAGATTCTGGACTTCACCTTACGAAACAGACAAAGCAAATGTGATAATAATTATGGACAATTAGATTATAGTGGAAAATGAACATGTTATTTGAAGACGGAGGTACTGACGTGCCTCTTAAAATTCACAACATCGTGACTGCAAGAGTGCGCAGCTGTCGCCCAGTTTGGTGAAGAACCCGGTACCGGTATTACTGCTGTGTACACAGTGCTGGCCTCACACACCCAGTATCACTGCTGTGTACACAGTGCTGGCCTCACAGGACCAGTATCACTGCTGTGTACACAGTGCTGGCCTCGCACACCCAGTATCACTGCTGTGTACACAGTGCTGGCCTCACACACCCAGTATCACTGCTGTGTACACAGTGCCGGGCCCCGCACACCCAGTAAAACAACTTGCGTGTACACAGTGCGGCCTCACACACCCAGTATCACTGCTGTGTACACAGTGCTGGCCTCACACATCCAGTATTACTGCTGTGTACACAGTGCTGGCCTCACAGGACCAGTATCACTGCTGTGTACACAGTGCTGGCCTCACACACCCAGTATCACTGCTGTGTACACAGTGCTGGCCTCACACACCCAGTAAACACTGCTGTGTACACAGTGCGGCCTCACAGGACCAGTATCACTGCGTGTACACAGTGCTGGCCTCACACACCCAGTATCACTGCTGTATACACATGCTGACCTCACACACCCAGTACACAGCTGTGTTTCACAGTGCTGGCCTCACACACCCAGTATCACTACTGTGTACACAGTGCTGGTCTCACACACCCAGTGTCACTGCTGTGTACACAGTGCTGGCCTCAAAGGACCAGTATCACTGCTGTGTACACAGTGCTGGCCTCACACACCCAGTATCACTGCGTGTACACAGTGCTGACCTCACCACCCCAGTTTCACTGCTGTGTACACAGTGCTGGCATCACTGAACCAGTATCACTGCTGTGTACACAGTGCTGGCCTCACACACCCAGTATCACTGTTGTGTACACAGTGCTGGCCTCACACACCCAGTATCACTGCTGTGTACACAGTGCTGGCCTCACACCCCAGTATCACTACTGTGTACACAGTGCTGGCCTCACACACCCAGTAAACACTGCTGTGTACACAGTGCTGGGCCTCACAGGACCATATCACTGCTGTGTACACAGTGCTGGCCTCACACAACCCATATCACTGCTGTGTACACAGTGCTGACCTCACACACCCAGTTTCACTGCTGTGTACACAGTGTTGGCATCACAGAACCAGTATCACTGCTGTGTACACAGTGCTGGCATCACAGAACCATATCACTGCTGTGTACAACATGCTGGCCCTCACACACCCAGTATCACTGCTGTAAAACACGCGGCATCACAGAACCAGTTTCACTGCTGTGTACACAGTGCTGACCTCACACACCCAGTTTCACTGTTGTGTACACAGTGCTGGCATCACAAAACCAGTATCACTGCTGTGTACACAGTGCTGGCCTCACACACCCAGTATCACTGCTGTGTACACAGTGCTGACCTCACACACCCAGTTTCACTGCTGTGTACACAGTGTTGGCATCACAGAACCAGTATCACTGCTGTGTACACAGTGCTGGCATCACAGAACCAGTATCACTGCTGTGTACACAGTGCTGGCCTCACACACCCAGTATCACTGCTGTGTACACAGTGCTGGCATCACAGAACCAGTTTCACTGCTGTGTGCACAGTGCTGACCTCACACACCCAGTTTCACTGTTGTGTACACAGTGCTGGCATCACAGAACCAGTATCACTGCGTGTAAAACAGTGCGGCCTCACACACCCAGTTTCACTGCTGTGTACACAGTGTTGGCATCACAGAACCAGTATCACTGCTGTGTACACAGTGCTGGCATCACAGAACCCATATCACTGCTGTGTAAAACAGTGCCCGGCCTCACACACCCAGTAAACACTGCTGTGTACACAGTGCTGGCCTCACACACCCAGTATCACTGCTGTGTACCAGTGCTGGCCTCACACACCCAGTATTTACGCTGTGTACACAGTGCTGGCCTCACACACCCAGTAATCACTGCTGTGTACACAGTGCTGGCCTCACACCACCCAGTATCACTGGGTGTGTACACAGTGGGGTGCCTCACACACCCAGTATCACTGCTGTGTACACAGTGCGGCCTCACACCCAGTATCACTGCTGTGTACACAGTGCTGGCCTCAAAACACCCATATCACTGCTGTGTACACAGTGCTGGCCTCACACACCCATTATCACTGCGTGTACACAGTGCTGGCCTCACACAAACCCCGTATCACTGCGTGTACACAGTGCTTTGGGCCTCACACACCCAGTATCACTGCTGTGTACACAGTGCGGCCTCAACCACCCCATATCACTGCTGTGTACACAGTGCTGGCCTCACACACCCCAGTATCAATGCTGTGTACACAGTGCTGGCCTCACACACCCAGTATCACTGCTGTGTACACAGTGCTGGCCTCACACACCCAGTATCACTGCTGTGTACACAGTGCTGGCCTCACACCAAACCCCGTATCACTGCTGTGTACACAGTGCTGGCCTCACACACCCAGTATCACTGCTGTGTACACAGTGCTGGCCTCACACACCCAGTATCACTGCTGTGTACACAGTGCTGGCCTCACACACCCAGTATCACTGCTGTGTACACAGTGCTGGCCTCACACACCCAGTATCACTGCTGTGTACACAGTGCTGGCCTCACACACCCCCAAACACTGCTGTGTACACAGTGCTGGCCTCACACACCCAGTATCACTGCTGTGTAAAACATGCTGCCTCACACACCCAGTATCACTACTGTGTAACACAGTGCTGGCCTCACACACCCATATCACTGCTGTGTACACAGTGCGGCCTTCCCCACACCCAGTATCACTGCTGTGTACACAGTGCTGGCCTCACAGGACCAGTATCACTGCTGTGTACACAGTGCTGGCCTCACACACCCAGTATCACTGCTGTGTACACAGTGCTGGCCTCACACACCCAGTTAATCACTGCTGTGTACACAGTGCTGGCCTCACAGGACCAGTATCCCCTTGCTGTGTACACAGTGCTGGCCTCACAGGACCAGTAATCACTGCTGTGTACACAGTGCTGGCCTCACAGGACCATATCACGCATGTACACAGTGCTGGCCTCACACACCCAGTATCACTGCTGTGTACACAGTGCTGGCCTCACAGGACCAGTATCACTGCTGTGTACACAGTGCTGGCCTCACACACCCAGTATCACTGCTGTGTACACAGTGCTGGCCTCACAGGACCAGTATCACTGCTGTGTACACAGTGCTGGCCTCACACACCCAGTATCACTGCTGTGTACACAGTGCTGGCCTCACACACCCAGTATCACTGCTGTGTACACAGTGCTGGCCTCACAGGACCAGTATCACTGCTGGTACACAAATGTGGCCTCACACACCCAGTATCACTGCTGTGTACACAGTGCTGGCCTCACAGGACCAGTATCACTGCTGTGTACACAGTGCTGGCCTCACAGGACCAGTATCACTGCTGTGTACACAGTGCTGGCCTCACAGGACCAGTATCACTGCTGTGTACACAGTGCTGGCCTCACACGCTGCAAGATACATATTCAACAACTATATACCTTTAGCCCCCTATACGTATTAATATTAAAATCACTATCGTAGTCAACAGAAGCAGCTTGTTACTTAAGCGATACCTCTCCACAAGAAAGATATCCAGGTATCGTAGATCTTACTCGTCCACTTGTCGATACTCTATACCATTAATTACATCAAGGTTTTTGATTTCTACATTTCTGTTACTAGTTTTTTCTTATGATCAGTCGGTGATATTCAAAAACGGCGAGTTTAATATAGTACTTAGTGGTGTGTGTTTGCTGGAGCAGGAGTGTTACCTGTCTTCTGTTATACTAGTGAGAGAATACTGGTGTGCAGTAATTAGGTGTTCATCGTGGTGTACTTGTAGTGAGTGTACATATATTCCTGCTGGTCACATGTGTATATACTGCTCTAGGGAATTTTCTCGTGTTGTGACTCACTCATCAGTAACATCCACACTCAAAGGCGTAGATACAGTGTTTACCGAAATCAAAAAGCAAAATCAGTTTTTCTCAAGTATATAAACTGTAATTAACATGTAATATAATGTTGTTAGACACATAGAAAGCCACTAACATGCCTCAGCATTTCCGCCAGAAGGTCTGTCATCATTATCTTCTTTTCCTCCTCTTCCTTCTGCTGTTTCTTCTTCTCCTTCTCTTCTTTACATCGGGTAGATGCCGTCTGTTAACTCGGGAATGCCTCTCTCACTCGTCTTCAAACCTTCACCGTCTCACTACCAGCAACTTTCCTGCTGTCACCAGTCACACTGACTCTCCACGCCTTAATTTAACTACTATTTTCTGGGGTATCTGCTGTGCAATGTCAATGTTTGTGGGGCATCAGCTAGATAGGGCAGGAACACGGGGCACTAGATACCCATCCTCGCGATATTTGCAAACATTAATACATACACACACACACCACTACACACACACACACACACTCAAACCACACACACACAACACACACACACACACACATACACACGGGATGTTCCAGAGATGGGACACAGACACAAGAGGTCACAATTGGAAGTTGAAGACTCAGATGAATCAAAGGGATGTTAGGAAGTATTTCTTCAGTCATAGAGTAGTCAAGCCGTGGAATAGCCTAGAAAGTGACTTAGTGGAGGCGGGAACCATACATAGTTTTAAGCGATGTATGATAAAGCTCAAGGGTCAGGGAGAGAGAGGACCCATAGCAAACCCAGTGAAGGGATGCGGGGGCCAGGACTATGACTCGCCCCTGCAACCATAAATAGGTGCGTACAAATAGTGAGTACACACACACACACAGAACAGCATTCCGACATCTAAATAAGGATCCATTCAGGAACCCCGTAACAACCGAGTACGTTAGGCCCATATTGGAGTTACTTGGCCGCACCATTGGAACCCACACATAGCCAAGCACGTAAGAAACAGGAAAGTGCAAAGTTTGCAACCAGAGATAGTCCCCCAGAGCTAAGAGGTATGTACCTACGAGGAGAGGTTAAGGGAAATCAACCAGAACGACACTGGAGACAGGAGAGGATAGGGGGGACATGATAACGACATACAAAATACTGAGGTGAATTGACAAGGTGGACAAGACATGAGGATGTTCCAAGATTGGAACACAGTATCAAGGGGACACAGTTGGAAGCTGAAGACAACAGATGAATCACAGGGATGTTATGGAAGTATTTTCAGCCACAGATTAGTCATTAAGTGGAATAGTTTGGGAAGCGATGTAGTGGAGGCAGGAACCATACAAGCTTTAAGCAGAGGTATGATAAGCTCACGGCTCAGGAGAGTGACCTAGTAGCGATCAGTGAAGAGGCGGGCCAGGAGCTCGACACGACCCCCCGCAACCGTCAACAGGTGAGTACAAACTAGGTGATACACACACACACACACACACACACACACACACACACACACACACACACACACCCACACACAACACACACACACACACACATATTATATATATATAGATATATTATATATCTATATATATATATATATATTTATATTTATATATGCACACTTTGCATATTCAGTGTATAAAAACGAGAGAGGACACAAAATGGAGAAGAAAGAAATAAGAAGGTAAAATAAAGGAAGCAAAACCGAAAAGATATCCACATAGAAGACAGCAAGATAACAGGAGTAAGACAGGCGGGTTATCATAAAGAATTACCTCAGTTGACGCTATTAGAGAGAGACGTGAGCGTGGCTGCTGTGAGCATCACTCTGGTTATGTTACAACACCACACTCACCATAAAATTATATAAATATATATGCTTATACTTGGTAAAGCAAGCCAGATATTTACAAACATCCCTCTCAGAGTGCAGGAGAATCGAACCTATGACCCTGGGGGACAAAGTACGCAGTACTAGACACACCTAGATATGCCACACGTAACTGTGGTGACTAGTGAACCAGGCGTCTGCTCCTGAGCTCCCTACGTAATTATCTGTATTTCTACCAGTACATGTACAAGGTATACAGACCATAGCTGACATCATTGACATACTACTGTATACAAAGCTGCTTGTTATGTAGAGCATATCAGGTAAATAAGATCAATTTTGTCCCCAGGATGCAACCCACACCAGTTCACTAACACCCAGGCACCTATTTTGCTGCTAGGTGAATGTGGACAGCAGGTGTCTTAAGGAAACACACCCGAATGTTTCCACCCATACCGGGGATCGAACCACAGACCACAATGTGTGAGCTGGGTGCGCTACCAACGCAGTTATGGGACACCATCCTGAGGATAAAGTACGTAGTACTAAACATACCAAGCCAGGCCACACGTAACTGTGGCGGCTAGTAAACTAGGTGTTTGCTCCAGAGCTGCGTACTACGTCTCCAAGGTCGTAGG
The DNA here is from genome assembly GCF_026875155.1 of Cherax quadricarinatus. Taxonomy (NCBI): domain Eukaryota; kingdom Metazoa; phylum Arthropoda; class Malacostraca; order Decapoda; family Parastacidae; genus Cherax; species Cherax quadricarinatus. The sequence continues at coordinate 23,756,514 of NC_069453.1, forward strand.
TTCGAGCCTCCTCTGTTCCGAGATAAATGTGAACATAAATATACATAAATATATGCACTTGTTCACATGTGTAGGGATGCACTAACCTTGTGGGATGGTGTTATCCAAGAGGATAGGGTTGCCTTTCCATGCACTGACATCGCCTCTCTCGTTGAAGGTCAGCACCAGCCTGCCCAGGTACTTTCCGAAGGCGTAGGCTTGTACCACGGGAACCTGCTTGCCCGAGCTCTGTCTCACTATCGTCGGGTACGCTCCTACTTTGGGCTCCGTAGAGGGGGTCGTACCTGAGGGCAGTACACAAACAAGGCAGTAGAGCAGAATATTGGTGTCCCTCAAACATGTTATTGGGAAAGTGTCTTTTTCACGATTCCTTTACAGGCTAAGAGTTGGTGTCCTACCTCAACTTATTTACAGGTGTTATAATGCCTCCCTTTCATGTGTAACATCACACAGCATTGGTTTCATGTCAAACACCATCACACAGGAAGAATTTCGTGCACGAAGCAGTGAAATGTGTCAGCCTGAGCCATGAGACTCCGGTAATGTGATGAAGATCTTGAACATTAAAATGGTATAAAATACCGACAGGTTGTTAGGTAAGACACATATGCAACAGTTAGGTATCTTTATTTCGAGATAAAGATA
>NC_069453.1:23762158-23806441 GCF_026875155.1 Cherax quadricarinatus
ACAGGAAAGGTGGTGGAGTAGCGATGTATGTCAGAGACAATTTAAATTGTTGTGTTAGACAAGATATTAAATTAGAAGCGTCAGCCACTGAATCTGTTTAGTTACAGCTTCTCGAGGGCCGAGAAAAACTAATTTTGGGTGTGATTTACAGGGCCCCAAATCTTGATAGGGAGTGCAGTAAACTTCTATGGGACGAAATTCGTAAGGCATCTACATACGAAAATGTTGTGCTAATGGGAGATTTCAACTATAGACAGATTGACTGGAGCAATTTGACAGGAAATTTAGAGTCGGGTGACTTTCTTGATACGATCCAGGATTGTTTTTTAAAACAGTTTGTGACAGAGCCAACTAGGGGAAATAACCTCCTTGACTTGGTTCTTGCCAGTAGGGAAACACTATTTAATAATCTTGAGGTTAATGATGAGCTTGGGGAGAGTGATCACAAATCACTCAGTTTTAACATATCATGGAATTCCCCTAATAATGGCAATCAAGTCTCCGTCCCTGACTTTTTGATTGGCTGATTTCATAGGACTGAAAAATTACTTAGGTGGGCTGAACTGGAATGACTGACTAGGGGTCAGGTAGGTGGTGATGGTTGCCGATATGATGCTTTCCAGGGCATAGTTCTAGCTGCTCAGTCAAATTATGTTCCAAATAGGGAAATCAGATCAAACAAAATGATCCTAAATGGATGAACAATAGATTAAAATATCTGTTGGTCAAAAGAGAGGCATATATAGGCAAATCAAAGAGGAGAGGGGCAATTAAGAAATCGATATATTCAGTTAAAGAGAGAAATAAAAAAGGGAATTAGAAAGCAAATAGAGATTATGAGGTTAAAGTTGCAAGAGAATCGAAGACTAACCCAAAAGGATTCTTTCAGGTATACAGAAGTAAGATCAGGGACAAGATAGCCCACTCAAAAGTTCCTCGGGTCAGCTCACTGACAGTGATAAGGAAATGTGTAGAATTTTTAACACATACTTCCTCTCAGTTTTTACACAGGAGGATACCAGCGATATTCCAGTAATGATAAATTATGTAGAACAGGACGATAATAAACTGTGCACTATTAGGGTCACAAGTGACATGGTCCTTAGGCAAATAGATAAATTAAAACCTAACAAATCCCCAGGCCCTGATGAACTGTATGCAAGGGTTCTAAAGGAATGTAAAGAGGAGCTTAGCACACCTTTGGCTAATCTTTTCAACATATCACTACAAACTGGCATGGTGCCAGATAAGTGGAAATGGCAAATGTGATACCTATTTTCAAAAAAAGGTGACAGGTCCTTAGCTTCGAACTATAGACCAATAAGCCTAACCTCCATAGTGGGAAAATTTATGGAATCAATAATTGCCGAGGCAGTTCGTAGCCACCTTGAAAAGCATAAATTAATCAACGAATCTCAGCATGGTTTTACAAAGGGGCGTTCCTGCCTTACGAATTTATTAACTTTTTTCACTAAGGTATTTGAGGAGGTAGATCATGGTAATGAATATGATATTGTGTATATGGACTTCAGTAAGGCTTTTGACAGGGTCCCACATCAGAGACTATTGAGGAAAATTAAAGCACATGGAATAGGAGGAGAAATTTTTTCCTGGATAGAGGCATGGTTGACAAATAGGCAGCAGAGAGTTTGCATAAATGGGGAGAAATCAGAGTGGGGAAGCGTCACGAGCGGTGTTCCACAGGGGTCAGTGTTGGCCCCCTGCTGTTCACAATCTACATAAACGACATAGATGAGGGCATAAAGAGCGACATCGGCAAGTTTGCCGATGACACCAAAATAGGCCGTCGAATTCATTATGACGAGGGCATTCGAGCACTCCAGGAAGCTTTGAATAGACTGATGCAGTGGTCGGAGAAGTGGCAGATGCAGTTTAATATAGACAAATGCAAAGTTCTAAATGTTGGACAGGACAATAACCATGCACATATAAACTAAATAATGTAGATCTTAATATTACGGTATTGCGAAAAAGATTTAGGAGTTCTGGTTAGCAGTAATCTGAAACCAAGACAACAGTGCATAGTGTTCGCAATAAAGCTAATAGAATCCTTGGCTTCATATCAAGAAGCATAAATAATAGGAGTCCTCAGGTGTTCTTTCAACTCTATACATCCTTGGTTAGGCCTCATTTAGATTATGCTGCACAGTTTTGGTCACCGTATTACAGAATGGATATAAATTCTCTGGAAAATGTACAAAGGAGGATGACAAAGATGATCCCATGTATCAGAAACCTTCCCTATGAGGATAGACTAAGGGCCCTGAAATGCACTCATCTAGAAAGACGTAGAATTAGGGGGGATATGATTGAGGTGTATAAGTGGAAGACAGGAATAAATAAAGGGGATGTAAATAGTGTGCTGAAAATATCTAGCCTAGACAGGACTCGCAGCAATGGTTTTAAGTTGGAAAAATTCAGATTCAGGAGGGATTATAGGAAAGTACTGGTTTGGTAATAGAGTTGTGGATGAGTGGAACAAACTCCCAAGTACCGTTATAGAGGCCAGAACGTTGTGTAGCTTTAAAAATAGGTTGGATAAATACATGAGTAGATGTGGGTGGGTGTGAGTTAGACCTGATAGCTTGTGCTAACAGGTCGGTTGCCGTGTTCCTCCCTTAAGTCAATGTGACCTGACCTGACTAGGTTGGGTGCATTGGCTTAAGCCGGTAGGAGACTTGGACCTGCCTCGCATGGGCCAGTAGGCCTTCTGCAGTGTTCCTTCGTTCTTATGTTCTTATGTTCTTATTACATCGTCTTCAAGTCTCTTCTGCTTCTATCAACTTTCCTGTACTCGACTGAAGAAGCCTACTGTGTAGGCGAAACGTTTCGAAATAAAGATACCTAACTGTTGCATATGTGTCTTACCAAACAACAAGGTTAACCTCTCCTCTTCTGATGCGCCTATAAATTCCCCTTTTCTCCCCTAATAGATGCTTTAACCTACTGTTAACCCATTTGGGATCGTTATTATTAGACCTAATATCTCTCTGGGGAATGTATATACTCTGGGCACGGTGTACATTATTAAGAAAACAATCATAAAAGCAGATCCCTTCATAATCATAAGTATGATCATCGCCAATAAAATCATTAGCTAGATAACCCCAATCAAGATTAGACAGGTGTTCCCTAAGTCCATTATAATCGGCAGAACGAAAATCAGGGATTTTTACTGTATTATCATTATTCTTGCATTCCCAGTTGATGCTAAAAGTGATGGATTTGTGATCACTTGCGCCAAGCTCTTCAGTGATCTCCAGATTATTCACGAGTGTTTCCTTATTTGAAAAGCATAAATTAATCAACGAATCTCAGCATGGTTTTACAAAAGGGCGTTCCTGCCTTACGAATTTATTAACTTTTTTCACTAAGGTATTTGAGGAGGTAGATGAACATCAAAATGGTATACAATACCGACAGGTTGTTAGGTAAGACACATATGCAACAGTTAGACAACTTTATTCCGAAACGTTTCGCCTACACAGTAGGCTTCTTCGCCTACACAGTAGGCTTCTTCAGTCGAATACTTTCTGTATTCGACTGAAGAAGCCTACTGTGTAGGCGAAACGTTTCGGAATAAAGTTGTCTAACTGTTGCATATGAGGAGGTAGATCATGGTAATGAATATGATATTGTGTATATGGACTTCAGTAAGGCTTTTGACAGGGTCCCACATCAGAGACTATTGAGGAAAATTAAGGCACATGGAATAGGAGGAGAAATTTTTTCCTGGATAGAGGCATAGTTGACAAATAGGCAGTAGAGAGTTTGCATAAATGGGGAGAAATCAGAGTGGGGAAGCGTCACGAGCGATGTTCCTCAGGGGTCAGTGTTGGGCCCCCTGCTGTTCACAATCTACATAAACGACATAGATGAGGGCATAAAGAGTGACATCAGCAAGTTTGCCGATGACACCAAAATAGGCCGTCGAATTCATTCTGACGAGGACATTAGAGCACTCCAGGAAGATTTGAATAGACTGATGCAGTGGTCGGAGAAGTGGCAGATGCAGTTTAATATAGACAAATGCAAAGTTCTAAATGTTGGACAGGACAATAACCATGGCACATATAAACTAAATAATGTAGATCTTAATATTACGGATTGCAAAAAAGATTTAGGAGTTCTGGTTAGCAGTAATCTGAAACCAAGACAACAGTGCATAAGTGTTCGCAATAAAGCTAATAGAATCCTTGGCTTCATATCAAGAAGCATAAATAATAGGAGTCCTCAGGTTGTTCTTCAACTCTATACATCCTTGGTTAGGCCTCATTTAGATTATGCTGCACAGTTTTGGTCACCGTATTACAGAATGGATATAAATGCTCTGGAAAATGTACAAAGGAGGATGACAAAGTTGATCCCATGTATCAGAAACCTTCCCTATGAGGATAGACTAAGGGCCCTGATTCTGCACTCTCTATAAAGACGTTAGAATTAGGGGGGATATGATTGAGGTGTATAAATGGAAGACAGGAATAAATAAAGGGGATGTAAATAGTGTGCTGAAAATATCTAGCCTAGACAGGACTCGCAGCAATGGTTTTAAGTTGGAAAAATTCAGATTCAGGAAGGATATAGGAAAGTACTGGTTTGGTAATAGAGTTGTGGATGATTGGAACAAACTCCCAAGTACAGTTATAGAGGCCAGAACGTTGTGTAGCTTTAAAAATAGGTTGGATAAATACATGAGTGGATGTGGGTGGGTGTGACTTGGACCTGATTAGCTTGTGCTACCAGGACGGTTGCCGTGTTCCTCCCTTAAGTCAAGGTGACCTGACCTGACTAGGTTGGGTGCATTGGCTTAAGCCGGTAGGAGACTTGGACCTGCCTCGCATGGGCCAGTAGGCCTTCTGCAGTGTTCCTTCGTTCTTATGTTCTTATGTTCTTATTTGACAAGACTAGGTCTAGCAAATTATTACCCCTGGTAGGCTCTGTTACGCTCTGCTTCATAAAACAGTCCTGAACTGTTTCCATGAAGTCACTGGACTCTAGATTACCTGTCAAAGAATTCCAGTCAATTTGGCTAAAGTTAAAGTCCCCTACTATGACTATGTTACTGTGTCCAGAAGCCCTAACAATTTCGTCCCAAAGAAGTCTCCCTCTATCGTGATCCAAGCCTGGAGGTCGGTATATTACACCTAGAATTAGTTTTTCTTGACCCTCTACAAACTCTACCCAAACAGATTCTGTTACTGCTCCATCTATTTTTATACCTGTTTTTATGCAACAATTAATATTTTCTCGAACATATAATGCAACTCCTCCCCCTTCCCATTACATCTATCCACATTGAACAACTTAAATCCCTGAATATTACACTCAGCAGTCATATCCCGACTCTTTAAATCTTTACCACGTTTCAGTTAATGCAATGATATAAAAGTTCCAGCACATGTACCAAACATAGTTCATTAATTTTATTCTTGCACTTCGATGTTAGCATAAAATACCATCATATTTTTTTTCTTCTGCACATTAATCTTTTTCATCTTTGTTTTACACAAATTTCTGAAATTATCATTACCCAGAGTTACTCCATGACAGTTACTATTAAGATTCTTAATATCAGAGCATAAGTCAATATATCCATACTCATTATTTTATCATTTCTAAACCCATACCTCTAATAATCCTAATTTAAAGTCCTAACAACCCCTTCAACTGAGTTAGCAAGAAAACCCACACCTGCCCTTGATAAGTGAACCCCATCCCTGGCATACATGTCATTTCGGCCATAGAAGTTGTCCCAGTTGTCAATGAATGGTACTGCATTATCCTTACAGTGTTTATCCAGCCAACAATTAATACCAATTGCTCTGGACAACCATTCATTACCAACACCTCTTCTTGGCAAAATGCCACATATAACAGGGCGCCCCCCCTTCTTCCTAATTATGTCTAGAGCTGTCCTGAATTTCTAACTAAATCCTCACTTCTACGCTTTTCCTACATCATTGCCTCCAGCACTGAGGCAAATAATAGGGTTGATCCCATTACCGTTCATGATGTTGTCAAGCCGGCTAACAATGTCCTCCATCCCAGCCCCAGGAAAGCAAACCCTCTGTCTCCTACTCCTGTCCTTCAAGCAGAATGCCCTATCCATGTATCTAACCTGGCTATCCCCAACAACAACAATATTCTTACCTTCCTTGTTGTCGTTCGTCGTGACGATCCCAGTAGTCGACTCATATTCGTCGGGTAGCACCGAGAATGCGTTGGAGGTTTCCACAAGAGTTTCCACAGCAGTCTCTTCTTCATCATTTCTGGCTTTCCATTCGTCTTCTTGATCGTCAACTTCGTCCCCTGCTGTCCAGCCACTGACCAGGATCCCTTCTAGACCTGAGGGGTCGAAAACAGGAGGACTACTACGAAACCTCTTGTTTCTCCTCGGTCAATCGCCGTATCTCCATCTTCGCTACCCTCAATTATTCCTTAAGCTGCTGGTAAAGTTGCTCGATGGAGGGCATCTTGGTTCAGTCCACGGGAGCACAAAGACCACTTCTTCACAGAGTTAGTAACAGCGTCACCACTGAGTTAAGTATAAGGTCACCCACTGGGAGTTAAGTAAGGTCACCACTGGAGTTAAGTACAGGTCACCACTGAGTTCTCAGGCCTGGGGATTTGTTAGGTTTTTTTATTTATCTATTTTGCCTAAGGACCATGTCACTTGTGAGCCTAATCGTGCACAGTTTATTATCGTCCTGTTCTACATAATTTGTCATTTCTGGAATATCGCTGGTATCCTCCTGGTAAAAAACTGAGTGGAAGTATGTGTTAAAATTTCTAACACATTTCCTTATCACTGGTTAGTGGAGGCTGACATGAGGAACTTTTGACGTTGGGGCCTATCTTGTCCCCTGATCTTACTTCTGTCCCATACTGAATGAATCCTTTTGGGGTTAGTCTTCGAATTCTCTTGCAACTTTAACCTATATAATCTCTTTTTGACCTTTTCTGATTCCCTTTTGTATTTCTCTTTTCTTAACTGAATATATTCGGTTCTTAATTGCCCCTCTCCTCTTTTGAGTTGCCTACATATTGCCTCTCTTTTGACCACTCAGATATTTTAAATATATTGTTTCCATTTAGGATCATTTTTGTTTGATCTGATTCCCCTATTTGGAAACATAATTTGACTGGAGCAGCTAGAACTTTGCCCTGGGGAAAGGCGTCATATCGGCAACCACACACAACTACCTGACCTTTGTCAGGTTCATTCAGTTTTTCAGCCCACCTAAGTAATTTTTCAGTCCTATGTGAAATCAGCCAAGCGAAAGTCAGGGAACGGAGACTTGATTGCCATTATTAGGGGAATTCCATGATATATTAAAACTGAGGTGATTTGTGATCACTTTCCACCAAGCCTCATCCATTAAACCTCATGATTATTAATTAGCTGTTTCCTGCTGCAAGAACCAAAAATAAAAGTCAAGGAGGTTATTTCCCCTAGTTGGCTCTGTCACAATAATGTTTTAAAAAACAATCCTGGATCGTATCAAGAAAGTCACCTGACTCTACGATTTCCTGTCAAATTGCTCCAGTCAATCTGTCTATAGTTGAAAATTCTCCCATTAGCACAACATTTTCGTATTGTAGATGCCTTACGAATTTGCGTCCAATAGGAAGTTTACTGCACTCCCTATCAAAGATTTCGGGGGGCCCTGTAAATCACACCCAAAAGTAGTTTTTCTCGGCCCCTCGAGGAAGCTGTAACCAAAACAGATTCAGTGGCTGACGCTTCTAATTTTATATCTTTGTCTAACACAAACAATTTAAATTGTAATTTTATATCTTGTTTAACACAACAATTTAAATTGTTTGGATCATCGCTACCCCACCCCCCTTTCCTGTTGACTCTGTCAGTGGGGAATAATTTATACCCTTGTTGTGACTTCAGGGGCTTCTCTCTATCTTTCAGATTGGCCCAGGTCTTGTTATGCAAAAATATCTATGTTTCCTGCGCTTCCAAATTTAAATTTTTAGCTCATTTTCTTATTTCTTACATCTGTTTTTAGTATAGAAAAACCTTAAGGGGAGCTAGTCCCTTGCTGCCCTTTTCTGCTGTCCCCCTTTGTTTTGCTGACCTGATTATTGTCTTTATTTTAACTTCATGCGTATGCCTTTTTTAAATTTACTGTTTCCAACCCAGTGTTTGGAAACCCTGTTTGTTTCCCACACAACCCATACCTTTATCTTCTATCAGTTTAAAATATGGCTTTTCCCAATGGCCTTCTCAAATTGGTTTGAAAGTGCTACCACCCCCCCAGAGAGGATGTACCCATCCTTGCATCATTTTCATGTTTGATAAAAGTTTTTTCAGTTGTCAATGAATGGGGATTTTTGAAAAGTTCCTTCCCAGTATTGTCTAGCCAGCCAATTTACCCCAAATTGCCCTAGAAAACCCATTTTTCCTACTCCCCTTTAGGCAAGATCTACTTGTTGGGCCCCCTCCCTTGACTTAATAAAATCTATAGTGACCTGTACTTATTAGCAGCTTTTTTCTCCCCCCTTCCCAAATACATTTCCACCACATGAGACAGAAAATGGGCTTGTTCCATTCCGGGCCTATATTACCAGTGTTAACTATGTCCCCAACACCGTCCAGGGAAAGCACACTTATCTCTCATCTTTTTTTTATTACAAAAAGACGGTCAAATATCTTACCTGAGAGTCCCCAACCACAAGAATGCGTTTTACTCTGTTAGCAGGGGCAGTAGTCCCCTTCCTTCACTGGCCCTGAAGTACATTCATCCTGAAGAACAGAGAAGCGTTTCCTACCTTCAATCTTCACTCTTAATTTCCTTATTTGATTCTCCTCCTTTATGGTTCCCATCGCCACTTGAGCAGGGGGCGGTTGCCCCCCTCACTGCGGTAGCCGTTGCTACCCCCCCACCACAGCCCTTCACGCGAGGGACAGACTCACCTCAGCTAGAAGCCTCATTCCCCACAACTCCACCCACCCACCTCCCCCAGACCCATTGAGGTGGCCCTTCAGCCTCTTAATCTCCCCCGGGAAAAGCAAGCCCTCCCCCTTCAACTCTCCAACCTCAATTTTTAAAAAACACTGCAAAAAGAAGCCATGCTTTGAAACCGCCCCAACTAATCCCAAAGCAGCTCAGGGTCTGTGCCTCACGTGAGGGACTACCACTGACCCCCATGTTAACATCGTTTGTTGTTTGACGTCTGCCCTGCAGCATCACCTGGACGATTTGTAAAAACCCAACCAAAAGGGAAAACATATAATATACCCCCAAGGCGAGAATAAGAAAAGATAAATCTTAATCAGTAAGTCTAAAATTTGTTTAGCGATGAGTCCCTACCTCCCTGGAGTCCCCCGGAGGGCATTCCAGAGGATCAACATCCCCCGGGGCCCCAGCCCATGACCGGCCCGGTAGACCCGGGCCTGATCAGCCAGGCGGGTACTGTGGCGCCCCGTTAGCCCAACGTAGGAACCATAGCCTGGTGACCGGCACTGACTTTAGGTATTGTCCAGCTCCCTTTGAAGACAACCAGGGGGTCTATGGTATTCCCTTATGCATGGTGGAAGGCTGTTGAACAGTCTTGGGCCCCGGACACTTAATGTGTGAATCTGAAAATGATTCTGATGTAAAGGGAGCTGTGGACAGGGACGGATTTTTTCTATGACATAATGAAGTTTAAAGCTGAGGGCCCCTAATCCGGAGGGGCCCCAGGAGCCACTTTCGTCTACATTGCTTCAAATTTTGGGTTACTGTATGAGGACGGGTTGCAAGGGGCCCCCCCATAACAGTTTAAGCTTCGGGGCCCCAAAGTGTGTGTGTACTCACCTAACTGTCCTCCAGTGCGGGGTTAATTTTCTTAACCTTCCTCGTAGGACATGTACTCGCCTAATTGGGGTTGAAGGGGTCGATTCATAGTCTTGTCCCGGCCTTCACTGGTAGTACTAGGCCACTCCCCCTGTTCCATGGCATGTGTGTGTGTGTGTGTGTGTGTGTGTGTGTGTGGGTTGTGTGTGTGTGTGTGTTGTGTGTGTGTGTGACGTTGCACCCTGCCCACTGTGTCTGGAGGAAAAATAAAACCCCTCACCTACACCCTGGCCAGGTGGGTTTTCCCTTGGGGAAGCGAAAAACCCCCCTTTGTTTAACGCACCTCCACTAAATTTGGACAGGGGGGGTGGGTAGGTGAGTAAACTACCCATCGCCCACTTGTAAATTCTCTGAGATGGTTAAGAGTGCTCGAGTGGTTTAAGGGGGAAAATAAATGCTTGGGGTTGGTTACACAAGGGGTTTGTCGGCCTTAAGGGTTAAGGGAAGGGAAAATACAGCCGCAGGAGGGCGAAGGGAAATTCCCAGTGGCCCCAGGTCAGTCCGCGCGCTCTTCCACACCTCGTACACCGGGTACTTACCCCCAGAGATGTGTATCTCCCGTGTTTTTAAAACGAGAGTGTGTATCTCCCCGTGTTTTAAAGAGAGATGTGTATTACAAAACCCCCTCACATAGGGGAGCTAACGACGCGTTTCGGTCTGATTTGGCCCCCAAATTTACAAAGTCAACTGACAGAAAAAGAGAGGAGCCAGAATATAAAAGCCAGCTGGCAGGGACGGGACAAGACAGGTGGGAGGAGTGGTAGTGAAAAGGCAGGTAGTAGTAGTGGTAAGTATTGTTAGTTAGTGGTAGTAGTAGTGGTATTTGTAGGGGGGAAAAAAGAAGTGGTAGTTTTTAAAGCAGGGGAGTGGTTGGGGGGGACAAAAATAGAAAGGGGGGGTGAAGGGGTTAGAGGCCAAAGGAGTGGGAAAGGAATTTTACCATGGCACCTGGGTCCTGGAGAGGGTTTTTCGGGGGGGTCAAGCCCCCGGGGGTCGGTTGAGACCGGCCTCGGGTGGATCGGTCTGATAACCAGGTGTTATGCGGCCGCCCGCAAACTGAAAAAATTTAAGAAAAAAGGGAAAACCTGCAACAGGCCTATTGGCCCATACGAGGCGGGCCCAAATTTCCCCTCCCGGCTTTAAGCCAATGCCCCAAACCTTTGTCAGGTCAGGTCACATTCATTAAGGGAAAGGGAAAAACACAGCAACTGCCTAGTAGCAAAGTAGTCAGGTTAAACTCACCCCAACCACACTCACTCATGTATTTATAAAACCTCTTTTTAAAGCTACACAACTTTTTAGCCTCTATAACGTACTCGGAGTTTTTTCCCATCACCACAACTTTACCAACCAGTGCTTTCCTTTCCCTTTCCTAAATCTAAATTTTTCCAACTTAAAAACCATTGCTGGGGAGTCCTTTTTAAAGTTAGATATTTTCGCCACCTTTAATCCCTTTTTTTATTCCTGTCTTCTATTTATACACTTCGTTATATCCCCCCTAATTCTACACGTTTTAGAGAGTGCAGATTCGGGCCCCTAGTCTATCCTTATTTCGAAACGTTTCGCCAAACCAGTAGGGCTTCTTCAGTCGGAAAGAAAGTTGTTAAAAGAAAAGATACTTGAAGACGATGTAACAGTCCATCCCCCTTTAAAGTCTTCAAGTATTTTGCTTCTATCAACTTTTCTGTACTCGACTGAAGACCTACTGTTAGGCGAAACGTTTCGAAATAAAGATCCAATGTTGCTTATGTGTTTACCTAACAACCTGTCGGTATTTTTACCATTTTAATTTTCAGCCCTTCCTCAGGGGGAAGATTTCTTAAGGGGATATCTTTGTCATCCCTCTGTTTCGTTTTCCCAGGCTTTATATCCATTCTGTATACGGTGACCAAAAAAACTGTGCAGCTAACTAAATGAGCCTAACCAAGGATTATGAGTTGAAAAAAACAACCTGGGCTTCTATTATTTATGCTTCTTGATATGAACCCCAATTCAAATTAAATTCAAATTCAAAGTTTATTTTTAAGGTTACAATGCGATTTTCAGAAATTTGGTTATTTTTTTGGTTTACATGTAGTAAAATTTGTTTACAGAGTGTACCACTAGAACGTTAGCATGGCTAGGCATTTCGGGGTACTTAGTTTTATTCTTAATTGTAAAAATATTACAATTTTTGAGGTAAGTTGGTATTATGGCTAGTGACTTTAAAAAATAGTTTATGAGTTTTTGCAATGTGAATGCTTTTGTTTTGGCACGTATATAGTTTCGTATTGGGAGTATACAGGATTCATTATTTTTTTGACTGAGATTTAATATTTCGTTTATGGTCAAATGATGAGCGAGTGTAAGGGAACCCCAGGTGGTATTCGTTTTTGTTAGTTGACGGGGGGTGTATCAGGGGATAAGATGTTTTTAATGGTAGTTTTTGAGGTGAAAAGTTGGTCTGAGTTCTAGAGTTCTCAGGAGGGTTTTCTGATTTTAGGGCCCTTTGCATACATTGAAATTTTTTTAAGGGGTTTAGTCGGACCGGGGAATGCGTAGAGATGTTTGTGTCTGGTGTTATGCCTGTGGGTTCTGTCACCCAACTATCGAAAGCGTTTTAGGTCAAAGGTTGATATTGGGGTTTAAGGCCCTGTAGATATAGATTGCCAAGTTGTGTGGGATGTACTGAACGGGAGTAAGTTTTTGATCTTTGAAGAGTGGGGGGGGTGCTGCCAGGGTGGGTTTAGTGATTATTCTTATGCGCTTTTTGTTGGGGTTATTATTGGCTTTAGGTGTGTTTTGCAGTTTTCCCCAAGCACAAATGCAAGGGAGGTATGGATAAATAAGTGAGTGGTAAGTGTGAGAAGGCATTTTGCGGACGTAGATGTTTTGGGGGAGGATCCCAAACCCTTTTGGAACTTTTTTTGGGTATATGTGGTTGGGTGCTGAAATTCGGTTGTTTTTCAAGGTTAAGCCCAGGAATTTTCCCCATTATTTTTGGTAAATTTGAGTGTTGTCAATCTTAATGTTTAATTTGTGATCTCCTGTCTGTACCAAACATAATATAGTAGGTTTTGTCAGTGTTTTAAGGTAGTTTATTGGCTGTCTCCAAATCGATATTTTAAACAGCTCCTCATTCACAATGGTGTTGGGGGGCAAAATTAGGGGGAGAGATGAAAAGTCGGTCTCAGCAAAGAGAATGGGGTTCAGGGGTTGGGATTTCGTTTTGGGAAAGGGCATTGTTTTGAGGAAGAGCAGGGGCCAAGGACACTTCCCTGCGGAACTCCCGTATCAATGGCCGTGTTGCTGAGCTGTGTCTTTATGGTGACGTACTGTACCTTTAGTAATGTAAGTTTGAAAAAAGCAAGGCCCTGGCCTTTTTATACCCTAGTGGCAAGTTTGGGAGGATTTGGTGGTTTACTGTGTCAAAAGCTTTTTTAGGGTCAATAAAAATTCCTAGTGGTATTCCCTTTTTTTCCAATGCTGTGTAAAACAGATCTGCATTTTTTTGATTGATCATAGTGTTTTTTTTTTCCTGAATCCAAATGGCGGGGTTGGTTTGTTTTGAGCCGTTATAAAGAAAATAGTTCCTGTGCACGAGTTTCTCAAAGATTTTGGATGCATGGTAAGTTTGATATGGCCCTTTGTTGTTTAAGTCGTAGGGCACCCCCTTTTTGTATTTGGGGTAACCCCTTTCCACTTGAGTAGTTTCGGGAAAGGTGCTAGTCTCTATTGATTGTTTAAAAGAATGAAAAAAAGCATGCGAAAAGGACATGGGGGGCGCTTGACAGTAATGGGGGGGACTGAGACAGATTCCCCCCAGTTATTTTTAAGTGACTTTATGATCCAATACTTCCGTGGGGGTCAGTTGGGAAAAAATAGAAGGAATTAGGGAAATTACCCATCTAGGTTTCCCGGCATGGGCATTGGATGTGGGGTTTTACTGGCGAGATTAGATCCTATGTTTAGAAGAAGTTCGTTTTATCTTTTTAGCTTTCTTGTTTATTATTTGCTTTTACTGCGAAAACTTAGCATGTTGTTTGTATCAGATTCTGTAACCAGAAATCCTAAAACTTTTTTTTTGCAATCCTAATATTAAGATCTACTTTTTTTTGTTTTTAGTGGCATGGTTATTGTCCTGTCCCCATTTAGAATTTGCATTTGTCAATATTAAACTGATCTGCCCCTTCTCCGACCACTGCATAGTTATTTTAAATCTTCCTGGAGTGCTGTAATGTCCCGTCTTCCCCCGGCCCCCCAAAAAGCAGGGTCACCTGGCATCAATGCCCATGAATGTTTGTGTTTGTAGAGTGTGTCACAAGCATCTGAGGGTCACAAGTAGATGATAGTCACAAGCAGCTGACAGTCACACAGATCAAGTGTTCAGCAAAGTGCTGAGTCTTACAGGACATAACCTTGATGACCTACACACAACACTGTTGGAGTCCCGTTGTCAGACATAAACAACATTGATGAGTAAGATACATGTGCAACAATTGAATGTATTCAGTGTCGAAACGTTTCGCCTACACAGTAGGCTACTTTAGCTCCATGGAGCTGAACTCTTCTCCAGGCTGAGGGACTGACCACCTCAAATACTTTTTCTCCAAGGTTGATGGACTGATTACATCATCTTTATTTCAGTATTTGACTGAAGAAGTCTACTGCATAGGAACGTTTATAATAAAGATACCCAAAAGTTGCAATGTGTCTTGTCTTCGAGTTGAGTTTTCTTATGTTCTTATGACCGGCAGTATGGCGTCTGGCGCCGCCATGGAAGCGTGACGTCACACGTACACATCACATCTGAGAACAACAAAAGATGTGTTGTAGCATTTTCGTAGTGTAATAAGCCAGATTCAGATGTACGTTTGTGTTGTGGTGGGATGTTAGAGCAGACAATGGAGTGGTGAGTTGCTGGTGCTGTGTGGCCAATTACTGTAAGTCACGTCCCGGGGGAGCAGCCATGGGGGCCGTTGGATCAACATCAAGTAGCTACAGCTTCCCCCATCCTACATTTACACCCCGATGAAGACGCACAACAGTAGGGGGCTAGTGGCGAGATATCTTTACATAAAAAAACATTGGGCGGGAAAAAATACTAATTTTTGGTTTCCCCTTTTTTTAAAAAAATAGACCCTACCCGTAAAAGGTTTCTAAATTTGGCCTCACCCTCTTAAAATATGATATTCCCCGCACTAAAATGGAAGGAAAGGTAGAAAACATTGTCGATAAATATTTTTTTCGTATGACTTTTTTAAATTTAGCGCCCAGATACGGGGAATAATAATTAAAAAAAATAAAATAAATAATGTTGATAAATACAACATCACTGGTTTGGCACCTGTTGCTAGAGAGGGCGGATTAGTCGTCTTTACATCTCTACTGCTGCTGTTGACTCTGCTGTACGTGACTAAAGAAGCCTACTGTGTAGGCGAAACGTTTCGGGATAAAGATACCCAACTGTGGCACATGTGTGTTATCAAATCAGTGTTACTGTACAGTGAGAGACTATGATAACATCAGAACAACCACCAGGTCGTCAACACTTTACCAAGAACAACCAGACTGGCTGGTGTGTTAGATTTATAACATTGGTAGGAAGCTACGAATTCTATCTGCCTTTTAAAGGTATGATTAAGTTGTAATAAGATAGGCTTGGATGATAATTAAAGGTGAGAAAGTTCCACTGTGGGCGACACAGTCCCACTGTAACATTGTTCCAATAGAACCTTGTTCTGTAATGTGGGTGTAGTGTTCACTCTTCACAACAGTAATAATGAACCTGTCACATCCTCTATACACAACTCACTGCTTTCCATATAATGAAAATCACATTGATTAATTGGGTTTAAAATCTATCGACTATACAAGTGTTATTAAGTCTACACCTCACCTGCTCACCATGAGTCAAAAATAACACCTAAAATTGGAATGAAAGTAAACTCAGTGTATATATATATATATATATATATATAATTATATATATATATATATATATATATATATATATATATATATAATATATATATATATATATATATATATAATATCGTTGCAATAGTGTGCTTCGGTACACTTTCTGTCACCATTATGTACACTAAGCGACTTCAACAATAGTAGTTTTTCGGGCCCAGCGGACCAGCTCAGAATGGCCCAGTGTGAAATTTCACACCTGGCTGATAACCGATTTGGGTCATCACCTGACTGACCCCCGCCCCCCCACCCCCCCCCGTTCCTGCGTCAATTTCTATTGCTTCACAGCCCCCCCCCCACTCCCTCCTCTTTCCTCCCCTTATTTCTGAACTCCCCCTTTCTCCTCATTGGAAATAAGTCACTATATCTTTATTCCTTATTTTAATACCCATCTTATTTTCTTGAATAAATTGCCTCTTCAATATACTCTTTCTTAAACCGTGTTTTTTTTTTGTCTTTATTTAGGGGTGATATGTTATGCTGATCCTCAGCTCACACAAGAAGGTCCAGGCTCGATCCCAGGCATGGGTGAAACACTGGGCATGTTTCCTTACACCTGATGTCCCTCTTTGCCTAGAGGTAATTAGGTACTTAGGTGTTAGTCATCTTACACCTGCTGCTGTCTACCTAGAGGTAAGTAGGTACCTGGGCGTTAGTCACCTTACACTTGCTGCTGTCCCTGTTCGCCTAGCAGTAAGTAGGTACCTGGGTGTTAGTCACCTTGCACCTGCTGTCACAACTTACCTAGCAGTAACTAGGTACCAGGGTGTTAATCACCTGGTGTGGGTTGCATCCTGGGGGACAAAATTAACGTAAATTGCTGGAAAATGCTCTACGGTTTGTATAAGTTGTATCATGTACTTATAGAAATATAGATTATTATTATTATCATTATTATTAGTAGTAGTAGAAGCAGTAGTAGTATTAGTATTATTTATTTATTTTTTATTAACACATCGGCCGCATCCCACCAAGGCAGGGTGGCCCGAAAAAGAAAAACTTTCACCATCATTCACTCCATCACTGTCTTGCCAGAAGGGTGCTTTACACTACAGTTTTTAAACTGCAACATTAACACCCGTCCTTCAGAGTGCAGGCACTGTACTTCCCATCTCCAGGACTCAAGTCCGGCCTGCCGGTTTCCCTGAATCCCTTCATAAATGTTACTTTGCTCACACTCCAACAGCACGTCAAGTATTAAAAACCATTTGTCTCCATTCACTCCTATCAAACATGCTCACGCATGCCTGCTGGAAGTCCAAGCCCCTCGCACACAAAACCTCCTTTACCCCCTCCCTCCAACCTTTCTTAGGCCGCCCCTCCCCCGCCTTCCTCCACTACAGATTTGTATACTCTTGAAGTCATTCTGTTTCGCTCCATTCTCTCTACATGTCCGAACCATCTCAACAACCCTTTCCTCAGCCCTCTGGACAACAGTTTTGGTAATCCCGCACCTCCTCCTAACTTCCAAACTACGAATTCTCATGCATTATATTCACACCACACATTGCCCTCAGACATGACATCTCCACTGCCTCCAGCCTTCTCCTCGCTGCAACATTCATCACCCATGCTTCACACCCATATAAGAGCGTTGGTAAAACTATACTCTCATATATTCCCCTCTTTGCCTCCAAGGACAAAGTTCTTTGTCTCCACAGACTCCTAAGTGCACCACTCACCTTTTCCCCTCATCAATTCTATGATTCACCTCATCCTTCATAGACCTATCTGCTGACACGTCATCTCCCAAATATCTGAAAGCATTCACCTCCTCCATATGCTGTCCCTTAATAATGGGAGATATCACGAAAGCACTTGGAATTTCGCAATTTGTATCACGTAGTTATTCTGCATATAGTGATATCACCTGTTTATAGTGATCTTATTGCTATTTATATATTATTATATATATATATATTATTATATATAATATATATATATATATATATATATATATATATTATATATATATATATATATATATATATATATATATATACATATATATATATATATATATATATATTTATATATATATATATATATATATATATATATATATATATATATGTATTATGGAGTCATATGACTCTTCGTCATGTATTTAAATTTTATTTCCATGGTAGAGAGAGAGTGTTAGTAGTTTTAACCACAGGTTTGGTAAGTTGAAGGAGGAAGAAGGGTAAGTAAGGATGGAATGTGGAAAAGAGTGGGTGGAGAGAGAGAGAGAGAGAGAGAGAGAATGACCCACAAACCAGGGCAGGTCGGGAGAAAACTTGATCAGTTTTGGGCGAGGCAGAAGCCATCATCTAATATTCTAAGGTATATTATGTTATACCAGTTTGCGTGATGACCAGCCATCAGGAAATGTGTTTCTCTTTTGTGTTTCTCTACTCTCTAAATGTGTTTTTCTACTGTCCCCTAAATGTGTTTCGTATCTGTATCTCATCATATTTCTCGAGTGTCTTAAAGTGTGTTTCTTTACTGGCGTCAAGACAGTGTTCTTGACTGGAAGATCAACACAGTGTGAGCATGACGTCTGGACACCAGTTACTCCACACACCCACTGACTCTTCCAGTCAATTCATAAACTGACAACCTAGACCTTGTAACACTTGACTCTTGCTACAGAGAATAAACTAACCTCATCGCTGTCAGTAAAGGAGAACAACAACAACAGTAAAAACAACTGGGTCATGTCATGAGAAGGTTGACCTTGTTTCCCAGTGTTAGGCACAAGGACATAAGTGCAGCTAATGTCCCAATACTGGGACATAGAAGGGGTATATATATAGGTATAAAGTCAGCTGCAAAGTATAATATAATGGTGGCGGTGGTGGTAGCACTTGTGGTGGTAGTAGTACTTGTGGTAGTAGTAGTACTTGTGGTAGTAGTAGTAGTAGTAGTAGTAATTGTGGTAGTAGTAGTTGTAGTACTTGTGGTAGTAGCAGTAGTAATAGTACTTGTGGTAGTAGTAGTAGCAGTGGTGGTAGTAGTACTTGTGGTAGTAGTAGTACTTGTGGTAGTAGTAGTAGTAGTAGTAGTAGTAGTAGTAGTAGTAGTAGCAGCAGTGGTGGAAGTAGTAGTAATACTTGTGATATTCTCTGAATGTCGTGTTTACACTGTATTTCCGCCGAGTTGTGTTCCTGTGTTGTCATCTTCTCTTTCTCACTCCTTCAGTGGGAAACACTGTGTTACCTACTCCTTCAGTGGGAAGCACAGTGTTTCCCACTCCTTCAGTAGGAAGCACAGTGTTTCCCACTCCTTCAGTGGGAAACACAGTGTTACCCACTCCTTCAGTGGGAAACACAGTGTTACCCACTCCTTCAGCGGGGAAACACAGTGTTTCCCACTCCTTCAGTGGGAAACACAGTGTTACCCACTCCTTCAGTGGGAAACACAGTGTTACCCACTCCTTCAGCGGGAAACACAGTGTTACCCACTCCTTCAGTGGGAAGTTTAACATACTGTTTTTGTGTTCGCCTTATGGTCTCTTGACATTTTTACGCTGACCTTGTTGTTGCTGTGGTATTTAGTAAACTTTTATAACACCAGTGTTGGCCCTCACCTTCAACACTGTCACTCATAAACACCAGTGTTGGCCCTCACCTTCAACACTGTCACTCAGAAACCCCCAGTGTTGGCCCTCACCTTAAAACACTGTCACTCATAAACACCAGTGTTGGCCCTCACCTTCAACACTGTCACTCAGAAACACCAGTGTTGGCCCTCACCTTCAACACTGTCACTCATAAACACCAGTGTTGGCCCTCACCTTCAACACTGTCACTCAGAAACACCAGTGTTGGCCCTCACCTTCAACACTGTCACTCATAAACACCAGTGTTGGCCCTCACCTTCAACACTGTCACTCAGAAACACCAGTGTTGGCCCTCACCTTCAACACTGTCACTCAGAAACACCAGTGTTGGCCCTCACCTTCAACACTGTCACTCAGAAACACCAGTGTTGGCCCTCACCTTCAACACTGTCACTCAGAAACACCATGTTGGCCCTCACCTTCAACACTGTCACTCAGAAACCCCCATGTTGGCCCTCACCTTAAAAACACTGTCACTCAGAAACACCAGTGTTGGCCCTCACCTTAAAACACGTCACTCAGAAACACCAGTGTTGGCCCTCACCTTCAACACTGTCACTCAGAAACACCAGTGTTGGCCCTCACCTCCAACACTGTCACTCAGAAACACCAGTGTTGGTCTTCACCTCCAACACCTTATCTTCAACACATTACCATCACCGTAACACTCATTCTTCAACACTCTGCCACACTAAGTAACTATCTACATTTACCTGCGTAACCCATAATATTATTTTTACAATAATCTGGTCACAGACCAGGCCGCGGGGGCGTTGACCCCCGAAATCCTCTCCAGGTATACTCCAGATATACATAACATACCCATACAACGTACATTGTGTAAATTTTGAAGCTAGAATGACCCAGTTAAGTCAAACAATGTGACTTGCTGACATGAAGGTCGAAGGATCAAGGGATCGGTGTAAGTTCGGGTGAAACCGAACCCCCTGACTCCTCCAGCAAAGGTAGATGGGTGCCTCAGTACCGTAATCTTGACGGCCAGGTGGCACACACCTCATGAGTGTCTTATATATGGCACTGAAGGGGAGCAGTGTCATATAGGGGTGCCACATGTGCCATACACATGTGGCATCCCTACTGCTAGTTACTTTTGTTTTTTCTAGTGGGCAGCCTGGGATTAAACAGTGGACCAGCATCAGTGACAGATGAGGGAGGTCAGGTGCAGTGTGTGTAGCAGCGATCAGAGGTGAGGGAGATCAGGTATTGTGCTCAACTAGCATTAAGTAACAGGTGAGAGGGAGATCAGGTGCAGTGTCTAACATGCAATCAGTGTCGGATGGAGGAATTCATGTACAGTTTCTGATAGCCAGTCTTCTTACAGTCGTACCTGATTGGTAATGTGAGATACTACAATTTCATAAGACAATGATTATCTTCAACACAGACAGTGTTCTTGTCGTGGTGATATACACCACAACACACACACAGTGTTCCTGTTATGATGACATACACCCACAACATACACAAAGTGTTCCTGACATGGTGACATACACCAGAACACACACACAGTGCACCAGAGAATGGAAAAAGTACAGAAGGCAAAGGATCCAGGAAAATAAGATTAGTCGAAGAGCCAGAAACGAGTATGCACAGATAAGGAGGGAGGCCCAGCAACAGTATGAAAACAGCATAACATCGAAAGTCAAGTCTGACCCAAAACTGCTGTGTAGCCACATTAGGAGGAAGACAACAGTCAAAGACCAGGTAATCAGACTGAGGACAGAAGGTGGGGAACTCACAAGAAACAATCAAGAGGTATGTGCGGAGCTCAACAAGAGATTTAAGGAAGTATTTACAGTAGAGACAGGAAGGACTCTGGGAAGACAGCACAGAAGGGAACATCAACAGGGAATATACCAACAAGTATTGGATGACATACACACAACTGAGGAGGAGGTGCAGAAGCTGCTAAGTGACCTTGATACCTCAAAGGCAATGGGACTGGACAACATCTCCCCCGTGGGTCCTTAGAGAAGGAGCAGAGATGCTGTGTGTGCCACTAACCACAATCTTCAACACATCCCTTGAAACTGGGCAACTACCTGAGGTATGGAAGACGGCAAATGTAGTCCCCATTTTTTAAGAAAGGAGACAGAAACGAGGCACTAAACTACAGACCTGTGTCACTGACGTGTATATTATGCAAAGTCATGGAGAAGATTATCAGGAGGAGATTGGTGGAGCACCTGGAACACAACAAGACTATTAGTGACAACCAGCACGGATTCATGGAAGGCAAATCCTGTGTCACAAACCTTTTGGAGTTTTATAACAAAGTAACAGAAGTAAGACACGAGAGAGAGGGGTGGGTTGATTGTATTTTCCTGGACTGCAGGAAGGCCTTTGCCACAGTTCCACACAAGAGATTAGTGCAGAAGCTGGAGGATCAGGCGCATATAACAGGGAGGGCACTGCAATGGATCAGAGAATACCTGACAGGGAGGCAAAAACGAGTCATGGTACGTGATGAGGTATCACAGTAGGCACCTGTGACGAACGGGGTCCCACAGGGGTCAGTTCTAGGACCAGTGCTATTTTTGGTATATGTGAACGACATGATGGAAGGGATAGACTCAGAAGTGTCTCTGTTCGCAGATGATGTAAACTTAATGAGGAGAATTAAATCCGATGAGGATCAGGCAGGACTACAAAGAGACCTGGACAGGCTGGACACCTGGTCCAGCAACTGGCTTCTCGAAT
Source organism: Cherax quadricarinatus (assembly GCF_026875155.1). Classification (NCBI taxonomy): domain Eukaryota; kingdom Metazoa; phylum Arthropoda; class Malacostraca; order Decapoda; family Parastacidae; genus Cherax; species Cherax quadricarinatus. The sequence continues at coordinate 23,784,314 of NC_069453.1, forward strand.
TCAACCCCGCCAAATGCAAAGTCATGAAGATTGGGGAAGGGCAAAGAAGACTGCAGACAGAGTATAGGCTTGGTGGCCAAAGACTGCAAACCTCACTCAAGGAGAAAGATCTTGGGGTGAGCATAACACCGAGCACGTCTCTGGAAGCACACATCAACCAGATAACTGCTGCAGGAGGACAGAAGGGTTAGGGGAGACATGATAACGACATACAAAATACTGCCTGGAATAGATGAGGTGGGCAGAGACAGGATGTTCCAGAGATGGGACACAGAAACAATTGGTCACAATTGGAATCTGAAGACTTAGACGAGCCAAAGGGATGTTAGGAAGTATTTCTTCAGTCATAGAGTTGTCAGGAAGTGGAACAGTCTAGCAAGTGATGTAGTGGAGGCAGGAACCATACATAGCTTTAAGATGAGGTATGATAAAGCTCATGGAGCAGGGAGAGAGAGGACCTAGTAGCGTCCAGTGAAGAAGCGGGGCCAGGGAGGTTACCTGAGGCATGGAAGACAGCAAATGCAGTCCCAATCTTTAAAAAAGGAGACAGACATGAAGCATTAAACTACAGACCAGTGTCACTGACATGTATAGTATGCAAAATCATGGAGAAGATTATCAGGAGAAGAGTGGTGTAACACCTAGAAAGGAACGATCTCATCAACAGCAGCCAACATGGTTTCAGGGACGGGAAATCCTGTGTCACAAACCTACTGGAGTTCTATGACATGGTGACAGCAGTAAGACAAGAGAGAGAGAGGGGTGGGCGGATTGCATTTTCTTGGACTGTAAGAAGGCGTTTGACACAGTTCCACACAAGGGATTGGTGCAAAATCTGGAGGACCAAGCAGGGATAACAGGGAAGGCACTACAATGGATCAGGGAATACTTGTCAGGAAGACAGCAGCGAGTCATGGTACGTGGCGAGGTGTCAGGGTGGGCACCTGTGACCAGCGGGGTCCTACAGGGGTCAGTCCTAGGACCAGTGATGTTTCTGGTATTTGTGAACAACATGACGGAAGGAATAGACTCCGAAGTGTCCCTGTTTGCAAATGATGTGAAGTTGATGAGAAGAATTCAATCGGACGAGGACCAGGCAGAGCTATAAAGGGATCTCAACAGGCTGCAGACCTGGTCCACCAGCTGGCTCCTGGAGTTCAACCCCACCAAGTGCGAAGTCTTGAAGATTGGGGAAGGGCAAAGAAGACCGAAAACGGAGTACAGTCTAGGGGGGCACAGACTACAAACCTCACTCACGGAAAAAGATCTTGGGGTGTGTATAACACCGAGCACATCTCCTGAGGCACACATCAACCAAATAATTGCTGCAGCACATGGGCGCCTAGCAAACCTCAGAACAGCATTCCGCCATCTTAATAAGGAATCGTTCAGGACCCTGTACACCGTGTACATTAGGCCCATATTGGAGTATGCGGCACCAGTTTGGAACCCACACCTAGCCAAGCACGTAAAGAAACTAGAGAAAGTGCAAAGGTTTGCAACACGACTAGTCCCAGAGCTAAGAGGTATGTCCTACGAGAAGAGGTTAACTGAAATCCACCTGACGACACTGGAGGACAGGAGAGATAGGGGGGACATGATAACGACGTATAAAATACTGAGAGGAATTGACAAGGTGGACAAAGACAATGTTCCAGAGATGGGATACAGCAATAAGGGGACACAGTTGAAGGTTGAAGACACAGATGAATCACAGGGATGTTAGGAAGTATTTCTTGTGTCACAGAGTAGTCAGGAAGTGAAATAGTTTGGGAAGCGATGTAGTGGAGGCAGGATCCATACATAGCTTTAAGAAGAGGTATGATAAAGCTTATGGTGCAGGGAGAGTGACCCAGTAGCGACTAGTGAAGAGGCGGGGCCAGGAGCTATGACTCGTCCCCTGCAACCACAACTAGGTGAGTACAACTAGGTGAGTACACACACAGTGTTCCTGTCGTGGTGACATACACTAGAACACACAGTGTTCCTGTCTTGGTGACATACACCAGAACACACAGTGTTCCTGTCGTGGTGACATACACCAGAACACACAGTGTTCCTGTCGTGGTGACATACACCAGAACATACAGTGTTCCTGTCGTGGTGACATACACCAGAACATACAGTGTTCCTGTCGTGGTGACATACACCAGAACACACAGTGTTCCTGTCGTGGTGACATACACCAGAACACACAGTGTTCCTGTCGTGGTGACATACACCAGAACACACAGTGTTCCTGTCGTGGTGACATACACCAGAACACACACTGTTATTGTGGTGCTCCAGAAGTACAGTACATGATCAATTTGATGGTTCCATTGTGTCGTAGAAAGACCTTGGCAGAATCATTCGTGTTCATGTCGTAAAGAGTTATTTTTTTCAGGTAACTCAGACGTGAAGGAGGAAGTCTGCATCAGTCTCCCTGGTGAATAACACACTGGGCGACACGTGTTTATTTTTGAGAGACGTTTTACCCACCAGGATATAATGACAAAGGAGATTTAAATATATGAAAGTAGAGGCGTTCTCCTGATCAGGAAACAAGGCAAGTGTCCTGACACTGGTGTTGCTGTTGTTGTTTTAGTCGTGAGGATACAAAACATGTGTCACCTGACAGGTGTTGTTCACACACCTATCCATTCATAGCATCAAGGCACATTCCTAGCCTCTCTATCCTTGAAGGTACTGCGTGGTATGAGACTGCCAGAGTGTATCCAGAGGGCAGATGACCAGCAGTCTTGACCCCGACCTTTGTATCTTACTTCCTGTATCTTATTATTGTGATCTCTGCTGAAATACTGTACCTGTTTGAGCAGTCTTGGCTCCAACTCTGTCTGTACCAGCTTCCTGTACCCTGGTACTGTACTTTCTTGGGTAAGGTTGAACGTGCTTGAGCAGTCAATACTACGACCTCTGTATTAGCTTCCTGTACCCTGGTATTGTACTCTCCTCATGGGTGACTGCTACTCTCAAGGTGCTACGAGATTCCATTGCAAATCTTGAATATTCTTATACGTCTTCGTGCTCATATAAGACGCACAAGCAGCACTCGACAATTATCACCTCTCATGTGTGAAATCACATGTGTGAACGTAACACAAACACACACACTGTTTTTATCGAATTTCATTTGATATAGCGGCCCGTTTGTGTACAGTCTTAGCCTTGTGTTCATCCATGGTTAGAGTCTCTTGCAGGAGTGATCTCTCTCTCTCTCTCTCTCTCTCTCTCTCTCTCTCTCTCTCTCTCTCTCTCTAATTAATCATCCCTCCCCCCTCGACAATGGTGTTAAATTAGCATGCCAGAGTGGTCAGTGATATGCTTCTGGCCATGGTCTGGTATATGTTAGTGGTCCGCAATATGTATCTTCCAGACACAGCCTTCTCGGAACAGACCAGGGTATGCATATACACGTATATTATGCTATTATACACGCTTGACATACTTCACACTCACCGTATATTAGTATTAAAGACTACGGCGAGCTTATTCTGGCAGTCTACGCTCCTTGAACTTTGAAGAAGAAAGAGGGGAAGGGTCAGACGAAGAATGAAAAGAAGAAGGGAAAGAAGAATATGTGGATTATTTTTATTTTAGGAAAATTGGATAATTCACGACCAAGGAGGAAAATCAGATGATGTAGGATAGGTAATCAGACGATGTAGCTCAGATAAAGGCCATAATGGATCCCTGAGGGATCACACACACACACACACACACATATAGGAATGAGATTATACTTGACAACCAGCACGGTTTCAGGGAAGGGAATTCCTGTGGAGTTTTACGACAAGGTGACAGAAGTAAGACAAGAGAGGGGTGGGTAGACTGCATTTTCCTTGACTGCAAGAAGGCTTTCGACACAGTTCTGCACAAGAGATTAGTGCAAAAGCTGGAGGAGCAGACACAAATAACAGGAAAGGCACTGCAATGGATCAGAGAATACCTGACAGGAAGGAAACAAAGAGTGATGATACGTGACGAGGTGTCAGTGTGGGCGCCTGTGACGAGCGGGGTTCCACAAGGGTCAGTCCTGAGACCGGTGCTGTTTCTGGTATATGTGAATGACATGGCGGAAGGAATAGATTCAGAGGTACCCTTGTTTATAGACGATGTGAAGCTAATGCAAAGAATACAAACGGATGAGGATCAGGTAGGACTACAAAAGGATCACACACACACACACACACACACACACACACACACACACACACACACACACACACACACACACACACACACACCCACACACAGTTTTTTCCGGGCTAGGGAGTGTACTACTGCTTGCTGTAAGACAGGAAGTGGATAGACCTTTGGCACCACGTAGCAAGGTCTCCAGCCACCACAACATGGAGGATAGCAAGTGGATAGACTCCAGCACCAGAGAGTGGCGCTCTATCCATCAAAAGCCAGATCACAGGAACTACTGTGAAAAACACATGTCAACTGTGACTTCCTCTGGAAAAATCAAAGTCTTTACTCACGCTACGGTACATGATATATATATTTAAAATGTCCTCGTGGGTATACCTTTTATTGTTACGTAAAACGTATATTATGTACATATTTAGCCTAGGATTTTATGGTCATATATAATATACATTATTATATATATATATATATATATATTATATATATATATATATATATATATATATATATATATATATGTGTGTGTGTGTGTGTGTGTGTGTGTACTCACCTATTTGTGGTTGCAGGGGTCGATTCATAGCTCCTGGCCCCGCCTCTTCACCGGTTGCTACTGGGCCCTCTCTCTCCCCGCTCCATGAGCTTTATCAAACCTCGTCTTAAAACTGTGTATGGTTCCTGCCTCCACTACGTCATTTTCTAGGCTATTCCACTGCCTTACAACTCTATGACTGAAGAAATACTTCCTACTATCTGACTCATTTGTGTCTTCAACTTCCAATTGTGGCCTCTTGTTTCTGTGTCCCCTCCCTGGAACATCCTGTCTTTGTCCACCTTGTCTATTCCACGCAGTATTTTATATGTCGTTATCATGTCTCCCCTGACCCTCCTGTCCTCCAGTGTCGTCAGGCCGATTTCCCTTAATCTTTCTTCATAGGACATTCCCCTTAGCTCTGGAACTAACCTTGTCGCAAACCTTTGTACTTTCTCTAGTTTCTTGACGTGCTTTATCAAGTGCGGGTTCCAAACAGGTGCTGCATACTCCAGTATGGGCCTGACATACACGGTGTACAGTGTCTTGAACGATTCCTTACTAAGGTATCGGAATGCTGTTCTCAGGTTTGCCAGGCGCCCATATGCTGCAGCAGTTATCTGGTTGATGTGTGCTTCTGGAGACATGCTCGGTGTTATACTCACCCCAAGATCTTTCTCCTTGAGTGAGGTTTGCAGTCTTTGGCTACCTAGCCTATACTCGGTCTGTGGTCTTCTGTTCTCAGTAGTAGTAACCAGTTACCAGTAACCACTGTGCCAGTTGACTCACGACCAACCGTCTCTGCCTGAGTCACTGTCTGAACTCATGTGCTGACCTGGCAGTATTCAAAGACCCCCTCACATATGGGTACTGTGGGCGGCCGGTCAGTCAGTTATACGAGAGAGAGCAGGGAGATAGGTACGGCTGTAAGGGCGCTACTCACCTTGTCTGTAATTATACGTACTACCAGCCTACGTGAGTATTACTTTACCCAATCCACGTCGAACTCCCACATGATACTGTGTCCTTCCCCTATCTTCATGACTTTGCATTTGGCAGGATTAAATTCGAGAAGCCATTTGCTGGACCAGGTGTCCAGTCTGTCCAGGTCTCTTTGAAGTCCTGCCTGGTCCTCATCAGATTTAATTCTCCTCATTAACTTCACATCATCTGCAAACAGGGACACTTCTGAGTCTAACCCTTCCATCATGTCGTTCACATATACCAAAAATAGCACTGGTCCTATGACCGACCCCTGTGGGACCCCGCTCGTCACAGGTGCCCACTGTGATACATCATTACGTACCATGACTCGTTGTTGTCTCCCTGTCAGGTATTCTCTGATCCATTGCAGTGCCCTTCCTGTTATATGCGCCTGATGCTCTAGCTTCTGCACTAATCTCTTGTGAGGAACTGTGTCAAAGGCCTTCTTGCAGTCCAAGAAGATGCAATCAACCCACCCCTCTCTCTCGTGTCTTCTGTTATTTTATCATAAAACTCCAGAAGGTTTGTGACACAGGATTTGCCTTCCATGAATCCGTGCTGGTTGGCATTTATACTCTTGTTCCATTCCAGGTGCTCCACCACTCTCCTCCTGATAATCTTCTCCATAATTTTGCATACTATACACGTCAATGACACAGGTCTATAGTTTAGTGCCTCTTTTCTGTCTCCTTTTTTAAAAATGGGAACTACATTTGCCGTCTTCCATACCTCAGGTAGTTACCCAGTTTCCAGGGACGTGTTGAAGATTGTGGTAAGTGGCACGCACAACATATCTGCTCCCTCTCTAAGGACCCACGGGGAGATGTTGTCCGGTCCCATTGCCTTTGAGGTATCGATGTCCCTTATCAGTTTCTTCACCCCCTCCTCATCTGTATGTGTGTGTGTGTGTGTGTGTGTGTGTGTGTGTGTGTGTGTGTGTGTGTGTATGTGTATGTGTGTGTGTGTGTAAGTGTATATATATATGTGTGTGTGTGTGTGTGTGTGTGTGTGTATGTGTATGTGTGTGTGTGTGTAAGTGTATATATATGTGTGTGTGTATGTGTGTGTGTGTGTGTGTGTGTGTACTCACCTATTTGTACTCACCTATTTGTGGTTGCAGGGGTCGAGTCACAGCTCCTGGCCCCGCCTCTTCGCTGATTGCGTGTGTGTGTGTGTGTGTGTGTGTGTGTGTGTGTGTGTGCTCAATAATGACCCACATGGAGACAGAAACTCACGAGACTAATCTATTTGTATATCTGGACCCCCTTCTGGGACCCTCTTCATGAGAAGAGGGTACCAGAAGGGGGTCGAAATACATACTTGGGAAAGGGTAGATTCCGTCTGGCCTCTCCTGATTCATACAAGGCTATCACTAACTATCGTTAAACTGCCTTGGTAAATATACTCGTAGACGGTGTTGACGATACGTGGTATAAACAGCCTAGGTGGTGATCGTGTCACAGTGTGGGTGGTGACCACTGATAGTGGGTGGTGATAGTGTGTCACAGTGTGGGTGGTGACCACTGATAGTGGGTGGTGATCGTGTGTCACAGTGTGGGTGGTGACCACTGATAGTGGGTAGTGATCGTGTGTCACGGTGTGGGTGGTGACCACTGATAGTGGGTAGTGATCGTGTGTCACGGTGTGGATGGTGACCACTGATAGTGGGTAGTGATCGTGTGTCACAGTGTGGGTGGTGATTGTCTCCAGCGTGAGATATGATGGTAATTTGAAGCAGGGTGGAGTCTGTATTTTCTTCCACGTAGAGCTGTTAAAAGCCACGTGGAGAGGCACTGTGAGAGAGTGAGATGAAGCAGTGCCAGCAGGTGGGCAGCCTGGGCAGTGCCACAGTGATACACGGGGTGGCACTCTGCAACCCAGTGTTGATACAGTGAGGCCAAGCAGTGGTCGCTGCTCTCCTGGTGGAGGCCTCACCCCCTCCAATGACAGCAGAAGAGGCCTACAACTCCCCCAGCTAGGCCTACACGGAGGCGCTCAACATCTTGCTCTCAGCATATTATGCAGTGTACAGTGTTCGTGCCGCCTGTAACACACACACACTGACATTACCATTTGTTCTTAACATAATAGAAGGTCGCTACATCCAGCCTTGGTGTGTATGTATACTTATCTAATTGTGTGTGTGTGTGTGTGTGTGTGTGTGTGTCCTATAAATGATAAAAAACAGATTTCACGCACAGTTTTAACACTGGGTATGACAGCATCCATGGTACCAAGCGGATAGTTGCGAGGTGTCTTGAGCAGGGATATGTGATCCCCCCTCCCCAACCCTGCAAGCGAGAGAACCTGTATAGGCCTACACTGGCTCAGTATAAGTATAAAGCGCCGAAATTACTGGGAACGGTTAAAGTCCCTGGAACGTAGGCGAGAAAGATACATGATAATATACACTTGGAAAATCCTAAAGGAACTTATCCAAAATCTGCACACGAAAACCACTCCCTACTAAAGCAAAAGACTCGGCAGGAGATGCAACATTCCCCCAATGAAAAGCAGGGGCGCCACGAGTACACTGAGAGACAACACAGTAAGTCTCAGGGGCCCAAGACTGTTCAACTGCCTCCCAGCATACATAAGAGGGATTACCAATAGACCCCTGGCTGTCTTCAAGAGGGAGCTGGACAGGCACCTCAAGTCAGTACCTGACCAGTCGGGCTGTGACTCATACGTTGGTTTGCGTGCTGCCAGCATTAACAGCCTGGTTGATCAGGTCCTGATCCACCACTAGGCCTGGTCACAGACCGGGCCGCAGGGACGTTGACTCCCGGAATCCTCTCCAGGTCCTTGCCTAGTACACTGCTGAGGAACTGGAGGTGACAGGGTAGTCGAGAGTGCAGCCGACAGACTTGAAACCTAACAAGACCAATGGTGTGGGCAGAGAAGAAACGCCAATGGTGTGGGCAGGGAAACACCCATGGTGTGGGCAGAGGAGAAATTTACGCTCGAAGCATGTTAGAGAAAGTCACATCCTCGTTATTCCTTCGGAGTACAGACCCCACCTTCAGAGTACAGACCCCACCTTCAGAGTACAGACCCCACCTTCAGAGTACAGACCCCACCTTCAGAGTACAGACCCCACCTTCAGAGTACAGACCCCACCTTCAGAGTACAGACCCCACCTTCAGAGTACAGACCCCACCTTCAGAGTACAGACCCCACCTTCAGAGTACAGACCCCACCTTCAGAGTACAGACCCACCTTCAGAGTACAGACCCCACCTTCAGAGTACAGACCCCATCTTCAGAGTACAGACCCCACCTTCAGAGTACAGACCCCACCTTCAGAGTACAGACCCCACCTTCAGAGTACAAACCCCACCTTCAGAGTACAAACCCCACCTTCAGAGTACAAACCCCACCTTCAGAGTACAAACCCCACCTTCAGAGTACAAACCCCACCTTCAGAGTACAACCCCACCTTCAGAGTACATACCCCACCTTCAGAGTACAAACCCCACCTTCAGAGTACAAACCCCACCTTCAGAGTACAAACCCCACCTTCAGAGTACAGAACCCCACCTTCAGAGTACATACCCCACCTTCAGAGTACAAACCCCACCTTCAGAGTACAAACCCCACCTTCAGAGTACAAACCCCACCTTCAGAGTACAAACCCCACCTTCAGAGTACAAACCCCACCTTCAGAGTACAAACCCCACCTTCAGAGTACATACCCCACCTTCAGAGTACAAACCCCACCTTCAGAGTACAAACCCACCTTCAGAGTACAGACCCCACCTTCAGAGTACATACCCCACCTTCAGAGTACAAACCCCACCTTCAGAGTACAAACCCCACCTTCAGAGTACAAACCCACCTTCAGAGTACAAACCCCACCTTCAGAGTACAAACCCCACCTTCAGAGTACATACCCCACCTTCAGAGTACAAACCCCACCTTCAGAGTACAAACCCCACCTTCAGAGTACAAACCCCACCTTCAGAGTACCCATTCTCCTCCTGTTCTTCAAGTTTCTCCTACGTATGGACTAATGAAGTCACTGTGTGGCGAAACGTTTCCTCAATAAAGATACCCAAGAGTTGCACATGTGTCTAATTTTTCAAATTTGAAAAGAAAAAATCGACATATTAAGAGACTTAACAACATTTGAAAGAGGCCTAACTGCACATCTGCAGCTCATAAGAGACTTGCCAACCCACGAGCCCCTTTGTTGCGGGCAATGGCAGACCAGAGGCCACTCCTCCCTACAGAGCCATCCCCACGAGCCCCTTTGTTGCGGGGTAGATGGCAGACCAGAGGCCTAGCTTCTCCCTACGGGCCATCCCCACGAGCCCCTTTGTTGCGGGGTAGATGGCAGACCAGAGGCCTAGCTTCTCCCTACGAGCCATCCCCACGAGCCCCTTTGTTGCGGGGCAGATGGCAGACCAGAGGCCTAGCTTCTCCCTACGAGCCATCCCCACGAGCCCCTTTGAGGCGGGGTAGATGGCAGACCAGAGGCCTAGCTTCTCCCTACGAGCCATCCCCACGAGCCCCTTTGTTGCGGGGCAGATGGCAGACCAGAGGCCTAGCTTCTCCCTACGAGCCATCCCCACGAGCCCCTTTGTTGCGGGGTAGATGGCAGACCAGAGGCCTAGCTTCTCCCTACGAGCCATCCCCACGAGCCCCTTTGTTGCGGGGCAGATGGCAGACCAGAGGCCTAGCTTCTCCCTACGAGCCATCCCACGAGCCCCTTTGTTGCGGGGAGATGGCAGACCAGAGGCCTAGCTTCTCCCTACGAGCCATCCCCACGAGCCCCTTTGTTGCGGGGTAGATGGCAGACCAGAGGCCTAGCTTCTCCCTACGAGCCATCCCCACGAGCCCCTTTGTTGCGGGGCAGATGGCAGACCAGAGGCCTAGCTTCTCCCTACGAGCCATCCCCACGAGCCCCTTTGTTGCGGGGTAGATGGCAGACCAGAGGCCTAGCTTCTCCCTACGAGCCATCCCCACGAGCCCCTTTGTTGCGGGGTAGATGGCAGACCAGAGGCCTAGCTTCTCCCTACGAGCCATCCCCACGAGCCCCTTTGTTGCGGGGCAGATGGCAGACCAGAGGCCTAGCTTCTCCCTACGAGCCATCCCCACGAGCCCCTTTGAGGCGGGGTAGATGGCAGACCAGAGGCCTAGCTTCTCCCTACGAGCCATCCCCACGAGCCCCTTTGTTGCGGGGCAGATGGCAGACCAGAGGCCTAGCTTCTCCCTACGAGCCATCCCCACGAGCCCCTTTGAGGCGGGGTAGATGGCAGACCAGAGGCCTAGCTTCTCCCTACGAGCCATCCCCACGAGCCCCTTTGTTGCGGGGCAGATGGCAGACCAGAGGCCTAGCTTCTCCCTACGAGCCATCCCCACGAGCCCCTTTGTTGCGGGGCAGATGGCAGACCAGAGGCCTAGCTTCTCCCTACGAGCCATCCCCACGAGCCCCTTGTTGCGGGGCAGATGGCAGACCAGAGGCCTAGCTTCTCCTACGAGCCATCCCCACGAGCCCCTTTGTTGCGGGGTAGATGGCAGACCAGAGGCCTAGCTTCTCCCTACGAGCCATCCCCACGAGCCCCTTTGATGCGGGGCAGATGGCAGACCAGAGGCCTAGCTTCTCCCTACGAGCCATCCCCACGAGCCCCTTTGTTGCAGGGTAGATGGCAGACCAGAGGCCTAGCTTCTCCCTACGAGCCATCCCCACGAGCCCCTTTGTTGCGGGGCAGATGGCAGACCAGAGGCCTAGCTTCTCCCTACGAGCCATCCCCACGAGCCCCTTTGAGGCGGGGCAGATGGCAGACCAGAGGCCTAGCTTCTCCCTACGAGCCATCCCCACGAGCCCCTTTGTTGCGGGGTAGATGGCAGACCAGAGGCCTAGCTTCTCCCTACGAGCCATCCTCACGAGCCCCTTTGTTGCGGGGCAGATGGCAGACCAGAGGCCTAGCTTCTCCCTACGAGCCATCCCCACGAGCCCCTTTGTTGCGGGGTAGATGGCAGACCAGAGGCCTAGCTTCTCCCTACGAGCCATCCTCACGAGCCCCTTTGTTGCGGGGCAGATGGCAGACCAGAGGCCTAGCTTCTCCCTACGAGCCATCCCCACGAGCCCCTTTGTTGCGGGGTAGATGGCAGACCAGAGGCCTAGCTTCTCCCTACGAGCCATCCCACGAGCCCCTTTGTTGCGGGGCAGATGGCAGACCAGAGGCCTAGCTTCTCCCTACGAGCCATCCCCACGAGCCCCTTTGATGCGGGGTTAGATGGCAGACCAGAGGCCTAGCTTCTCCCTACGAGCCATCCCCACGAGCCCCTTTGTTGCGGGGCAGATGGCAGACCAGAGGCCTAGCTTCTCCCTACGAGCCATCCCCACGAGCCCCTTTGAGGCGGGGTAGATGGCAGACCAGAGGCCTAGCTTCTCCCTACGAGCCATCCCCACGAGCCCCTTTGAGGCGGGGTAGATGGTAGACCAGAGGCCTAGCTTCTCCCTACGAGCCATCCCCACGAGCCCCTTTGAGGCGGGGTAGATGGCAGACCAGAGGCCTAGCTTCTCCCTACGAGCCATCCCCACGAGCCCCTTTGTTGCGGGGCAGATGGCAGACCAGAGGCCTAGCTTCTCCCTACGAGCCATCCCCACGAGCCCCTTTGTTGCGGGGCAGATGGCAGACCAGAGGCCTAGCTTCTCCCTACGAGCCCCGTGAGGGCGGGGAATGTGGATAGGCCTGGGGACACTTGGTCCCAAAGATGAGAGGGTACTTGTACCTCCTCCCATGGGAGACATAGGTCTCGAGACACTCCCCAGATAGGGAGCCAAGGCCGGGTCACCACTACTTGGAAAAGACCCGGGCCGGGAGAATACCCCCGAATAAAAAAAAAAAACCGTTTGAGGTAAATGGGTCATAAAAGTATTATTATTACATCCGCTTAGACATTGACATTTACCCTGTTGACACGCTATTATGTTATTGTTACTGACTGTAAGGCTGGTTGTTACTTCTTGTTTGTATCGCAAACTCGACCTTACTGACTGACACAATTGTTCTCTTATTTTTTTTTATACTCGATTATCTTCTGGGATGTTATATTATCTGTACCCCCGTGTAATCTGTACCCCCGTGTAATCTGTACCCCAGTGTAATCTGTACCCCCGTGTAATGTGTACCCCCGTGTAATGTGTACCCCCGTGTAATCTGTACCCCCGTGTAATGTGTACCCCCGTGTAATCTGTACCCCAGTGTAATCTGTACCCCCGTGTAATGTGTACCCCCGTGTAATGTGTACCCCCGTGTAATCTGTATCCCCGTGTAATCTGTACCTCTGTGTAATCTGTACCCGTGTAATTTATGCACCGGGTAATCTGAATTTTGTGTAGACTCTACCCTGGAGTTTACCTGGAGAGAATTTCGGAGGTCAACGCCCCCGCGGCTCGGTCTGAAACCAGGCCTCATGGTAGATCAAGGTCTAATCAACCAGGCTGTTACTGCTGGCCGCACGCAAGCTGACGTGCGAACCACAGCCCGGTTGGTCAGGTACTGACTTTAGGTGCCTGTCCAGTGCCTTCTTGAAGACAGTCAGGGGTCTATTGGTAATCCCCCTTATGTATGCTGGGAGGCAGTTGAACAGTCTTGGGCCCCGGACACTTACTGTGTTGTCTCAGTGTACTCGTGGCGCCCCTGCTTTTCATCTGGGGAATGTTGCATCTCCTGCCGAGTCTTTTGCTTTCATATGGTGGAGTGTATAATTCACCCCTTGTAAACTACCCTGTGTATAATTCACCCCTTGTAAACTAATGTATAATTCACCCCTTGTAAACTACCCTATGTATAATTCACCCCTTGTAAACTACCCTGTGTATAATTCACCCCTTGTAAACTACCCTGTGTATAATTCACCCCTTGTAAACTGCCCTATGTATAATTCACCCCTTGTAAACTACCCTATGTATAATTCACCCCTTGTAAACTACCCTGTGTATAATTCACCCCTTGTAAACTACCCTATGTATAATTCACCCCTTGTAAACTACCCTATGTATAATTCACCCCTTGTAAAACTAACCCTTAATGTATAATTCACCCCTTGTAAACTACCCTATGTATAATTCACCCCTTGTAAACTACCCTATGTATAATTCACCCCTTGTAAACTACCCTGTGTATAATTCACCCCTTGTAAACTACCCTGTGTATAATTCACCCCTTGTAAACTACCCCATGTAGTCTCCACACCTTGTAAACTACGCCATGTAGTCTCCACCCCTTGTAAACTACGCCATGTAGTCTCCACCCCTTGTAAACTACGCCATGTAGTCTCCACACCTTGTAAACTACGCCATGTAGTCTCCACCCCTTGTAAACTTCCCCCTGTGGTCTCCACCCCTTGTAAACTACGCCATGTAGTCTCCACCCCTTGTAAACTACCCCATGTAGTCTCCACCCCTTGTAAACTACGCCATGTAGTCTCCACCCCTTGTAAACTACCCCATGTAGTCTCCACACCTTGTAAACTACCCCACGTAGTCTCCACCCCTTGTAAACTACGCCATGTAATCTCCACACCTTGTAAACTACCCCACGTAGTCTCCACCCCTTGTAAACTACGCCATGTAATCTCCACACCTTGTAAACTACCCCACGTAGTCTCCACCCCTTGTAAACTACGCCATGTAATCTCCACACCTTGTAAACTACCCCACGTAGTCTCCACCCCTTGTAAACTACCCCACGTAGTCTCCACCCCTTGTAAACTACGCCATGTAATCTCCACACCTTGTAAACTACCCCACGTAGTCTCCACCCCTTGTAAACTACCCCATGTAGTCTCCACACCTTGTTTTAATACATCATTTAATACATGGATTTAATACATCATATACGATGCATGACTCTGTCATAGTTGATGATCTTCTATCTGATCACTTCCCAAGACTAACAACTGTCAATCTTGATCACATCTCCAGCAATCAAGGAGCTAAATACAGAAGGAGGAAACTTATTCTCAAACCAGAACACAGAGACAACTTATTAACCACTTGGATCAATGGTATAAGAATTACGAGCCCATTGGCACACAAAAATTTAATGATGATTTAATTACCACTATTGAGAGTGTTCTCACAGATCAAGTGGGCAGGAATAGGAAACAAAAACCCTCCACTATAAATAACAATAAAAACCAATGTAAATACTATAATGATCCACAGCTGCGCAATCTAACACATGCAGCTAGGAAGATTGGTAAAGCATACCGTGAATGTAGAACCCCAGACCTGCTCAGAACGTTCCAAGCTGCACTAACAAATGCAAGGAATAGAAAGGAAGAACTTAGGCAACAGGAATGGGAACAGTTTGTTAGTGGATTAAATAGGTCCACGCCTTTGAGTTTGGTTTGGAAAGGTATAAATAAAATAACCAGGAAAAAGACTGGCAATGTTGTTCATCCCTTTCCTCTTGAAAAAGCAAATGACCTCATAAATGACTGGTCCAAAACATCCAGGCATGAAAGCCTTCCATCTCATATTAGAAAAAATTTAGAGAGTACTTCTGAAGAAATGTTGAAACTGATTAATTTTATGAGCCAAAATATTGATGAGAGTGATTGCCTCTTCACCGAGTATGAATTAGATAATGCATTAACCAAAGGTCGATCAACTGCTCCTGGAGAGGATGGTATAACCTATGATATTCTCAGAACTCTAAGGCACGTGCCTGATAACCTTTGTTGGCACTGTATAATCTCAGTTACATTGAGGGCGTTCTTCCTACTTCCTGGACCAATAGTCTCATTGTGCCTATCCTAAGCCCCAACAGCCTGATACATTTAGGCCGATCTCCTTAACTAGTTGTCTTTGCAAAACTTTTGAAAGAATGATACTTAACAGACTGTACTACAGAATCAGACATCAACTTTCCCCCTACCTCTATGGGTTCATGAAAGGTAAAAGTGTGCAGAACTGTATTTCCACCTTTCTCACTGCACACACCTCTACTAGTTTTACCACTTTTCTTGATCTAAAATCTGCATTTGATATTGCGAACAGAACCGTTATACTACATGAACTAGCCAAAATGAATATTGGTGGTAGCTTACTCTGCTGGATAATAGGATACCTGTCAAATAGAGTATCCTCTGTCCTTTACCAAGGCTTCAAAAGTGATTCTAAAGAAATGTCTTTAGGTATACCGCAGGGAGGAGTTCTTAGTCCCATGCTATTTAATATTCTGATTAATGCTCTCCTAAATGCTCTACCTGCCTCACCTAAACATATAGCTATAAGCTATGCTGATGATATCATGATCCATACAACAGGGCATAAGAAGATGAATACCATTCTTAATGAAGTTCAAGCAATTTGTAATCGACTAGGCCTCATAATATCTTCCTCTAAAACTAAGATATTAACAAGCAAACGACTTCCCCCACCCATCTATTTGCAGGGTGAAATCATTAGCTACGTTTAAAACTTACAGATATCTTTGGTGTAGATGTACCCTTTAAACAAATCCACTATACCACAACTAAACAAGAAATGCAAAGCTAGGCTAAATGCTCTCAAAGCTGTTGCTGCCTACAATCCCAACTATGGTGCTAATGTGAGAAGCGTGAGAATGATGTACATAGCCTATGTTAGGTCCTTAATTGATTATGCTGCTCCCATGTTGATATTAGCTAGAGAAATGTTCCCTCCGACCCTTGGAGTTAATGCAAAATGAAGCTCTCAGAGACTATTCTGGCTGTCCCAGATCTACAAAAGTTCTTAACATGAGGAAGGAGCTTGGTATTTCTAGTATCAGTGATAGGATTGTTGAAATTAACACTGTACTTGGTATTAGAATGTTGAGAAACGAACCAGACCACTGTCACAGTGAATCTTACCAAGTGTCTAGAGGTAAATACACACAGATCTAAATGGATTGTGAAAACGTGCAATTGCATTAAGTTTTATAACCTACATGAGCTGTATCACTGTAGGCAACAAGAGCATTTCACCCCTCCATGGAAGATGTGTTCATTTAATATCACATACCTACAAGTCCCTCCCAAGAAGCTCATTGCTAGTAATCCCTTCCTTAAATCTCTTGTTAGAGCAACTGCCCAAGAAGAAATTTTTCGCCTAGCTGGTAGTAATAAGTTATCACAAGTTATATACACTGATGGATCTAAAACAGGAGTCTTCTGGCAGGGCTGCATCTGCTCTTGTTGCCACTCCCTAGTTAAGAACGATAATAAATTTTGAGTTAGGCATAAGAATTAACAACTGGGCGTCTACACTGCAAACTGAATTGTTTGCAATCCTAATGGCGCTAAAGCTAACCTATGACACTGAGCTTGACTCTATCATCATTACTGATTCTATGTCATCATTGAAGGCTCTTGGCTCATATAATGACTCCAACAACATGCTCATTGGGGAAGCCAGGTATAGATACTCAAAAATTAGGGACAAAGGAATTAATGTACAATTGCTATGGATCCCATCACACATTGGATTACTCCTTCATGATAAAGTTGATATGTTAGCCAAGAAGAGTATCCAGAAGGAGAATGTAGAATATAACTTTGGTATAACTGTGTCTAGCATTAGGAATAATATTAGGAGAGAAGTAAATAATGAAAATGATTGTTATAGGAATGCAGTTAGAAGCCCGAGTAGATCTATAACCCACTATGATAACATGAACGTAGATAAGTATGTTTATGGAGCAACGTGCAATGTGAACAGACTGACTGATGTTGTAGTGGCCAGGCTTAGGCTTGGTTACAAGAACTTCTTGCAGTTTGGGAGACACACAGATGATGATCAAACTAAATGCAAATTATGTGATCAGGCATATGGTCACTCTCTTGAACACTATGTGCTTAATTGTCCACTTATTGAGGAATACAGAGACAGACAGTATAATAACCTATGTGACATGTCAAGATATCTTATTAATGAAAATAAGATACCAGATATACTAAGCAAATTTCCTAAATTTGCTTGTAACAGATAAGTGAACTATAGATATGTAGATATAAATCCATATGTATTCCTGTTAACCCTTTGGGGCCTAGTTCCTGGGCCTTTTGTGTATCCATATGCTCTCGCGCTACCATCCACAGGATGGATATGGGGTGCTCAATAAACTAGCCACTTCGGTGGCAAAATCTAAAATTTAAATCTTGTAAACTACCCCACGTAGTCTCCACCCCTTGTAAACTACGCCATGTAGTCTCCACACCTTGTAAACTACCCCATGTAGTCTCCACCCCTTGTAAACTACCCCATGTAGTCTCCACCCCTTGTAGTCTCCACCCCTTGTAAACTACGCCATTTAGTCTCCACACCTTGTAAACTACGCCATGTAGTCTCCACCCCTTGTAAACTACGCCATGTAGTTTCCACACCTTGTAAACTACGCCATGCAGTCTCCACACCTTGTAAACTACCCCATGTAGTCTCCACCCCTTGTAAACTACCCCATATAGTCTCCACCCCTTGTAAACTACGCCATGTAGTCTCCACACCTTGTAAAGTACGCCGTGTAGTCTCCACACCTTGTAAACTATGCCATGTAATCTCCACACCTTGTAAACTACGCCATGTAGTCTCCACCCCTTGTAAACTACGCCATGTAGTCTCCACACCTTGTAAACTACGCCATGTAGTCTCCACACCTTGTAAACTACCCCACGTAGTCTCCACACCTTGTAAACTACGCCATGTAGTCTCCACACCTTGTAAACTACGCCATGTAGTCTCCACCCCTTGTAAACTACACCATGTAGTCTCCACCCCTTGTAAACAACGCCATGTAGTCTCCACACCTTGTAAACAACGACATGTAGTCTCCACACCTTGTAAACTACGCCATGTAGTCTCCACACCTTGTAAACTACCCCATGTAGTCTCCACACCTTGTAAACTACCCCACGTAGTCTCCACACCTTGTAAACTACCCCACGTAGTCTCCACACCTTGTAAACTACGTCATGTAGTTTCCACACCTTGTAAACTACCCCACGTAGTCTCCACACCTTGTAAACTACGCCATGTAGTCTCCACACCTTGTAAACTACGCCATGTAGTCTCCACACCTTGTAAACTACGCCATGTAGTCTCCACCCCTTGTAAACTACCCCATGTAGTCTCCACCCCTTGTAAACTACGCCATGTAGTCTCCACACCTTGTAAACTATGCCATGTAGTCTCCACACCTTGTAAACTACGCCATGTAGCCTCCACCCCTTGTAAACTACGCCATGTAGTCTCCACACCTTGTAAACTACGCCATGTAGTCTCCACCCCTTGTAAACTACGCCATGTAGTCTCCACACCTTGTAAACTACCCCATGTAGTCTCCACACCTTGTAAACTACGCCATGTAGCCTCCACACCTTGTAAACTACGCCATGTAGTCTCCACACCTTGTAAACTACGCCATGTAGTCTCCACACCTTGTAAAACTACGCCATGTAGTTCCACACAATTGTAAACTACGCCATGTAGTCTCCACACCTTGTAAACTACGCCATGTAGTCTCCACACCTTGTAAACTACGCCATGTAGTCTCCACACCTTGTAAACTATGCCATGTAGTCTCCACCCCTTGTAAACTACGCCATGTATTCTCCACACCTTGCAAACTACGCCATGTACTCTCCACACCTTGTAAACTACGCCATGTAGTCTCCACACCTTGCAAACTACGCCATGTAGTCTCCACACCTTGTAAACTACCCCATGTAGTCTCCACACCTTGTAAACTACGCCATGTAGTCTCCACACCTTGTAAACCACGCCATGTAGTCTCCACACCTTGTAACTACGCCATGTATCTCCACACCTTGTAAACTACGCCATGTAGTCTCCACACCTTGTAAACTACGTCATGTAGTCTCCACACCTTGTAAACTACGCCATGTAGTCTCCACACCTTGTAAACTACGTCATGTAGTCTCCACACCTTGTAAACTACGTCATGTAGTCTCCACACCCTGTAAACTACGTCATGTAGTCTCCACGCCTTGTAAACTACGCCATGTAGTCTCCACACCTTGTAAACTACGCCATGTAGTCTCCACACCTTGTAAACTACGTCATGTAGTCTCCACGCCTTGTAAACTACCCCATGTAGTCTCCACCCCTTGTAAACTACGCCATGTAGTCTCCACACCTTGTAAACTACGCCATGTAGTCTCCACACCTTGTAAACTACGCCATGTAGCCTCCACCCCTTGTAAACTACGCGATGTAGTCTCCACACCTTGTAAACTACGCAATGTAGTCTCCACCCCTTGTAAACTACGCCATGTAGTCTCCACACCTTGTAAACTACCCCATGTAGTTTCCACACCTTGTAAACTACGCCATGTAGCCTCCACACCTTGTAAACTACGCCATGTAGTCTCCACACCTTGTAAACTACGCCATGTAGTCTCCACACCTTGTAAACTACGCCATGTAGTCTCCACACCTTGTAAAACTACGCCATGTAGTCTCCACACCTTGTAAACTACGCCATGTAGTCTCCACACCTTGTAAACTACGCCATGTAGTCTCCACACCTTGTAAACTACGCCATGTAGTCTCCACCCCTTGTAAACTACGCCATGTATTATCCACACCTTGTAAACTACGCCATGTACTCTCCACACCTTGTAAACTACGCCATGTAGTCTCCACACCTTGTAAACTACGCCATGTAGTCTCACACACCTTGTAAACTACGCCATGTAGTCTCCACACCTTGTAAACTAGGCCATGTAGTCTCCACACCTTGTAAACTACGCCATGTAGTCTCCACACCTTGTAAACTACGCCATGTAGTCTCCACACCTTGTAAACTACGCCATGTAGTCTCCACACCTTGTAAACTACGTCATGTAGTCTCCACACCTTGTAAACTACGCCATGTAGTCTCCACACCTTGTAAACTACGTCATGTAGTCTCCACACCTTGTAAACTACGTCATGTAGTCTCCACATCTTGTAAACTACGTCATGTAGTCTCCACGCCTTGTAAACTACGCCATGTAGTCTCCATACCTTGTAAACTACCCCATGTAGTCTCCACACCTTGTAAACTACGTCATGTAGTCTCCACGCCTTGTAAACTACGCCATGTAGTCTCCACACCTTGTAAACTACCCATGTAGTTCTCCACACCTTGTAAACTACGTCATGTAGTCTCCACACCTTGTAAACTACGCCATGTAGTCTCCACACCTTGTAAACTACCCCATGTAGTCTCCACACCTTGTAAACTACGCCATGTAGTCTCCACCCCTTGTAAACTACGCCATGTAGTCTCCACACCTTGTAAACTACGCATGTAGTCTCCACACCTTGTAAACTACGCCATGTAGTCTCCACACCTTGTAAACTACGCCATATAGTCTCCACACCTTGTAAACTACGCCATGTAGTCTCCACACCTTGTAAACTACGCCATGTAGTCTCCACACCTTGTAAACTACGCCATGTAGTCTCCACACCTTGTAAACTACGCCATGTAGTCTCCACACCTTGTAAACTACGCCATGTAGTCTCCACACCTTGTAAACTACGCCATGTAGTCTCCACACCTTGTAAACTACGTCATGTAGTCTCCACACCTTGTAAACTACGCCAGGTAGTCTCCACACCTTGTAAACTACGCCATGTAGTCTCCACACCTTGTAAACTACGCCATGTAGTATCCAACACCTTGTAAACTACGCCATGTAGTCTCCACACCTTGTAAACTACGCCATGTAGTCTCCACACCTTGTAAACTACGCCATGTAGTCTCCACACCTTGTAAACTACGCCATGTAGTCTCCACACCTTGTAAACTACGCCATGTAGTCTCCACACCTTGTAAACTACGCCATGTAGTCTCACACTTGTAAACTACGCCATGTAGTCTCCACACCTTGTAAACTAACGCCATGTAGTCTCCACACCTTGTAAACTACGTCATGTAGTCTCCACGCCTTGTAAACTACGCCATGTAGTCTCCACACCTTGTAAACTACGCCATGTAGTCTCCACACCTTCTAAACTACGCCATGTAGTCTCCACACCTTGTAAACTACGCCATGTAGTCTCCACACCTTGTAAACTACGCCATGTAGTCTCCACACCTTGTAAACTACGCCATGTAGTCTCCACACCTTGTAAACTACGCCATGTAGTCTCCACCATCTTCAGTACATAACATGCAGCTCCAGTGTAATTATTTTTAATTAGATAATTCTAGTTGGTAAGTCCGGTGGAGAATAATTGTTCTTATCGTGACTTAGCGGAGGGAATAATTGGTCAAGTAACAGACTGGAAAACACGATTATATCTATCAGTAGAGTTAGTAATGGTAGTTGTGTGTGTAGTGTTTCTAGGTGTGGTATTAATAGTAGTAGTAGTGTTTGGAGGTGTGGTAGTAAAGTGCAGTGTTTTCTGGGTGTGGTGTAATATTTAGTATTTGTTTGGGTTTGGGTAGAATAGTAGTAATTTTTTGGGGT